>CM077816.1:103725101-104354744 GCA_039764185.1 Tamarix austromongolica | reverse complement strand
ATCATTTATTCAAAGCTTTTAACAATATATTGTTATTTAAAATTTACTTATTTTTCTTATTTTTATTGTGAACTTACTTATTTACCAACGATATTCTAATTTTACTTATTTGTTCACATAAAAACATAACATTAAAAAGTTGTAATAATAAATAAATAGTAATTAATAACATATTATTAATCACATGGTTAAATGAAGTTAAACTTAATTCTTACCTAGGAGGTTAATGAATTAGATTAATTTTGGTAGTCAATGTCCGATTTGACTTAAATCTAAAGTATTTTGATCCAGAATTAACAAGGTCTGAACCCAATTCGACCTATCAAAATCTAAAAATATATGATTCGTCAAGTTAACCCAAACCTGACCCATCAAATTAATTCAAACACTAAATCACCTGAATATAAGCTTGGTTGGCCCAAATCTGACTCGATAAAAATGTAAATGGAGCAGATTTAGGAAGGGTACGATATACCTATGTTCATATCCTATAAGAAAATTTATATCTAAATTTGTACCCATAATCCTAACGAGTATCCACTAACACATTCATATTCACATCTGTTAGATATCTGTTATCTGACGGATAATTTGTTTACCCGTTAACGAATATTATCCGATGAATAAATCCAGTACCTGACAGTTAAACCCATTTCACTACTACAAACACGGGAAATAATAACGGGACATTAATAACGGTAGTTCGAAAACCATTGTCAAACGCGTGAAAATTAATCGGCGGGAAGTTTTGATAACGGTTCTAGTTAAAAACCGTTATTAAAAGGGCAACGTTAAAATTTGGACGGATGTTTTAATAACGGTTTTATATAAACCGTTATTAAAAGAGGATTTAATAACGGTTCATATTAGAACCGTTGTCAAAAGTCAGAAGCTTTTAATGACGGTTCCTGGAAGAACCGTTATTAAAAGATGTTTTAATAACGGTTCTCTCAGGAACCGTTATTAAAACCCCAAAATCAAACTTTTATTTCGCTCGGTTGTGTTTCGTGCCAAAATTTTCAGACTCTCTGCACTTTCGTTCTCTTGCTCTCCTTCCTTCTCCTTGCGAAGTAAAGGAAACCCTCGCACCGCCACACCGTGCACCACCAGGCTCCTCTCAAGTAAAGGAAACCCTCGCACCGCCAACTCTCCACCACGCCTCTGCCATTGTTCCAAAGCTAGCTGGCACTTGCACCTTCATCCTCCGTCGTGTTTGAAGCCCTTGCCTCTCTCAACATTCTCACCGTCGTGTTTGTAGCTAGCTCACTTTATGTATGTGTTTGTTCTTCCTCTCGTAACTTTTTATCTACTTATATAAATGCATGTCGCCAAGGTTTCGTTCGAAAATGTGTTGGCTGAAAATTTTGCTGTTTGTTGTTGAATTTGGTTGAAAATGTGTTGAATTTGGCCGAGAGCTTTACATAATAAACAAAAAAGAAGACATTATTGAGGTTATTTAGAGCTAGATTCAACTGTAAACTTTGAAGGGTCATAACTTTTTCATGCGACCTCGGATTTAGGTGATCTAGGAGGTTATTTTGGGTATTTTTTCGAGATCTACGATGTGGCAAACAGCGTAGCCGGTTTGAGCAATATCGGAGCCCAAAAAAGGCCGTTTTGGCCTCTAAATTGAGGTTTTTTTGTGATACAACCTTTTTAGGGCCTTTTTACAAATTGAACCTTTAATTTAGGGTATGATGGTGTTATATAACCTCTTGATTATAGTGGTAACATATGTTGCCTACCTTTGTATTATTTTTTATGTAGGGTAATACATGTTTTCATTTATTTTAGTTTTTACTTTTATCAGAATTGTTTTTCCTCTATTGTTTATCTCTTTATCCTCTATTGTAATTATGGATGAGATAAGAGCTTTAGGTACCTCCAAAATTGAAGATCTTCGAGACAAAGGAACTTAGATGATGATGATGATGAAATTGAAGTTTTTAAGGGTTCAAGTGAAGAAGACGAGCAATGGATCTTATAGTTTAGAATAGATTGGTCAACATAGATCCAAGCCATGTATGTTTGCTTTTCTATATTTTTCTATTAATGAATCATGACATACCTAATGGCTAACTGTATATTAATTGAAACATGGGTGTTGTAGTTTTTCACCGATGACTATGCACGAGGCCAGCAATATAATGTTAATGAAATTGATGAAGTTAGAGGCCAAGCACGTGCACTCATTCATTCGGTAGCGATCTATATATTCTACATGAATTTTTAGATTTGTATTTCGTCTACCAGCCTAGATTTGTGAACTCTTTACTTTGGGGTGTAGAGCTACCAAGTTGTGGTATGCCCACTAATTTTATTGCTAAGTATAGTTGGTGTATTGAGACATGCATACCAATTATAGATTGATTGAAATTATGGTGTGATTGCAGATTTGGTATGAATTGATGTTGTTTTACATTGCAGATTTGGTAACTGTGTATGTGGACAGGAACAAAACTGCAAAAAAAAAAAAGAAAAAAAAGTGGAGTTTTAATAACGGTTCTTATAAAAACCGTTATTAAAACTTGTTTTAATAATGGTTCTGATGAAAACCGTTATTAAAACTCCAGTTTTTAATAACGGTTTTCATAAGAACCGTTATTAAAACCTACGTTTTAATAACGGTTTTCATCAGAATCGTTATTAAAAACTGGAGTTTTAAAAACCGTTATTAAATATGAAGTTTACGCACATATTCGCGGGTTTTTGTGTATTTTTCATGACGGTTATGAACCGTTATTAAAGATTTAATAACGGGCGATTCAATAACGGTTGAAAACCGTTATTAAAACTACAAAATAACCGTTATTAAAACCCCTTTCCGTGGTAGTGTTTAGAGTTAAACCATATGCCAACTCTAACCTTAATTTATACTATATTTATTTTAAAATCAAGAGTAACATGATTATTATATATCTGGTAAATGTTTATGGATATGGATACAGGTAAAAATAATCTAAACCTAACCTTACTTGAAACTGAACTATCTTAACCTAAACTCGCCCAACCCAAACAATAAAGCAACCTGAAATGACCCTATTTGACCCAATAATTGTCCCGCAAATAACCCAACCCAACCAGTTGTAACTCAATCCAAACTCGACCCACCTAGCCCGATTGCCACTTATAAGTGATCGTATATAAATTCTACCCAGCAGCTTTTTTAGTCACAAGAGTTAGAGTCTTACTTTTTTATTTGGTTTTCATTGATATTTTGATAGCAAGATAATTGATTCAACTTGATTGAATATTTTTAATCTGCAAGCCAAACTGATGGAAACCTGTTAGGGTTTCGCAAAAAGGATCGAAGTATAATCGAGCGCGAAGTTCAATTCGCGGGAATCAGCCTAAGGAATTTTCCAAAGGAAGATCTAAGAACCCAGAGCGCAGTATTAAAACGACTACTGAATTTGAGAAGTAAGAACTATCAAGAATCGATCGAAGCGAAGAAGCAGAAGTAGCAGAAGAATGCGAGTGAGAGATTCGCCAGATAGAGAGAGAACGCGAGAGAGAGTTCGAGAGAGAAAATCAGAATCAACCTTTCATTTCAGCCCAAAAAGTGTCGAACCTTCCGTATACGCCCTATTTATATGGCGTACAAGACTCGTACAAATACACGACGCAGGCTATACATACTCAGTCGAAACAACCCAAATCAATCAGCCCAAATATACAAAAGGTTGGTCGACGCTAAATCAATTCGAACCAGCCCAAAATAATTACAACTCCAAGCCCAAAATTACAAGAAAATAATTATACAATCAATTCCCATCAGCTAAGAATAATTTTAGCTAATTATGGTTACTAAGGGATGATTAACCCACAGTCCAACTAATCCATAAACCATGGATCGGGTGGCGGGTTATACAGCCAACTTAATCCCAATTAGCCAACTTTGCCGGCGAATGCATCACATGGGATTACATATCTTAAAAATACATTTCTGCAACAAAACTTCAGCAGCTACAGCAACTTTAATTCCATCCTCCATGTGCTGCATTAATTCCCCCCTAATCAAGCACACAATAAGACAAACAATTATAAATACAAAATGATTTACAGCAATTATCAAAATTAATTAAATACAAATTTTAGAGATTCATATCATTAAACTCTCTCTCTCTCTCTCTCTCTCTCTCTCTCTCTCTATATATATATATATATATATATATATATATATATATATATATATATATATATATATTGAAGTTTATTAATGTGTGGTATATATTTTATTATCGTAATTTGATATTGATTATGGTTCTTTTAACTTTATATCTAGTATAAGGTAGATATCAAGGCATCTATCATATGTTAGATACGAAGGTAATACTATATGTTTCTTTTTTTATCCTCGACAATAAAATTATTTTAAAAAAAGTTGGTGCAAAAAAAGGGGATGTTATATATGAGATTTATATATGTAAATTTTGGAACTAAGGTTTTATTACTCTACATTAGTCGTGCGGGGTAAAATCTTCTCTAATTACATTGAATATAACTAGCGTTTTAATACATGACTACAAGTCAATATGGCGTCTTTTGAGATGTCTAATGTATTCAGATTCGAGATATTGCGATAATTTGGAGGTAGATTTCATAAAATGTGTGAAAGCTAGTTATGACTAAAAGTTATGATATTTTTTTAAGTATTTAAAAAGCTAGTTCATTTAATTACATTGTTGATTTTTCATAAGGTTTATAAGATCTTCAAAATTGTACATCGTCTTCCAAAAGTAAGCTTAAAAAATAAATTTTATAGTTTTAGAATGATTATCTATTGAGTTATGGCTAATTTTTTCTCTATTTTCTACGGGTAATCTTCATGCATGATTTGGGATTGGGTCAACCTAGTAGAATGCAATTATTAGTTCGGATGTTATAAAACTTATTTATTTTCATTTCTTTAAATATATTGAATTTTATTCACTATTGTTATCCTCTTGTTCATTTGTTAATGAAATTTCTCGTTTAATGTTTTCTAGAATTGTATTATTTTGGAAATATAGCATAACATTCCAGACGGTTTTTTTTTTATATTACGCCCATTATATTAAAAAAGAGAGAGAGAGAAGAGGTAATTATATGATTAAATGTTTGTATAAAAAAACTAATTTAGAAAAATGAAATTATATTTTTCATTTTTATTCTTATTTTATTTAAGTATATGTATGTTAAATATTTTATTATATTTTAATGAACAGTAACAAATATAATTTTAAAATTACATTTGTTATTTTATTAAAAAATATATGAATTAATAAAAAAAATTTATACAGAGAATATTATTTAAGAGGGTTACGGGAAGCCACTGAAACTAATGTTGGAGGAAGGTTCCTATTTAGGAATTGATGCCAACTTTTTTTTTTTTTTTTGTCATAGCTCCAAACTGTTGGCAGACAGAGAGATGAGCATTTTTGTCATCCGCGTCTCATCAAATAGTAAATAATTTATATCAATAAGTTATTAGCACTACTTATTAATAATAAAATATAATTAATACTCACGAAACAGGTTTCTTCTCTTCCTCTCCTTTTCCATTTACTTAGAACTTTTCAACACAGTAGTATTTGCAAGAATATATGTCTTATAAGAAGGGTATTATTATAAGAGATAAAACCGAAAACGTGTACACATCCATCATTTGCAAGGAGAGCGGATTTTCTTGCTTAATTGCGTTAATTTATTCCATATTTCATTCAAAAAATCATCAAAGAACAATTGATTATGAATCATGATTTATGACTAGTACGTAATTACAAGAAACAAGGGAAGAAAACAAATCAGAACATCCAATCGAATCCCTCCTGCTGCAGAGCTTCATCTAGCAAGAACTCAGCTTGATTCATCAACTCAGGACTCAATCTAAACATCAAAACACAAAATTCCATCTGACTTAATGCACCATCACCATCAAAATCGCCTTCCTTCAACATGCTCTTCAACTCTTCATCGGTCAATCCCTGCAATCCAAGAACCGCAGAATTCTTCTTCAGACTATCGACCGTAATCACCCCTTTATCCCTATCCATTAATAACTGAAACCCATTACAGAGCTCCCCGATCAATCCTTGCCCACCTAATTTTTCCGCCATTATAGGTAGCATATCTTCGAAATTTGGTGGGGTCTGTTGCGGTTGTGCGGCCATATTTTGAAAAAATTGAGACGAAGTGCGAAGGCGGTTTAGTGATTATCTGAGACTTAGATGAGAGGGTTACGGGAGAAAGAGGTCGATTCTTATTGGAGATATGATGGAGGAGATGGGGAATGGGGAAATAAATAGGCAACAGTGACCGATGTTTGCGGGTAGGGGGGACTTGCGACGAAGGGGACAGGGACGCGGATGAAACCAGCGATGAAGGAAACGAAATTTGGATCTCTAGGAGTCGGTATGGCCGAAATCTGCAGATACTCCCAACCGTCCCACTCCCACCCAGCTTCAGAGAAGCTGCGCAAGGGTAAAGTGGACTTTTTAAAATAGAACATATTAAAAGCAACGACGGTGAGAGAATGGAAGGAAACCGATACGAAGAAAGAACGTTGTGGCGTGGAGATCGAGTGGAGCTTCAGTGCTTTTCCAAGGATACCCCTCCATTTACTATGAGTTCATACTTTCCATTTCCATATTAGTATATTTTAGTAGCATATCTTCGAAAATTCACACCACTGCTTGCTTTTGATTAATGCGACTATGAAAAGGCTGCCTTCACGGAGAAGCGCTCGGCTCGGAATACGCATCTCCATTGATGTAAAATGAACATATTCTCGTCGAATTTGTCAATTTTTTGTCAAAGAAGGGATGTTTTATTTGATATATGAAGCCAGGCATTCGTGACGTAGTTGACCCTTTACACCAACAACTAACTCCCTATGAATTTTGACGCAAGAGGAGTGAGAAAATTAAGATGCGCATGATGTATGTTGCTGAAGTCATTATGGCATCAATATTTTTTTAAATTAAAATATATCTTAATAAGATTATGAAAAAAAATTTATACCATAATATTTTTAAAATTTTTCTCTACAAATAAAGATACATATTGATATATTTTTAGTAACAAAAAATTATTATGAAAATAGTGATTGAAAATAACGAATTAGTGGTAATATATTAAGCTAATTAAAATGAGATATTATAAACTTTTTTTTAGAAAAATATAAAAACAACAATGATAAACATAAAGGTAATAATGGTAAAACATGGAGATAACAATAGTAACACATGGAGGTAATTATAGTGAAACAACTAGGATAAAATATGGAGGTTATAGTGGTGAAACATGGAGGTATTATAGTAAAACATAAGATAATAGTAATAAAATATAACAACAATTATAATAAAGCATTATAGATTTGTTTTTTCAAAGAAACTACAACTAATATCGGTAAAATATAACAACTATAATAAAATATGAAGATAATTATTGTGAAACATGAATGCAAAAATGGTGACACATAAGCATAACAATGGTGAAATATAAACATAATTATGGTGAAACATGCTAAAGTAATTTTTCTAGATTAATTACAACTAAAATTGATGAAATATGGCAACAACTGTGGTGAAACGTGAAGGCAATAACGGTGAAATGTAAAGATAATAACATGATGATAATTATAGTAAAACATGAGGGAAACAATGGTGAAATGCCATTTTAGTTGGTGGAAGATATAATAACATTTTACAAAATATTTTTTTTTGGTTAAAAGTGTAACAATATCAATTTTGAGCAAAATCTCAGAAATAAAACTATGGTAAAATATCAAGCTGGTGATACAATGGGCAAAACACCAAGTGTATCATGGTAAAATATAATAATAATTTATATTGATGAGACCATAATAAAATATCAAATATATGGTAATCACTAAGTATATCGCAACATAACATGACAATAAAGATAAGCAATACTGCATAATGTTGGATTATGGTGAAATATCAAGTATACCATAGTAAAATATTAATTATATTGCAGTAACACACCAAACATTCTAGTGTAAAACATAAAGTATGTTGTAATAAAATATCATATATATATCATGATTAAATTTGAACACATGAAAAAATAGTATTATTTACAAAATTTTCATCACACATACCTCTATATACAATTCTTCTCAAAAGTTATTTGTTTATTTAGAAACATACCATTGGTTACACAATCCTTATGGTGTAACCAATGGCGCTATATACTAATTGCTACAACGTATACACACACAACATGGTGCGATATTAGCATCATCATGACATTATTAATTTTTTATAAAGTATATATAAAAATAAAATATATCATAACATTTCTATAAAAAAATTCCTCTACAAATATATACACATATTAATATACTTTTGACCTTACAAATAACCTCTATATATATTTCACCATATTAATAAATTAATATTTTGTCATAACATAACTAATATTTTACCAAGATTGAATTGATATTTCATTGTAAATAATCTTTCACCAACAATCATTCACCATAAATACAAGGACCTTTCACTAATTTTGAGATAAAATTTTACCATAAAGTATAGTTTATAATTCATCATACACAAATTGATCTTTTACTAGGAATGACAATGGGATGGGTTAGGGATGAGGACCCTATCCCTATCATCTAACCCAATAAGAAAAATAATTACCGAAGTAGCTCTAATCCTTGATTTTTTCTTATTAGGGAATTCCTAACCTAATTACAATGGGCATAGTTTTAAAAAATGGATCAGTAATCAAACTGGTATCATAATTGGTTCACTAGTTTAGTGGTTGGACCAGTAGTTTGGACTAGTCAGACCAGTGGTACATATTAAATCAAAAAATATGAAATACTTAAAAATTAAATTACACATGAATTTGATCAACTCCCAATAGTTTTTTTGACTGGTTTGATCGGTTGATTTTTTGACCAATTTATTGATTTTCGCTGGTCTGACAGATTTTTGATTGGTTTTTACTGGCTTCGAGATCCTAAAAATCGATACACATAATCTGACCGGTTTGCCTATTTATCGTTCGGATCGGCCTGTCTGGTTAGATTTTTAAAACTATGACTGCAGGTATCAAATCCATATATCCGACTCGATCTTCAATCTATTCCCATCCCCGATTCATTTCCCAAACTTGAAGCCCGATCGATTTCCAAATTCCAACCCTATCCCTAATTCCCAATCACATCTCTGATCTTATTATTATTATATATATATATATATATATATATATATATATATATATATATATATATATATGTTATTCAGGGCAAGTTTAGGGATAGAGACCCGATCCCCAAAAAAGAAATTTGGTAAAAATCCTCAAACTGGATCCCTAAATTCTCCTCCTGAACCCAAACCTGAATGGAAATTTTTTTGACACAACCCTAAACTCGCCACAAAAATTAACATCCCTATCTTTCACCATAATTGAATTGATATTTTACTATAAGTAAACTGATATTTCATCATAAATAAAATAATCTTTCACCAACGATATTTCTTCTTAAAATATAATCAATGTTTCAACATACATAAACTGTTCTTTTACTATTATTGAACTATTTTTTTACCATTATTTTTTATACAATTGAAATGCCCCAAAAATTCTAATTTTATTATTTATTATTAAATAAGATTTTATTATAAAAATTAATTAAATAAGATTTTTTATTAAAATTAAAGGGAATTAGTTATGGCAAATTAAGAAGAAATTTATAAGTATTTTTATTAAGAGAGAATTTGGGTATTTTAGCTAATTAAGCATTTTATTTTAGAAATTAATTAAATAAATTATTTATTTAAAATAAGAAGGAGAAAATAGTTTCAAATTAATAATAATTTTATAAATAATTTGATTAGAGGAAATTAGGGTGTTTTGCTAATTAAAAAGGAATTTATGGAAAATATTTTTAAAATCCTAATTTAGACTAAAAAAAGGATTTAAATATTACTTTATTCAAATATTATTATTTTTAAATATCCCAAATATTTTAATTAATTTAAATACCCAACATAATTATTTCTCTCTTTTCCTTTTTCCCTTTTTCCTTTTTCTTTCTTTTTCTTTCTCCTTCTTTTCTTTTTCTTTTTCTTTTTCTCCTCGCCGAACTAGGCCAGCTCAGCGGCCCAGTTCCACTTTTTCTTTCCTTTCCTTCGGCCTAGCCCGCGCCACGCAGCCGCTCCTTTCTGCCTTGCTTCTCAGCGCTGCGTTTTATTATTTTTCCACCCTAAACGCCGCGTTTCATTTAACTCACCCTCCTTGCGCCGACCGGCTCGGTCTTCCCTCTTTTCTTGTCTCTTCTTTCTTCCGCGAACCGCCCGGCCCAGCCCCATCGTCTTCTTCCTCCTTCGCACCTGCCAGCCCCGACGCCAACCTGCAACCTCCGCCGCCCAGCCGAGATTATCGCCGCCGATTACGGCAGTTTTGACCGGCCGTTTTTATTCCTATATCTTCCCTCTGAATCGTCACCCCTCTTGACCCAACCAAATCTCCATTTCTCGCGTGATTTTTCCCTCTCCTTTCCATGCGCAACCCTTACCCCGTTTTGCTGCCACCAGCCAACCCTCGCCTTCGGTAAGCCCAAACCCTACTGCATTATCCCCTCACCGACCCAAATAACCCTAACCTCTCCTCTAACTCTATAAATATCCTCACAATCTAACCTGTTTCGAGTTTTGATTTCCTAACCCAGAAATCCTTCCTTGCTGCCGCCACTCCTTTAGACCCTTCGTCCTCCACTTCCGGCCAACTTAGCCGCCATATCTGGCCACCAAACTCTTCCCTACACCTCCCTCTAGCTAACCAAATATCCCATATCCCTCAATTCTTTCTGCACAAGCCACCCTGGCTGTGCCAATTAGCCTCCCTGATCAACCCTGATTTCTGCCTCCGCCACCCTTTGCGCCGCCCTTAGCAACCTCTTCCGCCGCTGAAGCCACTTCTTTCACCTCCCAAATTGTACTGCAGAACCTCCCTATCTTCCCCTACCTCTCTTTTCCTCTTTCTCCCTCTCCTCTTCTCTTTCTCTCCTTCTTCCCCATTCGGCCACCGCCGCCGCCGCCGTGTGCCGCCACCTTTGGCTGCGCCACCACCCTCATTCTATCCCTTTCCTTCTGGGTAACTCAAAAAAACCATAACTCCCACCTTAATTCTCCTTATCTTTTTCCCATCATGCAACTTTTACCCTTTTCTTTCCTTTTTCCGGCCACCGCCACCGCCTCCATGCACCACCACCGGTGCCGCCTATCCCCGCCAGCCTCAGGTTGAACCCTAGACCCTCTTGGCCATTTTTCCTATTTTTATAACCCTTAAATTATTTTATTTCAATTATTTGCATATAAATACTATTATTATTATTATTATTATTTATATTTTTAATATGTATCATTATTATTATTATTATTATTAATGTTTTGATTATTATTTCTATTTAGGGCTGAAGCCCTATTGTATTTTATTTTCGATTTTATTATTATTATTCTTATTATTTCCATTATTACTATTATTAATATTAATGTGTTATTATTATTATAAATATAATTATAATTATTTTTACTTTTACTATTTCGAATTTCTATTATTATTATTATTTCATTATTAATATTAAAATTATTTTACCATTAGTTTTTCTATTATTATTGTTGTTGTTGTTGTTGTTATTATTATTATTATTTCATCATTATTGTTATTGATAACTTTGGTTATTTATTTTACTAATATTATTATTAGTATTATTTTGGAAATGGGACCAAAGCCTTTATTTTACTTTTTTTTGAATAATGTCCTCTTTATTATTAGTATTGTTACTATTATTATTATTATTATTATTATTATTATTATTATTATTATTATTATTATTATTATTATTATTATTCTCATTGATATTACTTTTAGTATCATTATTATTATTAGAATAAATTATTTAACCCTGCATTAATTATCAACTTTTATAATATTTCTATTATTTATATATCTTTAGTAAAGTTAGAATTTTGTTAATGTTATTTTATTAGTATGTTATTATTTGGTCAAATCCCTAAGGAGGCGTAGGAGCATGCTCCAAGACCGGTGTCGTTTCAGGTAAGGGTGTTACTAAAGCCATTGTGTGCTTATATGCATTATGTGCTTCATATGCTATATATTCTATGTTTATGATTATTAATTATTTTGTATGTGATATGACATGGAGTTGAAGTATGTTTTTGTATGGAATATGTACTATGTGTATATGACGATATGTGTTGTGACCCTGTAAGACATGCATGAGAGGATGTCGATGTGGTTTGTGTGGAAGAAAGGATGAAAAAGGATGATGGGGAAAGAATTTGACTAAGGGAAGTGAGTTGACCTAATTTTATGGTTTAATAAGGAATAATCTAATGTATGGTTTTATGTGGAAGAATATAATTTATGGTTTTATGCGGAGAATATAATATATGGTTTTATTTGGGAGAATGTAATTTATGATGTTATATGGGAGAATCGAATTTATGGTGTGTTTGGGAGAATCTAATTTATGATGTTAATTGGAAGAATCTAATTTACGATGTTATATAGGAGAATCGAGTTTATGGTTTATTTGGGAGAATCAAATTTATGATGTTGTTTGGGATAATCGAATTTATGATGTTATTTGGGAGAATGTAATTTATGATATTATATGGGAAAATCTAATTTATGATTTGTTTGGGGGAATCCAATTTATGGTTTTGCTTGGGAGATTCTAATTTATGATTTTATGTGATTTGAATCTAGGGTTTGGTAAGGATGAATATTTGGTTGGTATAGATTGAATTTAGGTTTGGTATGGGTGAATCTTTGGTTTTGTGTGGATTGAATTTAGGGTTTTGTATGACGGAATCATAGTTTGTATGGTGGTATTTATAGTTGTATGGTGGTATTAGGGTTTACATGGTGGCATTGATGGTTGTATGGTGGTATTAGGGTTTGCATGGTTGAATTTAGGGTTTTACGTGGAATTTTAGGATTTGCATGAAAAAGGTTCGAAGGTTTGCATGGGGAGATTAATGTCTGCATGGGTATGAAATTTACGTGTGGAAAGTTAATTTGGGATGTAAGGAAGGTAATGTAAGTGTTATTTGGGCGTTGAACTATTTTGGATGGAAAATAGTACGTGGAGCATTATGAGGGTACGGAAGAGACTGAATTAGGGTTTGGAGTAATGAACTCTGGATTGTTGTGATTAACTAGGGTTGGAGTAGATAATTGTGGTTTGTTATGATTAACTAAGGGTTAGAGTAGATAATTGTGGTTTGTTATGATTAACTAAGGCGTGGAGTGGCTAATTATGGTTGTTATGGTTAAATAGAGTTTGGAGTGGTTAACTATGGTTTGTTGTGGTTAATTGGGGTCTATGGTGGCTGATTAGGGTTTTTGTGTTATCATGTGTATGTGGTGATTAAAGTGTAATTATGATGGTGAAATTTTATGATTTGTGATGTGTGATGACTTATGCATGTCCAGGGTGAAAGTTTTTGAATAAGATACTTAAAATATTAATTATCTAAAGTGGAAGATCGTTGAAACGGGACCAACAGATCCACCGGTTCGGAATTGTGGTTAGGGTTTTTACCTTATGTGCGACCGATCCACCGGTTATAATAGTGGTTAGGACATGATTTCCTATGTGTAACCGATCCACCAATTATAATAGTGGGGGTTCCCGAGCTCAACAAACACAAACCCAAGTTTTGCTAAAATGCCTAAAAGATACTAATTACTTACAGTGGAACACCATGCGAGTTGGAGCCAACCGATCCACCGGTTAGAAATAGTGGTTGGGACGCGTAGTCCTATGTGTCTCCAATCCACCAGCTATAATAGTGGTTAGGGTATGATACCCTATGTGCCTCCGATCCACTGGCTATAATAATGGGGGCTTCCGTACTCGCATGGATTTGATAAAAAGTATAGTGTGAAACGATTCCTGATTAGAGATTAATTAATTGATTGAATTGGATTATTCATGGGCCTTTGTACTTTTACTTGGTTGATCATATGCATTTGTGATTGTGTTCTTCTATTGTTCTGCATTATTTATGTGCTTATGTGTTGGCCTTAGTGTTCGGTTACCTTACTCAGTACGTAGCGTACTGATCACCCTTTTTATGGGTGCTGCTCATTCCCACGAGTAGTGTGCCCTTCTTACTTTATGCAGGTGGGCGAGACATTAGTCGGGGCTGAGTGATCAGCATGTTTGGCTCAAAGTTCGAGAGTGTCGTGGCCGTATTTTCTCTTCATGTGATTTTATTTCATTATGCTATTCCTTGTGTATCGAATTTATCCTCTTATGATTTATTACTCAATTGAGCATTTTAATGAACCTTTTATCGGTTGTAAGTTTAATTCTCTTTTGGAAATGAATTACAATTCTTGATGCGTACTCTGGTGTTTGTTTTACAACCGTTTAATGCTTATTTGGAATTTGGATTGTATTGATTTGTAATTGATTATTTCTTTTCGTTAGCCTTAGCACTTGGTACTGAAACGGTTAGAGAGAACCGGTTTGGTACTAAGTGTGGCGGTAACATCCCCAGAATTCAGGGGTTTTAAATTAAGTATTTTGATTACTTCCGCTGTAAAAATTTAAAAAAAATAAAAAAAAATAAAAAATAAAAAAAATAGTGAATTTTGGGGTGTTACAACAATGATGCCAGTTTTCTTTACTACATTTTTTCACATTATCTTATCAAACATTCACCATAAAAAATTTTATCTTTTAACAAAAATATATTAATATTTTACCATTAGTTTACATATCTTTCACATGTATTATCCTCGAATTTTAAAGCACTTTTTTCAAAATCTTTAACCATAAAGGTGTATAATTCATGATAAATGAACAGATTTTTCACTAGGGTTGTACTTATGTTAAAATTTACTACTATGTTTCAAGCCTATTCTCAAAAAATTTTGCCATCGTTATATGTATATTTTATTATTATCATACATGTTTTTCATCATTTTAATAATTATCTTTTACCATTTATCATACTTATTTTTCACCATTATTATACTTATCTTTTATCATTATACATATTTACTCCATTATAAAAAAAAATAAAAATCAACCATTATTATACAAAAATTTATCTCTTATAATTGCTACACATATCTTATACTACTATTTTACTAATATTTTATGATTAGTTTTAATTTATTTATTTCATAATATTTTACCAAAATTGTACCAATATTTCATCATAAGTTTTTAATGAAAATGATAATAATATAAATATTTATCTGTAGAGAATTTATTTAGGAATATTATGATACATATTTTTTATTTTTCTAATAATATTAATAAAATATATTTAAGTTTTATAAAAAATACTAACAATATATTGACATCAGTACTTATGTAGCCCTCTCCCTATCATCGTTCATGCTATATGCATTGCTAATATATGTAACCTTGCTTCGACAACCTATGTTAACAACAAATCATTACATTTTAACATTTTTTTCAAATATTTATTTTCCATATGTTAAAGGGCTCCACCTATACCATTCCCATTCTTCCTTCCTATGTTTTCACTTTTTAATTTTTTTAGCACATAAAATAATATTATTATATATTTACCTCCTATTTTGTCTTCCACACATTTTTACTCCATGATATTTTTCCTAATGTAATACTAAAATATAGAAACTTATTAATATATATTATACTAACTTTATCCAATATAAATATTATAAAATTCACCATAAAGTGGCAAACCCTTAATTTTCCTTCAATTTTTCCTTGCCACCCTCTAAGACCCCAATGCATCTTTTTGCTTAAATTTACAAGCGTGTAGATATTGTAGTAGCAAAATAATATCATATCCTTAAAAACTTTGGTGTTAAATACCAATTTTCACTACTTTAAACTATATATATAGATTAATTAAAAAGGGATGTATGTAATGATAGAGAAGATATAATGATAAATGAAACAGAGACAACCAATTATGAATTCAATTAATTAGAAAAAATCCAAAGACTAAACTTTAGTTACAAGTCTAATGTTAATTAATAAACCGATCAACCGTATATCAAATTGATTAATATATTAGAAATAATTAGCCTTATTCAAACATTAATCTCTTTTGACAACTAAAAGTTATGCTTAGTTAAATTAGTGACCTATTTTCATAGGGATAGACTGAATTGAACTCATTATGAACAAAATAATTCTATCAATTTTTTAGAATCATTAATCTACTTTCATGAGTTATTAATTTCTATTCCATTGCTAATTTTTTTATTAATTACCTATGTCTAGTAAATTTGATAATTAGTCAATTCAACCTAATTTGAAGTTTTAACAATTGAATAACATAAAAAAAAAAATTTGACAACAATTGAAAAATCCAAAGAACCCTCAAGATTAACACTAATTCATGCCTTAAAAAATTTGGAAAAGATTTCCCAAAAGTAATTGTCTAAGCCCATTCAAAATTGTGTGATAAAACAAAGATTAACATCCAATACAACTCGGTCGTGTTGGAGGTAGAGATACAAGATCACACTAATGCTGAACATGATTGTGTAGCACAACATGGATACAAGATCTCTTATTTTTACTATATTTTTTCTCTAACTTTAAACTTTATTATTTTGTATATACTATATATTGAGCACCATCTAATTCAAATGAAGCTTGTGTAATATATTAATATGGCAATGAAGTTGATTGTTAAAACAAATAAAAAATACAAAAGAGTTCAAACTCTATATATAAAGTAAATCAAATATATTAAATGTTGTGATATTATTTGTTTATTAATTTCTATTAATTAGTTCAAAATTATCTAGTTTATTTTTTTGTAGAGTTATTAACATCTTTCTCTCTCTCTCTCTCTCTCTCTCTCTCTCTCTCTCTCTCTCTCTCTATATATATATATATATATATATATATATATATATATATATATATATATATATATATATACACACACACACATTGTCCATATACTAATTTGTTTCTGTATGCATGTAATTCGACAATATATATAGTATTTTTAGTATCTAGTTAACAAAAGAGCTTAAAAATGAGATCTTTGGTGTTTTTTAATGCCACCTATAAGATTTTATAGCATACAAGCATATTAGTATCATATTGTTATGGCATTCATAATATTTTACGAAGCTTCGATCTTATTCTTTGATTCAATATGTATGACTTCTATCGATTCTAGGTAAAATTTTACTTATAACAGCCTTACTCTTGAGACGTGGGTTGTTATAAGAGACAAAGGTGCTCCTACCTCCCCCCTCCTTTCAAATTTTCATGCAATTTAGTGGGTATTAGCGATTTATTTTAATATATTAGTAAAAGTATATTTTTTCCTAAAATAATATAACTAAAATATTAATAACAAAATACATGATCCATTTTTATTTTCACTATTTTAAAAAGTAACTTATGAGTCGTGATTGTCCATTAATATTTTTCTTTATTTTAATATAACTAAAGCATAATGTACAAGAAAAAATCACCTATTGCATAGGACAAATAAAATATTACAATAAAAGGTTTCGATAAATAAAAGTGCATTATCGAACTGTATATAACTTTACCATATATTCTTTGTCATTTTTTTTATTGTACTGTTTGGGTTGAACACATAAATGAAAATATTATACCTTCCACCAAATAATATTTATTTTTGTTTTTTCTTATAATATTTATCTTCATGAGTTATATCCACATCATATGATTCATATCACATGACGGTACCCTAAAATAATTATTAAATGTTCGTAAAAGATAATAATCAATTGGTCATCGAATATACTTCTAGAAATATGTCAAGTCTGTCTGCTTTTATGCTAATCTAATTAGAATTTTTTAATAATTTAGTACGTCTTGATTATTATTTTATATTATTACAATCTCAATGAATATAATATATCTTCAATTTTATCATTGTAATTACTATAATTATCATTACTATTGTAGTTATTATATTGAATGCTATTGTATTTATATTATTATTAAAATAATGGTTTATGAGATACGATATGAATTAAAATAACTCTATTACTATTACTACTACTATTAAAATTATTACAAATAGTTTTATATTACCTTTAATATAATCAAAATTTATTAAATATGATTTAAAATTGATTTAAGAGCTTGTGTGGAGTTACTAATCAAAAGTAGTTATCTAGTTATCATAGATACCTACTTATTTTAGAAACTTTTTAACCTAAAAAAGTTCTAAAATAAGTAGTTATCTTAGATAATTATTTTTGATAAGTAACTCCAAATATGAGTTTGGTCTAATCTTATAAAAACTAAAAATGAGTTGAAGTGAAGTAGCCTCCTTTATTTTGTTTTTTAGGGGGTTTGGAGGAGTTATCTGACCTTATCTTAGCGAAATACATAGTAATTTTAAGTAATATAATACAATTCTTTTTAAAGGGTACTTATACTTAAGAGTTTTTTTTATTAATTGTTTTAATAATAGTGCTCGAATTCTATTGTATAATATGTTATATAATCGAACTTTTTTTTTTGAAATTTTTTATAGGTTAGTATGTAGAGGATAAGTGTAAGGGCAATTGTGTAAATAATATCAATTTTTATTTATTTTAAAACTTTTTAATTGGGTTATTTTTATTTTATATAATCAAATAAATAAATATATTATTATTATTTATATAAATTGAAACCCATTTAATACACAAATAATATTATTAATATTATAAGTCTTGTTTTCGTCGTACGAACTACGAAAGAAGACTGAAATCGATTATGAAGAGAGTGGTCAAGTAGAAATGTAGAAGTGCAAGGCCAAATTGCAAATCTACACATAAACTTTTACTTTACAAATTGATCTAAGAGCACTTACAATGGTAGCAAAAATAAAAATAAAAAATAAAAAATAAAAAAGGCTTACAATTTTAAATTTGAGGTACTAAATTTGATATTGAGATTTTAGAGGTAGTAAAATAAATTCAAAGTTGAGGCATTTTAAAATTTTTGGGGGTCCCGAAGAGTAAAAAACGAGGTGCATCGGTATGTGCAAAAGGGAAAAGTTGTCGTCCGTTAGACACATGAGCCACATGCATGCATGTTACTTCGTTTTCTATACTTTTTGGTATTTTTTTTAACTTAATTTTTATCATTTGAGTATATATGAGGGTTTTGTTTTTAAAAAATAGGTGTTATTAATAAGAGTAGTAAAAAAAATGCCTATAAATACATCATATTTTGTCCAATAATTTTCATATCATCTTTTCTACATCCTTAACTAAAATTGTTATATTGTCTCTAGATATATTTATCTTATGCATTTCTCTTCAATATTTCCATTTTACAAAAATGGATCGTACTCAATTTAATTTTTTGAATATTTTAGATAATCTAAATGATTCAAATTCAAGAGAGCTTCCAAATTAAAATTTCCAAAATTTACAAAATTCTCCAAATGTCCAAAATTTTTAATATCCATGAAATTCCAATTTTCAAAGTATGCAATATTATCAATATGAAGCCAATTTCCAATTCTTTCAACCTTCAAATAACAAACTTCCAGTTGATCTGATTTTTTCAAATATTAAAACTTTTCTACAACATTATTTCAATTCTCTGTTAATCGCATTTATTAGCGAATCTGAACTTCTAGGATTTTCCACCTAAAATCAGTTCAAAGATGACACTTAGGTTGAATCTCCCAGTGAGATTGGAATTCGATCTTATGGTAAATGGATGGATAAAATAAAAGAAACCCTCTTTAGTGGATGTAGACATTTTTTAGATGATTCAACGGAAAAATTAGCATAAATGTAAGGACTTAGAGGGGGAAAATTATGGCATACTTTTAAGAATATCATGGCGAAGGACCAAAAAGAACTATAAAGACGGTGATAAATCAATTTTCTTATGTTAATAAAAATTTTAATAGATTCATTAATTTTTGTAGTCATATTTTCCAATGTGATTAAAGAGGCATTAATGAGATAGATGTAATTAACGATGCACATAAAGAATATAAAACGAGGTATAATAGCCTGTTCAGTAGTAAACATGTATGGAAACTTGTAAAGAACCATCCAAAATTGATGGTAATGAATTATGAAATTGCTAGACAGTGAAATGCAATATTAGAGAAAATGACAGTAGATAAGGAGAATGATAGGGATGAACAAAAACAATACAAGGCTGAACGAAGGCGATTGAAGAAAAAAGAATTAGACATGACTATAATTTGTCGTGACACGTCTAATATGACTGACTAAGAAAAAAATCATAAGATCTTATATGACTGATGGAGAATCCTTAATTCTATTACTTTAATGTATTATTTAATAGATGTGTAATTTTGTAATTTATGTATTATTTAAAAGTATTAGTTATTGTAATATTTATCCTTATGTATGAATGTTTAATTGTTGTGATAAATCAACTAAATATACCAAACACTAATGACACAATTTTATTAGAGTGACTCTAATTATTAAAACAACAACTTATAGTATTGATTACATTTTTGTAAAAAATGATGATAAATAAAAAAAATTACAATAATACCCATCCTAATTCCCCACGCTATGATTTTCTTTAATTCATTCACTTCTTGTTTGAGTTTAAAGACATTATCCTTCAAAATTTCAACTAATTGTAAGATATATTTGCTAACATTGCTCAATTGGGGTTAGGCCATGAGTTTTAGAGACGATATTAGATGTGTCACCATAGCCCATAAAAAATAATTGCATGTCTAACATTTGTAGTATAAACGACAAGGGTTACTTTCACTACGCAAAATATTAGCTTGGCAACCCTATTAGAACAATGACAAGGTATGAATTGTTGCATATTAGATGAAATGACATTTGAAGAAATTGAAGATGAAGACATTGATGACTTATTTGTTTTGACTGTAATGTGTGAAAGATTAGGGGTTGAAGTTTTGAATTCATAAGGAAAAAATTGCCCCAATCTCATGTGATAAAGTATCATTTGATTCCCTTATACATATCACCCATTATATTGTCACCTCAACATACATAAATTAGTTGAAGCCTATGTGATATTTCCTTACACATATTAATCATTTTATTATCACCTCAACATACATAAATCACCTGAAGCCTATATGATCATGGACCATTTGATTCCCTTACACATATTAGTTATTGTATTGTCACCTCAACATATATAAATCATCTCGTGTCAGTCATTGTATTGCCACCTCAACATACATAAATCACTTGAAACCCAGGTGATAATGTACCGTTTGATTCCCATATACATATCAGCCACTATATTGTCACCTTAACATATATAAATATCTTGAAGCCCGTGTGATAATGTATCGTTTGATTCCCTTACACATATCTATAAGTAGAGATGTTTCTTGCATATACATTCACAACTTACCTTGGATAGAAATAGAAGAAAAATATATAATCACTCTTGATTCCTTTACACATACCTATAAGTAGAGATGTTTCTTACATATACATTCACAACTTACCTTGGATAAAAACAGAAGAAAAATATATAATCACTCTCCTCACATCTCCTTCAAATATTTCTCCATACTTCTCAACTAACAATGTAAACTAATTCATCTTCTGAAAACTCCACAAATCTTAACGATATATTAGTTGTTAAAGCTATGGATACAACTCTCGAATATGCTATTGTCAAAATCGAGAGGAACAACTGAAATAGAAGAAAACAACGAGTCTTCATGTATCAGGATCATGAAGAAGGCCATCAAAGATTATATAATGATTATCTCTCTGATAATCCAACATACAACTCAACTCAGTTGTGTCATAGATTTAGAATGAGAAGATCCTCATTCATTAGAGTTATCAAAGTTGTCAAAGCTGTTACTAATTATTGTCCATATTTTTCAAATGAGGCATAATGTAATTAGTAAAAATGGACTTTTTCCATTACAAAATTGTACTACAACGATATGCATGCTAGCATATGGAATGCCGGCCAATTACATAGACGAATATGTACGCATTGAAGAATCAGCAACTCTCGAATGCCTAAGATATTTCGTTTAGGTTGTGAATGAATTATTTACTTCCTAATATTTAAGAAGACCCAATGCCAATGGTGTTTAATGCCTACTTAAAATGGGTAAAAGACATGGCTTTTTGGTATGATGAGAAGTATCGATTGCATGCATTGGGAGTGGAAGATTTGTCCCGTTACATGGAAATGTCAGCTTTGTCGTGGTGACCATGGTGTCCCGATAATCATACTAGAGGCTATCGCATCTAAAAATATTTGGATATTGCATGTATTTTTTAGATGTTTTAGATCAAATAATGATCTTAATGTTCTCGCTCATTCACCAATATTCAATGACATTTATAAAAAGCGGGCACCAAAAGCTCATTATGTGGTAAATGACACCAAATATCATCTTGGATCATATCTAATAGATGACATATATCCAGATTGACCAATATTCGTCAAAATCATATATATTTCTCAAGGACCAAATAGAAAGTTATTCACAGGGTGTTAGAATGCTACAAAGACGTTTTACAATTATTTGCAGCCCATCACGTGTTTGGTACATGGAGACAATGAAGCAAATAATATGTGCATGCATTATATTACATAACATGATTGTTGAGGATAAAAGAGATACATATTTAGGTGATTTTCCTCCCGATATTTTTTACTACAATAATAATGATGTACCACTTTGTACGATTAATTATGTTCCGATAGAGGGTATAGATTCATACATTCAAATAATTATTCAAGTTATTGATTGTGGTTCAACCAACCAACTTAAATATGACTTGGTGCAATAAATATAGTGATTTGAGTACGATCATTAGCTTGTACTCGTATTGATTCTTTATGTTATAATATTTATGTATGTTGTATTCATTTATATTTTCATAATGTTATTATATTAGTATTTTTGTTGTAATATTTATGTAATAGTTTTTTTAAATTTTATATATTTTTATTAATTATTAATATTGTAGTAGAAAAACTAAAATAAACTATAATAGGTTATTTTAAAAATAATTCAAATCATATTATAAGAAAAAAAATATTTTTTGAAATAATTTATAAATATATATCTAACTAAAATTGATTATAAAAAACTATTAATTTTTATATATAGATTGATATAAATTAAAAGTTAAGTAATGTATAATCTAAATAATTGATGACGTGATTGATAAAAATAACTATGTATTATAAATTTAACATTATTGAATTTAGAATATTAAATAAAATTTAACATAAATTAATAAAATTAAAGAAATAAGATATAATTAATTAATAAAATTAAATATGTGAATTTAAGAGTATGTTTAGAAATGCTCTAATTAACTATTAGTACTCGGAAAGGTCTTCGGCAAGTTAACAACCTTTAGAACGCGGGACAGCAGTCCTATTTTCACTACCGGACCTAGGGTAGCAGGGCTAGACCTAGGGCCCCCAAAATAAAAGTATATAGTATAATAAATAGAAAACGAGATGATAATCGGTTTGACAGACTGGCTTCGTTGGTCCAGCGGGACGCAGCAAGCATGATGCTTTCTTTTTTTAACGGCGCATTCAAAGCATTGTTGGTTACAACTTTCACGTTTTATGTTTTTTATTGAGAAAATAGTCGTAAAGATCATCTATAAAAAATGAAGTTAATATATAAATCAATAGTTGATGAGAAAGATAGAGTCCTCCACCTGTGATGCACGGAAAAGACACTGAGGTGTCGTTTTTCGTACCGAAAATGTTTTTCGTTTCGAAAATTTTTCGGAAACTTCTTTAGATTAAAATTTATATTAAAATTATTTAATTAATATTTTTATTAAAAATATATTATTTAATTAATTTTTTATTAAAAAATTATTAATAATAATTAAAATTAACTAATATAAAAATTTATTTTAAATTTATTTTATTTTTCTCTCTAAATTTTAATAAATTTAACCTATTTTTTAAAAATATATATATAATTTTTTTAACGTTTCCTGCCGTCTCCGTTTCCCAAATTTTTAAGAAATAACGTTTTCGCGTTTCGTCCCGTCCCCATTTCCCCGTCCCGGTCCCCATCCCCGTTTCCGTGCATCACTGTCCTCCACTCCTCCCTGCAAAATAGTAAAGGCGGCGGAACGAGTTAGAGACAAAAATTCTAATATTATATTTGAATTTGATAAAAAAAAATTTAACTTTTAAATCTATCACTATCTTCGTTTTTCTTTGTCAGACAATTTTAGATTGGATTTTGGAAGAAATTAACTCCCCACACGGTATACTTGATCCGATTTTCAATTATTTATTTTTTATCAATTTATTCTCCAAATTTAAAATTCAATCCTATTCCTAAAATTCGATACTCAATTCTATATTCTTACTATATATATATATTATATAAAAAAATCATGAACTAATTTAAAGATAAGAATTTTAAATTGTTTCCATCTCCAATAAAATTTACCTAAATCACTTCCTAAATTTATATTAAAAAAAATTTCAATAGGATTCCAAAACCACATAGAGAATTATGCTCCCTACTAATAAACTTCTTTTAACTCTTCGGCAACTCTACAAAAATTTTGAAAGTTCCAACTCCATTGTAACTTTTCCTTCTACAAAACTTTGTTTTTGCAAAAATAAAAATAATAACAACTTGAGCATTTGTTTGTAGGTTAGTCCCACCTCCACCATTTATTATAGTTGTCTTAATAAAAAGACATTGTATTTAATATTCCATCTTCAAAAAAAACTTTTTAACAATTTAACACTATTTTAAAAAGAATAAATAAATTCTAATATAAATTTTATATCTTTCGTTAAAAATAATATAACAATTAATACATAGAAGAAGAAAGAAAAAAAATAGTGATAAAAATAAAAAGTAACCATTAACTTTATTAAAACAACTTTCTTTTTAAAACAAAAATTTTAAGCCCAAAAGACTTTATTTTTAATACAAATGGAGAATAAATATTTTTCTTCATGTACATCAAATTTTAAATTAACAAAGTTTTGTTCCAATATATATATATATATAAAAGACACCCATAATTCTTTTTGCTTAGAAACTCCAAGCCCTCAAAAAGTCATGGCGGCCCTGCTATTAGGCATATAGTAGTGATAGGGGATGTCAACGAAACTTGTATGGATCAGATACTCTTTATTTATTACTCGAACCTAATAAAAGAATATATATACATATATGTATTCATATCTAAACAAATATTTATTACAAAATTCATAGCCATACCCACTGGATATCCATTATTCGTCAAATAATTCATCACTCGATGGATAAATTTGTTACTTGACCCATATGGTTCCTAATGGATTTCTGAGACCCATTTACCTAAATATTTCTAATCACATGCTTACTGTAACACCGCAAATCTATACAACCACATGGGGCTACTTTGGAACACTTTCGGATTGATCGGTTATCCCATAGATCTACACGAGTCTTTTCAATATACATTTTCTTCACTCACGTACTTTTTGAGAAATTTTTAGAAAATTTTTAAAACTTCCTAGGAAAGTCATCCATTCTAAAATTTGTTCCACGACTAGCACACTTAACTGTGGAGTTCTTAAGATAGAATCATCAAAAAGATGATATACCATGTTAATATAAGTAACCATATCAATCTTTATAATACTCCCCTCAATTTGGAGGTATTACATTTACCCTATAGCTACTGCACTTAAATAATATTTCTAATCACCCATTTACACATTTTTTTACCCATTTACACATCAACATGAGGACATCAACACATATAAATAACCTATTTCAAGTAAGCCACACACCTAAGATAATCACCGGTGAGTAAAAATAATTATCCATTTTCCAACTGCACTAATATGAATACATAATCACACTTTCTTTAGTTTAGTGGAAAGGGTTTCAACTCTTTTATACAAGGTTTCAAGTTTGAATCACACCATTTCTAGTACATATCCCATATAAGAAAGGATGTTTAAGTCTCTTGATGTGAAATAACTTCAATACTCCAGATAGCTGTAGCGTGGGGTTTCAATTCCTATCGGTGAATAAAGTAGTTGGTTTACTTATTGGTTAGGGGGTAATCTCCTTATAGGTATCCGCGATCGTAAATACATGTTTCTTACACTTTTGAGACACAAGTTGTAATTTTACCTCTATTGTATTAGCCTAAGGTAGGATTAGCGGTGGTGCCTAAGGCAAACATATTGCCTTTTGAGACATAACCACTTCAATCACTAAAATAAAAATCATCTATAATAGCTAGTTGTTTTACCATTGATTGCCCACTTCACATACTAATAAAGGAAATATTTACGCCCAAAAATTGTTCAAAATATATTCGAGTAACAAAATATAAAATCATAGTAAAATAATACAGTGTCAACAATTTGTCCAAAAGGTTTTAGATAATATAGGAAATGATAACAAACTACTAGCAGTCTTGATTTCCAACCTTTAATCTTGAATCATCATGCATCTATCTGGTATATTAAGAAAGTAAAAATAAATATTCAAAATACACACACACACACACACACACACACACACACACATATATATATATATATATATATATATATATATATATATATATATATATATATATATATATATATATATATATATATATATATATATAATTTTAGATCATTTTCACTAGTATCTAACTCCTCATCCTCAAAAGAAACACCACAACAAGATCTCTTATTCGAATCATCATCTAACAAATTATTCAAATAACAAAAATAAATAGATAAAATAGTTGACATTTCAGAATTAATTTAAGTTTTGAAAATGTAAACTAAATATTACCAACATCACTCATCGTTGCTACCTAAAACCAATCTCGACCACCTGTTAATGCTTCTAAAATCTTTAGGTACAACCAATTGTAGTGAGAACTTATAAATCAACCACTCATGCTAAAATTATACTCTAAAAAAGTAGTAAAAATAGGAATAACAAATAGATCTCTAGCCATGCTTTGTAAAATTGAAAACTTAGTGTTTCTCTTTCACTATGACACACATATAAAATTTCCATCCTTGGAATAATAGCCCTCTCCAAGTAGTAACCTAATTCACTCTTTTGTGACACATTAGCGAGGACTTAGGTAGCTAACCACTTCTCATAATAGTTTGTTCCCCTAGAACTCAAAAAACCACTACTAGAAGCATAAGAAGACCCAATATGACCAAAAATAGATGAACCACAATAAGTAGTTGATGTGGATGTCATACTCGAAATCCCACAATCATGAAAACTTAAACACCACTCTCATATGAGAACTCAAAACTTAAAGGATGATGGAAGAAATATTGATGATGGTTGAATGGAATGATGGCATATGCAGAAAATATAACCGTTAAGTACCTCACAAAGATAAAACTTAAAAGGATATTTAAATAGAACTCACATAGAAAACCCTTTGATCGAAACCAAGAGAAAAACACATAAATATTCAATTCATGATCACTCTCAACTTCACAAAGACATTGAAAGATTCAATTACTCTAAAAGAGACTTTATTTCTCAACTCAACATTGGACACCATACAAGTGTCGAATGAATGCCATATATATACACATAAACTCACAAAAATAACCAGCCCATTAACCCTATAATACTCTTTAGAGTATAGGAAAATTAGTTAAGATCATATCTTAAGTAACTTTACATTATCCAAGGAAATATTCCCCTCAATCTATTTGTTATGCTATATGTAATTGCAACTCATTAAAAACTAATTACAACCAGGAATACGTGCCAATATACCCACAAAAATTAGTTACCATCTTATACAAGTTTACATTAAATCTATACTAACACAAAAACCTAGGTAAGAATATTCAAACCCACCTAGTAGAAAATTCCCACATTTCATGGTTGTTACCTGACTTCCAAGTTGGCTTTTTTCCTTCTTAACATGTCATAAAACATTTCATGTCACTTAGGTCACATTTAGATCATTAATATTGCATAATTATCATATAATTACCAATTCTTAAAGAAAGTGGTGTAGGATAATAGAACACCTTTAAGAATGCCAAGAAATAATGATGCACCTATATCAGTAGTTGCATTTCTCTCTATGTGCTTTATTTTCTCTTCATACTCATCAAATAAGTCATAAAATGTTTTTTCAAATATTTTCAAACTCATTATAACTAGTGCTAAGATAAATCAAGGAATAGTATAATTCATCTAACTCCATTCTATATTGTGGATCTAAAATGGTTACTACTGTCATAATTCCACAAATCATACTCTAATATTTATCAAATTTCACTATCTTACTATAGAAATCTTCCTCAAA
Source organism: Tamarix austromongolica (assembly GCA_039764185.1). NCBI lineage: Eukaryota > Viridiplantae > Streptophyta > Magnoliopsida > Caryophyllales > Tamaricaceae > Tamarix > Tamarix austromongolica. The sequence goes on along the minus strand of CM077816.1, from coordinate 104,326,433 downwards.
TTCCCAATCACTCAAAGAAAACCTAATCTCACATACCTTAGGGAAATGTATGTTTGCAGCAGGATATTTATTTCCCAAAAAGAACAATGTAAGTTCATAAAACAATGAAAATTTTGAACAAATAGATCAAACTAGGTTCTACTCCTTAAAACTAGGGCAACACTTAAAACCATTCTCTAACCATGATAACCACTCAAACACATCCTCCTATAATAATGCAACGTCAAGCATCAAGAAAGTTGAGTTCTATCTAATCTCATAATCTTTTACCCAAGCCCTACTATATAGAACTTCTTCTTGTTAAAAATCCTTTACAAGTCTTTATATTCTTTATAGTGTCACTTTCCAATAAACAACCCTCTCATGAACATTATCAACCATATTTTTTTTGGATTAAATTCATCCCATACCTAACAATCAAATTAAGAATATATGTGGCACACCACATGTGAATATTTTTCATGTAACAAAAAACACCTCAACTCTAAATTTTTTTATCCCATCAATCATAACATCATTAGTAGTACAATTATCAATGGCAAATCTTGTGAGCTTTGTATCCATATTCCAATCCACCAAAACATCACAAAGAACCTCAAATGTATGAGGAGAAGGAACATAGATGAACATTTCAAAGGAAAAAAGGAATAGAAAACAATAAATAATGATAAGCACAACACACAATCATATAACATGAAAACATATAACTTAATATAGATAAAATATTAAAAGTGCCAAAGTATCCAACTTTTAAAGTTACATTAAGCATCAATCCAATGAGTTGTGATAACATAGAACTATTCTTTTGATTTTGAGAGGTCCACATGTTGTTAGTGATTGAAATCTGACTCTTATTATTACGCAATAGGGATATGGTTTTATTTTTTTTCTCAAAATTAAAAACCTTTAATATATCACTCTTCAATGTGTTCCTAGAAATAATCTTAAAAGAAGATTGAAGATTTGACACAAAATTTCTAAATCCATCATGTTCCACCACAGAAAATGGATACTTATGTTTAGAGTTGTAAATGAGCCGAGTCAACTTACAAACTATTTGGTTCGGCTCATTAAAAGCTCAATTAAGCTCATTTATAACTTAGGGTTGTGAGCTCAGTTTGACCCATTCTTTTGCTTAAACAAGTTGAGCTTGAGCCTCATTTTAAGTTTGTTTATTAAACAAGTTAAGCCTAAGCTCGAGGATGTTCGACTCGGCTTGGCTCATTTAGTACCCTACTCATGTTTGATAACTATATTATATAGATCTTGCCTTGAAACTTCTTGATTGAATTAAATAACAAACAACTTTCCCTTCCTTCCAACCTCTATTGGGAATTGTAATATGTCTTGACCTGCTCCTCTTATAACTTAAAAATCTATACACTTTTTCATATGGTCATGTAGATGAGAAGTTTCATTTTTAGGATCACCCTTTATAATTTTGTTACAACCATTACATATATCCTTTTTCACCCTATTATTCTCTACCACTTTAACAATGTTCCCATTAGTTTTATTTCTTTCTTTTTCCCTAATGTAAATTGGTTCTCTTCTACATTATCTTCATGTGTAGATGGCTCACTACTAATAGGAGTACTAGCTGCATTGGATTAATGTAGTGGTATGTTACTCTGTGAATCAATATTACTAGCTTATGATGCCATCACACCTAATGAAAAAATTATGAAAGAACACAAGCCTTCAACTAAATAATAAACAACTACTAATATATCTAATAAATTAAATATAATGTCTCTAGTTATAAGAGCATAATGAATTAAAAAAAACTAACTATGCACCCAATACATAAGAATATAAGCCTTTACAATTCACATTAATTAACAAAATGCTTCAGTTAACAAAATCACACCAATAAAAAAACACAAAAGATTAACAAAAATTATATAAAATCAAGCAGATTAATAAAGCAAATGCTAACAAAAAAATTACAGTAGAAACAAAAAAAATCACAACACAATAGATTAATAAAAAAGAAAGCAATATCATCATTGATTAATAAAACAAAATCATTGCAAATTTAAAAAATAAATACTAATAAAAACATCACAATAACAACATCATATAGTAGTAATAACCAATAAAAAAATATAAATAACAAATATAACAAATAACAACAACTGGTAGTAATTAAACAATTGCTCACAATAATAAAAGCTAAATTCAGTTTTGGGCATCTTAAGGAAAATTAAAAGAACAACTAATGTTAACAACTAGTTACAAATGAAAAAATGGAAGCAAGAAAAAAAAAAGTAACCAGCTTGTAAAGATCCAAAACGGAAATAAAGAACAAAGGTAACAATGCACAACAACTAGTCACCAACAATAACAACAACTATTAACCACAAAAAGATGCTTTGATTTTGAGCATTCGATGAAAAATTGAAAGATTTGAGTATATAACCAAGAACAACCTTGATTTAGTAAATAAGACAAACAAAAGTAAGAAAATAGGGGGAAATTGAATTTTACCCATTAGGTCTGACCATAGTCAAGTGATGAGGACCAGAGAAGGAGAAGGATGAATGAACAGAGCAATCAAGTATCATCTAGCAAAGAGGATGAGAGAAGGAGAGGGATGAATGACATGATTGGTGGTGATCAGTGAGCGAATGGTTAGAGAGTTTGAGATAAGTAAAGTGAGGAGTGATGGATTGAGGATAAGAGACTCGGGGAAGGATGAGGATTTTAGGATGAATGATTGGGAGAGGGTCAGAGGAACATGAGTGAATGATGGCCTTAGTCCTCACACAATTTTTTTTTGTTTCAATTTCATTTCTAAAAACTTTGAATAAAGTTTGATAAGTTATATTGTTACAGTTTTCAAAAATTTCCATTTTAACCATAGTACATGTATTGTTACGATATTTAAATGCAAGGAAAAAAGTATTTTTATAGCGGGTAAACGGAGGTAGGTACAAATTTGGAGACCTTTTACCTAAATTTGTATTAAAACCCGACAAAATTTCTCCCTCCTCCATATCCACATTCATTCATATACTTGTTAGGTAAAGTCCATCGGGTTTTGAGTAAAACCCACCTAATTGTCTTCCCTAGTATTGATTGTAATTTATTCTCTAAATAAATATGCTAGATGAGGAATAGACCTCACATTGATTTTGAAGGATAAGACTTTGAGAAGAAAATCAATGCAATCATCAAACTGATTCTCAATTCTAAGAAGAAAGGTGACACCTATATTGTTATACTTTTGATATAAAAAAATTAAAATGAAATACATTTACAATAGTGATGAAATGTCAATGTAAGATTTGTTAATAGGTTTGGTAGTGAAAATATATGGTTGATGGTAAAATATAAACACGATATTATAAAAACAATATTAAGAAGTATAAGAACAATAGTGATGAAATATGAGATATGTAAAACATAGGGACAATAGATGTGAAATATAAATATATATTGGTGAAATATAATACAATAATAATGAAACACACACATAATGAACATTACAAGAAAAATGGTAAAACATCAACACTAAAATGGTAAAATAACATAAGTGAAATATAAGCACAACAATAATGGAACATAAGTTTAGTAATGGTGAAATGTAACATAATAATGGGAAAATACAAATATAATAAACATTTATAGAAAAATGATAAAATATGAACATAAAAATAATGAAGGATAATCATAACAAAAGTGAGATATGAGTAAAATAATGACAAAATATAAACACAATAGTGGTAACATGCAAGCATGGTGAATATTAGCTAAAATTGGTAAAACATCAACACAAAAATAATAAACTATAAGTATAACATAGTGAATCATGACACAATCATCGTAAAACATAAACAAATTATAATCAAAACATAAGCACAATCAACATTAGTTCAATGGTGAAACTCAAACACAGAAATAGTGAAATAAAAATATGATTCTTTTTACATTGAAAGTATAACATTAATGAAATGTATTTATGAGGAGAAAAAAAAATCATGAACATTATAGTATATTTTTTTCCCTCATAGTTCAAAATAAAAAATAATTTAATTTGAAAGTTTTTAAAAAAATGTGTCTTATTTACAATGTCGTCATCACACTGCTTAACTACGCATGCTCCATTATTTAAAGAATGTTGGTTTATTTATAAAATGTCATCGGTCATGCCACCGGACTTATTGCCATAGCCGAGCCTCTTGAATCTTGATTATCTAGATTTTTCGCAGCAAACATTGTGACTTTGATTGCGTCAAGTTTAGCGTTAACTTCAACACCATTATTATTAATATTATTATTATTATTATTATTTTGTTAAAGAACTTCAACACCATGCATTTTCAACTAGCTACTAGGATGTTCGACCGGCCACCCATCATTCAAAAGTTAACAAGCCCACAAACACTTGTGCAGTTCCATCTTGTAATTTCCTTATTTCCGTCACAAAATTAGGTGCCATTTGGTTATCTATAATTTCTGCATAATCAGATGAAGACATTGGTAAGGGTAACATATCTTCCTTAAAAATTTCCCTGCTATATTCGTTTGGATAAGGTGGTTTCAGAAAGGATGTTATATTGTAAAATTACTTATCCTAATTTTCTTATTTTTTATAAATTTTCTCACAAATCGAGATTTCTTCTTAAACTACTTTATTCCAACGAAGTCTAACATGTCCTCCCTCCTAGATTCCCCTCATCATTATCATTTAAAATCACAGTTTCCGTTTGTATATCCTTATTATTTATTTATTAATATTTTATAAATTTTGGGTAGTTTTGCATCGGGTGGGGAAATGGGTGAGAACAAATTCAAACAAAAAGCACTGTATAGAAATTATTATTATTATTGTAAGAAGAGCGTAAGGCGAGGACAACATATAAATGACTATAAAATGGTGCAATACAAAAGGAGAAGAATTCAAACATAAGAATCACTCGTATTCAAAAGGCTATTAATCCCACAGACATCAGTGGGGTACGAACCCAGACTTTTTAACTAAAGATTAGACTTTGGTTAATACATAGTAATTTGTTTACATGCATACTCAAATATCAAAGTCCATGCTCAAGTGGCATAAAGAAATTGGTTACCACCTTTCTTTCACTGCAGGCTCCGGTTATTTCGTAATGCGACTCAGATGTGAAAGATTCAGAGGCATCCCCCCCCCCCACCCTCCAAACGACTAAAAACAAAAAGAAGGTGGGGGTACGGGGTACCTCTTTTCCTACACTTAAAAATCAAAACAGAAGAACTTGTCGTGGCAGTGAAAGAAGGGGTGGAAACAAAGAGAAGAAGAAGAATTATTTAAGGCAAAAGGTAGTCATCATCATTAGGTGAAGACCGTAATGATGCAGTTCACATTTCTAGAATAAGACTTAGTCAAATTCACAACTTAAATATAATTCGTCATATTGAAACCGAGACCTTAGTAGAGAACAACAGAACTAACTGTATCAATATTGGATTGGATAATATATATATATATATAAGCACGTTATGAGAACGACTAGAAATGGTAGTGCCGAGGACCGCCCTATTCAAGCCGACGGACACCCTTGATGAAATGCTGCTAATTAAACAAAATAAGACGTCAGTCTTTTCCTTTTTCTAAATTAAATAAAATTGGATACACCAAGCATTATTTTGTTGACCGCCAAAAAAAGAGTAAAGCCGAGTGGAAAAGAATCCTTGTCCTTGACTAATGGCGGAACCGTCCAATGAAGCTGGTGGTGATTAAGTGCGTATATTTCAAACCTCACCACTATCACCACACTGCTGGGTTAAAATATATATATATATGTAAGAAGGCATAGACCTTGGTGAACGTTGAACCAACGACTTCCTAAGAGAAAATTTATGTGAAGAGCCTCCACGGACTCACACAACGTTAGTAACGTCATTTAAAACCATATAAATAGACCACAGATTCAGCGATTCAGATACGCCAAGAATGATGGGGAGCTGTACCTTGTTCTCTTGGTGCTTCCTTTTATCCTTCCTCCTGTGCTCAGGCAACGCTCTAGACACCATATCTGCAAGCCAAACAATCAAAGATGGTGAAACAATCATCTCATCCGAGGAAGAATTCGAGCTGGGATTCTTCAATATCAGCGCAAGAAGATACCTGGGCATCCGGTACAGGAAGATGGCTCGTGGGACTATCGTTTGGGTCGCCAACAGAAACACTCCCCTTAACGATACTTCCAGTGTCCTAAAATTCACCAGCCAGGGACTCCTGGTGCTCCTCAACAGCTCAGACAGCATTGTGTGGTCCAGCAACACTTCAACGACGTTAACAAATCCGGTCGCACAGCTCCTGCAGACAGGCAACCTCGTGGTGAGAGATAGAGATGATACGACGGAGGGTAATTACTTGTGGCAGAGTTTTGATCGCATGGGCAATACTTTTATGCCTTCCATGAAGTTTGGCAGGAATCTCGCCACGGGCTTGGATAACTACATGTTGTCCTGGAAGAGTGATGATGATCCGTCACAAGGGCATTACACGAACCGTCTCGATCCCAGTGGCTACCCTCAAATCTTTTTGAGAAAGGACGATAGCATAACGTATAATTCGGGACCTTGGAATGGGGAAAGGTATAGTGGCATGCCAAACTTGAAGCCTAATGCACTTTATAGGTTCGAGTTTGTGATGAACAAGGAAGAAATCTACTACAGGTATGATTTGATCAACAACTCGGTTCCGTCAAGAATGATTTTGAGCTCGGATGGTATCTTGCAGAGGTATACATGGAATGAGAGGATAGGTAACTGGTTTCTATACTTGACCGCACAAATGGATACCTGTGATAGGTATGCGTTGTGTGGCGCTTTTGGAAAATGCAACATCAACAATTCCCCTGCTTGTGGTTGCTTGAAAGGATTTGCACCCAAGAATCCATCGGCCTGGGAGATTGCAGATTGGTCAGATGGATGTGAAAGGACAAAAGAACTGGATTGTCCAAGTGATGGTTTTAGGACCTTTTCAAGTGTGAAGTTGCCAGATACTCGGAAGGCTTGGTACAATGGAAGCATGAGTCTCAAGGAATGCAAAGAAATGTGCAGGAAGAATTGCTCTTGCAACGCTTATGCAAATTCAAATATCACAAATGGAGGGAGTGGATGCTTGCTTTGGTTCACTGACCTCGTTGACATCAGGGAGTACAGTGATGATTCTGGGCAAGATCTTTATGTCAGGCTGGCTGCCTCAGCGCTAGGTAAAAATCTTCATTTTCATCCTTGATGCAACCAAAGTAATATCTACGTGTATATATTACAACCTGAGAGAGCCAAATATAAATCTGGAATTGTCTCTGCACAGAAAACTCTTTTAAATTTTCAACATTCGAACGTGATCAGGACACTAGCATCTTAGATTCTTTGTGCTTATGTTTGCTCTCTAAATAGGAAACTTGTACCCATTAGTTGATCATTTCGATGACTATGATACAATGTTTCTATGGTTGTAGTTCAACCCCTAAGAAGGCTGCTAAACTACGTAAATGATGTTTCTTGTGAGTCTGGTTACACTTGACCGAGAACATATTTGATATATATTTATTTATTTTGCTGTATATATATGCATCGCAGATGATGGTACCCCTAAAAGAAGGCTAGTGCTTGTCATTCTCGCTCCCCTGTTGACGTTGGGAACGCTAATTCTGGTTCTATCGCTGAGCTTGCGAATGAGGAAGAAACAGAAGCTCAGAAGAGAACGTGAGTCATCATAAACGCAATCTTTCCTGCAAACTGAAAGTATTATGACATGGTTTTGATACAATGCCACATCAGAATATGGCTTTGTGACAAATGTTTTGTTTAAATGCAATGCCTTTATTCGTGTGCAAATTATTTCAAATGCGTATCAAATCTCTGACACAGATATATCAAATCTTCCTGCAAATTATAAACATTAGTTGAAAGAAGAAGATGATTCAGCCTTGCATATGGTTATTTCAAGAACCATGGATTGTGAACTTTTTGTGCGTTGTCAATATTGCAGGAATAGTGCAAGAACTTTCAGAAGAATCATCCACGCATGAAACTGAGGAAACAGATTTGGAGTTGCCACTATTTGATTTTGAGACACTAGCCAAGGCCACTAACAATTTTTCACCACATAATATGCTTGGGCAAGGTGGCTTTGGGCTTGTCTACAAGGTACATAAACATCAATCTACCAACCCCTTGAAGCTTTAAGCGACCTTTGAGTTCTGTTGTCTGTCAGGCCGAGCTCTGCTTCTAATGTCCCCCATATGTAGCTTCGGGGAGAGAATATCATGTAAAGAATTACATTGAGAGGAAGTATTACCAAGGCCGGTGTTTTAGCAGAAGTTACAGCATAGAATGGTCCAATGCTAAAGCATCTACTTTTTGATGCAGGGTAAGGTGAAGGATGGACTAGAAATAGCGGTAAAGAGGCTATCAAAGAGTTCAAGGCAAGGGAACAATGAGTTCAAAAATGAAGTTTCTTGTATTGCAAAACTTCAGCACCGAAACCTAGTGAAGCTTCTTGGCTGCTGCATAAAAGGAGAAGAGAGGATGTTGATTTATGAATACATGACCAACAAAAGCTTGGATTCCTTCATCTTTGGTTCGGCCCCTCTATTTAATTTATTCAACTACATTTGCTACATTTTGGAATAATCATATTTTCGAAGGGGGGGGGGGGAATAATTAAAGGGACCAACTTGTATGAAATGTTGCAGATAGAAACAGGAAGTCTCTCTTAGACTGGCCAAAGCGGTTTAACATCATCAACGGGATCGCTCGAGGGCTCCTTTACCTACATCAAGACTCTAGGATGAGAGTTATACACAGAGATCTAAAGGCCAGCAACATCTTACTTGATTATGAGCTAAACCCCAAAATTTCAGACTTTGGCATGGCTAGAATGTTCGGAGGAAATGAGACTCAAGGAAATACGACGAGAGTTGTTGGCACATAGTAAGAAAAAGCTTTTCCTAAATGAGTCGTATTCACGTTAGAATCCATTGTTCTGTAGGCTGAATGGTATGATTTCAAAATTCCCCTGCAGTGGTTACATGTCCCCAGAATATGCTGTTGACGGGCTCTTCTCCATAAAATCAGATGTCTTCAGCTTTGGCGTTCTAGTGTTAGAGATAGTCAGCGGGAAGAAAAATAAGGGATTTCACCATCCAGACCATGACCTCAACCTACTCGGACATGTAAGTGGCATATGTTTAATTTTACAGTATTTCTGTCTAGAATGTCGATACAATTCAACAGCTGAAATAGACTGCTCCATCACTCAGGCTTGGAGACTCTATAATGAAGGAAAATCTTTGGAACTGCTAGATGTATCGGTCAAGGAAACATGTATATTATTACCTGAAGTGTTGAGATCAATTCACATTGGTTTATTATGTGTCCAACAAAATCCTGATGACCGACCAAATATGTCGATGGTGATTCTGATGCTGGGGAGTAGCATAGCATTGCCTGATCCTAAACAACCTGGATTTTTCACCGAGAGGAGATTCGGTGAACTGGTATCTTCGTCGAGCATGCCTGATGCATCAGCAAATGGCATGAGCGTTACGTTTTTGGATCCCAGATGAAGTAAATGCTTCCTTGAAATTTTTTGCTAGCACTGGTTTACGAGAAGTATTTTTTTTTTTAAAAAGGTGGAATATCAAAATTGTAAAAATGACGAATAAAGCAATTACATCATTTTTTTCTCAATGGAAAAAAGTGCGTAATGCAATATACTTCATCAATGTTGTAGCCTTGCAGGACCAAGATAGTGCCATCATTACTTCTTAGGATTTCACCCTGCAGCATCTAATTCTATCCCGTCCTCGGGAATTCTCCTGTATCAGAGTCACATAGAACACACGGAAGTTAGCATCATTGTTAGCCACCATCTGCTGAAACTTAGAGGAACGCCAGAACCGGCCGCACTTTCTTTAGTGGAAAAAAAAATCAGGCAGCTGGCCTCGACCAAGCAGATGAATAGTCCATATCGAACTATTTGGAAAGGATTGATAGCCATCAGGGAAAGCACAAGAAGAGTAGCAAGATACGACTTTTGCAGATGAATAGTCCATATCGAATTATTTGGAAGGGATTGATAGCTATTAGGGAAGGCACAAGCAGTTAAACATGGTCTTACGCTTGAGATAAAAAAAGAAGCTACCTCCCTCCGGAGGGACGCCCGGCTATATGCATGCGAGAAGCATTCGCATCATAGTCATAAGTACTCTAAAATGAGCTACCGAAATACCACACTCTCTGATATGATATTATTTATATATATATGAATCCAAACCTATATCCAACCATAAACCTGAGTTTCCATGTGAAAGCATGCATGTTCCAACAAAAACAAAACATATCCATGAAATATACGTTCATTTGATTATACATTATGACGGAAAAAATCTCCACGATATAAAAGTATCATGACTTGTTGAGTTGCCATTATATGACTCCAAAAAGCAGCCTTCCACAATAATCTAAACTATAATGAAAAGCCTCAAGGACCAATCCCTTTCATGAGATCTAAAAAAGCAAGAGAACCAACTCCCGTCTTTCATTCCAAAATCTATCATTGGTATATAAAAAACTAACATTAGTCGTAATTTAAACTTAGGAATTTAAAAAATATTACAAGTTGAGATTGAGAAGGAGAATGATGTGTTTTACCTTTGATTTTAATTTTGATTATGTGGGATAATTCCAACTATCATGGCATGCATGCTCTCCACACGACTTACATTGTCTTATCATCTTCTTTTATTTCTTAATGGCCTTTTCTTTCTCCCCTTTAACCCTCTTTCCAATTCCTTTGTTTTTGGATTGATGTAGGACTTGAATGATAACTTCACTCGGAACACTTATCCCAATTAAAGATTCGATGATATATGATTTGCTTGGATGCTTATCACTAATGTTCTTGTTACTCCTTTCCTTCTTAAAATCTTCGAGAAATCTTATAATTCATGGATACCTTCTTATTTTCCGTCAACTATGCTCATATATTTAAACATTTGAGACTATAACCTACTCAAAGTAGTTGTCATATCATCAAATTTGGAACATTGTTCCAATGAGTTCCTTTCTAAGTTATAGATTAACTTTTTTAGGGAATTTTTATTCCACCGATTCACTACCAATTGAGTAGGAATATGGTCTACTCATTTTCCTTTCAAAACCCAAAGTATATGTATACATGAAATCCTACATCTCTGAAACAACTTACAAGAGTACTTAATATCTTGGTTTATTATATTGTATACCACCTAAAAAGTACTCTTACAAAATGATATATCAATTTCACCAACCACAACAATCTCTAAATCACCTTCCCTCATAAAATCATCAAGTCCACATGAAAATAAAGAAGCCAAAATATCAATTTAGAACTCAAAAAGTATGGTAGGAGTATATACCTTGGGTTCATGATTCTCCAATTTAAGGGGATTCCTAAGTTCGAGATGTGACAAGCTTGATACCTTATTTAGCTCCAGTTGTTTATACCTTTTCTATCCAATGCGCTCTCATAGCACATAAAAAACTCAACCAAAGTACAATGATTATTAGTGAAATTTCCAAAAAAAGCTATTCTTACTCTCTAATCGTGAATTTGTTCTTAGAAGCCCTCCCATAAACCAGTCTCTAAAATATGAAGGTATTCATAAGTTTCTTATATCAAACATATAAGCAAGCCATTCATGTCCCTCCAAACAAAACTCAACAATTATCCTTATCCACTTTCACTCGAACTCCTCAGGTTTAAGTTGTAGACTCCACATACATGTAGATAACTTGTTTATGAAATCAAAGTCCCTAATTAAAGGACAAATTTTTCCAAACAATTTATTCATAATGTGACACATGTAGAATATGTGTTGAGTCTTCTTGAAAACCCTATATATGGCAATTTTCATTACTGGATCTTGGTCGGTTATTATATAATAAGGCTCAATATTTCCTATATCTCTCAAGAACGTCTCATATAACCACTAAAATGACTCAATATTTTCATGAACTATTAATCCTACTCTAAAGGTGACACTTTTTGTAGTGATCAACCCCATGGCACAAAATTCAAATTGTTTTTCTTTGTGCCATAAGTACAATTAAATGAAATCATATCACCAAAAAGATAGTAATTCTTCCTAGAGATAGGATCAGCCCAAAAAGTAAAAGTAAGGACTCCACTATCATCAACCATATAATAAAAAAATATATATCCACTCCAATTCTCTCTCTTTTTACGAAAGATTTTTGCAAACATATTAGAATTAGAATCTCCAATGTAAAACTTTACATCCCTAAAATGGTTCTTAAAATCCTGTAATGAAGCACCTACATTGTCATACCCTCCCACCTGTTCCTTGAATAATCAAAATGATTTGGATGCCCCAATTTTCATCCTAACATCATCTATAATGAAATTATTATATTTGATAGTCAAATTCCTCCCCTCTTTAATAAATTTTCTAACACTAGGAATAGCTAAAAGGTGATTACATCCTTCATAAAAATTTGAAACCACATAAACCCTTTAATGTTGCACTTAAGACACATTCTACCTCTACGTTCCACTCCATTAACCACTCTCCTTCTAGCTCTACCTTCACTACTACTTTGAGCACGACATATATTTCTCATGGTTTAAACCCATCCCTAGTACAAAAAAGATATTTTATTATGACAACATTACTCACATTTCTCTTTTTACCAGACAAATGGATACTAAACCACAAGTATAGAAATAATTCTTATAGAATTTAATCCCATCATCTAATGATTCAAATTTCATTCCTACAAAAAGGGATATTTTTGGTGAACAACAAGATATCCATTCCTTTGTTGTTTCACCTGGAGATGTGTATGGTATTCACTTGGGAGTGAACAATCTGTTATCAACATCATTCAATTTTGAGGGACGAGAAGAATCTTATTTTTCACACATAATGTATATACAATAAAATAAATGAATCTATCACAAAAAAGGAAATTAAGATAGAAATAAGTATAGGTAGATCAAACTAAGAAAAAAATCCTGAATGCAGTATTTCACCCATAAGTAGAGAAGTGTCATCATTTGTTCATTAGTTTCTCTAATTAGAAACTAGTATGAGTCATGGACTTTGAAAGTTATATAAGTTCCAAAGAAAATATAGAACAAATAAAGATATCAAAGAATTCAACACTTCATTTGATTATGTCGGTCATATAATATACACTTGTAACATGTGAAATCACCCATTGCTTTTATCTAATCCACCGATATTAGGAAACAACCAAATAAATAATAGAATACATTGCTCTATTTTATGGAACCAAAAAGAAGAATTAGAGAGTTGTAACCTTTCCGTGAAATTTAATAAAGATCTCATAGAACTCAACATTTCATTTGATTATGTCCATCACACAATATACACTTGTAACATGCAAAATCACCCATTCTTACTATCCAATCCAATGCCAAACAATATATCTAACTTGAACAAGAGGAAAGGAAGGAAAAAAAAACTCAATAAACTCTACAGATGGAGCTACTCTCTTAATCAACAAAATGAAGAAAATTATGCATTGAATCAATTTTTAATAGAGGAGAAAATTGGGTAGATAAAGCTATGTTTGAACCAATCTAGTCCCAAACAAAACAAAAAACAAATTGAACAAATTACACAAAAAAAAACCCTCAAGGTAAATAATAGGATATTAGATGATAATGTAAGAATAATGAAGATACTTACTAGTTTAATACTATAACTTGAGGATCAACTCAATTTCGAATAAAGGATATGAGTGAAAGTTACATTCCACTCATTATGGCCCTAAATAAATTAGATACCAAATCGAACAAATTACACATAAAAATTCAGGGTAACTAACAATAGATTAGATGATAATGTATGAACAATGGAGATAATTAGTAGTTTGATATTGTAAGTTGAGGACTAGTATTCAAAGTATCTGGAGAAGAAATTTTGTGAAACAAATGACAATAATCAAAGGAGAAGGTGGAGAGGGGTTGATTGGCAAAGAAGGATTGAGTGAGGATAATCGACAATTGGAGGAGAATTAGATGATGATTAGATGAGAAGGATGGAGTGAAAACCGAATGGATTAGAAGGTGACCATCAATGTACATGAGGCACAAGGATAGATGGATTGAAGAAAAATGGACAAAAACGAAGAAGAGTGAAATTTATGGTTCAAACTCAAGGAAATGAAAGGAAGCCTATGATGGAGGATGGGAGCGACAATGATAATCAAATGTGAAGGTTGGGTGGAGATGACGAGTGGAGGAGAAGGATGGGGTGGAGAAGATGAGTGGAGGAGAAATTTTACTCGAGGTAGATGGAAGATGGAACAGAGAACTTAGCACACGATCAACGACTAACATTTATGTCATAAATGAATGGTTAACAAACGTTCCTACATTTGTACTCAATATAAGGGTTTTTACAAGACCCTACACACACACACACACACACATATTTCATATCAAGCACCGGTAACTTCCAAATGATAAACAAAAGTTATTGACAAATGACAATACATAAAAATATAATAAATAAAAACATTGCTAGAGGATAATGTAATTGAACTTCTACTTTATTCTACACATTATTTTTGCTCTTCCTAGAAAGAGATTAATTAGGCTAAAGAAAATATCCATGGATCAATCCTGGTCATGAATTTTTTAGCTAATAATTAGAGTCAGAATCACACTTTACAAGATCAAAAACCAACTCTACATGTAATTGTTGCTTAGCATCAAAGTTTTTCTATAATTGCTACTTAGCATCCAAGTGAACTTCGGCTCACTAATTCAAAAGCACAAACAAGGATTATAATATTAGTAAAAAAAATAGAAATCAAAATGTATGTGCATTAAAGATAGAGTATGTAGATTTTCATATCAGTTTTCAAATCGCGGAATTGCAATTCTCCACATTTTTTTGTTCTACCACTCATAGTGAGTATCCTGTATAAGGATATATGAAATTGAGAGGAATAATATGTAAATATTTATAGATAATTATAGTATAAAATAGACAAGTTTGTTACGGTAAATACAGGACTGAGTTTGGATTTATTTCATTAACCAATAACAAGATTTTATTACTGTGGTAATTTAAATGCCACAATAAAATAGTGTAGAGAGAGAAAAAATTGAATGAAAAGTATTTATTTAGTTGATTGAAAATTAACAAGAAAAAAACATACCAAGAAAAAAAGGTGAGAAATTCATAATGTAAAGCTTTCCTCATCAAAAATAGAAGAAACTTATGGAAAAATTAAACACTGAGTACGGAACAATTTAAATGAAAATATTTTTTAATACATTTATTCTTGTGTGGTAGATAATTTCTCATAAATTTTGTCTTGTAGTGTTGGTGATTGGAGCTTTATTTGTTTTGAAGGGTAACACAACTCTAGTTCAAAGCCCAACCATATCTACTTTCCTTTTGTTTTCAATATTTTTCCCCCAACAACTAAAAAAATGAAATATTATATTATCTCAAACTTTTTCCTATTTTTCCTTCTTTTCCATAATTTTTTCAAGAACCAAACAAGATCTAACGGAAATACTATAACAAATGGTGAATGTGTTAACTATCACAGGTGAACAACTCAAACCCACCCTCAAAAGATGGTGGAGGAGGGGGTGACATAGATATTTGACATTAGAAACTGATGTCAATATCCAAAAAAAGACTTCGTGAGAAAATTAGCAAGTTGATAGCTAGATGGAATGTGTAAAACCCATAGCTGCTTGTGAGTCACTATGTCACAAACATAGTGATAATCAATGGCAATGTGTTTTATGTGGGTATGGAAAACTGGGTTAGCAAAAAGATAGGAAACACCTATATTATCTAAATATATCTAAAGAGGTCGAGTGAGATGACTGCCCAATTCATGAAACAAATGACGAAGCCATTGCAGCTCAGCAGCTGTAGAGGCTATGGTGTGATATTTAGCTTTTATTGATGAAAGAGACACTGAATTTTATTTTTTAGATGCCCATGATATTAGACTACAACCAAGATAAGCTATATAAGTAGTTTTGGATTTTAGAATAATACGATAAATTGTCCAGTCCGCATCACAAAAGGCATTGAGTTGAAGAGATGAATTATGAGTGAGTTGAATGCCATAGCCAATGATTGATTTAAGATCTGGCAAAACATGCTTAAGAGATTAAAAGTAAATATCTTGTGGGGAGGTCATATATTGAGCTATTTTATTAACCAAGAAGGCTATGTTAGGTCTTATGAGAGCAAGCACTGAAGAAAACCAACAAAACAACCATATTGAGAAACATCATAGGTGGCAACATTTGCCACCAAAGCAAGTGAACTAGATGTGGATAATGTGGAATTTAATGGTTTGGCACCCTCCATGTGAGCCTTAGCCAATAAATCACAAACATACTTATTCCGAGTGAGAAACAAGCCATAGGGAGTAGGAATAATTTCAATGCCAAGAAAATAGTGTGGGTTGTCAAGATCCTTGAGGCTGAACTTATGAGCAAGAGTCGTTTGGAAGTTGATTAAGAAATTTTTGTCATTACTAGTTAACAATAGGTTGTCAACATAGACTAGAAAATAGGAAATGACATAATGTCATATGTAGATAAAGAGAGAGGTATCTGACTTAGAGTTGAAGAAACTATCACTACTATAGAGTAATCATTTAATAACGACACATAAAAGTCAGGTTGCTAGAAATCGTTGAAAAATGCATGAAAATATGTGTGTAGGAATGCGAAGTAAGTTTTAATAATGGTTCTATAAAGAATTGTTACTAAAATATCTTACATTTAATGTGCAATTAAAGATCACGGTTAATATAAAATTTATTATTAAAACCTACTTTAATAAGCGTTATCTAAACTTGGAGCTAAATTTTTTTTTACCTTTTGATAAAGGTTAAAAACATAGTCATTAATAAAAATAAGTTTTAATAATAGATATGTTGTTAACCGTTATCAAAAATGTGAGAGAGAGAGAGAGAGAGAGAGATTTTCAGTGACATAGTTGTGAGCGGATCATACTTTGATCCATTTTATTTTAGATCATATCACTTGATATTGATCCTGCCTTAGATGGAGTCATGATCAGAGGCTTTAGCTAGTTACTTTTAGTAGCTTGTCAACCATACCAATGCACCACACCTGAGATTTGTTAGGATTGAGGTATTTGTGAGGGATTATGATTAGATAGCTAGAGAGTTGATGGTGATAGATGATGAGTAGAGGTTGTGTCATAGTTTACCGCCGAGTATACACCCTAGTTACCCTAGAGTATTCGTCACTAGACTCTCTATTAATAATATGAGGGAGCATATATCATATCACGATGAGTGGACTTTGGGAGTGACAATTGCTAGTCAGCCTTCGAAAGGCTACCAATAAATTTCATAGGATTGTTAGGGGTTATGCTTAGTAAGGTGTTTAGGTTGTAGCAACATTTTATGTTTATGTATATAGTGTTTATATTGCCTTAGGGTTCTTCTTGGTTTTTAAGTATTTTTTTACGCGTTGTATGTATATCTTTTATAATTTGAAACCTTGTATAAAGTTTTGATATGCATATATATATATGCACTATTTCTAAGCATGAGCGGTTTGTGTGTTAATATGTTTTTAGAAACATGTTGAAATGGTTTATATGTATGGAAAATAAATAACATGATGCATTATATAAATATAAAATCTTTCTAAGCATGAGTGGTTTGTGAATTTTTTTAAGAAGTAAATTGATTTGTAATAATTACTTTCCATGGGATACATATAGATTAAAAACTATGGATCAAAAAATGGATGTCTACAAATCATTTCACTAGAGAATATGATAAAGGAGTGGAATTTTTAAACAAGTTTGTAGTAGAACATGCTTATCCTTATTTGAATTGTGTTTTATATTCAACGTGTCACTGTTGATGATTTGATAGATCATTTATTTATTTACAGAATTGATACAAGTTACACTCGTTGGGTATAGCATGGTGAGACAGAGTATGTATATGATAGTGAGAAATGTAGGAAGAAAAGTTGTGGATCATTTGAGAACAATAAGGGAGACTTGTTAGAGGAGACAACTCAAAATGTTGAGGAAAGTATTTGGGATTGTCCAAAAATGTTTGACAAGTTATTGAGTGACTCAGAGAAATATTTTTTATACATTCACTAGATTATCCGCTTTTTTAAGGTTGTATAAGTTAAAAGCATATAATGGATGGAGCGATAAGAGTTTCATAAAATTATTGATAATTTTGAAAGACATGCTTCATAGAATTATTGACACTTTTAAAAGATATGCTTCCTGATGATAACATTATACCCAATAGTGCCTATGAAGCAAAGAATTTCCTTTCATCTATAGGTATGAGTTATGATAAAATACAAACATGCCCTAATGATTGTATATTATTTTGTAATGAATATGCATCTTTGGATAATTTTTCTAATCCTAAATGTGAAGTGACATGATATAAGAAGAACAATGTGACAACTAAGGTATTATGGTTTTTTCCTATAATACCAAGATTTAGATTAATATTTAATGATGTCCAAGATGCTAATAAATTGAGATGGCATGTTGATGAGACTATAGATGAATGGTCTTGGAGAAATACAATCGACTCTCCACAATGGATGATGATTGATGATCTAATCCCTAAATTTGGTGAAGAAGCAAGAAACATGTGTCTTGTACTAAATTCTCAAAATTAAGGCACCTACAGTATATGGCCGGTGATTTTGGTTATATATAATATATTTTCACGGCTCTACATGAAATGTGAGTATATAATGATGTGTTTAATCATTTTAAGCCCAAACCAACTGGGGAATGATATAGATGTTTATTTGACGCCTTTGATTGAGGATTTAAAGTTATTATGGGACACAAGTTTTGTAGTATTTGATGCATATTATGAGGATACTTTCACTTTGAGAGCAATTTTATGTTGTACTATAAATATTTTCCACCGTATGGTAACTTTTTTAGGTTATGGTATAAAAAGCAATTACATATTTTTAATATATGAGGATAATAATTCATTTGTTCAGCTAATGCATGATCAAAAGACTTTTTTTCTAGGAAATCATAGATTTTTACAGAAGAATCATCATTATTGTAGGTAAAGGAAAGCTTTCGATGGCTTCCTAGAAGAAAGGCAAACACCAATTCGGTTGACGAATGAATAAGTGTATTTGAAGATGGAACAGTTAAAGGTGCAATTTGGGAAGAAGAATAAAGATAAACCTCCATCAGTTGGGTGAAAGAATATGTTTATATTATTTGATCTTCCTTATTGAGAATCTCTTTATGTGAGACATGTCCTTGATGTGATGTATATCGAGAAAAATATATGTGATAATTATGTTGGTACATTACTTAATGTTTTATGAAAGACTAAGGCTATGCTTGGTATGGGGGTAGAGGGGGTGTAAAAATTACAAGGGAAATTATTTCCCTTTTATTTTATGTTTGGTATGGGAAAAATTTTATTTGGGGGTATAATTTTACTGCTAGGTCGGGGAAAATTTTTTCCCATTTCAACAGTCAAGTAATTTATTCTCCCCACGTATTCTCTCCTCTCCCTCCTCGTGTCTTCTCTGCGTCGGACGAGTCCTCGACACCAGTTGCCTACCCTTGCTCGCTGTCTGCCTGTCGAAGCTTTCCTCTCGAAGCCGAAGCCTGCCTCTCTTAGCCGAAGCCTGCCCCTCGAAGCTACTCTCCGGTGCTGCCTTCAACAAATCTGTAAGTTTCATTTATAAATCTGTGCTTCCTTCAACAAATCTGTAAGTTTCATTTATGAATCCGGTGCTAATGTATACCTGTATTTTGGTTAATGTTTGTGGTCTGATATGGCTTCTCGAAGCTTAATGTTTCATAGCTTCCTTCCATGCCTGGAATCCGTAATTCTCATTGGTAACTTAGTTGTTCGTCTTTCTGCAACTTTAAGGTCGTGAAACTATGTATGATTGGATTTGTTTCTTGTTTCTGTTATTTTTTTTTTCATTGCTACCGACCGATAGTTGCAGGCGTAGGGCAGAGCTGATATCAATTACGCATAAGGGTTGGTTAGAGACATAGTTGTGTGAAAATTAGCTGTCTATTTTTTATTTTATTTTTGCTAGAAGAAAAAGACGATGCCTAGGGTGGTGATGATGGTGTTGGATCAAACGAAAACCAGAGGCATGGGCTGAGAGGAAGGGGAAGGAGAAGGAGAAGGAAGGAAGGTAGTCAAGGTGTTGGGCTGGGGAAAACAGATCGGGAAAATGGAGATGGTGCAGTAATATAAAAAAAATTGATATAAAAAGAGTATGAATTTTCTTGGGAAATTGTTTAATGTTGGGGTAATTAAGGCAGCTATGGTATCTTCGGAAATTATGAGAAACCAACTAACAGGTCCTTTCGTTGAAATAGCTAGCTCATCACATTGTTTCTCTGCATATGCATTTTCATTCATTAAACATCTACTTGTGGTTGGTGTATCCAAGTTGATAAATAGTCTCAACCCATTTTTGTTATTTTTCCATTTTCAGAAGTGGAGTCATATTGTAAGGTCTCTTGGTCTCACAGGGCCGTATATCTCATGTTTGTCTTTTCCTTTCCTTTTGATATTGCTGCCAAAATGGCTACTATTTTTCTGCTGCTACTGCTGCTATATATTTCATGGCTATTGCTGCCTCTTTTCTCCTTATTTTCCCTTGGCCTTTTAACCTCCCCAACATCTCTCTCCATCTTGGTGTAACTTTGGTTTGTTAGGAGGCTGTTTGGGTGTGTTTTTATGGATGGTCTTGCTGCGTTTTTGGCCCCTCTTCTGCAGAACTGCAGCTGCATTTTTACAGCCCCTGCACCACCATCTACCACCTTCTCCCCTTGTTTTTTTGTGGCTTCGTTTCCTTCCCAGCAGCCTCCTCCAATCTATTCTTTGATTGGATTAATTTGATGGTTGATAAGCAAATTAAGCTGGAGGAATTTTATAGTTCGTTGTATTATGTATGTATGTATGCATGAGGGGGGTGTTGGTCGAGCAAGAAGGGAAAATATAATGAATGAAAAGATTAATTAACAAATGAAAATGATAGAGGTTACCTAATTGGTCGGATCGTTTCCATTTTTCTTTTTTATTAAAATTGTGAATGATGGGAGTGTGTGTATCTGGACCAGGTATGAGGATACTGATATAATTGATTATTTATTTACAATTCTTTTTGGGATAACCATACAAAAAAAATGATAATATAATGGGAACTGCCTGAAGGAATAGATTATATCATCATCATCATCATACTGTCAAGTGTCAGTAAATATTTACTAGATTATTGGCGCATCAGCTTTTCTAGCATGAAGTAGTCTACCCCCTCTTTTTCATAATATAGTTCACATTAGCCCTTGATATTGGTTTCAAAGTATAAATCATATGGAAACTCATAAAAATTAAATGCTACATTTACTATTATACCTTTCTATTTTCGCTTTTATTAATATCATAAAAGTTGATGGTCATGTTTTCAAAGTATATTTATAGTAGGGTACATTAGTTCATTATAGGGATCTTATTTCCTCCATATTATTATTTCTTAATCTATGCTCAAGACAAATGTGGCATATGTTATGAAAAGGGAGGGAGTAATTTCTTATTCCTAGAAAGGCATCAATATTTTCCCTGCAGAGAATTATTTTTATGCTAAAGATTTCTCTTTTTCCATTGGTGTATCTTGTTACCAGGGCATTTTGGATGCAATCTTCAACCCTTTATCATACTCCTAGCTTCTACTTTTGGCCACTCCTTCGGGATCCTATAGCTTGTGCAAAGTATCAACCACTTGTATTACAATCCACCAATAGCATTAGAACATTAAGATTGTCATATTCTATTTTTCTTTCGTCCACTCCTAGGCTCCAATCTCTCAGAGAATATCCTGCAGCCATTGATGTAAGAGAGCTCTCTCATGTTGGGATCAATATCGATTCAAACTTTTTGGCTAACTTAAATTTCCAGCCGGATGAGGATGAAGACAAAGTGAGAGATCATAATCATTTTCCTTGCTCTGAAGTGGCCGGACAAGATCCACGAGATATAAAAGAAACTCAAAGGAGGATAAAAATAAGACTGGCAAACAAAGGCAGAATACCTTGGAATAAGGGGCAGAAACACACATCTGGTAAAGTTGTTCCTCAAAAGACATATCGTCTGTAAGCTTTGTTTAGGCTGCAGTGATTATGTGCAAGTACTGAAAAATCATGATATATGTGCAGAGACTCGTGCAAAGATCAAACAGAGAACTATAGAAGCAATGAGAAACCCCAAGGTGAAGTCATGTAAGAATCAGTGAAATGAAGTTCAGTCTTTCCCCTTTTATCCCTTCAGGATACTGATTTTCCTTAGATATTGAAGGGTTTCCACTTTCCAGCTGCAACATAATCTGCTAATTACATTAGCTTTTCTTTTATTTCTTTTTTATTTATTCTTTTTTTTCTCTATAATATATATATTTCTTTATGTATAACTATTCAATTAGTTATGTTTTGTTTTTTCTAGGCATGTCTAGTTTGTTTGTATAAACCTTCACATATATATATATTTACCCATTTATCTAACTGTATATCAAATCCGTTTGTCTAAAATATTGTATATCGTGTGTTATTTGTTGAAAATATTGTACACAATGTTCTTAGCTATATATGACGCCATACGTCAAGATATTGTCGTGATTTTATATTACTTTGGCAAGTTTGTTAGATTTTAAAATTTTAAGGTAATAGTTTATAATAATAAATAAATGATGAATTAGAATATTTGAAGATTTATCATCGATTTAATA
This sequence comes from Tamarix austromongolica, assembly GCA_039764185.1. Classification (NCBI taxonomy): domain Eukaryota; kingdom Viridiplantae; phylum Streptophyta; class Magnoliopsida; order Caryophyllales; family Tamaricaceae; genus Tamarix; species Tamarix austromongolica. Next base: position 104,303,611 of record CM077816.1, on the reverse strand, counting down.
ATAGGTTAGTTTATAAGTAAAATAATACTTAGTTTGAAACTAATTATTTTCGTCGATTTAAGGATGAAGATGAGAAATATGATTATCTTAGGATGTTATTGGATGAATTTTAGGTTATGAAAATGCTTTTATTATGTATTAGATGGATTGAAGTAATATTTTTTTTAATTAGATGAAGTTTGTAGACTTTTATTATGTTTTAATGGATAATTGTTATCTTTTTAGCTATTAAATATTTAGTATGTAAATTAATTGTAAATGTCTTATTTTAAATATTGTTATAATATATTCATAGATTTTTTTTAGTTATTGTAATATGTTATTTTGATTTATAAAAATTAAATTAAAAAATGTAATTTTTAAATTTTGATTTATGTGATAAATAATTATTTATATTTGATATCTAATAAAAATATTACTAATTTTTCATGCTAATGAAGTAAAAGAAATTATTATTCTAACATAAGTTATTCCTTCCAAACCAAACATAAGGAAAATATTCCCTAGAATAATTTACTCTTATATACCAAACAAGAAAGGTGGATAAATTTCCCCCTTTAAGTATTACCCCCTTAATCATTTCCCCCTTAATTATTCCCCCTTAATCCATTTCCCTCATTCCAAGCATAGCCTTAAGATGGAATTAATGCTCGAATGAATATGAAGGAAATGGACATTAGACAGGAACTGGTACCATGAGATATTAGAATAAAAACATATTTATCACTGGCTTGTCACATTCTCTATAGAAAAAAAATTACACTTTGTAAATTATGTAATAGTGTCAAGATTTTAGAAGGGTATTCTTTAAATGTTAAAAGATTGGTGTCATTGAAAGAGTTGAATCTAATTAATATGAAGTCTCATGATTGTCATATTTTGATGCAACATTTGTTATCAATAACCATATGTGGAATTTTTCTCAACCATGTTCAAATTGTTATCACTGAGCTTTGTTAGTTCTTCAATGCACTTTACTCCAAAGTCGTACTCCTTAATAGTTTGGATGCATTGCAAAGAGGAATTGTGATGACTTTGTGTTAACTTGAAATATACTTCCTGAAATACCCCAAAACCCTAATTTAGGGAATAATGGCCAAATAAGGAATTATTAGGAAAATTAATTAAATAAACTATTTTTATTAAAATGAGAGGGAATTAATTAAGGTAAATCTAGGAGAAATTAATAAATAATTTAAATATGAAAATTTTGATTATTTTGCTAATTAAAATGGAATTTAAGAAAAATCTTTCAAAATCCCTAAATTAACCTAAAAAGAGAATTTAATTATTATTTTAATATTAATATTTTATTAAATATTCCAAAATACCCAAAATATATTAATTAAGCCAACCCACCTTTCCTTTTCTTTTTTTTTTCTTTTTATTTTTCCTTTTTTCCCCCTCTTTTTCCTTTTCTTTCCTTTCCTTCTCTTCTTCTTTCTCCTTTTTCTTCCCCGACCTGGGCCGGCTCGCTGGCCCAACTCCTTCCCTTTCCCTTACGCTGCCTAAGCCCGCGTCGTCATTTTTTCCCCTCTCCCGGCCAGTTCGGCCTCCCCTTAAATTTCTTTCTTCTTTTCTCCTGGACTGCCGGTCCAGCCCCTCTCCCCCCTACGTCGTCTTCAACCTCCCACGCCTGCAACTCTTTCAATAGGCGTTGGGAATTCCACCACCAACCACCCCGTCTAACCAGCCATTCCTCCCCTCTCTTCCCCGTTGACTTACCTACCATTTCGACAGGGCCATTCCTCCCCTCTCCTGCGTGCCATTCCTCCTACCCCAACAAGAAATGGCCTATGAAGGTAAACCTACGTCGGCCTACCCTCGCAGGCCGGAGACCCATAACCCTTGCCCCCTACTCTCCCACTCCCCTTTTTCGTTTTCCCTTCCAATCGAGCTATAAATAGCCCGGAAGGTTGCCATAATCGGGTTTTAATTTTGGCAGCCCAGAAAATTGACGCGTGCGCCACCGCCTGCTCAGCCCCTCTTTTCTCCGCCACCAGCCATCGTCACCGCCCACTTCGGCCACCAAAACTTTCCCTGCACCGCCCTCTACGCAACCAAGCCACCCTTCTCCCTTGCCTTACCTTGCACGAGCCACCCGGCCTTGCAAAGTCACCTTCCCGAACAGCCCCTTTCGACCCTGCGCCGCCCCTCGTGCCATTGTTTGCCGCCGGTTCCGCCACCTTTAGTGCCACCTCTACCCCCCAAAACAACTAGGGGACCTTACGCTACCTCCCCACACCTCCATTTTCCCCTACTTCCCTCTCCCCTAGCCTCCACATCCATCTCTCCGCCACCCTCCTTCCTCCACCACTATCGTGCCGCCGCAAGCTCCACCACCAAGCCCAGGTGGTATTCCCATTTCTTAACCCTTAAACCCTTTTATAGAAGTGTTAATGATTTTTAATATTAATAGTATTATTATTAACTATTATTAATATTAATAATATTATTATTATTGTTATTATTATTATTATTATTATTATTAGGTTCTAACTCTTATTTCGGAGAGATTTCTAATTAATGGTATTACTATGTAAAAGACTACAACTTTGTTATTATTATTATTATTATTATTATTATTATTATTATTATTATTACTATTATTATCCTTATTATTATTATTGCATTATTACTATCATCATCATTATTATTACCATTATTATTATTATTATTAATCTTATCATCGTTATTACCATTATTATTATCACTATTATTATTATTATTATTATTATTATTATTATTATTATATTTGGGGGCAATATTAGTATCGTTATAAAACTGATAATAATATTATTATTAGTAATATTGAAACCCTTACTTTAATAATATGAATATTACTAAGACTTACTTTGGTTAGTAGTAGCACGATAGATTATTTTGAGAATCATAACCCTAATTTTAATTATAAACTAATATTATCATTATTAGCCTTAGTATTAGGCTATGATAGGGGTAAGATAGGAAATTATGGTAATTCTAGTAGAGGGAGATTAACCCACATATTTTCCTCTTATAGGTGAACCAAGTCAAAACCCTTAGGAGGCGTAGGAGCGTGCTCCAAGCCGGCAACATTTAGGTAAGGGTGTAGCTAAGGCCGCCTGTGTGTTACGTGTCTTACTTGCCTTGGATGTCCTGTATAATTATATGCCGTATTCTATATGCTATTATATTAACTGTTTTATGTGTAGCGCGGCTTGGAACAGAGGTATGTTCATGTGCTCTCTTCTGTTATAACTAATATGGATATGCTGCAAGTTGTGATGTGATGTGATGTGGCCCTTAGGACATGCATGCTAGGGTATTTGATGTGGTGTTGTGAGATGGAGGCATGAAAAAGAAAAATGGGAAAATAGGATAACCAAGGGGAAGTAAGTTGGCTAATGTAGGTATGGGAGGAACTAGGGGTTTGCATGGGAATTTTAGGGTTTGGCATGATGATTATCAAGGGTTTTGCATAGGGTGGTTAGAGTCCGCATGGGGCAAACTTTACGTATGGAAAGTTGCCTCAGGACGTGAGGAAGGTAATAGAAGTGTCGTTTGAGTATCTGGGGACTTCGGGTGAAAAATAGTACGTAGGACAATATAAGGGTGCGTAGGAGACTAGGCTAAAGTTTAAGGGGAAACCCTAATTTGAGTAAGGGGAAGAAGAAAAAGAAAATAATAAAAATAAATGAGAATGAGTGGGGCATAAAGTGAGGGTTGAACCTAAGGATCGTGATGTAAGGAGGGTGATAAAATAGTCTGGGTTGTGCGAGGAAGAAAAGGATGGGCCACATAGGCCCAAGTTAGGGTTTCTAGAGAAAACCCTAAGGGAAGGCGGTGAGTGGACTTTGGGGTATAAGGTGGTGGGCCTTGACCCACACACTTAGGAGTCAGGTTCCCGGTATAAGTAAGTAGATTAAGGGAATGATGACAGGACGAGTTAGGGGACGCAAAGGTCTCAAGATATGGGACAGGCCCTCTTAGGAGGATAAGTATAGCTGGAGTTAGCCATGCATGTCTAGGGCGTAATTTGTTGAATAAGATACGGTAAAATACTAATCATGTAAAGTGGAAGATTATTGAGCCGGGTCCAGCCAATCCACCGGTTAGGAATAGTGGTTAGGGTTTTTACCCTATAAGTGACCGATCCACCGGCGAATAATAGTGGTGTGGACATCGTCCCGCAAGTGACCGGCCCACCGGTAATAATAGTGGGGGATCCCGAACTCAGTAAATCAAACCCTAATTTGTTAATACACGTAAAAGATACTAAGTACTTACAATGGAATACCATGAGAGTTGGGGCCAGACCGATCCACCAGCATAATAGTGGCCAGGAGCATTTACCCTGGAGACCGATCCACCGGCGTATAATAGTGGTCAGGTGCGTTTTGCCCTGTAAGTGACCGATCCACCGGCTATAATAGTGGGGTTCCCGTACTCGCATGGATTGATAAGAACTATGGTGTGAAACGAGTACTATCCAGAGAATAAATAAATAGTGTAGGCCTTTATTTACCTGAGAACTGTGTGTTATCATGTGGTTGTGATTATGTTATGTGTTCTTATGTGTTGGCCTTAGTTATACAGTTACCTTACTCAGTACGTAGCATACTGACCACCCGTTTCATGGGTGCTTCTCATTCCCACAAGCAGAAGGCCCTTCTCACTTAGTGCAGGTTGGTGATTCTATCTTCGATGCCTACGACGCTTATGAGGCATCGGGCGGGGCTGAGAGTTGAGCCTGGACCTAGCTTGGAGATCGAGAGTGACGTGGCCGGAGTCTACCGTCCGCCTTATCTTTCCTATGTCTTTATATATAGTTTATTTCTAGTGTACGATGTTTCAGACATTTGGAACTTTAAAACTATACTTTTGGATTGTACATTTTGATTACCGCACTCTGATTTCGTGTACGGTTAACATCTCATTTCTTTTATGAATCATTTTAACTATTGACTCATGTTTGATGTCTATCTCAATTACCGGAACGGTAGAAGTGAACCGATCTGGTACTAAGTGTGGTGGTAATATCCCCATAATTTACGTTTTGTGATTTCGCTTCGGCAAAACTTTTTCATTAAACGAAATTTTTCAGTTGTAAATTTTGAGGTATTACACTTCCACCATCATTCTTTGACATTGTGGTCCATCTAACTATTCACTTAGTTTATGAGGTAAAAATGTTAAGATTCATTCATAGGCACTAGATGTACCCCTTTGAGTGGTTTATAAAGCTAATAAAAGGTTATATGAAGAATCTATATTGGTCAAAAGGATACATTGTTGAGAGTTACCTAGTATAAGAAGCAATTAAATTTTACACAAATCACTTGCCTAATGTCGTGTATTAGGGGGAAATAATTTGGACATGTAGACCCCAAATTGAGCGGAGTGTTATAAGGATCGATTTGACTACTTATATCAACATGGTATACCATCTTTTTGGTGATTCCATCCTAAGAACTCCACAGTTAAGCGTGCTGGCCGTGGAGAAATTTTAGGATGGGTGACCTTCTGGGAAGTTTCAGAAATTTTCTGAAATTCTCTCAGGAAGCGCGTGAGTGAGGACAAAGAATGCTGAAAGGACTTCAAGGTAGCCCCCGTGTGGTTGTATCGACTCGGGGTGTTACAAAATATTTTATCTTATAATATAGGAGAAAGTTAGAAAAATAAATAAATTGTTAAGCATAATAAGTATCGACACAATATGGCTTCAAAAGGCCATGCAACCCTTGAAGAAGAGTTGGTATGGCATTTTCAATTTTATGTGCTTAAATGTTTATTTCTAATGTTATAATAATATTCTTATTATAAGATTTATTTTGGATTTATAGCTCGTAGCCCATGAATTAGATTTGTATACCTCATCCATCAATATTGGTATATTATGGAATAAGTATAGAGAAACAAACGATGGATATCTTAATGAAGATGTAGACGATGCTACTAAAAAATTATAATTTTGAAGATATCCCTAACTCTAGTTAATTTTATTGGAGCAAACTATTATATTATGTTTATTCCTATATTCTAAACTCAAATATATTATAGGATGAACTTTAAACATCATATTCTATGGAGGGTGTGGTTTAATATAGGATTACGTCACAAGCAATAAAAATTAAAGAACACCTAGAAAAACACTAGGGTATTAAATTAGGGGTTATGAGAACATGCATGTGTGGTTGATATCATGGATCTCATAACAATAAAGAGCAAGTGGTTTTCCTAAACTAGAAATTAAAAATTACATTTAAATGATTGACCATAATGGAGAAAGAGTTGTACTTTATCAGATCTCAAAGGTATAAGCCATCCAATTTAGTTGCACATGATTCGCTTCACATATTTAATGTAAATAGAGTTAGAGACTATTGTGAAGCTGATACACGTTCTTCTTCTCTTCCTTAGGTAAGATGTTAAAACTATGAATTGCTATTAAATGTATCAAGTGTCATAAATAATTAATAATATATAATATTGTATTCCAAGGTTTTCATATTTATGACTTGTTAGCAAATAACCCCTCAATTTTTTTAGCGAAAGGAAGGATATGCATCAATCATGATACTAAAAGGTAGACAGTCCATGGGGTCAGGTTGGACCCAAATACTAGGCATGTAAGTATTAACATTTTAATTATTGGAAATGCACCCTTACTTTGTTATAAATAAGGTGATAAGGCATCCATAGTATTGGAAGCGCATGAAAACTTCGTGACTTAGCCCACGGACTAGATACGTCTCATTACTAAAGAGGTAATGACATTCTTCATTAATGTTATACCTTATTTATTACATACATTGTGTATACCTTATATATATGTATGTATGATCATTATATTTTATTTAATGCTATGAGTTAAAAAAAGAAGAATGCTCCTAGGGCAAAGGGAAAAAGAGTTACTAGTAGAATTAGAAAAAAAAAATAGGGTGTTGAGATAGGAAAGAGAGGTAAATTAGAAAAAATATGTTTCCCCACAAAATATTCAATCTTTAAAGGAGAAACAACCACCACAAGAACCTCATCGACTACCACCAGCTTTAGTATTGTTGTATTTCTATGCTCAAAACTGCCTTATTAGCAATCTAATTTAAATTGATATTCCTTATGAATATGTTGGGAGGGAAAACAATACTTACATAGTATCGGTATAGGTTATCAACGACATTTATAATCAAAAATAGATGTCAACCACTGGTGTTTTCATATATGTTAAGCAAGTATTATTTCACATGACATATTTTAGTACTTTTCATTATTTTGGAAATTTTATGACCTCTTATATAAGTTATCGGTAATTAATAAATATGCATTATTAATGCTATCCATAGGTTTCTAACTAGTCAGGCTATGACATATAGGATGTTGACCTTTATTATGTTTGTGTGTTCATATTACATATCTGATTGTGTTATAATAAGTAAGGGCAGGCATATAAAATATCTAGTGGATCACATCTTCAGTGAGAGGTAGAACAACACGATTCAACCCATACCTCGCCTCCTAAGTAAACATTGGATTTTATACATCGTCCATCCTAATCAAAACAAAGATTATAAGTTTTCTTGCCTTCGAATGTATTGAGTTCCTTGTCACTTGTTCCAATGGAAAAGATTTAATTGACATGTTAGTATGCTTATTACTTTATTAGCTTATATATATATATATATATATATATATTATGATTTAATTTATTTTAGGTATATATAGTTACAATGATGTATATCAACTTTATTCATTAGGGTACTACAGACAGCTTATAGGAGGAGAAGTGGAAATGGTCTCTCGGACCCAAGGAGTATTTAATATGAGTTTGTAATGGTATACACAAAGACAAGTATTTTGTATTTTGTTTCAATTCTAATTAATATATAATAGTTGGAGAGATAAAAAAAAAATATTTAATAGTGTCTATAACAACATAACGACAATGATTGTAGTTACTATATTTGTTGAGCATTGGATATTATACTTCAAAAGAAATATGTGAACATAGATCTAAGCCATGTATATTTCTTTTTTTATATATAATTTTCATTAATTAATTTATGGCATATATATTTGATAATTGAATTAATTACTAACTAAATTATCAATTTGTTTCAATTTATAGCTTGTCAATAGTGAACATGCATGAGATTAAAAAATATACGAATGATGAAACTAAAGAAGTTAGAAAGCAATGAGCCAAGTTCATGCACTCACACATTCGGTATTAAGGATCTACATGCATATGTAGGTTGGTATCTCATCAATGTCTCTTGTTTATCTTGGCAAGTGGAGATGCATATGCATGTAAGTGTTTATAAGTTGTTTGTAGTTAAGTTTTCTTATCTATGGACTTTGAATTTGGAATGTAGAGGAACGAACTTAAGGTACACCTACTAAGTTTGATTTCTAGGTATGCCTAGTGTATTGAGATGTACCAATTACAAGTTTATCACATATATATTTATCATTTGGGAGGAAGGTATGCATGAATTACTACTATTTTACACATTGTAGGATTTAGTAAATATTTAAATATACAACTGTTTATGAGGGCTGAAATAAAACTGTAAATTTTTTTAAAAAAATAATAATGAGGTTTGAATAGAAATATTAGCTAAAAACCATTATTAATAGGTCCATTATAGCTAATTAGGGTTTTAATTAATGCGTAATCACATATTTAATGTAAATGAGTTAGTGTTTTAAGAAACATTTTAAGCGAAAATCACTATCAAATCATCCATTTAATGCTAATTAATATTTAGTTTGTGTTTTAATTACTACTCTATCATTATTTAGTTATGGTTTTAATGACAATTCCTATTAAGAACTATCATTCAATAGTTTTGATAGCGGTCCCTAATAGGAATCATTGTTAAAACCCCAAGTTTTATTCAAAAGTTGCTAAGTTTTTATTTTTTTTATGATGGATTTGAACCATTAATAAAAGAAGATTTAATAACAGATTCAATAATGATTCAAATCCATTATTAAAACCCGAAAAAAATGTTATTAAAACCCATGTTTAGGGAGATGTATAGTCAAGTAAGAAAATCTTAAGAGCTTGATACCATACCCGGGGAGCATTCTTAAGACCATATAATGTTTGTTTTAGTTGACAAATGTGATTCGAATATGATGGATGATGAAAATCGGGTGGCTCAGATATATACACCTCCTTGGAAATTTTTCCTTGAAGGAAGACATTATTAAAATCAATTTGGTGAAGACACCAATTTGAGGAAAGAGTAATATAGGGTGCTAATTTGATAGTTTGAGGTTTTCCAACCGGACTGAATATCTCTCTAAAATCAAGGCTCGGGGGTTGATGGAACTTTTTAGCGGCAAGTCTAGCATTATACTAGAAAAATTTTCCATTAATATAACAATTAATTCGGAACACCCATTTATTATCAATGCTATTATACTAAGGCAATACAATATTCATGATCAAATAGGGAAATAAATATTTGTAATACCTCAAATTTGAGCAAAACCTAATCCTGATTAATTAATATATTAACCAAATGTTATCCTACCCTAACTCTCTGATCATAAATCTTAGCCTAGCTCTAAAGTTTATCTTAGGTTATTAATACTTTTCTCATCCTAAACCTAAACCCGACTAGTTAATAATTAATTTATCACATTACCTTAACCTATATTATCTAACCTAAATCTAAATCTAAAGCCCCATCTACCTTTTCTTCTTTTCCTTTTTCTTTTCCCCACCTACCGGTCAAAATATTTTCTTGTCCATACTTCCTTTCTTCTTGCATGTAAATTTCTCCAATCCAGAACATACATGTGCTAATCCATGTCCAATCTCGCATCAACTCCCACTCCTCCGATGTCTTGTGTGTATTTGCTTATCATAGCCATACTGATTGTCTGCTTCCTCTATGTCATTCTCACCCTCTCCCCCTCGTGCGTGTATATATTTATATATATACACACAACACATTAAATGTGACAAACCTCCTTCCTTTTTCTCCATTTTTTTTTGTCAACACACCACCACGAATGCAACACCTTATTCCTTCTTCTTCTCTTCCTTACCATTGCCAAAACAACCCCAAAAATCACCATCAGCAGCCCCCCTGAAGCACCTCCACCACATACAATGGTTTTCACCAAAACACCACCCTCACCACTAGTGGACTTCATCAAAACTTCCCCACAACCACCAGCCACACCTCACCCTCTTCTTTTGGCCATTAACAACACGACTTCTCCATTTCCTTTTTCCTTTAGCTGCGGCAACAAGAACCATGAAAGGGTAAATGGGATACAAAATGGGGAAGCTTGAGTCACAACCATGAAAGGGAATACACACACATACAGAATAAGAGTTTAAATCATGAATTGAGAAGAATTAGGAGAATGTGAGGGTAAATGGGAATTAATGGGGAAGGTTAAGTCACGACCATGAAAGGGGATGTTATGATATGAGGATTGGACAATAAGTGATAAGGTGGTTAGATATGAGAAAAGGGGAATTCATTCTCAATAATTTAAACATGATGATTGGGATAGATTTTATTTGTGCTACTATTAAAACATAAACAAACACATTGACTAGGTGAGTATCCAAGAAAGATACAAGGAGAGGATTTTGGGTGTAGTTTGGAGTTAGTATAAGGAAAAAAGGTAGGGAAAAAAAGACAACCAAATAATCTAAGTTTGGAAAATTTTGGCTACTCAGCAAATAGAGTCTCGTGAGGGGTGGAAATTCGTAAAAAAAAATGAGTATAACAGTGGTTGATGAGATAAGCTGAGGTCTTGAGAGCATACAACCAAAAGTGATGAGAAAGGGATGCTTGATGGATAAGGCATTGAGTTGTTTCAACAAGATGACAATGCTTACATTCTGAATTTCCATTGTGTTCAAGGGTGTGGGAAGGAGTGGTTAAATGGGATATGCGATTTTGAGCTAAGAAAAGTCAGAGTTTAAGAAATTCATCGTTGTTGTCTATATAGAGAGTTTTGATTTTGCAATTTAACTTATTTTCGATCAATGCCTTGAAGGTTTGAAAAATATATAGGACTTCATATTTAAGCTTGATAGGATAGAGCCAAACATACTTAGAGAAATGGTCTGCCAAAATAAAATTGTAGCAAAAATTATCTATGGAGTGTATGGGGGTCAAACCCCAAACATATGCATATATAATGTCAAGAGGACCAAGAGATGTGGCATTAGATTTATGAAAAGATAATTTATGACTTTTAGTATAAAGACACGGGTTACAAGGACTCATAGTTGAATTTGAAATAGGTAAACTATGAAATTTGACAATATGAAAAAGGGTATTAGCGGGTGGATGATCAAGACGAGCATGCCATTGCATGCGAGTTGTCTAAAGGCAAACATGAGAAACTTGAGGATGATGAGGAAGCTTGTACACGTTATCTTCACTTGGCCCCTTTAAAAGAAGTGCCCCATGTTTAATTGTTTTACCTCTAAATGAGAGGGAAAGAGTTTAATGGAAACATGGTTAGTTTTGCAAAGTTGAGAAACCGATAGAAGCTTTTGGTTAATGGTAGGAACACGTAAAACATTAAGTAATTTTAGAGGTATAGAAGATGTAGAGATAGCAGTAGAATTGGTGTAAGAAATGGAAAAATCTTGTCCATCAACATCTTGAAGACTATACGGACTAGTATAAGGTGCAATGAGAGAGAGGCTGAAAAAAGTATACATACGTGAGAGTATAAGCACCCGCACGGGCGTAGCTCAGTTGGCTGAGGCACGGAAAGTGATATAAGTGGTCTAGGGTTCGATATTTGTGGCAGCCGCAGCGTGGGAGTTTCAACCCTCTTTTGTGGGGGTGACTCCTTGTGGGCACCACGGATGGGACCACCGTGAGCTTGGCCGCTGAGTCACCGTGGTTTACCTCCTCCAAAGCTGTCGGGCCAGCGGCAGGGGCCCTGGGGGAGAGGGTTATCGCCTTTTGATATAAGTGAGAGAATAAGCACCATAAAAATAGGATATAGAAAGGACTTATCACTTTTATATTTATGCTTTTGTTAAAAATATATCATTGAGTACAACATCAGATTTCAAGGAGTACTCCCTGTTTCTCAAGGTGGAGAGCAGCAAAAGGGGTATATTTTGTCCCAACGATTTCAAAAAAGGGTACAAAATTAGAACAAACATAATAATAATAATAATAATAATAATAATAATAATAATAATAAACAACTAATTCAAAACCCATAGAAGCTCCGGCATCAGTCACGTTTGTCTTGCCCGTAGTTGTGCCTCATACAATTTAAAATGATACTAAGCCTTGGAAGATAGAGAACATGAATAATATAATGAATTACGTATAAATGATGCATTATGCTCATCAATGATGTTTTTTTTGGTAGAAAAAAGATATATTAAATATAAACCGAGTTCATTAGATAAAATATCTTTAAGGACTTATTTGGTATGGGAGTAAAAGAAGTGAAAAAAATTTCCCTATATTTTATGTCTTTTATATTAAGTATTTAATAATAATAATAATAAATATACTTTTAATAAAATAATAATTTTAGATCAAATTAAGATTTAATATGAATATTTATTAGAATAAAAATATTTAATATTAACTAAATTATACAAGATATATAAAATATAGAGATAATTTTTTCTCTTCTATTATCTCTTAATCAAACGAGCACTAAGAAAGAAAGGACAAATGTTGAAGAAAACAAAGTTTGTATCCATAAGGGTACCCACAACAAAAGAGTAAAAAAAACTCAATATACATTTTTAAATTAAAAATAATTTTTTTACCTCTTTTAAATTCTATACCCTACAACAAAGACTAAATAATATAACATTAAAATATACTATCTTATCAATCTATACCCAACTACAAATAACTAAAGTATACTTAATTAATTATATTATTGATGAATTTTTTTATTTTTATATTATTAAATTTTTTTTGAGTTGGTTCAAGTTCAATATTTTACACCCTTCCATAATTTTTAATTCTTTTATTCTACTATTATAGTATTTTACACCATATTAAAAAGTGCAAAAAAAAATTTTGCACTGTTGTGGACAATCTAATACATCCTACGATGATTTTTCTGATCCATGAGTTTCGGCGGTGGATAAACCATTAGCCATCCATGAGAGCCAATATTCCACCTTTTAGTTAAGGAGACCGAGAGCCCAACATTCAACATTCGCGACAATTTGTAAGAAAGTCCATAACCAGTGGCCAGTGCCTTAACAGCACGTGCCCATGATCCCAGCTACCAGATCTGTAGTACTGGTACTCTAGCGTCTAGCTAGCCTCTAGCCCAGCCGGCCGGCTATCCATATGAAGGCCGTCTCTCTCATCCATATGAAGGTCATGCACTCATGCTGCGTGGGCCGGAGGTATATCAATAATGTTATATATTAGTGTATTAATTTTATTTTTTTATTAATAATTAAAGTAATATGAAACATAAACAATGTAAATGAAAAGAAAATTACGGTATAAAAAGTATAATAAATTTATTATTAGTATTATCATATTTATTATTATTCTCATTAAAATAATATATTTTTATATATTTTGTGTTAGTTTTATTTTATGTTGTATTTTTAGTTTGTATTATTCACTCTATCTATGTCAAAAAAAATAGTTATGTATGCTTCTGTAAATAAAACTTATTTTATAATAAATAAAACTTACATTATAATTTCATCTTTATTTTTTCATTATCTTTGCATTATTTTTTAGTAAAAATGTGTGGAATTTTAATATTACATTTATTAGTTACTAAAAATATATTAATTATTAAATTAAAGTTATTTTTTGATAAATAGAATAATTATCAATTAAAATTAAAATTAATGTGTGTGTGTTTGTGTTTGTGTGCATATTTATAAATTTAGATTTGATTTTTGATTTCGGCCCATAGCATATTTCAAACGTATATCAACCATTTATTCAAATTGATCCGTACTATATCCACGAATCAGTGGGTTGCACGGTGAAACACTGAAACTGCGGTTTGTGAATCAAATCAATGCATTTGATGAGCCGCCTCCGTTTCTGGATGCAATTAGTTACACATATGAGATAGTCCAATTCCAATTCCATGAGGCAAACGGGTCGGGCGGGTCGGGTTCGGGTCGGGTCATAACGGGTCGGGTCATTAACGGGTCGGGTCATAGCGGATCATTTGACTATTGCGGGTCGGGTGCGGGTCGGGTCGGGTCACTAACGGGTCGGGTCATTTCAGGTCAATCAATTTGGCGGGTCGGGTGCGGGTCGGGTCGGGTCGTTAACGGGTCAGGTCATTTCGGGTCAATTTGTCGGGTCGGGTCAGTTGCGGGTTGGGTCATTTCGGGTCAATTGTCGGGTCGGGTCGGTTTCGGGTCGGGTTAGGTCCGACTATTCGAGTTAAGAAAACTTGGATTCGGATAATTTCGGGTCATTTTCTAGTTCACGTGACGTGAGTAGGTGGCTTCGGCCGGTTCAGGTCATTTCATATTTTCATGTAATAATATAATATGACAAGTTAGTTATGTTCGAGTTGTTTCGAGTTAAATTGATGGGTGGGGTCATTTGACTCATTTCATACAATTTGACGGGTTGAATTCAATTAGTTACGGGTTAACTTAATGGGTCGAGTTTTGACGGGTTTACTCATATTCGAGCCTAAGTAATTATCATTTCATAAATCATAAATATTAGAGACAGACAATCATAAGATTAATATTGCAGATAAAAGAATTAAAAATATTAAATGCGCTTTATTTTCACAAATAAATAGTAAAGATATTTATAAATTTTAATAATAAAAAATATTGCGCTTTAAATCAAACAAAGATATTTATCATTGATTATAATTTATTTGATAACTTAAAATATTTAATTACTTAAAAAAAGATAATTTTATAAAATAAAGATGATCAAAACAAGATTATACAATGTATAATTAATTATCATTTATTACATTGTATATATTAGATACAATAATAAGATTACTAGTAAAGATAAATGAAATAAGAATATTATATGTGTTTTATTTTTACAAAGGTAAATAATAAAAATATTTATAAGTTTTAATAGTATTATATTCGATTGCTTAAAATATTTATAAATTTTAAAAGTAAAAATATTAGATATCTATAATATATTATATTTACTTAATTAGTTAAAAATATTTGATTACTTAAAAAAATATAATTTTATAAAATAAAGATGAGCATAACAAGAATAAACAATGTATAATTATCATTTATTACATTGTAAATATTAGATATAATCATAAGATTATTAGTAAAGATAAATGAAAAAAGAGTATTATATGTGTTTTATTTTTACAAAGGTAAATAATAAAGATATTTATAAGTTTTAATAGTATTATATTTGATTGCTTTAAACATTTATAAATTTTACATGTAAAAATATTAGATGTTTATCATATATTATATTTAATTGATTACTTAAAAAAAGATAATTTTATAAAATAAAGGTGAGTATAACAAGAATATATAATGTATAATTATCATTTATAACATTGTAAATATTAGATACAATACAATTATAAGATTACTAGTAAAGATAAATGAAATAAGAATATTATATGTATTTTATTTTTACAAAGGTAAATAATAAAGATATTCATAAGTTTAATAGTATTATATTTGATTTCTTTAAACATTTATAAATTTTAAAAGTAAAAATATTAGATGTTTATAATATATTATATTTAACTAATTAGTTAAAATATTTGATTTCTTAAAAAAAGATAATTTTATAAAATAAAGGTGAGCATAACAAGAATAAACAATGTATAATTATCATTTATTACATTGTATATATTAGATACAATACAATCATAAGATTATTAGTAAAGATAAATGAAATAAGAGTATTATATGTGTTTTATTTATACAAAGGTAAATAATAAAGATATTTATAAGTTTTAATAGTATTATATTTGATTGCTTTAAACATTTATAAATTTTACATGTAAAAATATTAGATGTTTATTGTATATTATATTTAATTGATTACTTAAAATATTTGATTACTTAAAAAAAGATAATTTTATAAAATAAAGGTGAGTATAACAAGAATATACAATGTATAATTATCATTTATTACATTATATATAATAGATACAATACAATCATAAGATCACTAGTAAAGATAAATGAAATAAGATTATTATATGTGTTTTATTTTTACAAAGGTAAATAATAAAGATATTTATAAGTTTTGATAGTATTATACTTGATTGCTTTAAACATTTATAAATTTTACATGTAAAAATATTAGATGTTTATTGTATATTATATTTAATTGATTACTTAAAATATTTGATTACTTAAAAAAAGATAATTTTATAAAATAAAGGTGAGCATAACAAGAATATGCAATGTATAATTATCATTTATTACATTATATATAGTAGATACAATACAATCATAAGATCACTAGTAAAGATAAATGAAATAAGAGTATTATATGTGTTTTATTTTTACAAAGGTAAATAATGAAGATATGTATAAGTTTTGATAGTATTATACTTGATTTCTTTAAACATTTATAAATTTTACATGTAAAAATATTAGATGTTTATTGTATATTATATTTAATTGATTACTTAAAATATTTGATTACTTAAAAAAAGATAATTTTATAAAATAAAGGTGAGCATAACAAGAATATACAATGTATAATTATCATTTATTTAGAGCATCTGGTGTAAAAAAAATATATTCTAAATTTAAATTTAGGGACTTTAAATTTAGAATTGTAGTTATGGGAAAAAAAATTTACCCACAAATTTTGTGTGCTTAAAAATTTCAAGTTCTTGATCCATACTTGCGGTACGTGGATTTTTTGATACTTTTCAATATATTTTTAGCTCAATTTATACTGTTAGAATATATATATATATATATATATATATATATATATATATATATATAACACGGTTAATATTAACAGTAAAAAAATTTACCTACAAAAGTATTATTTTTTTATCCAATAATTTTTATATCATTTATTCTATCTTTTTTTTGCATATTCATTTCTCTATATAATTTATCTTATTAATTTCTCTAGTTGTATTTATTTTATTAACATTATTATATTTATATTTTTATTGTAATATTTTTATTAATTATTATTATTATAGTAAAAAAAATAATAAGTTATTTTAAACATAATTTAAATTAAATAATAATTTTATATATTTTCATTAATTATTAATTATTATATATATATTCATATAAATTAAAAATTAAATAATATAAAATATTAATATTAATATTATAATTAACAAAAATAATTAGATATTGTAAATTTAAAATTGATGAATGTAGAATACTAAATTATATTTAAAGTAAATTAATAATATTAAAAGAAAAAATATAACTAAAACTTTAAATTTAGGGTTGCAACGTGAGATACTCTTGATACGAGGTATAGTTATTATTTGTTGGATTTTGTAGGTGATAAGTGATAAATTGATAACTAATAAATGATACTATTATACTCTTCTATTAAGAGTTTCTTCAAATAGGTGGATTAGTAGATGTAATGAACACGTTTTGAAAATCATTTTATAGGATTATAACTGGATGCTTGTCTTTTTTATTTTGGTTATTTATTTATTAATAATATATCTTATTAGGATATCATTAGTAAATAAGAATGTCTCGGGTAAAATTATGAAAAATAAGTACAATTTATAAAATACTATATTTTTTAAAAGCTTTAAATGAATAATAAAATATATGTAATTTATTATTATTATTATTATAATATATTTTGATGTCTGATCAGGTTAATATTGAGTCAGATCGGGTGATTGTCGGGTCGGGTCAACGTTGGGTCGGGTCGGCTTCGGGTCGGGTCAAAGCGGGTCGGGTCACTATCGGGTCGGGTCAATTACGGGTCGGGTCGGCATCGGGTCGGGTCAATGACGGATCGGGTCGCTATCGGATCGGGTCAATAACGGGTCGTGGGTTGGGATCGGGTCGGGTTGATTATTATCGGGTCAGTGTCGGGTCGGGTCATTGTCGGGTCGGGTTGCTAAATTTTGCGGGTCGTAACGGGTCGGGTTTCACTCGGGTCGGGTCGGGTTGGACGGATCGGATCAACTTTTGCCGGCTCTATCCATGACCATGGCCCGCTTTTTGGAATCGCGACCAATTTTTCGTTTCGTTGACTATTCAAGAAATTCAAGGTTCAAGCTGTCCAACTTCATGATGTCAATGAACTTGACGTCTCGTCAAGTTTTCATTATTCTCTTCTTTTTTCCCCTAAGACCATGTATGCGGACAAAAAAAAAAAGCCATCCGATCAGAAATATATGGTAACTTAAATTTAAGAAAATAATTATAAATATAGAAAAAATATCTTAAATTTAATGTTACTTTAAAAATTTTAAGGTTTATAAAATGTGAAAATTGAAATTCATTTGTTATATATTTTTTAGATTAATTTTTATTATTAGAGCATATATAAAATATTTATTTTAAAAAAATATTCATTATGAATTAAAGTATTTATAAAATTATATTTAATAAAATTAGATTATATAATATTATTAATTGATAATTATAGATTAATATAAGTTAAAAGTTAAATATTATAAAATATAAATAATTAGTTATGTGATTGATAAAAGTAATTGGATGGTATAAATTTAAGATAGTGAATAAATAATTAAATTTAAGTTAATTAATAAAAATATAAAAAAATTAAATAATATAATTAAATACCTTAAATTTAAAGTCGGGGTGTTGATGATCTAATATCAATTTGATAATCAGATGCACACAATGAAAGGATAACAAGGTGAATAAAGCTGGTCCTCTTCTTTTAATTTTTTATTTATTTTTTTGTATGATTCGTTTTCCCAACATACTTAAGAAAGTCACAGTCATTAAACCTTAATTTATTTTTAATTAATACTACACGAAAGGTCATGATCGAACTAACTGAAATATTATTAGTAAGAAGTTGATATACTCTATATTGTATATTTAGTGGAATGAGAACGGCTCGTCGTCATCTATAATTATAAGTTATTTTATTTTTATTTAAAAAATAAATTTATTTAAAAATAATAATATTAAGGTGGGTCCGTGCTTAACCTATTAGATTTTTTTTTTAATTTAAGATGAATTAGGAGTACAAACTTTAGATTTCATCAAATTTAACTAGGGTTAATTTAAATTTATATATTTCGAGTCTTATTAAGTTTAGATTAGGTCAATTTAATTTACAATTTGTACTAACATTAATTGCTATTAATTTATTATAATGAATAAATTAAATTTTATAAGTTATTATTAATGTTATGATTACTATAGTAATTATTATCATAATATGTACAATGATATAACATATAATTATCATCAAATAGGCAATAAAAATTCTATTATTATTATTACTACTACTACTACTACTACTACTACTATTGCTATTTTTATAAATATGGTTTTAAATCTAATTATTATTATATATAATTATAATTATTATTTGTTTACTATTATAATAATTATAAATATTATGTTAATAACAATAATAGTAATAATAATAATTACAATTATAATTATAACTATTATATTTAAAATTATAATTTTATATTTATAATACTAATTATAATTATAATCATAATAATAATTTATATGATTTGATATAATACATGAAAATTTGATAATAAAATCAAGTGAAGAGAACAAAGTCTTACTCTTACTATTACTATTTTATTTGTTGCTATATGTGTCACATTTTATTATTTTTACATAAATTTTTATTATGATGACACTTTTTTTTATGTTTGTATAGATAAAACATTACTTTTATGGAGTAAAATTAACTTTAACTAAATTAAGTCTAAAAATTATATGCAATTGGATTCGAGTTGGATTAGTTTAAATTAAATTATTATTGAATTTTTAACTAAATACAGGTTAGATCATTTTAATTTGATTCATTTGGGTTCATGTTGTTTTTGAGTCAGTTTTTATATCGATTTGAATTAGTCTAAATTTTTAAATTAAAATTGAGTGTAATTTTACTAATCCAAATTAAATTTTAGGTTTAGGTGAACTTCGTGGCATACAAAAATGATGCCGCTATACTTGTCCTTATTTTAATAAAATTCTATTAAAAAAAAGGAAAAAAAAACTTCTCATAAGGAAAGAGAAAGAAAAGAATTATCAAGTTCCAAGTTGAAAATCATAAGATCCGCATTTTCGAGCCAACATGTCGATGAGGCTCGCCTAGTGTCAAGGGATTCAAACAAGGGAGGAAGAATTGTATGGTTTAGTTTCTTTCCATCTTAGCTGTAATCTCACTGTCTGCCAGTGTACAAACATTTCTTTTGATTTGATATACACATTCTAAAAATATAATTATTTTGTTTTCTCTTAGTTTATTTAAAATATACATAAAGATATTGTATTATATATGTATAGATATTATTTATTAGTTTTTCCTTTTTTTATAATTATTTATATAATTTGATATTCAATTAACCAATTCAATATTAAAATTAATTTAATCTAAAAATTAAATAATTAATCAAATATTATTTTAAAATTAAATTACCAATCCAATTAAAAAAAATAAAATATTTTTTACCCTAAATATAAAAAATATTTAATTTGATAAATTAAATGATTAGATTATATCAATTTAAATTAGGTCAATTTGTGTGTATACACATATAAATTGTTACTGGTAAATTTTATTCTATTTAATATTTTTATTACATATTTTAATATTATTATAATTATAGAATCATTAATTAAATAAATAATAATAATAAAATTAAATTAAATGATTAGATTATATCAATTTAAATTAGGTCAATTTGTGTGTGTGTGTGTATATATATATATATATATATATATATTATTTGTGATCGATTTAAAAAATTTAAATATGAAATAAATTATTTATGATATGATCTAAAATTTTAACTATAAAAATTATAATTTATTTTTAAAAAAATTAAATATTTTTTTTATATCTAAATATGTTAATAAATATATAATTTTTAAACATTCCTAATTTGATCCCACTCCTGACTCCTCTATAGATATATAGAATATGGTCCCGTTTGGATCCCGTGCAACACAGATCGTCGCTACTACTCCAGTCCCGCCTCCAAATTTAAGAAAGGAGAACTTAGGCCCCACTCCTATATAATGTTGTCAGCCATAGATCGAAAACGTTGGGCGGGAGCAACATGCATAGATACTAGATAGCAATGGCTCGGATACTCTCTCTATGGGCGGAGAGCAAAAACCTCTTATTAAGCACTCAGTTTCCCCTAGTTTCCTCCACCGTGTCCCAGGGGACATGAGCATGTGCAATGCATATCGCCGGATAAAAATTCAGATTGGAAGATTCTAATTTCCAAATGCGACAAGCTCTACAATCTAAACACCATATGCATACACGGATACACCCCTTTTATCTCCTCGAGATATTACAAAAGGACGTGATGGGAATTCCATCTCCAAATCCAAAATTAGTATTAATTTATCAATTTATTATGATTCTTGAATTTTTCTATTAAAAATTTTCCATCCTAATCTCCCTATCTGCTTTGATCTCTGTCAAAATCTGCATCGCCAAATTCAAAGCAAAACATAGACAAAAATTGATATTGGTGAGGTTAATAGAAGGACAATATTTCCAATCATATATGATATTTTCTTCAATAAGGTAGGACCAAGGTGAGGTCCTATTTGTTCAAGCAACAAAATTATATCATATATTATATCATCTCAAAATTTTATAATATTTATTTTCAGACATTTAATCTTTTATTTGAAATCTAGCTATTAAATATTGGCTTAATACTTTTATTATTACTTTTCTTTTATTAAACATATCCTAAACCGGTTCATTTTTCTTCGATATATTTTATCTAATAATATACTCTAATCTAACAAAACTAAACATAAAATAAAAATAAAATAATACTATCCTACTCTTAGCCTACCCTTCCTTTCTATCTCCCTCTCCCACAAAAACTCCCTCTATCGTGCCATTTTTCCTACCCCAAACATATCCCCTCTCTTCCTCCACTTCTCGAGGTGCATGTTTCACCTCTCTGTTCAAACCAATTCCCCAACTAACTACATAAATATCCTACCCTCTTCCATTTTCGTTCAAACTACATCAAAACCAACTTGAGCCCCTTGTTCCTTTCCTTTGTTCTTCTTCTTCTTCCTCTTCCTCGAACACTCTGTTTTGGTTTTGTTGAAGAGCACAGTCATGCACCATTCTCCAACAATTCCTTGCATGGTTGTGCTCCTCGACACACGACTTCACCCTTGCCTTCGCCAACATTGTCTAGCTTCCAACCCCCTCACACAATGCCTCCACCAACCACTTCAACCTTCAACAACATCCTCCATTATCGACCCCTACTTCCATTTTTCATACCCACCAACCTCCCCTGTCATCCTCGGTTTTGTGCCTCTCCACCTAGAACCAACAACCTCACCATTGTCGAACCACCATTCATCATCCACCATCATCACCCTGATCATCCCCTCCCTACTCCCTTCCTTAGCTTTGTTTGGTTTCATATGACAACACCACCATCACCATCACCATCGCCACCTACATTATTATTATTATTATTATTATTATTATTATTATTATTATCATCATCATCATCATCATCACTTCTCCTCTACCATCGCTTGACCCGTCTCTATTCCTTCTCCTTCTTCTTCCTCCTCATATGGTTATGTTTCTATATGCGTCACACAACCCTCACACAGTCTATGTCCTTCTCTCATGCCCCCATCATGTCCTATTTTTTCTACACACACACGCCCTTCCCGCATGGCCCAACCATGCCCATTTCTTCAGCACACAACCTCGACCCCTGCCCATCCATTTACCACTAAGCTCGTAACCACCACCAACACCACCACTAGCCACTAGCTCCACAACCCTCACCTCCTCCACTATACTACCAACCCATGTAGTGTAAAATTTTCATGCAACCTAGCCTAGCTCGTCTACCTTCCTCATCGACCATCTTTCTAGCCAAACATCCCCTTTTTTGGTTCCTTTTACACCCACTCCAAGCTCCACCACTTTCCTTCGCCACCCAGCCAAAAACCACCCCACCCCTCACCTCGACTTCACAACAACCATCACCACTCCACTGAATCCCAGCCTATCTAGCCCCTTCTTACATGCTTGGGCGCATGCCACCCATGCAGCATTAGTTTGGCAAATCTTGCTCCTTTTTGCAACTTAGTACTATTTTGGTAACTTTTCTAGATATATATTTTAATAAATATTATTATTTTATTGGTTAATTATTAATATGGTTAATGTGGTATTATTTTTAGGTACAATCAGCTTTGAGATGACATGCTCTTATGTATGGTTGAGATGGTATGACATGCATTCCTAGAGGTCTTAAGTGGGTTTGAGTGGTTGTGGAGAACTGAAAGAAATAAAGAGAGTGGAGTGAGTAAGGAGAAGTGGGGGAAAAGCCTAAGTGCATTGTATAACATGGATAAGAAAATAAAGGAAGAAAATAATGAAATAAAGGGTTGGGGAAAATCTTGCATGGGAAGTATGAGTCATACATGGGTGTATAGTCTTTTCATGGGGGAAAAGCTTACATAAGAAAAGTTTGTTTGAGGGTTGACCATAGGGAGGAAAGTGTATTTTGAGTGATTTGAGTGATTGGGAAAGAGTTAATACATGGGTTAGTGGAAGTATGTATGGGAGCCTAATTAGGATTTTTGGGGAAACAACCCTAACTATAGAGATAATTGTGAGAGAGGCTAAAGAGGTTGTTTGGATTTTGGGTTGTGATTAGGAGTGTGACACATGAATGGTGTGAGTCAAGTTAAAAGGAGGGTAAAGTTGTGCATGAGGGGAAGGTGTAAAGGAAATGGGGTGTATTAGGGTTTTCGGGGGTGACTAACTAGGGTTTATTATCACTTGGGGAAATTAGAGAGTCTAGTTGTCATGTTTGGAGTGGGTTGAGTGAAGTAATGGTGTTAGAACCAAGGGGGAGTCTGGGGGTGTAAAGGATAATGAAAAGGTAGAGCCACGTAGGCCAAATTAGGGTTTCAAGGAGAAACTCTAGTGGGCGATGGTGAACCTAGGTGTAGAAATGGGAAAGTGGGCCTTGACCCATATGTGTGGAGGTTTTTGAATTCACGGTGAGTAGGGTGGAAGGTGAAGAGGAGTCCTAGAGTCTTGTGGAGTGTGGAGGTCCCAAGTTAGGGGTAGGATTATTCAAGAAGTCTAGGGTGGAAGAGCGACAAAGAGTTGGGAAAGCCTATCAGGGGTGTGCATGTCTAGTTGGAGGTTACTTGTGGAATAAGACACGAATAAAACACTAATCAGTTAAAGTGGAAGATTATTGAGTCGGCCCAGGTTTAGGATGATTTTCATTCCACCGACAATAATAGTGGCCTGGAGCATTCTTGCCTTGGAGCTCGTTCTGCCGACAAATAATAGTGGTCAAGTGTGTTATGCTTTGGAGTAGTATTTCTATTCCACCGGCTATAATAGTGGGAGTTCCGAGCTTGATAAACCAAACATTGGATGATAATAAGTCATGAAAAAGACACTAATCACTTACAGTAGAATACCACGTGGGTCAGTGCCAGGTTTAGAATGATTTCCTATCCATCGGCTATAATAGTAGCCAGGAACATTCTGCGCTAAAGACCGTTCCACCAGCTATAATAGTGGTTAGGTGCATTATGTCTTGGAGTAGTTTTTTCTATTCCATCGGCTATAATAGTGGGATTCTCGTACTCATATAGATATAATTCGAGAGATGTGTGAAGGTGGTACTAATGGCTTAAATTATGATAGTGGTGATTAATCTAATTAACTTACTGCCTGTATTATCTCCATTTTATGTGATATGCCATATCTTACCTATATGGTTATCTTACTCAGTACGCAGCGTACAGATCACTCCTATCATGGGTGCTGCTTATTCCCATAAGCAGTAGCCCATCCTGAGTCTGTGCAGGTAGGTGATGAAGCCCTTGCTTTAATCAAACATAAATACCATAAGTTCTAATACTTTTCTAATTCAATAAAGGGATATAAGTGTTATTTATTTTATTTTTAACCGTCATTTACCTTAATTCACACATGATTCAAACAACCTTTATCCCAATTCATCCTCCCCAAAATTTATTATTAAAAAAAAAGTTAAAATGGAAGCATAATAACAACATAATTGAGTGTTACAGTCGTACTCGACATATGTGTGACTTACCATACTATTTTTATATCAAATACAAAAAAAAAATAATTAAAAACTTAAAACATGGTAAAATAAAGATTTGGAGGTTAACTTCGAGTATAATGTCCACAAATACATAAAAGAAATACACGAAAACTAGGAGTCCTAGAAGGTAGTCCTTTAAAGCTAAGATCCGAATAAAATGACTCTACATCGATCCATATACTCTAAGTATAAGGATAAGGCCACGCCTTTCCAAGTAAATCACCATAAGTAGTAAAGTCATCTAATAAGTCTTCATAGACCTATACACAAATATCTGGATAGTGTATTTGTAGGAATAAACAATATTAATGAAAAAGATTATCAGGACGCTTCGAACCAAATAAGATAATAATATAGTTATATCAAGATTAGACATTTTGATAATGTCACCTAGAAGACTAATCATATGTATAAATTAGCATGGTGCAATATAAGATAAAAACTTATTTTAAATTTTATTATAAATATAACCATAATCCATAATCTTATTTACGTTTGAACTCAATGACCCAACTATTTTTTTTAAAGTTTGAAACAACAATCTCCTAAAATTTCTTACGTGCTACCAAAGTGAATGATTAATTTTCTGTAGTAATATTTAGTTTATGTTAGTGTGTAGTAGCTCGAACGAGATGAATACTATTTCTTTAATTAGCATTAACAATTGCTGTGATGAAAATTAAAATCATTAACTTTGTCGAAACATTAGAACACATGATCTGGATTGCCTACCAAGGCTAATATTAACAGTTAATTAACGCGGAGGGGGTGTTTCGTCAATTCACGCAATACGTTAGTATAAAATCTAGCTTTCGTAACGTTTCAGTTCATGTGCGCTGTGCGGCTACGCCCGAAACAGGTGTCATTCCCTAAAGCCAGCAGCACCGAATGAAGTGCTTTGATTTTGATTCATAGGGACGTTGTGGCGATAATATGTGGGCTGCTACAAAAACTGTGTTAGGAATTTAGGAGGGCTTAAGGGACGACGTAGGATACGTGTCGTTCGGCTTCTGGAGTGGTGGCGTGCGGTGCGGGGGATAGAAGATCGACGTTATGCTGATGTGGTTGGTTCGATTCCACTAGACCCATGTGACAACGTACATAATCAGATGCTTATCTGGACGGTGACGGTTAGTTAGCTAATTATTTAAGCGCAATTGATAATTTATAAATTATACATTAGCTAATTATTTATTTCGACTGATGTGGTAGTATACTATAGTATGTCATGATGAGAAGCTTAATATCTGATACCTTTATCACAGTTGGTAATAAAATACTATTTAATTTATTAAAATATATTATATTTTCAATTAGGTGTTAATTTGCGAAGTAAAGCTTTAGTAGCTACCAATTCTCGAAGTTTAGTACAATGAATTTAAAGTGGCAGCACATTTTTCATACATTATTACTATGGATTCTATCTTATCATGTATTATTTATTTTCCTAGTAGAGTACAGTATACATTGTGTGATTCTCATTCGAAAGTTTCATTACCATATAAAGAACGATTAGAAATAAGACAGATGTCAATCTTTTCTAGTTAGTTTATTAATCCATCTATTGCATAATATAAGCCTTCATGTAGAATGAGATAAACATTAACTCTTCATATTTCATAATATATGATAAATAAAAATATTAATATATACTTTTTGTAATCATATTTAAATAATTTTTCATAATAATTTTTTTTTTACAAATTTTAACAATCTATATATATAAACGGAGTTGTCTAGCAGATAATATACAGACAAATTTTTCCGCCTAAACTATATCCATTATTACTAACCATAAATTACTGCTGCCATATATTATTACTAATTAATAAGATGGAATAATTAATATAACTATTTATTAATATAATGCGACTATTCATCTCCTATGTGCATTAAATGTATATAACTATTCATTTGTTGCACATATGTCAACAATTAATTTTATTAAAGTATTAACTATATATTTTCTAATCAAATATCTTCTTAATTAATCATCCGAACATATGCAAAAAAAACTATTCATTTCCTGCGTATTAATTGAATTGTCAGACTATTCATCTATTGCATATTAATATATAAATAATTAATACACCAAAGTGCATATTCATTTGCTTCACATGTATATATCCATTAATACAATGCGACTATTTATCTCCTATGTGCAGTAAATGCATATAACTATTCATTTGTTGTACATATGTCGAACTACTAATTTTAATAAAGTATAAATCAAATATTTTTTTAATTAATTACCTTAACATATGTAGTCAACTATTAATTTCTTATGTATTAATTGAATTGCAAACTATTCATATCCTATATATTAATATATAAATAATTGATAAATAATTAATACACCAAATAAAGTGCATAAACCAGTCGACCAACACATATACATTTGCTGCCATTAATACAATGCAACTAGCAAATACATATAACTAATTTTAATAAAGTATTTTTTTCTTTTTTTTAAGGTTAGATCAACATCAATCAAATATGATAATAATAATAATTGTTTATAATAATAATTTTATTATTTATTATTAATAATATGACTATTATTATTAATATAACTATAATAATTATAACTATTAATATAATTAATACTAATATAATTATTTATATAATTTTGATAATTACTATTATCATAATTTATAATATAATAATGATAATTATTATTATGATAATAATGAATATTAATATAATTGATTATTACTATTATGAATATTATCATGATTAATAATATAATTATTATTAAAAAAACTAATAACAGAACGACAATATTGGTTATTATATAAAAACAGAGTTGTTTAGCAGACTATATACAGACAAATTTTTCCGCCTAAATTATACATATTATTACTAATCATATATTATCACTGCCATATATTATTACTAATTAATAAGGTCAAATAAATGATGAAATACTCCCGCGTATTAATTGATTTGTCAAACTATTCATCTCCTACGCTGCATACCAATAAAATGACATTCATCTCCTGTGTATTAATTGAGATATTCATCTATGACACATATGTCAAATAACACATATTAATCAAGAATTTTCTTGACTAATTATTTAAAAATATGCAGCCAACTATTCATCTCATGCGTATTAAATGAGTTGTAAAACTACTAAATATATGAATGTAACTATTCATCTGCTGCACATATGTCGAACAACACATATTAATCAAGTATTTTCTTAATTAATTACTTGAACATATGAAGCCAACTATTCATTTCCTACATATTAATTGAATTGTCAAAATAATGAGCATATGAAGGCAACTATGCAAACAACAAATTCATATAACCATTTATCTTCTATCATTAATACAACACAACTATTCATATCCTACATGCAACAAATGCATATAACTATTCATTTGCTGCACATATGTTGAACAATACATATTAATCAAGTATTAATTAAGTATTTTATTAATTAATTACTTGAACATATACAACCAACTATCCATCTCTTGCGTATTAATTAAATTGTTAAACTATTCATCTCTTATATAATAATATATAAATAATTAATACACCACCTATGCATTGCACGGGGAAATGTAACTAGTATATATTAAAAGATATTTATTATAAAATAGATGAAGTAACAACTTAGAAAGGAAAAAAACATATCATTCTCAATTGAAGAACGATGTAGGATTTCTTGAAACCCTACATGCTTGTTTCCATGGCAAAGAAGAAGAAAATTATTCCTAGAAATAAAACATTGGTAATGATAATTGTACTTGAATCCTCATCGTATTCTTCAAGACGTCAAGTACTATTGGGTTCGCCTTCCATGCCTTCCGATGAATTGGATGTTACCGAACATGCAAACACTAAGAAAACCAACATTTTGATGCAGCATGTGTCTTCGCAAGACTTGGTTCAAAAACCAATTGAATGTCTAGTTGCAACAACACCTATTATAATACTCCCATCTTTACAACCAGGTTTATGAGTATACGGAAGTAAAATAGAAAATACAATGTGTTACCACCACATATAACATGAAGGATATACAATTAATACCTAGCCTATATCAAGTGTAAAACTAAAGTACATTTATACCTCAAGGAATTAGATACAACTGACACCTAATCTAAAATTGATATGAGATTTACTAATGAATAATAAAAGCGCAAGAAACTCTTTAAAACGTAATGAATGTAATTAAAGGTGGAATAACTAAAATAGTCATTTCTCCAGGAGAGTAGAAAATGTTACAACACTGATAAAATATAATATGTTTCATCAACATTAAACTATAAGAATTATATATTAGAGAGGCGTCAGTTGGCTCTACCTTAGCTAAGACCTTACCCATCCATTAGGGCTTCAAAACCCTACACATACTTTGTCACCTTCTAGTTTGAATTGGACAATGACAATACATTAGATACATCAGCACCTGCATATTAGTAAGATTAAACTACTATATCAAATAATAGATAACATGTAACACAATATAAGCCTCGAATACACAACATGCTTGCCAAGAAACGTAGATGAATAGGCATAAACTATACACATAAAGCATGTGTGATATTTAAATTGAACTAAATATCCAAGTTTCAAAATAATCTATGGGTTGTACTTACTTGCCACATAAGGTCTTTTACCAATGTAGCTAAAATATATTAAATCAAATTTATTGGTTTTACAGACCCACCACACAAAGTCTCTTACAAAGGTAGCATTTAAAAACATGAGCATGCTCTTTGGGGGATGCTCAACCCTGAATAGTGTCTTTAGAGAATGCTTAGCTCTAGATAGATTTTTAGGGGAATGCCCAGCTAATAGTAGGCTCTTGGAGGAATGCTCGACCCCTCTATATTTTTTAGCCTAAAGTAACCTAATCCTTAAGTATATGCACTCTTTATAGGATACCTTTTTACACGTTATAGAGTAGATAAGGGTATTAGACCACCTTTGTGAACCCATTAATATTTGGAGAATTAGGAACTTGGATAAGGACCTTTGGGTTGTAAGGGTTACCCAAACCATTTCCCTAAGGCCAAGGTTACTTATCACAATAACCTATAATGTTTGTGAGGGTTTTGTCAATTCACAAAGAACAACACAATGTTAAAACCTTTTTGCATGCCTAAAACTAATACTACACATATTTAATCTAACATTATTAAATATAGTTATGTTATGGTTTAAGCTTCAAAATAATTACTTTAGTTTCAAAAGACCATCTATAGTTTAATTGAGCAAAAATCAAACACATATTTGAGTTCGAAATTGCAAAATACACTTGTATGCCATTTTGGAACAAATATTATTCATGGAGAACACAGAAAAAAGTTAAAGTCTAAGTCAAATCAAGTCAAATTAAATGGTTACAATACAACTCAATGTCAATGGTCAAATATCAAGGTTTGACTATCGTTATTCATGTATTCCATATTTTACCATACTAAGGATATTTTGGTTATTTTAGGTGTAGCAATGATTAATATTCAATTAAACTTAATCATGCAATTAGTGAGATGATTAAGGCATGATTAACATGTCATTAATATTGGTCATGAAGAGAATCGAGAATCATGAAGAACACTTGGTACATCTACATTTAATAATGCACTTTCACAAAAAATCATAATTTGCCTAATTCTTTAACCTCTTATAACTTTAATTATATTCAACTAAATGGTATCATATTTTATATAAATTTATCCCTAAAATGTCAATTGATAACATGGAATCATAAAATTAATTAAAAATCAAGTCAAACATCAAACTTAATCCTAAACTCGTGGCTTTAAGTCAATAACTAGGCAAAATAGACTTGTGCACTTGTGTGAGAATGTCATAACTTTTTTTATAATATTATTTTTTATATTCTAAGGTTACTTTGAAAATTAGATACATAAAAATTTAATTTGATATCAAATAGGTATTTTGGCTCTTATCCAATTGTGAGATATGAAGCTCATAAGTTGACATAAATTTGAAGGTCTACAATTAGCTATTTTCATGCCTCTTTTAATTACAACAATAATCAAAACATCAATACACAATGTATATTAATTTCCTAGTAATTTCCTCCAACTCTCTCTCTCTCTCTCTACATATTTGTTCTTCCCTAGCTTGATTAATTGTTGCCTTCTCCTTCAATCTTCTTTCTAACCTGATCAACCTTGTAAAGCAAGATACGTGAGCTCATATTTTTCCAATATTTAACTCCTCAATTTCCATATTAGCTGACAATGACCTTTTAGTGATTTTGTTTAAACAACTTACAACAAAAATAATATAATTTATATGAGGGAATTGAGTATGCTAACCACCAATGATGCTGCTTTTTTCTCCATTTGGTAGGATATAATGGAAATGTGACGAGTTCAAGTGTCTTCTTGAATCACTGAAAGGACTATCTAAAAATTATTCTTCATCTTATCCCAATTCGTTGGAACATCAAAATAATGGACAAAATCTTCACATTCTACATTAGTTTGACTATGCACATATCTATCCAACCCCTCTCATATAGGCTAATTTTGTTCGTCTATAGGCTTAAATTGATCTTTAGTTTCACTACAACTCATAACTTCATTTGCTTGACCTACCTCCTCATTCTCATGCACAAACTCAACACATTCTTCATTAGTAGTACCTTATATCTCAATATATTTTCTCTTTCTTATGTTCTTCATTTACAAAAACATTTTTAAAGTATCTTTTTCTTTAGTGAAAAACTTATTGACAGAATTCACCTATAGTTTCACTAAATATTATTTTTCTCTCCTTATTCTTTTTCCCCTCTTGGAGGATACTTTCTAATAGGATCATTATGTACTATAGTAGACACATTTGTACAATTTTTTTTATCGATATTCAAATACTTATACAAATAGCTAAAGAACTTTTAAGATAAAGCATGCTCCTAATTTCAATCACACTACATTTAGTTGCCGAAGTTTCTTTTCTTCTTCTTTTATCATCATAAAATTCAAGTAGAGGCATATAAACAAATATTTTACATGTGGTTTTAGTTCCCTAATGTCATGATTTAGTTTATCATTTTATATATTGCTTGAGAATATTTGAAAAAGAAGTAATTATTTTAAATCTTCAACAATTCCTTTTTCTCATTCAATTTTTAATGCAAGAAAGAAAGAAAATTAAGTATTAAATAAATGTACTAATATAACAATTAAACTACAATTTTTTGTACCTATATTAATTAAATATTTAGCCTAAGACATTAGAATGAAATCACGTGTCTCTATATGTGTGTGTGCGTGAAGTAAAAAAAAAGAAGGTAAACTTAAAGTTGAAATAATTAATTTACACAATAAATACCTAAATGATTGATGCCATAAAATGAATGCAAGACTAACTACTAACAAGTAAAATGTAAGGAGATCACCAGGTAGTTCGATTAAACAGAGAAGCATATAATAGGAATTATGAAGATGAATATTAAAGATATTTAAATTGTTAAGAAATTAAAATAACATTGAATATGAGATTATAGTTATAAAAGTGAGTCGTGATTCATATTAAAGTGAAGCTAAAAATCAAAATCGAAGCCCTTAACAATGAATCAAATAATAAAAGACAATGCACTTATAAAAATGTTTCTAAATATGTGTATTTGTAAAAGAACGGAAAAAGAGATCATAATGTTAAATTGTGTTTAATCCTAATAATACTAAATATCTGGTTAATTGATTTCATATAGAATAAGAAGAACGACTAGTAGACGTGGTGCGACCGTAGCCGGCACGCAATTTAAACCCTCTTGTTGTCAATTGTAGTACTGGTAAATAAGGGTATCGTTCTAGCCGGGGATTGAGAGGGCTCACCTCTAATTAACTAGCTTGGAAATAAAACTAAAACTAAAAATAAAAATTCTAAATAACACATAATAAATAAATAAGAAAAATACTAATGGGGGTTAAAAAATAATAATAATAAAAGGAATAAATAAAATAAACTAATAATGAAAATAATGAAAATAATGAGAAACCGCATATATGAGAAATATGTTAGGGAAATAAAAATTCCACCACTAGATTAGGTCTAAATATAATATTTATTTCTAAATCATCCTTTAATCATGAGAAAGAGATCGACCAAGTTTCACACCAAAAGCAGGTCTATACACCTTATATTACTTCCCTTAATTAATTAATACGACAAAGCGCCAATATTAACCCTATTAAATACTAGCAGTATAGCAGCAACAAGCGGCTCCTATATTTAACTAGATTTAATGCATTAAGTGTAAATGGAAGGCTGTCAATCTAAGTACCCAAACTAGTACAAAAAGCATGTCTAGCTGTATTTCCTTTTCTTGACCCACACGTATCGAAACGTTTTACCACTTCGGTTAGAATCACAAAACGATTAGGTGAATTGTTATCTAACCTAGCTGCAATTTATACATATAAATTCTAGTATATTTAGATGGCCACCTAGCAAGCAATTAATCCTACATACTGTCACTTATGAGGTACCAGAACAAGGCATGCACCAAATAAACTATACTTGACAGAATTATACATATAAACAATAGCAATTAATATAGAGTCAAGAAAAAATCTCACGAAACAAAGAAAATAAAATTATAATTCAAATCATAATCTAGGGTTTCAATTCATTCCCTAACAATAAACAATCAGCCAACCATAATTAAAGAATTAATTACACAGAAATATATATCTAAAATATAAATTAAAAATAAGAGAAATAAATAAGTGGAATTAATTTTGAATAAAAGATCAAGAATTTATTCAGATAAAAATTAATTTTATCTGAAATAAACTCTACCGGGTATTAAATTCTTCCTCTAATTTTTCTTCCTTCTCGGCCTTGATTTTTGTGCAACAATTTCTTTTTCTTTTCCTTCGGCTGACACTGACGGCTGACGCTCGCTGCAGCGCTGCAGCCTCGTTTCCTCGGTTTCCGTGCGTGAGTGACGCGCCCTGTCTGGCCTCCGTTCCCGCACGACTTCCGTGCCTAGCCGCACACTCAGGGCTCCTCTCCTTCCGTGCCTGTCTTCCCCGTTTGACCGAGCCTCTAAAGGCTCTGTCGCACTTTTCTCCTGAGCCTATAAAGGCTCTCGTACCTCGCGTCCTGCGGCTCTGCCGCCTTTCGACGTCCCTCCTCCTTTTGCACTCCTCTGTTAGCCCGATCCTTTTTATTCTTGTTCCTACCACGCCACGTCAGCCCTGACGGCTGACTCTTCTTCATCTATTTTCGTGCGTCGAGGTCTGTGGCTCGTTTGGTTTCGTTTTTGTGGCGTTTGGGCCTTCGGCCTTTGGCCGTTGGTCCAAACGTCGATTTCTTTTTTTTTAAATAATAATACCTGCAAAATAAATTCAATAATTATTAATAAATAATATTTTATTCTAAATTTACTTAATTTATATCATTTTAGCTCAAATAATAAAATTTATGCAATTTTTACCATTTAAGCATAAAACAATACTTATTCCCCTATATTAGCCAAATAAACTACCAAAAACTAAGATTATAAGGGTATAAAATGTGTCAAAATATGAACTCATCACACCCCCACACTTAGCTTCTTGCTTGTCCTCAAGCAAGTTATTACTCTAAACAAATAAAATTAAATTAACTAGCCACTTTCGTAGGTCTCATAATTACACTTAGCATGTGCAACAAGCCCTTTAAACCCCTAGGTCACCCATCGAGGATGAGTAAGGTATCGTGAGGGTTTCGCAGATGATATACCCACAAAATCACACAAAAAAAAAACTAAAATAAAAAATTATAAAAATAAAAACACACTTAACACCCTTATCCATTTTTTTCTCCAGAATCTTTTACTTTCAAACGTCGAGATTAGCAATCAATCAAGATTCAGCATTGGGAGATTTAAATAATCAATTTCAACATATGGTTCACACATAAACATGACAGGTATGAACAGATCAATATTATGGATGAAAATCTACCACGCCTTAGTCACATCAAGATCCATCCTCACTATGGATACACTCTATTTTTTTTTCTCTTAGATTCATGGCTACAAATGTATAAAAACACTCATGTATGTGAGATAAGATGATGAAGATAACAAACGACTCACATATATAAAAAAAAATAAGGCTCATGTTTTTGTGGATAAAACCTCATGAAAGATATCAAATACTTGCCAAATGGACCGAACCATATGCTTAAATCTTGTGACTAATCTCCATCAGATCAAAGGCTGCTCATCTTGAGAATCAAATAGGACTAACTTATTGGTTGTAGCGGGGTTTAAGGTAAAGAAGGGTATGGAGTATTTTAGAAGTGTGGTGTTAAAAAGATCAAGCGCTAGTGGAATCTAATAATTAGATGAAATATAAGCATAACTCCACATCAATGATTAAAGATACACTCCTCCAACTTTACAATAAAATGTAACATGAATATAACTTTCTCAACATCGTCTCCATAACTCCCTCTCTTTCTTATATCCCAACATTTTTTCTTTCTTTTTCTTTTTTTTTCTAAATTTTTTTTCATTTTTTTTTCTTCATTTTGTTTTTCTTCTTTTCATTCAATTTTTTTTCTCCACCAAACATAACCAATCCCCTTTCTTAGCATAAATACATATATTTCTTTCACATACACACAGACAACCATTCTTTATATCCATAACGATTTGATTTCCTTCCACTAGCTTTAAGCAAGGGTAAAGATATTAAGGCCCGAAGGTTATTCAATGTGGGTAATGAAAAAAAATATATGTTCCATGTATAGGCTCAAAGGGTTTCTATGGGATGTATATCATGGATACACAAATCAGGTTAAGCTATTTGGTCATGTGATGGAAAATTCCTAAGCTGCCTTTATCATTTTCTCAATCAGAGCATGTTTTGACTATAAGCTTCGACTAGCATAAGAGTAAGTTCTAGTAATCTCTATAGTCCATTACAAGATCTATGGCAAATAATTTGATCAAAACAATTAAACATATATGAGGTTTAAAAAAATATTTGAAGCCAAGAAATAGTAGATGATTTTGTGTAAATTTGCTCAGAAAAAGAAGGTACATATGGTTCAAACGCTCACTGAGGAATGTGATGAATCTCAACATGCCATGTCGGTGATTAGACAATCATACATATTCTTTCTCCATTCAAACTTAGGCACGTAGATATGTGTTCCCTATATCGAAATCAACACAAAAAATCTCCACTTACTTTATCTCAATTTCATGATCATCTTTTCGTTAAATTTCAAAGATATATTCCTCATTAACTAGTTAAGGGTTCTACGACTCTAAAAACACTAGACACTCTAAAAAAAATTAAACACTCTAAAAAAAAATTCAATTTTTTTTTCATACATAAAACACACGCACCCCCACACTTAAATCACACATTGTCCTCAATGTGTAAACAACTAAAGAAACATGTAATTTAAAGTATGGAGAAAATAAAATAAATAAATAAAGGATAGAAAACTCCCTTTATGACATTGGGTTGCCTCCCAAGTAGCGCTTGTTTTTATGTCTTCGGCCTGACATGATCTCGTTTGTTTCTCGTTCAAGGTGGATACGTCCACTTGAGAGCTGCTTCACCAAATCCTTCCTCGTGATGATCATCTTTATCCTACAAGGAAGAAAAAGATAAAATATTAGATTTAATGAAAGATTTGATCCAGCAAGAACGTAACTTACCTAGCATGGAATTTAAGCTCGTGTGTAAAGAGAGAATGTTTTGTCCAATGTCCATGTATCGTGATCTCTCTATCGAAGGAACATATTTTCCCATCTCAAAATCTTTAAACACATCCTTCCAACATAACCTCTCCTTTGGAGCATCACGCTTCTTATTAAATGTATCCAAGGTGATTTGATTACTCTCTTCACTCTTGGATCCATACAACCTGCTAAAAGAGGGAAAACAAGGAGTGTGGTTAGCATAGATAAAATCAAAGTGGTTTAAAGGCTTACCTTGTGTCTCATGGTTATCTCCAAGCAAAAATGTGGAATAAATGTTCAAAGATGGTATATGGTAAGTGAAAGTGATAGTCTTGTCATCCATATAATTCTCTTTGTTCAGTTGATCCTCATTTTTATGAGATTCTTCTTCTACTTTTACAAGTTCTTCTTCCACTTGATCTTGCTTTTCAATGTTTTCCATGGGAACCTCCTCAACTAGCTCATCTTTACATTCAGATATGACATCATCACCCTCATAACTCTCACTTGAATTTGGAATTGAAGTACTAGAGAGCTCTTTTTGTGCTTCTAATTGATTCATCATGTTTACCATAGAACCCATTTTTTCCTCTATCACTGACACGCTTTCATTTTGTCTAATCTGATTTTGCATCAGTTGATTTAGGCTTTCTGCCAACTGTTTTTGATCATTTATCAGTTCTTCAAGAAGCTTATCCATTTTTTCTGAACTTGAGGGTTCTGAAACTGGAGAAGATTCTTGTTGAGGATATTGATAATATTTTGAAGCTTCATATTCACGCGTGTAAGGGTCTTGATATGGAACTTGATACTGATCATTCATCTCCCATCCAAAGTTGGGTTGGTGCCTCATTCCCGAATAGTATGTGCTTGTATAGGGATCTTGTCCTTGGAAACCATTGAAAGAT
Source organism: Tamarix austromongolica (assembly GCA_039764185.1). Classification (NCBI taxonomy): domain Eukaryota; kingdom Viridiplantae; phylum Streptophyta; class Magnoliopsida; order Caryophyllales; family Tamaricaceae; genus Tamarix; species Tamarix austromongolica. The sequence continues at coordinate 104,265,751 of CM077816.1, read as the reverse complement.
TGAGCACCAGATTGTGTCCATCCTCCTCCTCTCATAGCTTGTTCATGGTAAGCATATGGATTTCCTTGCGTATGACACACTCCACTTGTATTAATAACTCTAGCTTCAGCTACCTGCAAAACAAGAGCAGTGAGTTTGTTAAGTTTATCTTCAAGACTACTCATACTTACCTCATTTACTCTTGCATTAGGATTCATGCAAAGTTGTCCATAACCAAAGGATCCTCTCATAGCTACCTGAAAACACTAACACTTCAAAGGAAAATGTTAATAACAAAACACACCAAAAATCCTAAGAAAATCTAAAACAAACTAAAAGAAAAAATACAAAAACACTAAAAATAAAAAAAACACTAAAAATATTAGCAAAATAAAGGTGAAGTTACTAATCCCCGACAACGGCGCCAAAAATTGGTGCGACCGTAGCCGACACGCAATTTAAACCCTCTTGTTGTCAATTGTAGTACTGGTAAATAAGGGTATCGTTCTAGCTGGGGATTGAGAGGGCTCACCTCTAATTAACTAGCTTGGAAATAAAACTAAAACTAAAAATAAAAATCCTAAATAACATAGAATAAATAAATAAGAAAAATACTAATGGGGGTTAAAAAATAATAATAATAAAAGGAATAAATAAAATAAACTAATAATGAAAATAATGAAAATAATGAGAAACCGCAGATATGAGAAATATGTTAGGGAAATAAAAAATCCACCACTAGATTAGGTCTAAATATAATATTTATTTCTAAGTCATCCTTTAATCATGAGAAAGAGATCGACCAAGTTGCACACCAAAAGCAGGTCTATACACCTTATATTACTTCCCTTAATTAATTAATACGACAAAGCGCCAATATTAACCCTATTAAATACTAGCAGTATAGCAGCAACAAGCGGCTCCTATATTTAACTAGATTTAATGCATTAAGTGTAAGTGGAAGGCTGTCAATCTAAGTACCCAAACTAGTACAAAAAGCATGTCTAGCTGTATTTCCTTTTCTTGACCCACACGTATCGAAACGTTTTACCACTTCGGTTAGAATCACAAAACGATTAGGTGAATTGTTATCTAACCTAGCTGCAATTTATACATATAAATTCTAGTATATTTAGATGGCCACCTAGCAAGCAATTAATCCTACATACTGTCACTTATGAGGTACCAGAACAAGACATGCACCAAATAAACTATACTTGACAGAATTATACATATAAACGATAGCAATTAATATAGAGTCAAGAAACAATCTCACGAAACAAAGAAAATAAAATTATAATTCAAATCATAATCTAGGGTTTCAATTCATTCCCTAACAATAAACAATCAGCCAACCATAATTAAAGAATTAATTACACAGAAATATATATCTAAAATATAAATTAAAAATAAGAGAAATAAATAAGTGGAATTAATTTTGAATAAAAGATCAAGAATTTATTCAGATAAAAATTAATTTTATCTGAAATAAACTCTACCGGGTATTAAATTCTTCCTCTAATTTTTCTTCCTTCTCGGCCTTGATTTTTGTGCAACAATTTCTTTTTCTTTTCCTTCGGCTGACACTGACGGCTGACGCTCGCTGCAGCGCTGCAGCCTCGTTTCCTCAGTTTCCGTGCGTGAGTGACGCGCCCTGTCTGGCCTCCGTTCCCGCACGACTTCCGTGCCTAGCCGCACACTCAGGGCTCCTCTCCTTCCGTGCCTGTCTTCCCCGTTTGACCGAGCCTCTAAAGGCTCTGTCGCACTTTTCTCCCGAGCCTATAAAGGCTCTCGTACCTCGCGTCCTGCGGCTCTGCCGCCTTTCGACGTCCCTCCTCCTTTTGCACTCCTCTGTTAGTCCGAGCCTTTTTATTCTTGTTCCTGCCACGCCACGTCAGCCCTGACGGCTGACTCTTCTTCATCTATTTTCGTGCGTCGAGGTCTGTGGCTCGTTTGGTTTCATTTTTGTGGCGTTTGGGCCTTCGGCCTTTGGCCGTTGGTCCAAACGTCGATTTCTTTTTTTTTTTATTTAAAAATAATAATACCTGCAAAATAAATTCAATAATTATTAATAAATAATATTTTATTCTAAATTTACTTAATTTATATCATTTTAGCTCAAATAATAAAATTTATGCAATTTTTACCATTTAAGTATAAAACAATACTTATTCCCCTATATTAGCTAAATAAACTACCAAAAACTAAGATTATAAGGGTATAAAATGTATCAAAATATGAACTCATCAAGACGTAGCCTAGACTTTTGGAAGAAGATTTAGATATGGAACTTTGAAGCATATTTAAATAATTAAATCATTTACTATAACAAGTCAATGAGATATTATTTCTAATTTCATACATCTCGATAATATCCGTACTAATAAAAGTTATTAGGAATATTGGTATAGTATTTTTACGATATTTGATTGCCTTATAAAAAAATTTTACTATTCTTTTACTAAAAACTAATATTGCATCACTAACATATTTATTTTTTGCCAATTTATTTTTATCAGAAATATATTAATATAAATATCTATTTATAAAACAAAATTTTAGAAATATTATATTTTTTTAATAAACTAAAACTAAAATTAATTAATTGAATATATATATATATATATATATATATTTAAAAAATAATAATAATATAACATCTATTACAACATAGTGGAGACCTTATAATAGATTGCACACTATAAATTACCTATCCCCATAAGGGTGGCACCCAAGTAAAGCAAGATAAGGATGGTGATTTTTCGCAGCAGAAAAGGAAAGGTTAAAAGAATAAGATACCAAAATAGTCACTTACCCGCCAAACCCAAAAAAAAAAAATCATCGTGGAGGTCGCACCCTTGGGGAATTGAATTCCCCAGAAATCTCATGATTGCGTGGCAAAACCACCACCATTGCCATCATCCCATGATTTCAAGTCAGTATCTTTTATGATATGCATCCGACTTACGCCGACACGGAAGCAATGCCCACGTGACTCAAAAGCCTACACGGCAGGCTCTGGCTCACCAGCCCCGTCCAGAAAGAAATCCATAGGTTCCGTTTTTACTTGTACAGCTTATTTTTCTAAAGCTAGTGGACCGCGCAAGGAATCAAGATGTAAAGCGAATGGCTAAAATCACTTGAAGTGGAAAATCAGCACGCAGGAATATTGGTAAAGAAATAAAACAAATTATCGAACTTAAGTTTATAAAAATAATATGAATTATGAAATCATTTTTACTGCAGTTCTTCCAGCTCCATGTAACTGTAAGGGCCATTTTCTGCCCATGATTTACTCCGATGCTAAGTACAAGGTTTCATCAGCGGGGCTGTAAAGCATTATCCAAGGCATATGGATGATGTGTGGGAGGAAAGAAGCCGGCATATTTTTTGGGGGGGAAGAGGCACGTGACACATCAAATCAATCATTCCGAAGAGATGGCTGAGAGGGTGGAAAGTATTAAGTATTTGCCATTACGAGTCATACAATGAATGCACTAACTAGTTTATCTTGTCAATAGACGCTCATAGTAATTTAGGACCGTGCAGAAAAATTAAAATTCGCTGTTCGAAAAATTGATCTGAAATTTTAGATATTTGATTCGATCAAATATAAATTTGATTGGAGCGGATATCCGATCTATAAAAAATATGTAATTTTAAGAATAAATCAGTTACATGTAGATATAATTTAATTTATAATTTGATTTTTTTCTTTCAATATTTAAATTTGAATCATTTTTTTTTATTATAGTACATAAGTCCAAAAATAATTTATTAAACTAAAGTCTAAAATAAATATACACACTTTACAAACAGTCAAATAGGTCACGGTCTACACACAAAAGCACCCAGACTAGAAAAAAAAACTCCTAAATTTGCTGAGCCTCTTAAGTTAGGTCGTTCTACGGTTCTAGAGCGTCATTGTTCACAAATCTTGATCGCTAATTTTTGTGGATATGATTAATCATGTATTATATCTTTTTGTATGCAGGTTGAACAATTAAATAAGTATTTCTGCAAAAAAAAATAGTTATAAATTATATATATAAATTTAATAATCGGATATTTTTTTCTTCAATAATCGGATATATTTGAAATTCGATCCGATATTTCGGATATCCGATGTTTTCGACGTTTTGGATATCCGGAGTATTCAGATACGGATTCAGATATAGGATATCTAATTTCCGATCGGATCAGATATCTGAAAAAAAAATCCATTCAGATGCGGATATCCGACAATGCACACCCTTAGATAGTATTGATTCTTCGTATTTTTTGATGAACAAAATGAGCATTTGGTAGTAATAATAAATCATTTATTTACCAAAAAAATTATGTTTACAATATTTTCAAAATTTATTATCTATCCCTTTTATATTCTTCCTTTTTATTTATTTATTTATTATATCAACATTTTATGAAAATAAATTGTCACAATTTAAGACTTTGCTCTCTTAAGCTTTATTTTTTACAGATCTACTCTAATATGAGTTATTAAGAAATTAATTTGAAAATTAGTTAAAACTGTAAATTGATCTACATATTATTGATTATTATTGAATTAATTTTTTTAAAATAACTAATATTTTGATGTGATTTGTAACAATTATTAATTATTATTACTAAATTGATAATACTATTATGAGTTAATTCTTGCTTTTTATTAAAATTAATAATATTATTATTATTATTAATTATGAAATATTAATATATATTATTAATACAAAGTTAATATCAATATTAATTCATATCATCATAGTTTACCTTTATTATATTCTTAAACTATTTGTTTTTATTATTAACTATGTATATTTTTTAAAAAAGTAGTATTTATATTATTAAATATATTATCATTAATATTTAGCTTAATAATAAATAAATCGCATAGTATTATTATGATTAATCTTATAATTATTAATCATATTATTAAATTAAAGTTATTGTTATTAATTGTTATATTAATCTAATTTGACGTTATTAGTGGTGATTTGATCATATGTTTTAAATGTTGATCTAGCTATAATGTGATATTATGAGTTGTAAAAGGACCTAAACCATATAAAGAAACAAAATCACCATAGTTTAGTAGTTGTTAAGACTAACAATTATGTTACCGTAGGCCTCGTTTGGAAGGGCAGTTTTATGAATATTTTGGAAACAGATAATTACCGACTTACGAAATCATCAAAGAAAATAGACCAAACAGAGCCCAACTCAGACTTCCAAAATTTCGTACAGAAAAAAGGTTAGCTGTGACGATTTTAATTTTACTTCTTTATTGCCAGCCGTATAACCGAAATGCTACAGAATAGGCGATTCTTTAATACTATGCAGGAAAATTAGATCCAATCATTTTTTACTGTTAGTATGTCAACTTCAATTCTTAGGCAATTCTCTTTTTTCTATTTACTGTTATTTAAAAGCACAAATGTGTGGCGCAGGAGGAGTTTCGGATATGAGGCTCCTTGGACCAAGACTTTCGAGGATGGGAAGGAAAAGACGCGCTCTGCGAGTGAGTCTATGTGTGCGTATATATATACATATATATATTTAGGGCCGGGGTGACATAACAATAAACAAAGGAGCTCATGCGGAGCTTGGAGATAAAAGAAAGAGAATAGCAAGAAGCCTAGGAAGGAAGTCCAGTTCGATTTTGTTTATCATCATTCCTCTTCCGATATCCAGTTTCCACTTTCACCTAGAGAAAAGGAGAAACCTCGAAGGATAATATAATTCAGGAAGATAGCGAAGCAAAGAAAATCTCAATGAAAAAGAAAAGGTGTGAGCTGTGCAGCGCGCAAGCTAGGATGCACTGTCAATCAGATCAAGCAAATTTATGCTGGGATTGCGACGAAAAGGTTCACGCGGCGAATTTTCTGGTCGCGAAGCACAATCGGACGGTCCTCTGTCACGCATGTCAGTCACCGACTCCATGGAAAGCTTCCGGTCCCAAGCTTGGTCGGACGGTGTCAATCTGTCACGCATGTGTGTGTTGGTCGAATAGTAATGGTAAGGTATTGAAGAATCGAGAAGCATCAACATCAGCAGCTGATGAATCGGAAGCTGGAGCAGTAGAACATGTGTCAACATCAACATCAGCAGCTGACGGATCGGAAGCTGGGCAGAGTATAGCTGCGGACGATGATGATGATTCAGAAGATCGCCATGATGAGATTGATAACGATGATTACGACGGTGAGGAGGAGGACGGTGAGAGTGTTTGTAGTGATGATTCTGAAGAGGAAGATGGTGAGAATCAAGTTGTGCCGCGAACATCAACGCCGCCACCGACTAACGCAGGGAGCAGTGGCGATGATGATCAAATGGACGAAACTCAGTTCGACTTGAACGTACGTTTCGCAATCTCTTGTCATTTAGTCAACAGTTGTCGTTTTTGTTTTGTCGAAATCTCAACAATTATGTGTTTGAATTTCATCCCCCAAAAGAGAGAGAGAGAGAGAGCAACCAATTGTTTGGACCGAATTTTTGTCAGATTTCATCTCATCTCATTTGGTTAAAATTACAGGAAATTACGAGAACGGCTACAACCGCAAAAGCGGAGGACAAATCTCCATCTTCAGTTGGCGACAACGAAGAAGATTCGAGGATTCTGAGACCGTCGAAGTATAGGAGATTACTAAGCAATGAGCGACCATCGCTACGACAAGACAAATCGTCAAATCTTACTAAGCAAAATTGTTGCAGAATCAACTAATGAATAGCTACAAGTACTTATGAGAACGATGACCCCTCACCACTCACGGCGATGACGAAGATACTTCTTTACCATTACTTGTTCTATGATTTTAGTTTGTTTGCTGAAATGGAAATTTTCTTTCTTGTATCTTAGTTGTCCATACTATGATACTACACCAAACCGAATGAATTTAGTTTATCTTACCAAAGAGTGTTGCCGTTATTTATAATATAAATCTATATATTCTTCGCACTCTTACACCGTAGAAATGTTGATGGCCGGCCGAGGGTGCGAGTTGGTGCAGGGAAAGACCATAAGTCCTCTCCGATGCACGCCCCGGCATCCGTCTAGGACAGCTAGCCACATGCCTTCTTTTCTGTTCATACAAAAGCGACGGGCAGGGGACTGCTGACAGAGGTCCCCTCCAGAGCCGGTTGCTAGAAGCTTCAAAGTAATGGGCGACGGCCAGAGGGAAAAGAAATTGTGGATGTAGTATTCGTGGCAGATGGATATGCAAGGAATCCCCTCGTCTAGGAGTTAGCCCCATGCCTTTTTCTTTTTATCTTTCAAACAAAAAGGGACCAAGAGTCTGGTGACGGGACCCCCTCCATACTGGTTGCTAGAACCTACAAAGCAATGGACGACGACAAGCTGGTGAGGCAGATGTGTGTTCCAGAAAGCCCCAAACCTAATGCTATTAAGACATATTTCAGTAACAACTCCCCGAGGTCGCGGAGTGAGGGTTTTGCTGAAAGTAAGAAATGAACCGTTCCTTGCACGTTGCACTACCAGTTTGCTGAAGTATATTTAAAAGGCATTAAGCACAAACATGACACATGCACTACCCGTATGTCCTCATTCACTCAAGAAACTAATGTGGTAATTGCATCGGGCTTAACAGAATATGCAAGAATTTTTTCGGCAGTGGTTTAAGTACTACAATATTGTACATGCAAAGAAACGCCGGCGGAAATGTTACACACAGTGAAATCATGAAGTTTTCCAAGAAGGTAGGAAAATAAAAATAAAATCCAGCGCTGGAATGATGTACATCAACGAGAACCATTCAAAGGAGCTAAAACCAAGGAACACGACCACTTGAATGCTGTCCGTCGGTTATATAATAGGTCGCATGGAATCTCTCTTTATAGCAACACCCAGTTCCACTACCTCTAGTTGATTTTTTTTAATACAAATGCAAGGATCAAATGCAGCGTCAAGTCTCTCAAAGGTTGGTTGCACAACCTGACAAGAGACATGACATCAATCAGAAGAGGGGCTCGATAAAACTATGTACTTGGTAACATAAAGCCTGACATGTGCGAAATTTTGATACCTGTCTTTCCTCGAACACTCGTCTCATGCTGTTGCTGCAAAACATCGAATCAATCTCGGTTGAGCACTTAATCCACACATAACAACAGTCATACGACTAATAATTCCAGTCTCAAGTCTATAGTGCTACATTGATTACACAAATGTCCAGGCCAACTCTATCCGAAAAGAAATATATCAAGACAACTAGCGCTGCCTAATGCTGGTTCGATTGAATTTGAACATGTTGATCACTGATTTTCTTTTTCTTTTTCCTCATAAAAAGGATATATTTAAGCTCAAGAAGCTCATCAGCTCAGAAGACTAATCACAAACAATTGATCTCGTAGTAGAAATATAAATGAAACGGATACATCCATACCTATATTCATACCTAATAAGAATATCTAAATCCAAATCTATACCCATACTTAAATGGATATCTCCTACCACATCCATATCCGTATTCGTCATATATTTGTTACTCGATAGATAACTTATTTAGCCGTTAATAGATATTACCAAACAAGAAAATTTATTATCTATCAGATAAACTCAATTCAGGTTGAGCCACATGACAATTTCAACCCTAATATTAAATGATGTTTATTCTAAAATCAAAGATAAAAAAATAATTATATATCGGATAAACGGATAAAATATAGATACGGGTATGGATATTGAAACCACTTACACGTATCAGTACTTGAACCTGATGAGTATTTTCTTCTATCCTCCAAATTTTTTCTAAGTATTCATTAGATTTTGGATAAAATTAACCCGGTTTACATCCCTACTCAGTAACCAGAACATGGACCAACCCACGCAATGCCCTAGTCACAAAGTCGTGTTTGTGCCTCCATGTCGCTAAACTCCACCCCCTATTGCCCGTCATTCTACATACAAAATCCCCCTAATGCCAACCTTGGGAAGAAAGTAAGTCATGTACAAGTATGGCATGCATGCCAATTGACCACCACCACCATCGATCAACTCCCCACACTCCAACCCCCCACCTCAAAGATTGTTGAAAGAGCTCAACCAATTTTGATTTGTTCCAATTCATCACCATCTCCAACCCTAATGCCATGGTAACCTAACCACTCAAACAATCACAAACTAGGCAGTGTGTGGTCACAATTTTAAGAGAAAGAAGACCCCAACACAGAAGGAGAACCTCAGATACAGTCAAGCCCATAGTCTTGCCATCTACACGAAAGCCCTCCCATGGTGGATTGGCAGCGGTAAGGTCATCTTCCCATCGCCACATCTTCTAGGTTCCCATCATTTCTAGTGACATTGCTGCACAAAATTCTCCAATATTTGAGTTTGGTGCTTTTCATAAAAATGACAAGAAAGCTCCCTTTCACCATTTCCAACCTCCTTTCAAAGGCTTAAAATAGCAAGTCCCTCCGTTGAACACCTACAAGTCTCTTCGATTGGGTTGGTTGTAGTTTTAATTCCAAGATCTCACTCCATGATAAATTTTTGGACCCCTTTTCTCTCTAACACTCTTAGAATCAAAGACTTCATCTATTTGAGCCCCAAATCTAGCCCTCAAATCTAACTGGTTGACACATCTCGGTGGTTTAGTACTCAAATAGGTTTTGAAGCTTGCCTATTTTTACCGAGAGTTTTGTGATCCTCTTAAAGTGTTGTTCACTCAATTGTGTTCAAATCTATGAAGCTCCAAATCAAAAGCTAATTCATTTTCTTCAAACTTTCTAATCAAATGGCTCTTCTTGCCTCCAATTGGAAGAACCCAATATTTGGGTTTGGATAAGTGTTGTTGGAGCTCAAACCTAAAATCTCACTTGACTTCACTACATAATCGAGCAAAAATTCCAATGGTGGTTTTTGGGTTTGATTGGTTGAGCTCCTAAGTTCTAGAATCTGTAATTTTGTATCAATGACGCCAGAATGGCACGAGTTCTTGGCCACATCAGCCCTGCTGAACATGACTTGCGCAAATTGGATTTCTCAGCTGTGGCTGGTTCAAATCACTTGGGAAAAATATCTCCCTGCTACTCTGTTTTCATTTTTTCCATATAAGATGTTTGCACTAAATTTTGTTGATGTCATGCTGCGAGCTTTGTTGTTGCTCAAATCTGAAAAGCAAGATAGGCAATCAACCCTGTTGTTGATTGCTTCTTGGCCATCAGATACGGACAGCCATGAATTTGCTGGTGAGTTCCATCAAAGGATGCTTGGCAAGGCATGCGCTTTGGGCTTGTGATAATGGTTCGTCCCTGCTGCTGTGAACCCGTATGTCTGCTGGTTGCGCTTGTTCCACTTGCTGGTTTTTTTTGCTGTGAGCAGGAGGAAAGTTAAACATGTTTTTTTTTGGCTCCTTTTGGTGTGCTTGTCCTGTGTGATCAAGTTTGTGTTCACGGCTATGTTTCTACACTTCAATTCACAGTGGTTTCAGCTGTCTAATGTTATGAGTGGATGGGGTGCACACCCCATGCTTCTTTTGACTTGGATTAGTTGCTATTCCGAGGCTTGATGGGGATTCACAGGGTTATGGTACTTGGTACAGAAGAGAAGGTTGCTTGCAAAAGCATATGGGATTTTAGGCTGATGCATCTTGTACAAGGCTGATGCCACTCCAAGTTCCTTTTTACAAAGGAGGTAGGTCGAAGCTAAAACATGTGGAATTTCATTCGTGCTGGATTGATATATTTCGTAAGAAGTTGATGCCCCTTTGATGCAACTGAAAGAGGAAGGGCAATACTGGTGCATACAAACTCTTAGGCTGTATCTCATATGGAGTTGATGCCTATGATGTCCCATCATCAGGGAGCAGGAGGTAGGCCGATGCAAAAGGTATTGCAAATGTTATTTGTGTCAGACTAATGTACCTCTTAAAGAAGTTGATGTTGCTTTGATTCTCCTACACAAAAATCCAACCACTTGTCTCTCATATTTGTCCTGTCTTGATGCATTTTACTTTGCATAACCTTTGCTTCTAGTCTTTAGTGGGATTGCCCATCTAAAACCAATCTTGTTACAACCTTACTAGAGCATGGCTAAGCAAGGTTGGTTTGTTACACAACTTTGGCAGTGGCTTCTACACGAGTATGCCCGCTGGATATTGAAATTAAAATGACACACATTTTTACCGTTATATTCCAACAAAAAAAAAAAAACTTTGCAGTGCCATCCAGTTAGCTCAATGGAGAAGAGAATGGTGGTTCATTCAAGCAATAGAGCTAAAGCAAAGCAAATGCAAGCTAGAGATAGGAAAGACATGACCCAGTACTAGGTCTGAATTCCTTTGAATTAAAGCATAAAACTTCTTTGGTTAAACACAATTACCTTCACAACAGCCCAGTAAGAACCTTTTTATTGACAGATGTACACAGCCTCACGACAACTAGCTTGAACTAGTGACAAAACACACTCAATATACAATGTAGCCTTAGACATTTGCATATTCCCGGGGGAATACTATAAAATGTTTACATTTGTCCGAGGAGAATACTATACAGATATGAATAATCTTTGATGTGAAAGGGCGAAACAAGGTTTTTGATGTCTCTGATCTCTCTTTGAGTTCATTCACAAGAATGACAGGACCATAGAGGCTTCTTTATAGGGTTGTTAACTAGCTAAATTGAGTTGAACCCCCCTAGTTCAAACTTGATTTGCTTATTAAACATGCCAAATTGGTTTGTTAATACACAAGTCCTAAATATTGGTGCTCAAGCTTGGCTTGTTCGTGAACGAGCTAGGTCGAACTAGCTCACAAATCAACTCCAATACTTAACATAAGTTGAATCGTTTTGATTTGCTTAATTATAAGCTTGATTACTGACTCAATTTATATATATATGCAAATATTTTTAATTAAACTAAAGATTGCAATAACACGTTTCATATTCTTATCTCTATCAAACTCAACTAGCTTCTATAAATACATTACTTAGTGTAAAACTAATTATTGTAAATTAATGTATAAAAACTAATTATAATATATAATGTATTACTTATAAATGAACTTCTAACAAGTATATAGATGAGTCAAATGAACTTTTAAATCAATTGAGCTTCTAAACGAGCCAGTTTGCAATCAAACAAGTCAAATCTATCTTGGCATGCCTTTAAAAATAAGGCTTAAACTTGTCTTATTTAATTAAATAAACGAGTAAGGTTGAGCCTTTTTCAAGTCGAATCTAGCCAACTTGCAAGTGGGCTCTACTCATTGACAAGACAACCATCACACAATCTTCAGTAGATTTTCTAATACCAAAATTAACACAAACTATGAAAATTTCAAATTCCACAAAGAACAAACCTACACACTAGTCCAACTTGCTTTCATTCCTTTTACGACAAGCATGTCCTCTAATGACAAACAGAAGAACAAAACTATTGGATGTATCAAACTAAGCATTTGGAAACACCTACATCCTTAGTGCCTGTGTTTAAATAATAGGATTACGTAGGTTCCGTGTCGTTGGGAAGCCGGAGAGAGCTTTACATCTAATAAATAGCAGACAAGATGTACGTTAAACAACCCTCAGATCAAATACACACTATTTGTCCACAGGTTATAAACTGCCAGCAATTTCTAAGTGGAGTTTCCTCTAACGGTGTCTGACAACGCAGGCTGCCACAAGAAAGTTGGCAGATATAGTGCACGGTATCTTCCTCATTTATCACGGTAATTTTCCCATGAAGAGTAGACCACCAAATTTAAAATGATTATGAAGCAATCAATATTGATTTCTAACCCAAGTATCCAAGGAACACATACCATAAGAGTAATTACAAAAAGACCATTACTGTTCACCAAACATGAAAAACCTTAATTGCAGAAAGAAACACAAAACTAATGTTCATAGATAAAAACTAAGAAAAACAGATAAAATTGTTGAAACATAAACAGCAAATATGGTATCAAAAGAAACTAACCTTTGCGTTCATCTGAGGCATCATGGTACTCCTCTTCCATTTCTGCCATCACATCTGACTTCGCCACAGTAACTACAGCTTCATCAGTGCCATTGGCATCCTTGTCATCAGGGTAACGTACGACAACAACAGGGCAAATACAGTGACGAACACAATAATCACTCACACTCCCGAGCCTCCCATTGCCTCCTCTCCTTGTTGCGCCAAAACCACGACTGCCCATAATGACTGCATTAAAACCCAGCCTCTCTACCTCCAAGCACAGTCTCTCCTTCATATCATGATCTTTCACAATGTGTATCTTGTATGGAACCTAAATCAGTAGAGTTAAAAAAATAAATTAAAAAAATCAAAAAGCCAGAAATACAGCTAAAGCTTGACATTTTAAAAACTTACACTAGATAGCTTGCCAAAATCACAAGATAGTCTTGTCGCTAATGCTTAAATGCACACAAGCTGCAAGAATCGTCTGAGATTACATGTTTCCACCCCAAACTATATATCACGCCCATTTGATATTTTGATGTTGATATCAAACTATATTTTAAGGTCATAATGACTTTAGGGCAAAAAAATACACACAGCGTGTGAAAGCAACAAAAAATCTACTTCCACATCATATATATCTTTGCCATTGCAAGTCAAAATTGAACCGAACATCAAAGGAAGTAGTATCTTGATGTAACACAAAATTACACAAGAACGACAGCATCTTCCCTATCTCATTAGCAATTTGAGTCCAATTAACTAAACGGTCGTCAGCATTTTTTAACTCAAGAGAAGAGACCAACAATAACACCAACTAATCATTTGGAAATCAGAATGCCTCATGCATAGACCAAATTGAAGTCCAACGACAGAAAAAACATCACGACCAATAGAATCAATTAACGGCGCCAGACTTTAAAACCATATAAGGTTGCAGCCGAAAACCAGGGAAAACAAAAGGAAAAACAAAAATGAAGACCACCTGAGCATCAATAAGAGGCTGAGCAAGGTCAGCAGCTTTTGAAGTAGTAAAAGCATCAAAATCATCCTCTAATTTCTGCCTCTGTTCAGAACCATCATCTTCAGCAGTAGCCGACAAATCCACAGAACCCCAATCAGCTCCGTAGAGGACGGAAGTAGGACGAACATGGAGGAGTACCACCGCGTCACCAGGCCTTAAGTAATGATCGACGGCCCACTTAACGGCATAGGCACTCTCATCGCTCAGATCTACCGCAATAGCGATCTTTCTGGCAGCTCCGGTGGTGGGTGTATCGGTGGCGGAAGGGGTGGTTCCGGCGGAAGGAACGTGAGGGGAAGTGGAACGCACCTTGATGGGTGGGACTTCCGGGTATGGTTGGTTTTGCTGGTTAGTCGTCATCGCTAAATTTCCTTTTTGCTGAGCGGAAGGTGGATGGAAGAAAAGCAAAAGCCAAGAGGCCAAAGACCGAGGTTTTCGTCGAAACGGGAATCCGGGAATGTATGAGATGAGAATGACTGAATGATGACCGGAAAGGGCAGGGTTATAATTTGCCAGGGGTGGGCTAACCGGCTAAGACTAAGTGGATGACCTTTGGTTGGGTTGTGGGTTCAAACAGCATGATGTATGGCCCGATTACATGCTAATAAATTAAGGATACATATTTCAAATTACTTTTTTCCATCATAAACGATGCTTATCAATGCTACTTACTTTTGCAGCATTCAACTTCCTAGGACCCTCGCCAAAAAAAAAAAACAATATTAGATACATCGAATTTATTATAAATCCTCTATTAATGTATTCTCAAACAAAATTAACTCAATAAAAAGATAATTTCATTAACTGTCATTTGGATGCAAAAAATTTACCCAAAAAATCACATAAAAAAAATATTTATAGAGAATTTTTTAACGTAGAAAATTTCTATATTTTTTTTATTAAAATAAGATTCCTACTAGAATTACCCCATCTAAATAGAATCTTAATAAATTGTTATTGAGAATGAATTGACCCAACTTTGCATGAATCTAAATCACATGATAATTGTTGGGGTCTAAATTCCACCAATAAATTGGACCACTACCCTCCTCGTTTATGTCCAATCACTAAGATTCATTGGCTCCGACCCATCAACCTAGTTTATTTCCCCTTTCTTCAATATCTACCATTGTTGATGTTTTATAAACCGAGAGAAAATATTAAGTAATCAAGGAATGTTGAGGGAAAACCTTAGAGGAGAGAGGAGAGAGCAAGAATGAGTGATTCTATTAATGATTTTAGATCCCCAAAATGAGTATAAGACTCTGAATGTATAGAGATAGGATCAGGGGAGGGAGAATGTTGTGTTGTCAAGAACAGGGAATCGCCTTTATTTTGTATAGTAAATCGGTCCAATAATGAATTTGGAGAGCAACAAGAATGGGTGAGTGTGTCCAGTGGTTTGGTGGACCGACATCTACTCCTTGGGTCATCACCCTTTAAGCCAATAACACTGGTTTAAGAAATACTCATATCATCATTCCTTTCAAATTTTTCTTTCTTACATTCATCATTTTCCCGAGATAAACGAACTAAACTTTCGTGATTTGCCGTTGATCTTACACACCCAATGATTGTCTTCCTAGAGTAGATAGGATGATTTTTAAGGATCTACTGACAACCTATGTGTATCAGTTGGTTAACCTTTCAAAGCAAGCAAATTGAGCTTAAATGGTTGGTCAGCGGTGTACATCACAAGTTGACAGTCTAAATTACAAGTTTAGAAAAATTACATACGTTATTGGTCGTTTACAATCACAATAATAATAATAATAATAATAATAATAATAATAATAATAATAATAATAATAATAATAATAATAATAACCATCCACAAGTTACAAGTGGACGACTATCATATGATGTAAAATAATATTATCGTAGTTGAGAGATTATACAATATCATCACTTGTTTACAAATAGTGTCACATAAAACAACTTCGACAAACCATTGATATGCACCAGTGAATATTTGTAACACCTCTAAATTTCACTCCTAAAAAATTTCTCATTTAAAAGAATAATGCGGAAGCTAAAATATAATTTGGGGAATGTTACCGCCATACCTAATACAAGATAAATGTCTAACATCTATCTCATGCTAGATGCAAGGCTAAAACCTGTCCAACAAAATTCAACCAACATCTATACCTTGAGGACAAACTCCCACAAGGAAATATCCATAGGCAGCTGACAAGTGAACAATTTCACTAAATAAGCTCATCACTGAGTAAACCAGCGGAAACCTGTGAAATAATCTTGGATTTTAAAAGCTTATCAAAGTAATGAGAAATTAAAATTCAATTACAACTCCCTTGAATGTTAATACAACACTTGAAAACTTTCGAAAATGAATACAGATAAATAAGGACAAATTCTTATGGATCAAACTCCGGATTGCCTACTCTCTCAAGCCAAGACTTCAAACCAAAAATAATATTCGATATCAAACCTGCATAAGAGGTCTGCTCCCCACCATCAGTGGTTCGTCGCAAGACCCATTCAACCAAGGTAGTATCAGCACAGGTCTAGTACTGAGTAAATCACGATTACCTAACTCATGGAAGGAAACATGACACACATAAGATATGACAATCTTTAGCATACAATACTCATGCTTCGTTATACACATGATACATATTCCATTCCACTCATACAATAACTCATGCTCAATTACACATGCGATACATACACCATTCTACTTGTATAATAACTCATGCTCAATTTATACATGTGATATATATACTATTTTACTTATATTATAACTCATGTTCGATTATACATATGATACATACAATAAAACATGGGATCACAGACTCATGCTCATAATACATGACTAGACATGACAATACATAAGGTACAAGCGTACAAGAAAATCATGATCATATGCTAAGTAACACACACTACCCTAGAAGGTATCATTCTATATATAAGGCCCACATGCAATTTTAATAATAGATTATATGATAATTGAATATGGACATGCGTCATATGGCAACACTAATGTAAGGGAGACAACTAAGAGTCATGCGTAGGAAATAGAAATATAAAGCCCGTGAGTGAGCGAGAAATAATTCATTATTATATTCCTTTATTGTGATCACCACCATTTGTTTATATTATCTTGAGGATGGAGACTCTAAGAGATCGTAACAACTAATCTAGTACTCGAACATTACTAGCCCTAGTTGGCCTGCCAAGAAACGTAACCAAATCACCAATAAATAGGACACCTAATTACTTAAGTATGCATACCCCCTATGGGGTCAAAATATATCGAGACACCTACAAAGTAGAAGAGGGTCTCTCTAGATCTCGTAAGGCACCCGCGATCACATAGTAGAAAAAATACCGGAATGGTACCAAGTGAATACCAAACCTAACTCGGATAGCTACCCCGAGTGATACAAGTCCCAACTCAAGATCTTTCACTTTAAGTGATTAATATTTTATTCAAGGATTTAACCAATCATAAATCAAGCCCACATAACAGCACTTAGCTCACATCCTTCAACACAATGAATTTTCATTATTATATCAATTTTAAGTGGAATTAAAGACATGCGGCATTAAAACCGATACATTTCAAGTGACATTAAAGCCGAACCATTCCAAGTGCATTAAAGTCGAACCAACCCAAGTGGCATTAAAGCCAATTGATTCTAAGGGCATTAAAGCCAAACCAATTCAAGTGACATTAAAGCCAAACCAATTCAAGTAGAACTAAAGTCAATCGAGTTTTAGGGGCATTAAAGGCAAACCAATTAATGTGGCACTAAGGCTGAATAATTTCAGGTGGTGTTAGAGCCAAATAATTCCATGATATAAAGATACAGCGTAAAGTATCATATAATTCCAATTCATACTCAACCCTTCACATACTCAAATATATACAATATTCAAGAGGCATACAAACATGCGCTTGCATTAAAGTTATAAATCATACATACATATAATTACCACACAAGAATACAGCATATGCTTGACATGATTAAATAATCGATAAGCATACTCATCACCTCCCACTCTAAATAGAAATACATCCAGATAATGCCATAGGTAAAGGTAAGTAATGACTAACTTAAATCTGAATCTAGCTAAGCAAATTGAGAAAGAGATAGAGTTATCAAGAGCTCGACAATCTATAGGAAAGTTTTTCTAGATCACCGATGGAAATCAGAATTAGGTTAGAAACTATCTTATCGATCAATAATTCAAATATTATAATAAAATCAACACAAATGGACACAACTGATCTTCCTTGGAAAACTTGACCAAAACCTAGGACTTGCGAGCGTCACTCTATTAATATTTAAGATTAAATATCAATCAAATCAGGTTTAACACATATTACTTGGGGAATTTCAAATGAATTTGGAAAATTGGGGAAAGGATAATAGAAGATAAGTTATTTTCTCAAAAATGATTTACTAGATAGGTTTTACAACCCAAAAGACAAACCAACCGTTTGCATAGAACCAAATCCAACTCAACAAGATAAAAACATAATTCAAATGATTTTAAATCAAAGCTAGAAATCGATTAGGTAAAAAAAGCATAGCATAATCAATTTATAAAACCATCTCCAAGAAGTAGGGTTTTTAATGCCCAAACTACGAACCAACCAATTCACTTCGATTGCTCCAAATTAATAGCTTTAAAACACAATTAAACTAATTTTAGATAACTCTAGATAATCAATTTCAACAAAAACAATATTTCGAGTAGCCAATTCAAGACTATCAATTTTCGAAACTAGGGCTTCAAAGCCCAACACACAAACTCGGATAATTCAAATCAATTAATTTCAATTGAAGGTGTTAGAATGAAATTAATACCATTTCAAATATTTCTATATATTCAATTTTAGAAAAAACAACCTTACAAATGACTAATTTCATAATTTCACTTGAAACCTAGGGTTTTAGGCTCGAAAATGCAATTTGGTTGAATTCTATTAATTTATTTAAATTGAATGTCTAGAAATGAAATTAGACATATTTTATAATATATCATATAATCAATTTCTCAAAACCAATAAAAAAAATACCCAATTTAACATAATTAGGGTTTCTGAGCTCGGAATGCAAATCCGATTAATTCTTGCTAAAATGTATAAATTGACGGTTCGGAATTGTAACTAAATGTATTCTAATGTAAATTGTATAATCAATTGATTAAAAGAATCCGATTACACAATCTAATTTAGACCTGCAATAGTTTTGACCTAAAAATCCAATTCTGATTAATTTCACATAAATTTTCCAAATCCACACTTCCTATATGAAATTAAATACATTTCAAAGGATATTATAAAATCAATTGAGTGAAACAACTCAATTATACAACCCACAGATTTTGACCTAGACATCCAATTCCAATTAATTCCACATAAATTTCTAAAATTAACGATTTCAATATGAAATTAGATACATTTTATAGCATATTGTAAAATCAATTTATCCAAAATATTTTAATTGGATGAATCCAAAAATTTGGGCATAACCCGACCTAAAAATCTGATTTTCACAAATCAACCAAATACACTATAATTAACCACTCTAAATCAATCATACAACATATATATACATAATTACATAACCGATTTAGCTTATCATAAGTCAATTCATACTCAATTAATCGAAATAAGGGTTAGGGTTTTCAGAAATTTATACCAAACGAAACTAACAAATCAGAATAGGTGAAAACTGGAGAAGATGCGTCGGAGGTTGAGGACTACTCATTGGCAACTAGCGAGGCTCATCGTGGCCGGACGATGGCGGCGCGACTTGCACTACTGCTTGCTGCGGCGTGGAGCTGGCAGGGACGACGGTGGCGTGCGACTGGAGTGGCAAAGTTGATGGTGGCCGACGGTCGGCTAGCGAGATGGAGCATGGATGAGAAGGCTGGCTGGGGTTTGGGTGCGGAACAGGGACATGTCGAGGAAGGGAAAGAGAAGAGAAGGGAGAGAAGAAGAGAGAAAAGGAAAAAGGAAGAGGGAGGAGGTTCAGTAACCGGTTTGGCTTTTTAATTTATTTATTATTTACAAATACACATTTATAAATAAAAACTAAACATCTAAAAATATTGTTGGAAAATTTTATCTACAATTTATTTAACAAAAAATTATTTCGAAAGGATCCAAATGCTTAAAATTAATATAATAGCTATATAAAGAATTTCGGAAGAATTTACCAACGAACGTAAAAATTTATATTATTTAAGAAAATACATTATAAGAACTCAAAATAATATTTAAAAGCATATTAGAAAATATTTAAGTCAAATTATAATAAACCGAGACTAATTTAAATAATTTATGAAACAGGTATTTCACAACCAAAAAGAGTAAAATGAAAGGAAATTAATTTTAGAAAGAAATCCATAAATAAGCTCCGAAAATCTTTTTAATTCAAAACTTTTCGAAGATCTTAACGACTTTGGAAACAAATAATTTCAAAGTTGGAAATACTTTCTTTGGATAAAATCATTAAAATAAATTTGACTATTTTAAACATACATTTTATAATTTAAATAATATATATATTGTTAACTAAATATAACTCCAAAATAAAGTCGTAATCATACAACAAAGTTATAATCGAAAATGAATCTAAAATATCAAAAATTGAAATATGAGGAAGAACGGAAATACAAATTTTTAACAAAAATTGAAATCATATGAATATAATAAAATCATAATCGTAAACGAATTTATCTAGAATGATCCGCAACGATAACGATTAATTAAATTCAAATATGAAGTTGAAATTGTCGATAAATCCATAAAACAAATCATAACTAAAATAATTAAATGTTTACATCAAATTATGCTAATAAAATAATTAAGTTTAATAAAATTGAATTTAAAAATATGGGATATTACAATATTATATAACCAAATCTCGTCATCAAGGATCATCGACAAATCTTGTTGAAGAAAAAATAAAACTACACCAAATTCATTAGTTATTATAAAATTAAAATTTTGAATTTTAACCAAGTGTAAAATGGTACCATATTAAACTTGTTAATTAATATTCATTCTCGTTTTTCCTCTACATGTTTAAATCATGGGAAAACGCTATGAATAAGGGCCAAATTATATGTTCAAACATTGTAAAGAAAGGGATCAATTTCTTAGGTCATTGCAAGTCATTTATTGCATCATTAGTTCGCGTAAGAAAAGGTAGAGATCAAGCGAGAATCGATGCTAGATTAGATGTTCTATCCTCTCCCTAACAAGATTATCAAGGAGATTGTGTCAGTGATTAATGCATATTCCTTACCTTCTCAATAAAAAATGAGGTAAATTTAATAAGTAAGTAGTGTTACACACACATACATCCCTCTGTACATTTACTTCCCTCATCTTCACTGTTTGATATTATCTTTATTCTCCAATGTATGCGATTATCTTCTACAATTGCCCTTTGTTGTCACTTTAAATCTTCAAACTTCTTTCACTCCTTATTTTTTTTGTATTTGTCATATGTTAGGATATTATCTACAACACTATCATATTTATCTATAGATATCATCACAAATTCTCCCATGGTTGCTATTAGTGGTGGTGTGAAACATTATGATCTTCCGAACGGGAATCACACTTGTGGAGTTCGCGTTGCTCCAATCGCCAACTCTTGCAATCCTCAAAGTAAATCCCCTACTTTGCTATAGGAACTTTTCCTAAAACATCTTACTAGTTCTGAATCTTCTTCTATTTCCAAATCTTCATCCATATCTACAATTTTGCTAGATTCCTTTACATTTTCTTCATTTTTTACAATCCCATCAATCACAAACCCCTAAACCTTTTGCCTCATTCTAAATATTCTTTGCCTCTTATTATGGCCAAAACTTCCTTACTTAACCCAAACACTCTTCTTCCTAGTAATATTACAAATGCTTAGCTTGAACATTATTGTGCAAAGTGTTGCATTCCTTCTTCCCTTACTCTAATTGCACCATCCTCATTAGATAAGGTCAATAATCCATAGGACGTGCATTTCTCTTTATGCTAAGGCTTTATACATTGGCAGTCATTTTTCTCTACATCCTTTTGTGAGGAGATTCCTCTAAACGTGTTGCTTTATCCCATCACAATTCATTCCCTAATGCTTGGAGAATGTTAATAGATTTTATGTATGGGTTCCATTTATTGGAAGTTGCACCTACAATGGACCTCTTCAGGTGTTATTTTTTTTAATTCTTTATTCATCCTTCGACTCCTGGTTTCTACTCCATTTAGATAACGGAGAGAATAAATTCATTAAAGAGCCTTTATCCTCTTTGAAAAAGTGGAAGTCATAATACTTCTTTATTTTGGGTGATTTTTGAGTGAAATGTACCAAAGTGGGGTCAACTAAACCCCTAATTCCAAGTGTATCAGCTCTTTACTCCAAAGCTATAAAAATATGGAGATAAATTTGATGATTTTTACGGGAAGGGGCATCGTTAATAACAATGATGTCAACAATGATCTTATCATCCTAAAGAAGATAGGTTTGATATTTGAAGTTGGTAAGAAAAACATTTTATTTCTATCCATTAAACTTTTTAAATGTTTTGTCTTGTTTGTTATTTCACAAGATTATGTCTTTTTTGTAGAGTGCAATGCTTGGAAAACCCAAAAACAGAAGAGCACTCCCAACTTAGCATAGCGTGTAAAGACGCCCAATGCACAACCTCCACTACCATAGAAAGGGGTTTTAATAATGGTTATTTTATAGTTTTAATAACGGTTTTCAACCGTTATTGAATCACCCGTTATTAAATCTTTAATAACGGTTCATAACCGTCATGAAAAATACACAAAAATCCGCGAATATGTGCGTAAACTTCATATTTAATAATGGTTTTTACTTAAAAACCGTTATTAAAACTCTAGTTTTTAATAACGGTTCTGATGAAAACCGTTATTAAAACGTAGGTTTTAATAACGGTTCTTCTAAAACTGTTATTAAAACTCCAGTTTTTAATAACGGTTTTCATAAGAACCGTTATTAAAACCTACGTTTTAATAACGGTTTTCATTAGAACCGTTATTAAAATAAGGTTTTAATAACGATTTTTATAAGAACCGTTATTAAAACTCCAATTTTTTTTTAGTTTTTGCAATTTTTTTAGGGTAATACACAGTTGTATGTTCAAACAATTACCAAATCTGCAATGTAAAACAACATCAATTCATACCAAATCTGCAATCACACCATAATTTAATCAATCTATAATTGGTATGCATGTCTCAATACACCAACTATACTTAGGAATAAAAATTAGTGGGCATACCACAACTTGGTAGCTCTACACCCCAGAATAAAGAGTTCACAGATCTAGGCTGGAAAGACTGAAAGATATAGATCGCTACCTAATACCGAATGAATGAGTGCACATGCTTGGCCCATTGGTCTCTAACTTCATCAATTTCATCAACATTATATTGTTGGCCTCGTGCATAGTTATCGGTGAAAAACTACAACACCCATGTTTCAATTAATATACAGTTAGCCATTAGGTAAAATATATATATGTCATGATTCATTAATAGAAAAATGTGGAAAAGCAAACATACATGGCTTGGATCTATGTTGACCAATCTATTATGGACTATAAGATCCATTGCTCGTATTCTTCACTTGAACCCTTAAAAACTTCAATTTCATCATCATCATCATCTAAGTTCCTTTTTCTCGAAGATCTGGTTCCAGTAGCTCTTTAAATTTGAATATCGTAGTAACCATGAAAACAAAAGAAAGTAATAGCCCCATTAGAAATACTATTACAACCCTCACAAGCTAAGACATGGTAAGATACCCAATGAGGCTAAATAGATGGATGTCTAGACAAAGAGATAAACAATAGAGGAAAAATAATTCTGATAAAAGTAAAAACTAAAATAACTGAAAATATGTATTACCCTACATACAAAATAATACAAGGGGTAGATATATAATGGTTTTTGTAGAATGAATTCTATATAAAAAATACAAGGGTAGGCAACATGTAATACCACTTTAATCAAGAGGTTATATAACACCCTCATACCCTAGTCTAAATTAAAGGTTCAATTTGTAAAAAAGGCCCTAAAAATATACCCTCAAGGTTGTATGACTTGTATGTAACAAAAAAACCTCAATTTAGAGGCCAAAATGGCCTTTTTTGGGCTTCGAGATTGCCCAAACCGGCAACGCCAAATTTCCACGTCGTAGATCTTGAAAAAAATACCCAAAATAGCCTCCTAGATCACCTAAATCCGAGGTCCCATGAAAAAGTTATGACCCTCCAAAGTTTACAGTTGAATCTAGCTCTAAATAACCTCAATAATGTCTTCTCTTTTATTTGTTATGGTTGTAGCTCTAAATAATGTTGAATCTATATTCTCCATACAAACAAATACAACAATAATATGTAAAGGTCCCGGCCAACACATGCATTTGTTAATATATAACAATAATGCAACAAATTCAACAACAAACAACAAATTTTTCAGCCAACACATTCAACAACACATTTTCGAACGACAAACCACAATCTTTCAATAACCCTGTAGCAACATGCATGCATTTATATATATTTACATATATAAGTAGATAAAAAGTTATGAGAGGAAGAAAAAACACATACATAAAGTGAGCTAGCTACAAACACGACGGTAGAGGCAAGGGCTTCAAACACGACGGAGGATGAAGGTGCAAGTGCTAGCTAGCTTCAGAACAATGGCAGAGGCGTGGTGGAGAGTTGGCGGTGCGAGGGTTTCCTTTACTTGAGAGGAGCCGGTGTGGTGGTGCGATTTGGTGGTGCACGGTGTGGTGGTGCGAGGGTTTGCAAGGAGAAAGAGAGCAAGAGAACGAAAGTGTAGAGAGAGAGTTTGATTTTGGGGTTTTAATAACGGTTCCTGAGAGAACCGTTATTAAAATATCTTTTAATAACGCTTCTTCCAGGAACTGTCATTAAAAGCTTCTGACTTTTGACAACGGTTCTAATATGAACCGTTATTAAAAGATGTTTTAATAACGGTTTTTAACTAGAACCGTTATCAAAACTTCCCGCCGATTTAATTTTCACGCGTTTGACAAATGGTTTTCAAACTACCGTTATTAATGTCCTGTTATTATTTCTCGTTTTTGTAGTAGTGCTCCCATAAAGTTAAATCTCATTGAAGGATCCAAAAAAAGTAATTCTTCTTTCCACACACCCTAAATTATGTTTTTTAGAATTTGTAGTATTTCTTCTAAGTTATTTCTTCCTTATTATATGTTTAGGATAATAAAGGAGAATACAAGCTTTTCCTTTAAAGGTTAGATAAAAAAAAGCAAGCTAAATAAGATTAGGGGTGTTGTTAAATTTACCACCATTAATTGTCATTTTATTGGCCATCCTTTTTTAATTGTTTCTTGTATATTCCTTATGAAGCCACCCCATTCAAGGCCATTTCAAAAGTTTCAATGGATAATAAGATTCCCAAATACACTCCTAGGCCAATCAAAACTTTGTCTACCCCTCTTGCCCCTGCCTTGAATCTATTAGCCCCTACCTTAATAAATGAATCATCCTATTCCTCTTAGCCAATACCCTTAGGAAAAGGCAAAGGGTTGTTGAATCCATTTTTGAGAAAAAAAATATATTAGTCCCCTTTCTAGCTCTTAATAAAGAGACAATTGTTCTGGACGAGGAGAAAAATGATAAAGGGAGAGCAATGGGATAGGCTAAGGGTAATGTGAAAGCCATCACTATACATTCTCATCAAGCTGAAGCAAATGGGAGTACCCTTTCATCAAACTGTATCCATCCTCCCCCAGTTGCTGACATATTAAAAGGTCTTGATAGCAGGGTTTCCAAATTAGATACACTTAGTCATAGAAAATATGTTCTTCAAGAAGGAACTAAAGTCCTTTGGGAGAGCAGCGGATATGCCTTATCCATTCTTAAATACTATTCTTTCTTCAACTATCATCTGAATGACTCCGCCGGTCTTGAAATGATCGAGGCATGATGCTTTGAGCAAACAAAAATATTGTGGAAGGTCTAATGATGGCCACCTTGTTTAAGGCTGACATGAACTTAAGTTTTAAGGGTATATTGTAATACCCTAAATTTTAGCTAACCCTAATCTTGAATAATTAATACCGTAACATAGTTCTAATATGGGGAATTTTGTTTTTATATTTTATCCTAACCTAATTCTAAAATTTAAACCCAAAACTTACTTCTTCCCCTTCCCCTTTTTCATTTTTCATTTTCCCCTTCCCCTTTTCCTTTTCTTTTTCTCCCCCACTTACCCGACTTCTTTTTCTTCTTCTCCTTTGACTTGCGTGAACCGATTCTTTTTTCCTAACCAAATCTCCCTATCATGCTTCCATCCCATGACTACACACTACCCTCACCACCATCTATCAACTCTCCTTTCCACATGATGGATTGCATTAAAAAACATGTTGATCACCTCACCTTCCTTTCTCCCTATCTTCGTGCATGCAACTTGTCTGTGTGTGTGTGTCTATATATATATATATATACACACGCGCGCACGCACACACACACACAACTCATGCACCTAGCCATTCCTTCTCCTTCTCCCTCCACTTTTCTTTCGAAATATCACCAACGCGACTCCTTATCCTCCTTATCATCTAAAAAAAAAACCTTAAAAGACTCACCATCGGCGATCCCAACCGAAATACCCCCACCTCCTTCGATCACCTTTGTCATTCCTAACCCAAACCAATGACCGTTTCCACTAGTACCTTATCCTACCTTTCATCTAAACACCTCGCAACCACCTTCTTTCCTTTTTATTTCCTTGGTTGCAGCCACATCAAACACAACCCATACCTCCACCCTAGACAACTTTTACTGTAGCTTCCTTGTAATACCCTAAAATTTTAAAATCTAAAATTTAATAATTTAATCCTTATTTATAATAATTTAATCTTATTTATAATAATGATTTATAAGAATGGATAGGATTATTTAAATAAATATGGATAGGATTATTTAAATAAATTAAAATAAATCTTTTATTATTTTGTCATACTCTTTTATTTAAATAAATTTTCGAACCTATAATTTTACTAAAATTATCCTCCTAAATTAATACTTTAAATTTTGAATAAGTTAATTTAATATATAATTTTTCCATTTACCTAATTTCTAATCCTAACTCTAAATATAATTTTATGTTTCTTTTCCCCATTTTCCATTTTCCTATTTTCTTTCTCCTTTTCCTTCCTTTTTTTCTTTTCTTTCCTTTCTTTCTTTTTCTTAGGCCAACTGACCTTCCCCTTTCTTTCCCTCGCTGGGCTGCCCGACCTTCTCCTCTTCCCCCTTCCTTCTTGCGTAGCCTTCCTTGCCTGTCTAACCCTTCCTCTTATTCCTTTTCTTCTTTCTTTCCCCCATTGAGCCAACCCAACCTTTTTTTGTTTCCCTCTCCCTCGCGTGGGTCGCTTTGCCGCCCTTTTCTTCTCCCCCACCCAACCTTCCTTCTTCTTTATTCTTCTCTTCTTCTCTTCTTCTTCTTCTTCTTCCTTCTCCTCTATGCACACCGAGCCAAACGAGTCCTTATGCCAGCCCTATACTAGTGAGAAGGGTAATTTTGTAATTTTACAACTAAGGAGGATATTTTAGTAATTTTATAAGTAAGAAAGGGATATTGGTAACTTTTCAACTAAACAAGGTATCATGGTAATTTTGTAAGCAAGAAAGGCATGCTGGTAATGTTTCAACCAAAAAGGGTATTGTGGTAATTTGATAATTTTACAACTACGAAAGGTATTTTAGGTAATTTGGTAAGTACAAAGGGTAATTTGGCAATTTTACAAGGGTAATTTCGATAATTTGGCGAGTAAAAAGGGTAATTTGGTAATTTTACAAGTAATATGGGGGTATTTTAGTAATTTCACAAGTAGGAAGGGCATTTTGTTAATTTGGCAAATTTACAAGTAATGGTAAATTGGCGAATAAAAAGGATAATTTAGTAATTTAGTAAGTAAGAAGGGGTAAATCTATAATTTTATAGGTAACATGACAATTGATCTAATAAACCTTTATAATGAGTCATAAGTGATGTTAAATAATAGGATAAGGGTTTATGACCTTAGTGTCATTGGTTTAAGTATAATAATGTATATTATAAGAATAGGGATATTTCAGTAAATTGGAGTGTGTGATAAGGAAAATGCATGGTTTAGGGTTGAATGGGTAATTAAGGGTATGTTATGATTATAATTTCATAACCATGCAAGAGGTGCCTTAATTGTTAATTATGCATGGAAATGTACGTTGGTTGTGCTAGAAGTACATGTTAGGGTTTATGTGTTCAATGATCATTTGGTGTGTAGGGTACTTGATTTCATAATTAGTAGTATAATCATGATACGATAACTTAATATGGCTTGTTGGTGAATAAAAATGAATTATGTGATGGAAGTGGATGATAAGAGGAAGCCTTAGCCTTAGGGGCATTTTAGTAATTTTGATCTAAGGTGCCTAAGTATAAGAATTAGAACCTAGGATGTCTTTAGTGGACTATTTAAGTTAACATTGGCAATAATCTTAATAATAATTACTTAATAATAATAGAAATAAATAAAAATGATTAAGTATGTGATTGATGTGTTTCTCGTGATCACCTTAATTAAGACACTAATAATTAAAGTGAAAGACCTTGAGACCGGGAATGGTGACTCTTTAGGAGTCGCTACCCTAAAGATGTAGTTTAGCCCATGATTATTTTAGATTTTTCTAGTGTGCCTTAATGCCCCATCCAGACCTTACATCTTACTTTATTTAACTCTACGAACTTACTTAGGGGGTATATATAATTATGGACTAGGTGTCCTTGTCAGTAAAGTGTTGTGAGTCTTCATGCACTAGTGCAACGAGGGTACCTTTGTATCCTTGGGTTGGTGGTTTGGAGGGTATTGTGTTGCTTGTATAGGTCAGTACAATTGGTGCACCTTTGTGTCTCCGGGTTTGTGATCTCCTTATCGAGTTAAACAAATGGAATTGGTGTGCTAAATAAATGAAAAGACACTAATCACTTATAGTGGAACACCATGTGGGTTGGGACTAGACTTAGGATGATTGACGTTCCATCGACTATAATAGTGGTTAGGAGTGTTTTTGCCTTGGAAACCATTCCACCAGTTATAATAGTGGCCAGGCGTGTTTTGCCCTGGAGTAGTTATTTCCATTCCTTCAGCTATAGTAGCGGGGTCTCCATACTCACGTGGATATAATTCGAGAGATGATTATGAATACTATCTAATTAATAGCTTAAGTCTAGAAAATGTTGAATATACTGTTATGACTTGTTGTTGTGATATGATAGTGGCCTTAGGTGCCTACCTTTGAAATAAGTGGTGGTGTGTATTGATTGAATATGAGGTTGGACTTTTAATCATACTATAAAGAGCTTCACTAGGATGTTATCTTGGTAAGTGCTGGTAATACTAAGTGAATGTACCCTATGACATATGATTCTTGAAGTACAAGCCCATACAAATGTTTGTTGTATTTATTTCTATTTGTTATGTAATCTATTGTTCTTATGATTGGATTAATGTGTTGTATGCGAGTCCTACCTTTTAGCTCTGTATAAAAGGTTACTTATTACTGTAGTGCTGAAGGGTACCTCTTGTGGGCCCCTTCCTATTCTATAGGCAGTTTCCTTTATAGGTTAGTTGTAGGTGCTATTGAAGCTTTCCTTTCTGGTTAAGAGCATAGTTTTAGGGTTGTCCTTAAACCTTTAAATTCTCTTATTTGATGATTTTTATTTTGTAACCCCTAACAGTGGGTTTTATTCTTCTAATGTATTTAGAGCGCTACTCTGATTTAGTTTTGAAATTTGGATTTGTGTAAGTTGGTTCTTTTCTTTAAGTCTTAACACTTAGTATTGGAACGGTGGAAGGAAACTAGTTTAGTACTAAGTATAGCGTTAGCATCCCCAAAATTTACTGTATTTGCTTCCACTCAAATTTTAATCAAATGAAATTATTCAGTAGTGGATTTTGGGGGTGTTACACTTCTTCTTCTTCTTCGTGTCTATCATGTTTTACTTATTTAGGCCATGCTTTCATACACGATATTTTATTAAAATTCCCCTAGGGATTACATTAATATTACCTATGCAACAAATGGCCACATTAGCATATCATACTATACATATGTATTTAACATTGTTATTAATAGCAAGGCTCCTTCTTTAAGCATTATTTCCACACATGGCACATACATTATCATGCATTTCTTTTCATCAACTAACATATGCCACTAAACACAGTATACTCAACAATATATATCATGTATATAAATATATTAAAAGCCCTAATGTACTAGCACACGTATATCCATACATTTTAGTAGGGTATGACAGTTACCTTATTTCCAGCATAAATTAAACCTTACCAGTAACCCAGTTAAAGGTTTGATCTTTGATTAGTAAAATTGATACCTAAAAAAATAATATCAATATCTATCATATTAGAAGTAGAAAAATCAAAAGAATAAACCTTTATCATGCACGACGTGGTCGTGTCTCCTCATAGACTGTTACACTCCTCACACATGAACAACATTGCATGCCGGTGTATGCTCGCACAAGCAATACACAGCCTCGTGCATGCTCGTGCGCCCCTATTCTTTTATGCATGTACATGTGTTGCATGCATACGGTCATGCTTTCTTTACACAGCCTGCCCGTGCAAGTTCACAACTCTAAGCCTGAGTGTGCACAACCTACCGCACACCCCTAAAATCTTCTTTCTCCTAAAATCCTCTTTCTCAATTGTGCATCCCTTTTTACACACCCAAACACCACCATAACTCCACCATAGCACACTATACCTTCCACCACACTTCCACACAAGTCAAGCTTCCCTTTGACTCTAGTAATTTCTTTTTTACCCTCCTTTACCTTAAAATTTTCCTCAATTTTAATATCCAATGCTAATCTTATATTATCTTGTTTTTTTAGGTGATATTCTGGTGATCTCGAAGGAGGTTGTTAAGGATTTACGTGCTTATAACCTGGTGTCCTTATTGGTAAGAATACTAGGCAATGTTTAGGGTTTAGCGTTAAATGTCTAAATGACTGTGTGTTTTAACATGATATTGTTATTATATTTTTAAATGCATGTTGTTAATGATATGTTATGATAATATGACTTATATGATAGAAATAGAGTAAGAATGGAGAAAGATGTGTTGATATGATGTTGTTACACTAAGTCGTATTTTGTGGAAAAGTATAACTTGTGAAAGAGTAATATGGGGGAAATAAATTATGATAAGTGGGAAATAAGTATATTTAAGAAGTATGATGATAAATGGAGGATTGGAAAATAATGATATTGAAGTTATAAGATTTTCATAAAATAAGGGCTATCGGTTATCTTTTAGGGCATTTTGGTTAATATGGAAATTTTAGTATTTTAACTTGTTAGGTGAATCAAAATATGATAATAATATCATGATAATTTTTTGGAGTGATTATTGAATGCCTTAGATTTCTCCAAATGAGATAATGGTCTAATTAGGGAATAGTAACCTTAAAACGGTAATGTTCTTATCACATGTGTAAAACGTTAGAGTTAGACTGTGAATTTTGGATAAGTTTTTAACATTGGTATTTTAGGGATGCATATTGAATTTGAGTAATTATATGAGTCTTATGTGAAGAGTTATGACTTATTTGTGAAATTAGGGTTTTGGGATCTCGATTAATAGTAACTTTTGAAGATGGTATTGATATTTGTATGTTGATGTCTTATTTGCCTTAATTATGTTTTGTACTCATCGAACCGGTTATGAATAGATACTAATCATTTAAAGTCAAAGATCACACAATTCAGGATTAGTTGTAACACCCCAAAATTCACTAATTTTTTTTAAAGTGGAAGTAATCAAATTTGAAATATATAAATTAAAACCCGTGAACTCTGGGGGTGTTACCTCCACACTTAGTACCAAACCGGTTCTCTCCAACCGTTTCAGTACCAAGTGCTAAGGTTAAGAAAAGATTTACATTAAAATCAACCAACAGTTCATAAAAGAACTCAAAAGATCATACGTTAAAAATTAGAGTACGCATAAACATTTATGAACCATAATAAGATAGAAATTAGTGTGCGAAATCAAAGAGGATAAATACTCAATGCAAGGTAATAAATCAAAGAGGATAAATCCGATACAAAAGAAATAATAATAGGAAATATAATCACATAAAAGACTGAAATATGGCCACAACTCTCTCGAACTTTGAGCCAACTACAAGCTCAAGACACAACCCCGATTGATGTCTCGCCCACCTGTACAAAATCAGAAGGGCATACTACTCGTGGGAATGAGCAGCACCTATGAAAAGGGTGATCAGTACGCTACGTACTGAGTAAGGTAACCGAGCACTAAGGCCAACACATAATAGCACATAAAGAACGCAGAATAATAATAAAGCATAAGACCAACATGATAACATAAATGCATGTGACCATTTAGGTAAAAGTATAAAGGCTCAAATATAATCCAATTCAATTCCTTAATTAATCTCTGATCAGAAGTCGATTCACACCATAATTTTTTTATCAAATTCATGCGAGTACGGAAGCTCCCACTATTATAGCCGGTGGATCGGAGGCACATAGGGTATCATACCCTAACCACTATTATAGCCGGTGGATTGAAGACACATAGAACTACGTGTCCTAACCACTATTCCTAACCGGTGGATCGGTTGGCCCCGGCTCGCATGGTGTTCCACTGTAAGTAATTAGTATCTTTTAAGTGCTTTAGCAAAACTCTGGTTTGTGATCATTAAGCTCGGAAACCCCCACTATTATAACCGGTGGATCGGTCGCACATAGGGTAAAAACCCTAACCACTATTCCGAACCGATGGATCGGTTGGTCCCGTCTCAACAATACTCCACTTTAAATAGTTAATGTTTTAAGTATCTTATTCAGAAGCTTTCATTCTGGACATGCATGAATCATTAACCATCATAAATCATAAATTCTACCATCATAATTATACTTTAATCACCAACTACACATGATAATACAATAATTGCAAGCAACCATAACAAACCCCCAATTGTCCACACAACCCTAGTTCGGTCTCCTACGGACCCTTATATAATCTCCACGTACTATTTTTCGTCCAAAATGTTCAACCACCCAAATAACACTTACATTACCTTCCTTATATACCAAATCAACCTTTCATACGTAAATTTCACTCCCATGCAAACTTCACACATCCCATGCAAACCCTAATACCACCATGCAACCATTAATACCACCATGCAAACCCTAATACCACCATACGACCATTAATACCGCCATACAACTATTAATACCACCATACAAAATCCAAGATTCCGTCATACAAAACCCTAAATTCAATCCACACAAAACCAAAGATTTATCCATACCAAACCCTAGAATAGATCCTCTCATACAAAACCATAAATTAGATTCTTCCATATAAAACCATAAATTATATTCTCCCATATAACACCATAAATTGGATTCTCCCATACAAAACCATAAATTAGATTCTCCCCTATAAAACCATAAATTATATTCTCCCATATGACCCATAAATTAGATTCTCCCAAATAGAACCATAAATTATACTCTCCCACACAAAACCATAAATTAGATTTTTTCCATATAAAACCATAATTTATATTCTCTCATATAACACCATAAATTGGATTCTCCCATACAAAACCATAAATTAGATTCTCCCATATAAAACCATAAATTATATTCTCCCATATGACCCATAAATTAGATTCTCCCAAATAGAACCATAAATTATACTCTCCTACACAAAACCATAAATTAGATTTTTTCCATATAAAACCATAATTTATATTCTCCCATATAACACCATAAATTGGATTCTCCCATACAAAACCATAAAATAGATTCTCCCATATAAAACCATAAATTATATTCTCCCATATGACCCATAAATTAGATTCTCCCAAATAGAACCATAAATTATACTCTCCCACACAAAACCATAAATTAGATTTTCCCGTATAAAACCATAATTTATATTCTCCCATATAACACCATAAATTGGATTCTCCCATGCAAAACCATAAATTATATTCTCCCATATAACTCCATAAATTGGATTCTCCCATACAAAACTATAAATTAGATTCCCCCTATAAAACCATAAATTATATTCTCCCACATAACACCATAAATTGGATTCTCCCATACAAAACCATAAATTTGATTATCCCATATGAAACCCTAAAATTCTCCATTTTATTCTCCTACTCATGAATCATTAAAATAATTAGGTCAATTCATATCCCTTCGTCAACTTCTTTCCCCATCCTCATTTTTCATCCTTTCTCCCACACAAACCACATCAACATCCTCAAATGCATGTCTTATAGCGTCACAACACATATCATCACATACCACAATATTTCATCATATATAGTACACATGCCATACAAAAACATACTTCAACTCCATGTTATACCACATACGAAATAATTAATAATGATAAACATAGGATACATAGCATACGAAACACAAAATGCATATTAGCACACAAAAGGCCTTAGCACCCCTTACCTAAAATGACACCGGTCTTGAAGCATGCTCCTACGCCTCCTTAGGGCTTTGACTGAGTTCGCCTATTATGAGGGAAAAGCTAAAATTATACTTCCTCCTATCAAAATACCATTAATCACTAACTTATTATAAGACTAGGTTTTTAAATAAATCATAATATATTAATAAAATAACATTAACTAATTACTAACTTTGCAAAAGATATAAAAATAATAGAAATATTATAAAATTTGATAATATAAGTTTGAAAACTTTACCCTAATAATAATAGTAATAATGATACTAAAATAATAATAGCAAAGATACCAAAAATAATATCAATATTAATATTAAGAATAATAAAAATA
This sequence comes from Tamarix austromongolica, assembly GCA_039764185.1. Classification (NCBI taxonomy): domain Eukaryota; kingdom Viridiplantae; phylum Streptophyta; class Magnoliopsida; order Caryophyllales; family Tamaricaceae; genus Tamarix; species Tamarix austromongolica. The sequence goes on along the minus strand of CM077816.1, from coordinate 104,230,879 downwards.
GTAACAATAATAATAATAAGGACATTACTCAAAAACATGGTAAAATAAGGGCTTCAGCCCCTTTACTAAAATAATACTAATAATAATAATATAAGTAAAATAAATAACCTAATTTAGTAATAATAATAGTGATGAAATAATAATACTAATCATGATAAAACCATAATAATATTGTAATAATCATAATAATCATAATGGTAATAATAGTAAGGATAATATTTGAAGATAAAAAGAAGTAGGGTTTCCACCCTGCATTGAGTAATAATAACTTAATAAATAATAATAATATCACTAGTAAGAATAAATACTAATAATAATAATAATAATACTAATACCCTAATAATAATAAGACATGATATTTATAATACTACTAATAAAACTTAAAATAAGCACAATAGGGTCTCAGCCCTATATAAAATAATAATACTAACACTTGAATATAATAATAACAACAACAACATCAACAACAGCGACAACAACAACAATAACAATAATTATTATAATAACAACAATAATAATGGTAAGGTAGTAATAATAATAATACTAAAATAATAATAATAACAATTTCAAAATAGTAAATAATAATAATAATAACATATTAGTATTAATAATAAAGATAGTAACAATAATAATAATACATATTAAAAATGGAAATAATAATAATAATAGTATTTATATTATAATAAATGAAATAAAATAATTCAAAGCTTGTAAAAATAAGGAAAATGGTTGAGAGGGTCTAGGGTTCAACCTTAGGCTGGTAGGGATAGGCGGCACCGGAGGTGGTGCATGGCGGCGGCGGCGGTGGCTGAAAAAAGGGAAGAAAAAGGTAAAAGTTAAATGTTGGGAAGAGGATAGGGAGAATGGAGGTGGAAGTTGGGTTGTTTAAGAATGCCTAGAGGGAGGGGAGCAGAATGGATGTGGCGGCGCACGGCGGCGGCGGTGGCCGAATGGAGGAGAAGAAGAGAAAGAGAGGAGGAGAGGGAGGGAGAGGAAAAGAAAGGTAGGGGAAGGCAGGGGAGGGTCTGCAGAAGAGAATGGGGGTGAAAGAAGTGGCGAAAATGGCGGAATAGGTGGCTAATGGTGGCGCAAAGGGTGGCGGAGGCAGAAAACAGGGTTGATCGGGAAGGCTAATTCTCACAGTTGGGGTGGCTTGTGCAGGAAAAATTGATGGGGATGGATGATTTGGTTAGCTAGAGGGAGGAGTAAGGAAGAGTTTGGTGGCTAGATATGGCGGCGAATTTGGTCGGAGGCGGCGGACGAGGCATCTAAAGGGACGGTGGAGCGAAGGAAGGTATTTTTCGAACTCGAGCCAAAAAATCGACTCAACGCTGCTATGTGGTGTATTTATAGACTTGAAAGGAAGTTAGGGTCGAAGAGAAAGTGGGGGAGTGGTAGGCAGGAGTGGGCACTGGTCGACGATGGCAGCCGACGCACTCCCCGATCGTGGCCTGTAAATGGTCGGGGGGAGAGGGAGATCGTGCGAGGAACGGGGAGTTGATTAGTTTGAAAAGGTCGACAATCAGTAGGGAAAATAGGAGGGAAAAGGCCAGTCAAAAGGGCGAGATTGGCGGTGAATTTTTCGGATGGGCGATGGTGAGTTAAAGGCTGGTGGCGTCGATGAGGTTGGGCAGGTGCGAAGGAAGAAGAAAGGTAGGGAAATCGGGCGGTTCGGGGAAGAAAGGAAGAAAAGAAAAAGGAGGTAGACCAGGCTGGTCAAGCGCGAGGAGGGGTGCATTAAATGAAACGCAACGTTTATAGGAAATAAATTCTAAAACGCAGCGCGGCGGAGAAGGGAAGGAGGCACCACGCGACTGGGCCAGGCCGAAGGAAAAAGGAAGGAAAGGGAGACTGGGCCGCGAGCCAGGCCCAGTTCGGGAGAGGAAGAAAAGAAAAGAAGAAGAAAAAGAAAGAAAAAGAAAGGAAAAGGAAAGAAGAAAAAGAAAAAGAAAAAGGGAAAAAGGAAAAATAATTAGATTGGGTATTTAAATTAATTAAAATATTTGGAATATTTAAAAATAATAATATTTAAATAAAATAATATTTAAATCCCTTTATAGGCTAAATTATGATTTTTAAAAGATTTTCCATAAATTCCATTTTAATTAGCAAATCACCCTAAATTTAATAAATTAAAATGTTTATAAAATTCCTATTAATTTGAAACTATTTTCTCCCTCTTATTTTAAATAAAATAATTAATTTAATTAATTTTTAAAATAAAATCCTTAATTAGTTAAAATACTCAAATTTCCTCTAATTAACATAATTATAAATTCTTATTAATTTACCCTAATTAATTTCCTTTTATTTAAAAAAATAAATTATTTAATTAATTTTCATAATAAAATCTTATTTAATAATAAATAATAAAATTAAAATTTTTGGGGTATTTCATTAGTTGTACCTGTCCGTTCCACCGGACGAGAATAATGGTCAAGAGCATTCTGCCTTGGGATTTTATATATTGATAATCATTCCATTGGTAGAGAATAGTGGTCAAGAATGTTCTACCCTGGGGTTGTATAATTTTGATAATCGTTACACTGGTTAAGAATAGTGGGGTTCCTGAACTCAATATAAAATAAATTCCGAGAATGATCATAATCATGAATAAGTTACTAATCATTTAAAGTGAAATATTATGTGAATCAAGATCGATTGTACCTGTCCGTTCCACCAGATGAGAATAGTGGTCGGAAGCATTCTACCCTAGAGTTTTATATTTTGACAACCATTCCACAGGTAAAGAATAGATGGGTTGTATAATTTTGATAACTGTTCTACCAGTTGAAAATAATGAGATCCCTAAACTCAACATAAATAAAATAATGGATTATGTTATATTCTAGTGGTATGAATCCAAAATCAGTAATTACCTTATATTGATTGTTGTATCTCGTATGTCTACTGCTTTCCACAATGAATTCATGTAATTATATGTTTTCATTGTTTTGGTTGCATTGTTACCTTACTCATTACATGGCGTACTAATAATTCTTTGTATGGGTGCTGCTCATTCCCACGAGCAAATAACATGTTTATGTGCATGTTGATGAGGACCAAGCAGATGATTTTGCAACTTATGATGCTTTATATGGGGTGGAGTGATTTTATGTATTAGGGATTTTTGGCATAGAGTCATCTTATCTGGATATTAGTTTTATCAGGATATCCTTTCACCTTCTGGGAATTTTAGACCCATAGTATTTCTTTTGTTTGTATTTTGGATTATTGTACTCGGAGTTAATCTACAAACTTGTATTTAAGTTTATGAAACTCCTCTCATTTTCTTTTTGTCTGGTTGAAAATTTTAAATTGTTTTGCCTTGTGATTGACATAAGGATAGCCTAATAAGTCAAACTTTTGTCAATTACGATTATAACACCCAGTAATTTGATTTTATGCTTTCGTTGTAAAATAAATTTTTTTAGTAGTAAATTTTGGTGTGTTACAAGTGGGGCGTAATACATCATATTTTTAAAAGTCAATTTTATTAAGCTTAATTATTTCATTAGTGTAATTTAATGTAAACATTTAATTATATTAATTTCAATTCATTTTATGGATTTATCGACGATTTCAACTTCATATTCGAATTTAATTAATTGTTGTCGTTGCTCATCATTCTAGATAAATTTGTTCACGATTTTATTATATTCATATAAATTCAATTTTTAGTTAAAAATATATTTTTTCGTTCTTTCATGTATTTTGATTTTTGATATTTTTGATATTTTTTTTATAACTTTGTCATGTGATTACAACTTTATTTTGGAGTTATATTTTGTTAACGAAATATATGATTTAAATTATTAAAATTTTGCTTAAAATAGTCAAATTTATTTTAATGATTTTCTCCATAGAAAATATTTCCGACTTTAAATTTATTCGTTTTCGAGGTCGTTAAGATATTCGAAAAGTTTTAAATTAAAAAGATCTTCGGAGCTTGTTTTTGGATTTCTTTCCTAAATTGATTTTCTTCTATTTTATCCTTTTTTGTTTATGGAAGACCAGTTTTGGAAATTATTTAAATTAGTCTCGGTTTATTAAAATTTGACTTAAATATATTCTTATGTGCTTTTAAATAATTTTTTGAGGTCTTATAATGTATTTCGCAAACAATATAAATTGTTACGTTCATTGGTAAATTTTTCTAAAAATATTTCCGAAATTATTTATGCAGCTCTGATATCGATTTTAGGCCTTTGGATCCTTACGAAATGATTTTCATTAAAAAAAATTTAGATAAAATATTTCAATAATAATTTTAGATATTTAGTACTTTATTATACACTTGTATTTGGAAAAAAAAAAGAGCAATTCCCGACCGACCCCCATCTTCCCTCTTCCTTTTTCTTTTCATTTTCTCTCTTCTTCTCTCCCTTCTCTTCTTTTTCTCTTTCCTATTGGGTTCCCTGCTCTTTGCACCCAAAACCCCAGCCTTCACCTCCTTCTCCCTGCTCCTCCTTCGCCAACCAGCTTGACCGCCAGCTACCACCACTCCAGTCACACGCCACCAACGCAGCATCTGCAACAACAGCCGCGAGGAGCAATGATGAATAGCGCAGGTTATGCCGCCATCCGACTAAGACGAGCTCGCGTGGTGGCTGGCAAGCACTGGTCGACCTCCGACGAAGCTTATCCGGCCGTCTGTCCCGATTTGCTAATTTTGTTTGGTATAAAATTTCCGAAAACCCTAACCTTTGTTTTGATTAATTGAGTATGAATTAACTTATGATAAGTGTTGTGTTATTTTCGCAAGCACACAGATTCGTTATAGCATTTCAAGATCGTATCCCATAGGGACTTCGTAATTAAGTACACCTCTTTACTATTTTAACCAACTAAACCTATACAAATCAGGGGCATGCTAGAGGATAAGGAAAAATATTTCTAATTGCAAATGCTAAACAATAAGAGTGAAACCTAGGATCAAACTTTGGTCTCCGAATTAATAATCAATAATAAAATAATGAATATGTTATAGATTAATTCGCTAATTGTGGACATTTGGTCTTATTATATTCATTAGCCTCTTTCAAGGTCTAAGAACGTATTTAATCTAATTTGCTAACTACTTTCGTGACTCACAAATTAAACTAAACCCATTAAGTATCACCAATTCTAAATTCCATAAGAATTAAACATCTACTTTCGTGATTGTTGAAATTCCCATGTACATGCTACTTTCTGATAATAATCTTAGCCTTTCAGTTGCATTTTACATCTAAAGAGGTCGGATTTCGTCAAATCCACTTTACAACAATTAAACTTAGCATATGCAACAGTATACAGGAATCAAACATACGACATAATACTTCAATTCATCATATCGATCACTAAAACAGTACCTAGTTCAATCCTAGAAAAGAAGAGTACTCACACATATCTTCAAATGAAATTAATAAAATAAATAGAATGATAATCATAACAACAATACAAAGATACAAAGATACAAAGAAGAAGAATTAGATTGAATTAACCGTAATCCGGAAGATAACAACGTTGATTCCGAGTCGATCGTACATGAATTATACACTTGAATCTCCGGTAAATCAAAACTAATGGAAATAACAAATTACATGAAGCTAAAGCTCGGTAATTAGGGGTCTGAAAATGCTCTAAAACCTCCCCTCTCTCTCCTTAAAAAGTTCTTGAGGCGTGCCACAAAAAATCCCATCACGTCGGCCATATCGTGCACGTAGATCGTGGGGAAGACTGTAACACCCCAAAATTTACTAATTTTTTTTTGAAAAGCGGAAGCAATTAAGATAGAAACACTTAAAACCTGTGAATTCTAGGAATGTTACCGCCACACTTAGTACCAGACCGGTTCTCTTCGACCGTTCCAGTAACAAGTGCTAAGGCTAAAGGAAATAGTAATCCATCAATTATAAATCAAGACAACTAAACTCTGAAAGCATTAAACGATTGTAAAACAAAAGTCAGAGTACGCATAAAGAATTATTATTCAAATTAAAAGGAGAAATAGCTTACAACCGATAAAAGATTAACAAAAATAAATAGAATTACATAGAGACTGAAATATGGCCACACCTCTCTCAAACTTGACCCAACCACAACTCAACACACAGCTCCACCAGATATCTCACCCACCTGCACAAATCAGAAGGGCATACTACTCGTGGGAATGAGCAGCACCCATAAAAGGGGTGATCAGTACGCTACTTACTGAGTAAGGTAACCGAGCACTAAGGCCAACACATAAGCACATAAAATCATGCATAACAATAAAAGGGCATAAAGACCATCATCATGTCATAATATCGACCAATCATTCGGGTACATACATCAAGGCCCAATCATAGTCCAAATTAATTACTTAATTAATCTTTTATTGGAATTCGATACACATCATGTCTTTTTATCAAATCCATGCGAAAACGGAAGCCCCCACTATTATAGCCGGTGGATGGGAGGCACATAGGGTATCATACCCTAACCACTATTATAGCCGGTGGATTGGATACACATAGGACTACACGTCCTAACCACTATTCCTAACCGGTGGATCGGTTGGCTCTGGCACGCATGGTGTTCCACTGTAAGTAATTAGTATCTTTTAGGCATTTTAGCAAAACTTTGGTTTGCGGTTGTTGAGCTCGGGAACCCCCACTATTATAAACGGTGGATCGGTTTATGCATAGAGCATCCTTCTCTAACCACTATTATAACCGGTGGATCGGTCACACATAGGGTAAAAACCCTAACCACTATTCCGAACCGGTGGATCGGTTGGTCCCGTCTCAACGATCTTCCACTTTAAATAATTAGTGTCTTAAGTATCTTATTCAAAAGTTTCCACCATGGGTATGCACGAATCATAAAATTCCACCATCATAATTACACTTTAATTACCACATGCACATGATAACACAAAAACCCTAATTTCAACCATGCAAACCCTAATACCGTCATCCAACCATCAATGCCAACATGTAAACCCTAATACCACCAAACAACTATAATTACCACCATATAAACCTTAGTAACATCATACAAACCCTAATACCACCATATAACCATAAATACCACCATACAAACCTTAGTAACATCATACCAACCCTAATACCACATTGCAACCATTAGTACCACCATTCAACCCACGATTCTGCCATATAAAACCCTAAATTCAATCCATAGCAAAACCCAAGGTTTGTCCACATAATACAATTGATTATATTCTCCCCTTTCATAACCACAATTTAGATTCCCCCATACAAGACTATAAGTTAGATTCTCCCACATAAAATCATAAATTAGAAACTCCCAAGCAAAACCATAATTTGGATTAATTGGATTCCCCCAAACAAATCATAAATTAGATTCTCCCAAATCAAATCATAAATTAGGTTCTCCCATATAATATCAAAAATTACATTCTCCCAAATAACATCTTAAATTAGATTCTCCCTAACAAACCATAAATTCAATTCTCCCATATAACGTCATAAATTATATTGTCTCCCACAAAACCCTACATTTCCCATTTTATTCTTCCTCTCATAAATCATTAAAATACTTAGGTCAACTCATACCCCTTGATCAACTTCTTTCTCCATCCTTAATTTTCATACTTTTTCCCCACACAACCACATCGACATTCTCACATGCATGTCTTACAGTATCACAACACATATCATCATACATATATAATACACATGCCATGCAAAACATTCTTCAACTCCACGTTATATCATCCACGTTATATCACATACAGAATGATTATAATAATACATAGGATACATAGCATGCGAAGCACATGATGCCCATAAGCACATAAAAGGCCTTAGCACCCCTTACCTAAAATGTCACCGGTCTTGGAGCACGCTCCTACGCCTCCTTAGGGCTTTGACCAAATAATAACATATTAATAAAATAACCTTAACAAAATTCTAACTTTGCTAGAGACATAAAAATACTAGAGATATTATAAACCTTGATAATATAGGATTCAATACTTTACCCTAATAATAATAATGATACTAATATAATAATATCAAAATTAATAAAACTACTTTCAATGAGAATCTAAATAATAATAACAATAATAATAATAATAATAATAATAATAATAATAATAATAATAATAATAATAATAATAACCGTAATAACATTAATAACAATACTAATGGTAAAATATTTTCATTAATAATAATGGAATAAGAATAATAGAAATTCGAAATATAAAATAATAATAATAATTATACTTATAACATATTAATATTAATAATAGTAATAAAATAAATAATAAGGGGAATAATAATAAAATCGAATTAAAATACAATAAGGCTTCAGCCCTCAACATAAATAATAATAAAACAATACTACTACAACTACTAATAATAAAACATATTAAGAATATAAATATTAAGAATAATAATAATGGTATTTATATGCAAATAATTGAAATAAATTAAATCAAGGCTTATAATAATATGGAAAATGGTTGAGAGAGTCTAGGGTTCAACCTTAAGCTGGTGGTGATAGGTGGCACCGGCGGTGGTGCATGGCGGCGGCGGCGGCGGCGGCTGGAAAAATAGAAGACAGAGAAAAAGATGGATGTTGGGAAAAAGATAGGGAGAATTGAGGTGATATAAGAGGTGTTTATGGTTTCCCATGAGGAGAGGGACAAAATGATGGTGGTGGTGCAGCCAAAGGTGGCGGATCACGGCAGCGGACGGTGGTTTAAGGCTTCAGGGTCAAAATTCCGGCGAAACGAGCAGCCAACTTTGCATGGTTATTGAGGCTCGTACAAGAAGAATCGAAGGTTGAAAATAGTTTGGTTAATTAGAGGACGATGCAGGGAATAATTTGGAATGCGGAGGTGGCGTTGAAGTTGGCTAACGGCGGCGGAATACGCGTCTGAAGTCGCGGTGGCCAGCACTCGGGCTTAGGGTCTCGGGGAAGAACAAACTCCAAAAAATCATACAATCCAGCTATTTATAGATTGTAGATGGTATATGTAATCCCCCAAAAATTTTGAAAACCTATATTTTAATAAATAACTTTATTTGAAATAAAATTAGCTTGTAAAATTATTTATTTTAATCATTTTATGGATTTTGGAGTATGTAAATTTGGATAAGAGTATTTAATAAATTAAAAATAAATATTTTGCTATTTATCATATTGTTTTATTTAAATAATTTTCCAAACTAATATTTTACCCACTTTATCCTTTTTAAATTAATATTTTAGATTATATTGAATTAAATTATTAAATTAAATAATTTATCAAGAATATTACATTTTATGATTTTATAAATTAATTTACTTTCTTTTCCTATTTTTCCCCATTTCCCTTTTTACCCTTTTCCTTTTTTTTTTCCTTTCCTCCTCTTCTTTTACCCTCTTCTCTCTCCCTTGGGCCGCCTGGCCAGGCCAGCCTCCCCTGCGTACTTGGGCCAGGCCCGTTCCCGTCCCCCTTCTCTCCCTCGCACGCCCGCCCAGCACAACTTCCGCCTCCTTTCTTTTTTTTCTCCTGACCGGCCGGTTCAGCCTTATTTCCTTTCCCTTCGACCGGCCGGCTTCTCCCTTCGTCTTCTTCCTTTCTCACCGCTCCCACGCCCGACCAGCGCCCCCATGTCTGCCACCACCGAGCTACCCTGCAGCTGCCGCTACCTACCTCCCTCTCTCTCTCTCCCCCGTCGTTTTCCCTTCCCTTTTCGAGCCAAACCAGCCCTGGACCACAGCCCCACATGCCCTCTCCCTTTCCTTCTTCTCCCCTCTCTTCCCTTGCCACCCGACCACCACCTGCCACCTGCAGCATGATCGCCGGCCAGCCCTGCCCCCTCTCTTCTCCCTCTTCTTTTTCTCCATCCCACCAGCCCTTCATTACCACATTTTTCGAGCCTATCATCCCCTTCTCGAGCTCCCTCCTCTCTCTTTTCTCCTCCTCCCATTCGCTCCCCGTTTTTCTTTTTTTCGCCGCCCTCCGCCGCTCGAACCACCAAGCCCAGCCCCTGCGCAACCTTCTGCCACTGCCTACTACCACCCTGCACCACCACGCCGCCCCTCGAGCCCTACACTTCCTCCCTTCTTCTCTTCTTCCTTTTTCTCCCCAGTTTTTCCCCTTACCACCGAGCCACCTGCAACCGCCATTTCCTCCGCCTTCCGGCCACCTCTGCCGCCACCCAACCCATCGTTCGACACCCTGCAACCCCCTCTACAACCGCCATGCCTTAGTTGGCCGAAACCAACCCTTTCACCCCTCCATTTTTCCCTCCACTTTTCCTTCCTTCTCAGCCCTTCCACCTCGACCCACTTCAGCCGCCACCTTTGCCGCCTTTCCGCTGCCGTCTCCGCCGCCCTATGCCGCCGTGAAACCACCCTTAGCCTCCACCTACGCCCCCTCTTCACTTCTGCACCATTCACTTGCCTTAGAACCTCCCCCAACCACCTTCTTTTCTAGCCTAAATACCCTAACCCGAAAATAATAGATTTTGCTTCCTTCACCCCCCTTCGAACCCTTCCACCCCTCATTTTTGCATGAGACTCACGCTGCTCATGCAGCGTGAGCTCCCCTTCATTTTAAAAATTATTTGGCTAATTTTTAAGGTATAATGGTATTTTATGTTAAGTGTTTTATTAATTTAAAATTTATAAAGTTTTATGCTTTGGTTCTTATTTCTAACATAAATATGATGGATATTATTTTTAGGTGTTGAGTTGCTAATTATGCTTGGTAAGATTTGATATTTTGCGAGATTAAGGTAACCGTTAATCCTCCCTTAAATATATGGAAAAACGCATGCTAGCACATTTAGGGTTTAGTATGATTTTATACATGTTTTGTATGCTTAGCATGATATGTTTATGGTTTCTTATATTGTTTGTTAAAAAGAAAAAGCATGATAACTTTTGTGCCATATGTAGGTATGTTAAATAAAGAAGGAGTTGGAATATGGATAGAAATGTTAAATACTTGTTTATGATGTACCATGTTGTTAATGCATGAATGATGTTATTGTTTAAGGGTATTTTAGTAATTATGCTTATGAGGTATATAAATCAATGTGTGTAGTTGCTAATGAGTATTATGTTGAAAAATGACAAGTTGGTGGACTTAGATGATAAAAATGAAGTATTAATATCATTATTTTATGTAGTGTTAGCAAATTCATAAAAATGGTGAATAAAGGGGTTGAATAGTAATTTTATAAGTAAAAGGGTATTTTGGTAATTTAAAAATAAAGGGGTTAGATGATAATTTATAAGTAAAGGATAAAATTGTAGGTTGTGAGAAAGAAGGGTAAAATGGTAATTTTGGAAGTAGGGGTAAAATAGTAATTTTGGATGAAGGAGGGCATTATGGTAATTTTGGAGGTAGAGGGGCAAAATCGTAATTTCATAAGTAAAGGGTAATATGGTAAATTTTATAAGTGAATGGTGAAGTGGAAATTTATAAGTAAAGGGGTAATATGGTAATTTGGAAAAGAAGGGCAAAATGGTAATTATGTAAGGAAAGATAAAGATGGTAATCTTGGATGTGAAGGGGTAAAATAGTAATTTGTAAAGTAAAAGATTTATGGTGGTAATTTTCATAAACAAAAGGATATTATGGTAAAATTGGATGTAAGGGGTAAAATGGTAATTTTGTAAATAAAAGTATATTATGGTAAACTTGGGAGTAAGGGGTAACGTGATAATTATGATAACGACCAAAGGTAATTTAGAAATTAAATTATGATTGTAGAAGGGCAATTGGATAAGTATGATGCTATAGAAGGGTAATTTGGTAAATTAACCAATTAAAGGGCATTATGGTAATTTTAAATATGGAAAAGGGTAAAATTGGTAATTGTAATTATGAAGAGGGGTAAATTAATTATGAGGAAGGTTAATTTGGAATTTATGATAATTGAAAAGGGTAAATGGCAATTAAAATAATTGAGAGAGGTAAAATGGTAATTATGATAAGGAGAAGGGCAATTTGGTAATTTATCCAACTCAAGGGCAATTTAGTAATTATAACAAAGGAGAAGGGCGATTTGGTAATATAACCAACCAAAAGGGAAATATGATAAGTGTAGTAATTATGAGGGGTGAATGGTGATCTAAAAAGTGTAGGAGACAATTTGGTAATCTAAAGTGGACAAGGGGTAATTTGGTAATTATGCAACCTTAAGGGTAATGTGGTAATTTATCAAGTAAGGAATGGATACTTAACAATTATATAAGTAAAGGGCAAATGAGTGGTTTGTACCTGACATGCCTTTGAGATTGTGGAATATTAATATGATTAAATAATGCTGATTAGCCAAGTAAGAGTATCTAATGATTAGTATGACCTTGAGGGTTTCTCTGTGACATCCTGGATAATCCCCTGAATAAGAAACGATTAATGATATCGAAACGATTGAAAGTGAATAAGTATCGAATTATCGTGCTTTCTGTGATCACCTTAATTAAGACACTATTACTTAAAGTGAAAGACCTCGAGATCGGGAATGGTGACTCCTTAGGGGTCGCTACCCTAAGGACGTGGTTTAGTCCACGATTATTCTAGTATTTGCTGGTGTGCCTTTGTGCCCCAGCCAGACCCTATATCTTACTCTTCCTAGCTCTACGGACCTAGTTAGGGGGTATGCATACTTATGGATTAGGTGTCCTTGTCGGTAGGGTACTGAGTTAGCTGTATGCACCAGTACGACCAGGGCACCTTTGCGTCCTTGGGTTCATGGTTGAAGGGTACTGAGTAGCTGATATGCACCGGTACGACCGGTGTACCTTTGTGTCCCGGGTTATCGATCTCCCATTCGAGACAAATAAATATGATTGATGTGCTGATTAAAGAAAGGAAAGATACTATTATTGAAAGTGAAATATTAATGAGCCGGGCCTAGATGATTATGATATTGAGTACCGGTCCACCGGTTATAATAGTGGCCAGGAGCGTTGTGCCCTGGATGATGAGTTATATGTATCCCGGTCCACCGGTTATAATAGTGGTCAGGAGCGTTGTGTCCTTGATGATGATTCTTTATATATCCCGGTCCACCGGTTATAATAGTGGCCAGGAGCGTTGTGCCCTGGATGATGAGTTATCTGTATTCCGGTCCACCGGCAATAATAGTGGGGGTCCCGAGCTCAATAAAATCGGTTATGTATGTGAATAAGATTATGGAAAAATACTAATCACTTATAGTGGAACACCATGTGAATCGGGGCCAGACCGGTCCACCGGCAAATAATAGTGGTCAGGTGCGTTCTGCCCTGTGTGTTTATCTTCCGGTCCACCGGCAATAATAGTGGTCAGAGGCGTTCTGCCCTGAGTGTATACTTTCCGGTCCACCGGCTATAATAGTGGGGTTCTCGCACTCACATGGATATAAAATATGATATTGATTGAATGATGATGGAATAATGGCTTAAGGCCTGAATGTATTGATCTCACACTATGACATGGCTTAAGGCCCAAAGTATCGATCATGACCTATAAATTATTATGTATGTTATTGTTGTGCATGCACCTCATATTATTCATGTGTGTAGTTTGCATTTTGTGCCATATGCGGGCCTGTCTTTAAGTGTGGTATTAAAGGGTTACTCAGTACCGTAGTACTGAAGGGATTCCCTTTATGGCGCCCCTGCCTATTCAATGGGCAGTTCCCTTGCAGGTTTTTCAGGTGCTACACAAGTGGGCTACGGGAAAGAGAGTAAGGAGTTATCCGGTATCGTTAGGGTTTTCCCTCCTTCTTCGTTTAATTCCCTGGTTTTGATGTTATGTTGGTACTTTAACCACCATCGGTGGATTTTATTCCTGAAAACGATTTGATGCGCTACTCTATTGTAAATATGTTGAAGTTCTTGCAATTTACTCTGATTTATGCATGTTAAATGTCTTTCGAATTGTATTTCATTTTCTTAGCCTTAGCACTTGGTACTGGAACGGTATGAGTGAACCGGTCTGGTACTAAGTGTGGCGGTAATACTCCCAAAGTTCACGTTTTATTTATCTGATTCCGCTAATCTTCCTTTTAATTAACGAAATTTTTCAGTAGTGAATTTTGGGGGTGTTACAGTATAATAGGGTTTTGGGGGTCGGCAGGAAGTTATGGGATGCAAGAATTTGGGCAGGCGGCGGCGGAAAACGGTCGGCCAACGTTTGGTTGGATTCGAAGTTTTGCAGGGCTGGGGAAAGGAAACGGGCGAGATATAACGTCGAATAATTATGCAAATTTATTTCTGGAGTTAAGAGGAAGACAATGAGATAATAAACGGCCGGTATTAATCACCGTAGCCCGAGATGCCATTGATGGCGGCCAGCGTGGCAGCGTCGTCGACGACGGGGAAAGGAGGAAGAAGAAGACGGCTGGCCGGGCGGTTCGCGAAGGAGAAAGAAAGAAAGAAAAGGAGGAAGAACCGGGCGGTCGGGCGCGAGGGAGGGTGCGTTAAATTGAACGACGAGTTTTGGCCGTAACACAGACGAAACGCAGAGCTTAGGTGAGCGAAAGAAGGGCGACGAGCGCGGGCTGGGCCGTGCCAAAGAAAAGGGAGAGGAAAGGAAAACTGGGCCGCGGGAGAGGGCATTCCAAACGGGGAAAAAGAAGAGGAAAAAGAAAAAGAAGAAAAAGAAAGAAAAAGAAAAGGAAAAAGGAAGAAAGTAAAAGAAAAGGAAAAAGGAAGAAAGAAAAAGAAAAGGGAAAAAGGAAAGAAGAAAAAAATTAGATTAGGGCCAATTAAATTAATCTTAATATTTAAAAATAATAATATTTAAATAAAATAATATTTAAATCCCTTTTTAGGCTAAATTAGGATTTTTAAAAGGTTTTCCATAAATTCCATTTTAATTAGCAAAACACCCTAATTTTCTTCCATTAAATGATTCATAAAATTATTATTAATTTCAAACTATTTCCTCCTTCTTATTTTAAATAAAATAATTTATTTAAATAAATTCCCAAATTAAAATATTTAATTAGTCAAAATACCCAAATTCCTCCTAATTAAAATAGTAATAAATTTCTTCTTAATTTGTCCTAATTAATTTCCTTTTATTTTAATAAAATAATTTATTTAATTACTTTTTATAATAACACCTCATTTAAATATAATATTTAAAATTAGAAATTTTCGGGGCATTTCAAAGACCATCGCTGCACGGCCTGGCCGTGTAGTTTCTCAGCTCTCGAATTAATGGAATTTTGGATCTTGCACGACTGTGCCAAACACGTAATGCCTGGTCGTGTAAGATTTTAAGCCTGGACTTTTTAGCACCGAATTCTGCATGGTCGTGCGATCGATGCACTGTCTGGCTGTGCGGTTTTGTTTTCTTTGATATTACTAGGGGAGTGCTACATGGCTGTGCAACTGGGTGTGCAACTGACCGTGCAACACCCTTTTCTTGCTTCTTAAGGCTTTCTTCACACATCTCCGGTTGTCTTAGCTTCAATACACTTCCATAAACATGTTGGGTTGATGTACTATCCTCCAAAACCTTCCATGCTAGGTTCTTTTCTCTAAAAACATGTAATTCTTTCTCGGATTTGACATTTTTACAGAAATTCCTAGCTACAACACAAAACTCAAGAAAGCAGTAGTGCAAATAATAGACTAGAACCATAGCAAAATATGTAAAAGATATTAAATGAAGTCCCAAAGCGAAGGCAAAGAGAGGTAAAATTATGGGAAATATTCACTCTATCAATAAGCTAAATTCATTGTGTATTTATGTATATATATGTCATAAGATTGATTTGGATGGGTTAATTGTGTGGTATATGTCAGAATTCTGGAAAATTGGATTTTGGCCAGGTTACGCCCAAATTTTTTTCAGATTCGCCCGATTTAGCTATTTTAGAAAAATTGATTTTACCATATATTGTAAAATGTATCTAATTTCATGTTAGAACAATCAATTTGAGAAATTTATGCAGAATTAATTGAAATTGACTTTCCATGTCAAAATTTATGTGAGATGAAATGGGATTGCATAATTGAGTTGTTTCACTCAACTGATTTTACAATATCCTTTGAAATGTATTTAATTTCATATCGGAAGTGTTGATTTGGGAAGATTGTGTGAAATTGATCGGAATTGGATATTTATGTCAAAACTTTTGCGGATCTAAATTGAATTGTGTAATCAGGTTGTTTTATTCAATTGATTATATAATTTACATTAGAATACATTTAATTACAATCCCGAACCATCAATTTATATATATTTTAGCAAGAATTTATTGAATTTGCGTTTCGGGCTCAAAAACCCTAATTATGCTAATTTGGGTATTTCTTTTATTCGTTTTGAGTAATTGATTATATGATACGTTATAAAATATGTCCAATTGCATTTTTAAACATTCAATTTAAATAAATTAATAAAATTTAACTGAACTACATTTTCGAGCCTAAAACCCTAGATTTCAAGTGAAGTTATGAAATTGGTCATTTGTATAGTTCTTTTTCTAAAATTGAATTTATAAAAATATTTGAGATGATCATAAGTGCATTTTAATACCTTCAATTGTAATTAATTGATTTGAATTATTCGAGTTTGTGTCTTGGGCTTTGAAACCCTAATTTCGAAAACCAATTGTCTTGAATTGGCTACTGAAAAAATTATTTCATTGAAATTTATTATCTAGATTTATTTAAAATTAACTTAATTTTACTCTTAAGCTATCAATTTGAGATAATAAAATTTAATTAGTCGGTTCATAGTTCGGGCATTAAAAACCTTGATTGTCGGAGATGGTTTTATAAAATTGATAGTGCTATGTATCTTTTACGTAATCGATTTCTAGCTTTGATTTTAAATTATTTGAACTATGTTTTTACCTTGTTGGGTTGGATTGGTTCTCTAAAAATTGTTGGGTTGTCTTTTAGGCTGCAAAACCTAATGAGTAAGTTATTTTCGATAAAATCAACTTATAATTTATTATTCTTTCACAGGCTTTCTAAATCAATTTAAAATGCCTTAAGTGATATGTGTTGAACTCGATTTGGTTAATACTTAATCTTAAAGGAGCTATGCTCTTGAGTATTTGGTTTTGGACACATTTTTCAAGAAAGACAATTATCCTTATTGATTAAATTGTAATACTTAAATTGTTGATCGATAAGGTAGTTTTTAACTTAGTCCTACAATTTCTATTGGCGATCTAGGAAAGCATTATTGTGGATCCTCGAGCTAGTGATCTCCCTCTAGCTCTTTCTTTTTTCGCTAAGCTAGCCTTGGACCTAAGTAAGTCTCTACTTACCTCCACTTATGGGTGTTTTGTGAGGATGAATTGTTGTGCATGCGTGTTAAGAGGTAAAAGTTGTGTGACTCACACAGGTTGGTACATCAAACATGTAATATGCCTTGTGTGATGCTTTGTATAATCATGAGGTTTAAGTAATTCATACTTTAGCTTATTGTTGAGCATGCTAGGGTTATTTGACTCTTTTGAAGGGGACAAATGTAAAAGAATGTGCTTACACATGTTGGAATGTGATTACACTTTATGTTTAGGAGTACGATTGAGTAAAAGAACATGTTACAGGCATGATTAAGTAACAAAGCAGGTTAAGCTTGTTACCTTCAAGCATGGATAAGTGAAAGGCATGTTAAAAATCGTAATATATATATATATATATATCTTGATTTATTGACCGGAAAGCATCTTAATGTGTGGCATGAATTGTTTTCCAAGAGATGGAGCACGCTTTAGGGTTTTCTAGCTGCATGGTGCATTATGAAATAATATGAATGAATGTTGATAATTTAATGCCTCTCTCGGCGTAACAAAGTGTTGAATGTGTTTGAATCATGGTTCGGGGCTGAGCATGTCCTTAAGTAATGCTCAGGGCTGGACATGTCCCTGAGTAATGTCCGGGGCTAGACATGTCCCTAAGTAATGCTCGGGGTTGAGCATGTCCCTAAGTAATGCTCGAGGTTGGACATGTTGTAACACCCCCAAAATTCACTACTAAAAAATTTCGTTAATTAAAGGAAGATTAGCGGAAACAGATAATTAAAATGTGAACTTTGGGAGTATTACCGCCACACTTAGTACCAGACCGGTTCACTCATACCGTTCCAGTACCAAGTGCTAAGGCTAAGAAAATGAAATACAATTCGAAAGACATTCAACATGCATAAATCAGAGTAAATTGCAAGAACTTCAACATATTTAAATTAGAGTAGCGCATCAAATCGTTTTCAGAAATAAAATCCACCAATGGTGGTTACTTTAACAACGTTAACATTTAAAACCGAGAAATTAAATGAGAAAGAGAAAAATCCATGATACCGGAAAATTCCTTACTCTCCTTCCCGTAACCCACTTGAGTAGCACCTGAAAATACCTGCAAGGGCACTGCCCATTGAATAGGCAGGGGCCCCATAAAGGGAATCCCTTCAGTACTACGGTACTGAGTAACCCTTTAATACCACACTTAAAGATAGGCCCGCATACGACACATAATGCAAGCCACACACATATAAATAATGAGAGATGTATACATGACAATGACAAACATAATACTTTATAAGTCACGATCGATACTTTGGGCCTTAAGCCATTATTCTGTCATTAATCCACCAATATCATATTTTATATCCATGTGAGTACGAGAACCCCACTATTATAGCCGGTGGACCGGAAGTCAACACACAGGGCAGAACGCCTCTGACCACTATTATTGCCGGTGGACCGGAAGATAAACACACAGGGCAGAACGCACCTGACCACTATTATTTGCCGGTGGACCGGTCTGGCCCCGACTCACATGGTGTTCCACTATAAGTGATTAGTATTTTTCCATAATCTTATTCCCATACACAACTGATTTTATTGAGCTCGGGACCCCCACTATTTTGGCCGGTGGACCGGAATATATATAAAATCATCATCCAGGGCACAACGCTCCTGGCCACTATTATAACAGGTGGATCGGTACTCATAATCACACACCAGGCAACACGCTCCTGGACCACTATTATAACCGGTGGACCGGTACGCAATATCACATACCAGGGCAACACGCTCCTGGACCACTATTATAACCGGTGGACCGGTACGCAATATCATAAATCACTGGGCCCGGCTCATTAATATTCCACTTTCAATTATCGTATCTTTCCTTTCGTTAATCAGCACATCAATCATATTTATTTGCCTCGATTGGGAGATCGATAACCCGGGACACAAAGGTACACCGGTCGTACCGGTGCATATCAGCTACTCAGTACCCTTCAACCGTGAACCTAAGGACGCAAAGGTACCCTGGTCGTACTGGTGCATAAAGCTAACTCAGTACCTTACCGACAAGGACACCTAATCCATAAGTATGCATACCCCCTAACTAGGTCCGTAGAGCTAGGAAGAGTAAGATATAGGGCCTGGCTGGGGCACAAAGGCACACCAGCAAATACCAGAATAATCGTGGACTAAACCACGTCCTTAGGGTAGCGACCCCTAAGGAGTCACCATTCCCGATCTCGAGGTCTTTCACTTTAAGTAATAGTGTCTTAATTAAGGTGATCACAGAAAGCACGATGATCCGATACTTATTCACTTTCAATCGTTTCGATATCATTAATCGTTTCTTATTCAGAGGATTATCCAGGATGTCACAGAGAAACCATCAAGGCCATACTAATCATTAGATACTCTTACTTGGCTAATCAGCATTATTTAATCATATTAATATTCCACAATATCAAAGGCATGGCAGGTACAAACCACTCATTTGCCCTTTACTTATATAATTGTTAAGTATCCATTCCTTACTTGATAAATTACCACATTACCCTTAAGGTTGCATAATTACCAAATTACCCCTTGTCCACTTTAGATTACCAAATTGTCTCCTACACTTTTTAGACCACCGTTCACCCCTTATAATTACTACACTTGTCATATTTCCCTTTTGGTTGGTTATGTTACCAGATCGCCCTTCTCCTTTGTTATAATTACTAAATTGCCCTTGAGTTGGATAAATTACTAAATTACCCTCCTTCATTATCATGATTACTATTTTGCCCCTTTAGTTGGTTAAACAATTATCACTTTACCCTTTTATCGGCTAAATTACCAAATTGCCCCTTTAGTTGAACAAATTACCAAATTGCCCTTCTCCTTTATCATAATTACCATTTTACACCTCTCAATTATTTTAATTGCCATTTACCTTTTTTAATTATCACAAATCCCAAATTACTCTTCTTCATAATTACCAATATTAATTTACCCTTTTTCATAATCAAAATTACTATATTACCCTTCTCCATTATTAAAATTTCCATAATGCCCTTTAATTGGTTAATTTACCAAATTACCCTTCTATAGTATCATACTTATCCAATTGCCCTTCTACAATCATAATTTACTTGCTAAATTATCTTTTGTCGTTATCATAATTACCAAGTTACCCCTTACTCCCAGGTTTACCATAATATCCTTTCATTTACAAAATTACCATTCTACCCCTTACATCCAATTTTACCATAATATCCTTTTATTTATGAAAATTACCACCATACATCCTTTACTTTACAAATTACTATTTTACCCTTTCACATCCAAGATTACCATCTTTATCTTTCCTTACATAATTACCATTTTGCCCGTCTTTTCCAATTTACCATATTACCCCTTTTACTTATAAATTTCCACTTCGCCATTCACTTATAAAATTTACCATATTACCCTTTACTTATGAAATTACGATTTTGCCCCTCTACCTCCAAAATTACCATAATGCCCTTTTTACTTGAACAATTACCATAATGCCCTCATTCATCCAAAGTTACAATTTTACCCCTACTTCCAAAATTACCATTCTTACCACTTACTTATAAAATTACCATATTGCCCCTTGACTCCAAAATTACTATTTTACCCCTACTTTCAAATTATCACAATATCCTTTTATTTACAAAGTTACCACAATACCCTTTTATTTATAAAATTACCATAACACTCCTTTTATTTTACAAATTACTAAAATACCCTTTTGTTTACCAAATTACCAAAATGTCCTTTTTCACTTGTGCAATTTCCACTCAACCCCTTTATTCAACATTTTATGAATTTACTAACCCTACATAAAATAACAATATTAATACTTCATTTTTGTCATCTAAGTCCACCAACTTATCATTATTCAACATAATACTCATTAGCAACTATATACATTGATTCACATACCTCATAAGCATAATTACTAAAATACCCTTAGACAATAACATTATTCATGTATTAGCAACATGGTGCGTCATAAACAAGCATTTAACATTTCTGTCCATATTTCCAACTCCTTCCTTATTCAACACACCTACATATGGCACAAAAGTTATCATGCTATTTCTTTTTAACAACAATATAAGAAACCATAAACATATCATGCTAAGCATACAAAACATGCATAAAATCATACTAAACCCTAAATGTGCTAGCATGCGTTTTTCATATATTTAAGGGAGGATTAACGGTTACCTTAATCCCGCAAAATATCAATCTTACCAAGCATAATTAGCAACTCAACACCTAAAAATAATATCCATCATGTTTATGTTAGAAATAAGAACCAAAGCATAAAACTTTATAAATTTTAATTAATAAAACACTTAACATAAAATACCATTTTACCTTAAAAATTATCCAAACAATTTTTAAAATGAAGGGGAGCTCACGCTGCATGGGCAGCGTGATTTTCATGCAAAAATAAGGGGTGGAAGGGTTCAAAGGGGGGTGAAGGAAGCAAGATTCATCATTTTCGGGTTAGGGTTTTTAGGCTAGAAAAGAAGGTGGTTAGGGGAGGTTCTAAGGCAGGGGAATGGTGCAGGAGTGTAGAGGGGGTGTAGGTGGAGGCTAAGGGTGGTTTCACGGCGACGTAGGGCGGCGGAGACGGCGGTGGCGGGGCGGCGAAGTTGGCTGCCAAGCAGGGTCGAGGGCGAGGGGCTGAGAAGGAAGGAAAAGGAGAGGGAAAAATGGAGGGGTTAAAGGGCTGTTTTTGGCTAACTAATGAATGGCGGTTGTAGAGGGGGTTGCAGGGTCTTGAATGGTGGCTTGGGTGGCGGAAGAGGGGGCCGGAAGGCGGCGATCGACGGCGTTACAGGTGGGCTATCGGGAAGGGTGAAAAACCGGGAGAAAAGGAAGAGGGGAGGAAGAGGGAGTTGCGGGGTGGCTCGGGTGGTGTTGGGGCGGTGCAGGAAGGTAGCATACGGTGGCATAAGGCGGCTCTGGGGGTCCAGTTAGGCGGTGTACGCGGCGGAGGGTGGCGGTGGAGCAAAAACAGGGAAAAACGGGAGAGGAAGAAAATGAGAGAGAAGGGAGGATCGGGGAGTAAAGGCTCGAGAGGATGGGCAGAAAATGGGTTGAAGAGGAGAAGAAAAAGAAGAGGGAGAAGAGAGGGGGCAGGGGCTGATCGACGGCAACGTCTAGGGTGGCAGGGTGTCGTAGGGTGGCAGGGAGGGGAGACGAAGAGGGGGAAAAAAACAGAGTTGTGGGATGGTTTGCAGGGCTGGATGGGTTCGAAAATAGGAAGAAAATGACGGGAGAGAAGGAGGGCAGGTGGTGGCAGCGATGGGTGCAGGCGGTGGCAGCCAACGTCTCGGTGGTCGGGCATGGCAGGCGGTTATGGCGATGGCGACGAGTCGAGGAGCTGCTGGGTCGAGAGTCATGACGTTGGGAGAATAAGAAATAAGGGAGCAGGCCGGTCGGGGAAGGGAGAAAAGAAAAGGGGCTGGCCGGCCGGTCTGGGGGAGGAAGGAGGGGTAGGTCGGCCGTGCGGGGCTGGGGCGACGGGCGTGCGAGCGAGGGAGAGGAGGGGGAGACGGGCCGAAGGCCCAACGCGCGGGGGAGAGGGGAGAGCAGGCCGGGCGGGCGGCCTAAGGGGGAGAAAAAGGAAAAGAGAAGAAAGAAGAAAAGGAGAAAAAGGAGGAGGAAAAGAAAAAGAAAAAATGAGAAAATAGGGGAAATAAATTAAATAAATTTTATAAATCATAAAATGTAATATTCTTGATAATTTATTTAATTTAATAATTTAATTTATTATAATCTAATATATTAGTTTAAAAAGGATAAAGTTGGTAAAATATTAGTTTTGGAAAATTATTTAAATAAAACAATATGATAAATAGCAAAATATTTATTTTTAATTTATTAAATACTCTTATCCAAATTTACATACTCTAAAATCCATAAAATAATTAAAATAAATAATCTAAAAACAATTCTATTCCAAATAAAAGTAATTTATTAAAATATAGGTTTTCGAAATTTTTGGGGTATTACACATGTCCCTGAGTAATGTCTGAGGGCTAAAGGCCTGATTGGTTTGGTTTGGCATTGTCCATAGATACCCGATTGGTTTGGTTTGGCATTATCCATAAATGCCCGATTTGTTTGGTTTGGCATTGTTTATAAATGCCCTGTTGGTTTATTTAAATATTTTATTGGATTAAGATGTTTGCATCGGAAATTGTGTGGCCATGTAAGTAATGAGTTGTCAATAATATGGATTATTCCTACCTGAGGCACATGAGCTACTTTACATTTCCATCATACCACACTTACAGGTTTAAGTAGGATGTTACATATGTTTCACATGTTATTATATGTGTAGGGTAGGATTTATGACATGGGTATTGAGTATGCATAATATTGTATCAATGTAAAATGAAAATTTTCAGGAGTGAAAAATGGGGGTATTACATGGGGCCTTAAATTCAATGTGAAAGATAATATGATTTGAGATAAATAACCTTATGGGTAAGTTACTAATGAATTAAAGTGGAAGAGTATATGAGTTAAGACCGAAGTATAGGGTCTATTTTACTGGATGATAATAGTGGCTCAAGTGTGTTGTCTTTAAGAGGTGGTTCATACCGTTCCACTATTTTAAGAATAGTGGCTTAGGAGAATTTTTCCTTGAGAGGTGTTGGGTCTGTTCCACCGGACAATAATAGCGACTCAAGTGTGTTTTTTCTAAGAGGTGCTTCAAACTGTTCCACCAATTTAAGAATAGTGGAGTCCATGAACTCAATGTGAATAAAGGAATGAAATGGTTATATCTAATTAAGAGGCTTGGATTAGTAATTACCTTGTGATATTTTATGTGTTTGCATGTGTATTTAACTATATCCCTGACTCGACAGTATTACCGCCTTACTTAGTACATAGCGTACTGACCATATTTTTCATGGGTGTTGGTCATTCCTAAGAGCAGATGACCCTAATACTTCTGTGTGGGTCTTTGAGGACCAATTAGATGATTTTTCTACATATGATGTGTTGTATGGGGAGGAGTGATTTTTCCTGTACTAGGTGTTTGGGCAAAGAGTCAAGTTATTCGGATGATGTTTTTACCCGGATACCTTTAGACTTTTCAATCCATAGTATTCTTTTTGTTTTATTTTGTTATTGTACCCCGGAGTTAATCTCCAAACTCATATTTACGTTTATAAAGCTTCTCTTATTTCTATTTACCTTATTTTACTTTTAATGGTTTTAGCCTTATGATTGATGTGAGAATGGTATGATAAACCAAACTTACATCAATTACAGCGGTAATACCCTATATTTTAGTTATAAGCTTCCACTATAAAACAAAATTTTTCAGTAGTAAAATTTGAGTTACATGTATTAGATTCTTACCTCACATCTATATGACTAAATCAATGACTCATTCTTATTAAACTTATATTTTTCGTTTGTAGAATTTTTTTACGAGGAGACAAAGAATTTATCTTTTCTCTCAAAGCAACAGACACTTCTAGTGGATAGGGAGTGAATATGAAGATATGAACAAAGCCCATTGAACTTGTAAAACTGAGAAGGAATCCCTTCAAGCCAAAATCTTTAAATTGGAGACTAAAAAAGGCCAACTTAAATCTTCTACCCATGACGCATATTTTTTCCAAGCTTAAGTCACTAGTTTGGAAGACCATTTAGAAATGGTGAAACAAACATCAAAGGTTGAAATGGAGCTACTGAAAGAAAATGATATTCGATTGGAAGGTGATCTCTACAAAGAGATAGTAACAATCGATAGATTAACCTCTAATAAAAAGAAATGGGTTGCGGATGCCAAGAAGGTCTAGCAATTTTATAATATAATGAAAGTTACTTAGTATGAGAACAAACTTCTCAATGCTAAATTAGCTAAGTTCCATGTAGGGATTGATTGGCTCTGCAAAGAAATATTAGCTAAAAACTCAGCGAATAGCAAAGAAATTAAAAGTCTTCAAGAACAAATGTTTGATGCCAAACAAGCGATCAACACACAACAAAAAGGCATGGACAATCATATAAGTAAACCAATTGGTGAGGCCAAGATGAAACGTGTTACTAAAGTTGTGAACAAGTATTTGGCAAGTGAAGAATTTGCCCGATATAATAAACAACTTCAATCACAATGGTATGACTATGGTGCCTCTGATGCATATGCTCAATTTAAAATCTTGGTTGAGTGTGACTAGCTAGGTAAATCCAATAAAAAATTGTAAAAAGACGAAGAATTGGAGAGTATTCCCATTTTTGAAGGGTTAAAAAAGAATTAAGGCAATAGTGAAGATGAAAAAACTTCTTAAGGGCACAATGGACTTTCCCCCCTTTTTATCAATATTTGTATAAATCCTCCATATAGATGGCATTATCTTTTCCCTCTCTTTGCAATTATTTATTCTCATATGTTCCTATACTGATGCCGAGAATACATATTATGCTATCTTAGGAAGACTAAAACCATAATATAAGAATACCAAGACCAAGGTACTCAAGATATGAAGCCTTATCTATTATAGGAAGATCCATATGGCACACCCTTCAAAATTTTATTATACTTTGGTGGTGGTGAATCAAGTTAGGGTCTGATTTAGTCACCATTGGTTGATCAAAATGAATGGACCAACCAAACCCCTTAGCATGGGTTCAGTGCCCTTAATACCTTGGTTGAGGAACATACCATGGTAGCCTTAGCTTAGCTAAGCTAAAAAACTACTAGGTGTGCTAAATGATTCAATAACCTTGGTATCTCGACCAAGAATGCATCTTAAAAACTTAGGCTTATTGATTGAAAGAGAACTTCGCTCTTTCATCTTCACTAGGAGTGCCCTTCAGGCTTAGTGAATGAAAGCAAGTATGTCTTTCAAGTCACCAATTGTTCCCAATTTTCAACTTTTGCCTCTTTGAGAGCTTATATATTAAGCCTTGGTCTGAGTGCAATTCAACAAGTGTGCTCACTTTCATTGCTCAATGAACTTTATGAGGGATTATGCATTGAACCTCAGAATTAATGAGTGAAAGATTTATGGTGTACTTTCACATCATTAATTATGTCCATCTTTAATGCTCGACAACCTCGGTGGGAGTTTATAGGAAAAAAATATGTTGAAGACTTCTTTATGACAAAGCTTGCAGTCTTTACTTTATCGACGACATCTTATTAGATGAATCTTTATGAGTCAACTTACTGTCTTTACTTTGTCAAACAACCTCTTGTTATATAAATAATGTGTTTGAAGTGTATGTCCTCACATTGTTCAATGGACGTGTGTAATGCAGAAAACATTGCCACTACCAAACAAATAAGGGATACAAATTTCTTCTATTATTATTAGTGTTAAAGAAAAAGAAACCAACATAGTACATAGATGTAAATGTAACAATGTTATCTTACAAATAAGTTTCTAACAATTTACAAATAATATTTATCTTCCATCCTTATCAATCAATATGAAGGTTGTCGGCCCAACTTGCTTTTTAATTTGATATAGACCTTCCCACTTAACTATCAGCTTACCCTAATGGACATTACCTTAAAATTTTGCCTTACGTAATATCCAATCTCTAGCTTTTAGACTCATAGGCTTGACTATCTTATTATAGTATTTGGCTACTTATTAGTGGTAATTTACAAGTCATATTTAGACTATGTCTCTACACTCCTCAAGCAAATCTTACTCTATCTTTAAGGGTTCTTTTTTTTTTTTTAGGATCATACTAGCTAATCCTATATAATATGGCATCTTTCTTCATCGGAATAACCGTCTAATCTTCAAAAACTAAGCCGAATAGAATTTCTTCCATTGAGATCTTTACTAGTTGTCGTAACAACTCATAATATTACAAAACATTCTTCCACCCAACCTCGTTTCCATTTAGCCGGTGACTCAATGCTTTCAATATCTCTTTATTCTTTCGCTTAATGCATGTATAACATGGTCCAAAATATACGATAAGATAACTTCTACTTTATTGAAACTAACTTAATTCAATAAAAAATATATGCAATAAATAACTTTTTACTAGCTTATAAACTAATTAATTTTTAAAAAGTTGTTTACAATAGCATAAAGCTTACTTTTCCCTAATTTTTTAAATAATTTTACATACTATTAACGGGACCAACCGATGACCCCTGACTTTTGCTTTACATATGTCATAAGCTCAGGACCAGATAATCAGTAAATAAACACCATAAGAGCATTTCCATATTTAAACTCAAAAGCAACCGTTAAATGTAAACACAAGCGCAATTCGGAGGACACAGCACGACACCAGACACATGATAAAACAGTCATAGTAGCGTCACAGTAACAGCACCAAATGATTTATTGAAGATGTCCATCATCTAAAAAGGTCAGCGGCCGTCATCCGGCTACTTTTCTTGTATAAGTTCTGCTTCCTTGAATATTCTGGGATCGCCCCGTAAACATATCAGATTGACCATGCCATCCTCCAGCCTTCATTGGTGGCGGCAGAGACTGAGCCATACCTGGCTTGCCGTTGCTAACTGTCATGTTAGACAGCCTGTCAGCAATGGTCGAAACCCCACGATTAGTCCTCCCAACATAGTTGGAGGATGGGCTGTTTTTCACTGGTGGTCGATATTTCATCTGTCTTTCAGAGATCTTTTGGGATCGGTCATTCTTCTTTAGATCCTGACCATCCATTTGAAGTTTGCGCTGCACTCCAGCACCCAAGGCAGCATATGGCTTTGGATTGACAGGCTTCGAATGAGACACAGTCCCAGAACCTGAATGCTTCCTAGCTGATTTCTGCTCCAGATAACCCCTACTACTGCTCGAAGGAGGTGTTCTGGTCATAGCAGACCTCGAACGAAGGGATGGTGGGGCGTAGAAACAATTCTGCGCCGTGATAAATACCAAATTAAACTCATCCATCACTGTGCAACCACATTGAGAAAATAAAATCACGAATGCTCATTACCTGGAAAAACGGATGCTGAAGTACCTCAGCAGCAGTAGGTCTCTTGAAAGGATCCCATGAACATAGTGACTGGGAAAAACATCATAATAATAATAATACAGAATAATGTCAATGAGAGAGGGTGGCAATTCAACTTTAAGTTTTGTTCATATTCAAACACAGATGGATCAAAAAAAAAAATAATGAGTTGCGTCAAAGAGAAAAGTTGGTATTTCAACTTCAGCAAGAGTTCATATTCGAAACTCAGTGGATTGACAAATCAGACTAACCGTGATAAGCTTTATTGCATCATCACTCACAGACGGCATCAACACAGAAAGATGTACCCCAGGGAACTGTAATCACAAAAAATGACGAATCAATCACCAAAAACAGAAAAATAGGATAAGAACATAGCTCAGGATGAACACCTTCAGAGCATAAACAACTTCATGCACCAAAAGGCATTCAGAAAAATGAGAAAAGCTCACCTGAGGGAACTGATAATTCATGGCTCTCGCAAGCAGTAGTCCATGGGCCCAAGAGTTCTCTGTGGGACTGCCTATGACACTACATATCTTGTATATCTCATCAGCTTCACTGCAAATCATAGGAGAATACCAATGCAACATCCAAATACTTCAGAATAGAAGCCTGAAAGGCTCGCAAATGACAAATCATGTTGCAACAAGCTTTCATCAATAAACTTCAAATATTCTAAATGCATACCTTATACCAGGGAAAAGAGGACGAAGAGTTAACAATTCGGCCATTATGGCACCCATTGCCCACATATCTGTAAAAGATAAGAACACAGCAGCCTGTTAAGTGAGTCACAGTGAAAAAGGCGGGCATACTTATTTAAATCAGTCAATCAGGCTCACCAACAGCAGAAGTATAAGTGGGAGACTGCAACAGAACCTCAGGAGCACGATACCTGTCATAAATTCAATTTAGATTAGTAAGAACAACATTCTGCTCGCAAATTAGATCAGTGGCATGTAATGACTCACCAACGAGTCGAGACATATTCTGTATAGGGTGGTGCAGAACTAATTTCGCGAGCAAGACCAAAATCAGCAATTTTAATAACATCTTTTGTCACCAGAATATTTTCTGTAAACAGGCAGAACAAAAAATTAGTAGCCATTGGGAAAACTCGTAGAGTAGAGAGAGAGAGAGGTCAATCAACAAGATAGGAAACGTAACAAAATACATCTGGGAAACACTTAAACTGATAGTCATAATACTGATACAGCCATACAGGAGCGTTGCCCTCAAAGAAGAACATGCTGCAGCCATATGCATTTTTACCAAATAAAACCTCTTTTCTCTCAGCGAACAGAAAATGTTATGGATTGTTGGGATATATAAAAATATCAGATTTAAAGCCACATCGCAAGAAAGTAGCTAATGTCAAAGTACTCATCCCCAAATAAGATAATTGATCATCTTTTCAACATCACACATGTAAGGCTATAAGCAACATTACTCTTGTATTTATTATCTTTCAGTGAGTACATTGCCAAAATTCTTTAAGCAGTTGTCATAGTTAAAAAAATGGAACCTGGTTTGAGATCACGATGGAAATATCCACGCTGATGCATATAAGCAAGACCTTGAAACACTTGGAAGCACCAATTTCTTACTTCGACCTCTGAGAAAGGCTTTACCCTGTTTTTCATGAGCTGGTACAAATTGTAGTCCTGAAAAACAGAGAAATAGTTGATGAAATAAGTTCCTAAAGTAGCAACATTCCACTGAAAGTGCAAGCCTTTATAAATCAGCCAAAAAGTCACAAAATTACCATATACTCGAACACGAAATGCAGTATATCATGTTCCCTGATTACTTCCTTCAGCTTCACAATATTTGCATGGTTCATCTTCCTCAGTGACTGCATGACAATTGAAAAAACATTTTGATCAGGATGCGTAATGGAGGAATACGAATTAATAGTCAGCACAGGCAAAGTTCACAATACCTTCACTTCTCGCAGATTAATGCATTCTTCCCAAGAATAATACTTCTTCTTCATCTTCTTTACTGCAACCTAAAAATGTAACCAAAATCCAAATTATCAATAACTAATACATGAACAAATAAGCATCAGAAAGGAATTACCACAAAGGATTAACTTACGATTTCCCCAGTCTGTTTATTCATCGCTCGCCAAACACTTCCAAAAGTCCCATCACCAACTTCCTTAATAAGCTTATACCTGCGCTGTGCAGGGATCATATATACTGCCATTGTAACAAAACCAGATTTACAAACTAAAGATAATCAGGTCAAGCAAACACACCTCTCCATGTTTAGAAGAAACACACAATCTTCAATAGCTGGTGAGTGGTGATTTGTTATCCACAAATAGCAGCAAAACACTAAACTCCTCAACAGATAAAATATATAATCATACAAAGATAAAAAGTTGCTCCTGCCTGATCCAGCTCAATCAACCATCAAATTTGTAACGAAACAAAGCCACAAAAGCACAGAGCTGCCGAAGTAGACAGATCTCACAGACTTATTCCCACAGGACAGTTGAGCAGGAAAATGCAACCATAGCAAGGAATCCACAGCTGATATGAAGAGATACTCAAGAACATGATCTTCAACACAATCCCTGACTCAAGTTGTCATCAACCTAGACTGGTAGAAAACTGGACAGCAATCTCTATGTCTATGCTTCTACTTGTAAGCATAAGGAGCTGAAACAAATGAAGGAAACTATGGCAACGAGTTCAAGTCGGAAAGGCTTATCTAATGCTGATTAGAAACGCAACACTCAGATCGCATGGTAGCAGATGTTATCCCTGCAGAAGTATAAACAGAGAATGATAGTGAAGGATTTACCAGAAACAATATTGCAGATCACATCACATAAAGAAAATAACCTTACTGGCCATAACCAACAAGACATCTCCTGAAGCTGCTGACTGGATGTGCACTTCCGCTTGCACTGATAAAAGCAACAGAGCTCAGTTAAAAAAATGATGATATTCTATTCAAAAAAACTGCAGAAAACACAGGTGACTCACTTATAGGAGCGCACTAAATATCCAACAACTGTCTCAAGAGTAAATTGCATTAGGCCTCCTATACTGATCATCTAAGAAAGCTTGGGCACTATGTGCAGTTGACAAAAGAAACAAGAAGGAAACTTCCAAGGATGAAAAACCGCCAGTCAAGAGCTTCCTGGAATGAAATAACCCGAAGATCGAAGGAATTTGCCCAGAAGCAGACATTCTCCATATTGTAGTGAAGGCAAGAAGTGCTCTTTAGATCAAAATCCTGAACCAACAAGCAACAGATATAAGCAAGTCAGATATCACAAGACCACAAGGTCAAGCAAGAGTGCATCAACCAAAGAATCCAGAACCGAAGTTTGTCAATGATCTATTTTCTTTTTTGCAAAAAGGAAAATTATCGCAGCAAGCTGCATATGACTAAGCCAGGGAAATCTAGTTTATCAATAAATATATTCAGAAGTCATAACTCACAATACATCCTATTCCAATATCCAAACCCGCATGAACATGCATTCAATGATTTTTTACAATCGTGAAGATATGAAAGTTCAAATGAAGGTAGATCTAAGAAGAACATATGCATATTAGTATCATCACTCTTTCTTCAGTTGTTTTAGATACAAAAGGTCCAAACCCAATATCACCCACAATGATCAAAAGGAAAGGGAAGCATTGCAATAAGAGAATCCCAATGAAATCATCGATGTTTTACCAATTGACACTAGTAAGCACCACAAAATAATCATAGAGATGCGAACAATGGTGAAACCAATTCCCAATATCTTTGCTGATATACATTAAAACGAATGCTCAAGAGCCGATTAAGAAAATAAGATTCCCAACTCTTTTTGCTTTCCCGAAAGCTTTTATGTTAACTTTACATGGTTCTTCAAAAATAAACAATCTATCGAGCTCAACGCAAAATGAACCAAGTATAAGCACCAGGAAGAGAGGTGTGCAGCAGCAGCAGCCATTACAAAGATTAATCAAATATTCAATGCGTAACAGACAACCAACCTTTGATGTGGACAAAGCAGATGTTAAACTTCAAATTCAACCACAAGGCGAGTGGCATAAAAGAGCAACAGGCAATAACAATCGGATTCATCTTGCCTTGATTGTGTAGAGAAAAAAAAATTAAATAATTATCCACCGAAGCTAGCTTATATCATACCAAAACCTAACCCTAATTCCAAGCGGTCACAACAAAATTAAACTTTCAAAATCACCTAAAGACTAGCATGAAATGCCGATCTGTACATTTGGTTGACAAAAATGAAACTCCAATTACAATTAAGAATTGACAACGCCTACCTCCTCTGCAGACCTATTATACGGACAATTGCATGAAATCAATTAGTAGATTGAAGAGTACATCCAAAATCGATCGATTAGATCAATTCACGATGCGAAATTATAAACGATAAATAATTACATGTTAACACAATCGAGATCTGATCTAACAACACGGGAACACAGGATCTGCAGCACAATAATCCGATACCTGTAAGCCAACCGGCATAACCTCCCTAGCGACGGAAGGGGAGAGGCCGACTCCAGAGCGCTCGTATCTTCTGTTTGTCTCCCACCCGTCTTTTCCCCTCAATGTTCTCTAACCAATACAGCTCTGTTCCTTTCACTTTATTTCTTCGATTGCCTAATTACGAATTGACGACCAAGCAATCTATGTTGAAACTCAAAGAAAGCCGCCCAGTTTCCTATTTTACCATATTCGTATCTCTCTTATTGTTCCCCTTGTCGTGTAACTCGTATCGGTCCCCCAATTCAACACGATTCTATGTTGACATGCCGATGCCTCACGTACATCCCGTATAACTTGTCAGTATTATTATTATTTTGTTTGACGGTTTATCTTAAATTAGGTTTATCCAAAAACTAAGTTAAAAATTATATTAAAATAACTATGAATTTTTTTTTTACTAAAAGAGATCTATATTATTATAATTTTGGATTAAAAAAATATATGAGTTTATATTTCACTAGTTTATATACTAAAATTTCATCATTACATAATTGATATTCTTTATATTTGAATTTTACTATTTTACAACTAATTTACATTGTGCTTATATTTTTATTATTGTACTTATATTTTAACATTTATTTTATAAATGTTTACTCATTTTTCTGATGTAAAACATTAATAAATACAATAATAATAAAATATAACACAATAAAGTTAAACATTGCTAGAAATATAATAAAATGTGAATACAATTGTTATGAAATATAAGCACAAAAATAATAAAACATAAGTCTATTAATAGTGAAATATAACATAATAATGATAAAATATATGTGTGATGAACTTAAATAGAAAAATATTGAAACATAAGTATAAAAGTAATTAAAAATAAACACAATAATGGTAAAATATAACCATATAATAATGAAATATTATGATGAACATCAACAAAAAATGATAAAATATTAACAAAAAATTGGTGAAAATATAAGCACGAATAATTGTGAAGCATTACACAATAATTGTAATATATAAACACAATAATAATAATAAATATAAACAAAATGAACACTGATTTGATAATAATGATGAAACTTTAGCACATATCTAGAGAAATAAAATGATGTAATTTTTTTATCTTTAAAAGTATATTAATATAGATATTTATTTATAAAAAAAATATCATATATTATAATATAAGTTATTTATTTTTATATCCCGAACTAAAGATTATCTAGATTAAAAAATGTAAAATAAAAAAATATTAGTGTTCATAATACCATGCGTCGGATAGAATTTCGGCTGATACTGCACCTTATAAGAAAAATCAATATAATAGTCCTAAAAGAGCTAACAATTGGCGGTTGCTTACAAAGGTAAAGATGTAGGGGCACAACCACCAAAAAAACTAGCTAAATGTGTGTATATTTGCTAAGATCATTTTAGCTAATTTTTACCTTATTTAATTTATAAAAAAAAATACTATGTTCATTTTTTAAAATATTTAGATGAAAATTATTTCTTAAAATTTTTATTATAATATTTTATTAAATAAATTTAAACTTTTGATTAGTAGTACCAAAAACAACCAAAAGCTAGAGGTTGAAAGTTGGAACTTATTTTATAAGTTACTCTAACAATTTTTTTTTAAAAAAAACTCTTATGTTAAAAATAGTTCATCATCCAAAAATTTCTAAAATTGGTCAATATAGTTTTTTTTTTGAAATAAGCTAAAAGCTAGTTGAAATGACCTTGATAAATATACACTAAAGGTAAGAGACTAGGGTAGGGCACAATTATCATATAGGTGAATAAAATTAGTATAACATCTCAAAATTTACGACTATTTTTTGAGCTAAATAAAAAATAATTTAATATTACTGTCATACTTAATATGAGTCTAGTTTACATATCATTCTCATATCAAATACAAGAAACAAATATTAACAGGCTAAACAAAATAATAAGATAATAAAAATAATTTTATAAACATAGATAAAAATTTTGAGATAAAACTTTGATTAAATACAAATCAAAATATAATAAAAGGAAACTATAGATCTAAACGTTTATGAGGTATCTAGGCAAAAACTCTAGCTAGCAGATAATATAAAATCTATGCTCAAGACCCAACATTACAATCACTCCACCCTAAGAAGTGCATCAAACTCATCAAAGTCATTAATATGATCATAAAAAATCTACACGTCAATAATTAGGTCGTTTATTCATGGAAATGAGAAGCACCCCCATATAAAGGATGGTCAATACTTATGTATTAAGTAAGATAATATTATGCCTCTCTAGAACAAGGCATACATAGCACATATATAAGGTTATAATGAGAATAAACTAAGCATGCATATTAAACATGGTATAAGATGACATAATATATAGTCGTATTAAAATCCATACTTATGTGGTCATTCAACCCATTTACTTAACTCATTGAGACTATAGAGCCGTTAGTAACAATACTCTTCCTTTTCCCTCTACATATAGGATAAAGATAAGCAACCTCACTAATACTCTCACATATAGGAAAATCACATGATTGGGCCACTAGTAAACCTCTAATCTTTAATTATGTGTATCCCTTATAGTCTTGTAGATCAGACTACTAATGTAACACCCCCAATTTTAGTACTTACAATTTTTTTTGTGGAAGCATTAATTACCAAAGATAATGGGTGTTATCGCCATACTTAACATAAGTTTGGTTCCCTCACCTTTCTTATGCCAAGTACTAAGGCTAAAACCAACCAAACCAAAAATAAATCAACGAAAATAAGAGAGATCACATAAATAAAGGTTACGGATAAATATTTTTCGTACAACAACAATAATCAAAATACAGCTAGGGAAATAAGAGTCCAAATGAAAACCGATACAACAAAAACTAGTACTCGTAGGTACAACACCGGTTTCCCCTAACTCTTAGACCTGTATGCCCATTCTGAGAATGGAACCTCTTCCCAAGGGCTCCATTTATCTTGGACACTCTTATAAGCTTCATGCCACTCCATGGCCTTCACATAGTCATCTGCAAAATGTAGTATTAGTACGATTTCCTTGCACTAAGTAAATCACAATACCTCATAATAGGTAGCATACCCATGTTGTACATAATCACACAATGATCCAAAACATGCTCAAACAATATATAATAAATCATGGATCAATACATATGTATAATTATATGCCATTGGAGTCTCATGCTCAATAAGAAACTATATTCAACCAAGTCACGTCATTTCAAGGTACACAATAACCATATCAAAATCCATGGCTGAAGCCGACTAATCAATCAATTCCAATTAACATAGTACGTCACTGAGGCAACTACCAAACTATCAATCCAATATATACCAAAATTCGAGGCAGAGCACTGAGGCAACTACCGAACCATCAATCCAATATATACCAAAAACGAGTTAGGGCACTAAGGCAACTACTGAACCCAATAATACATACCAAAGCCATCAAAAAGTATTCCTTTATTATTTATATTACTCGAAGGGGTACAATCAACCCAATGACACTGAGGTACACCTGGTCATATTGGTGCACGAAGGAAACACAATACCCATACTCTAGAATCTAGGGACACAGCAGTACACCTAGTCATATCGGCGCATATAGGCAACACAGTGTCTTCCAACCTCTATCACCTAATCCTTAAGTATCAATACCCCTTATAGGGCCCGTAGGTCACCTATAGAACAGATAAGGGTCTTATTGGGGCACAGAGGCACACTAGCGAATCAACTCAAATGAAGGCTAACACCTCGTCTCTAGGATAGCTAACCTTAAAGAGCAACCATTCCCAAACTTGAAATCTTCCACTTTAAGTATTAATATTTTATGAGGTAATCACAAACATTTCATACCGTATAATCATTTCCATTCCCATACTTAACCATTTTCCATTATTTCCAATTATTCGGATAAACCCTAAGGTAATCGATTTATGTCAAAGTCAAAGTCAACACTAAGGTCGCCCTATAAAATGTCTAAGGACATCCTATGTCTAGTTATTCATATTAGGTGCATTAGGTTGAAAATGACCAAAATGCCCTCAAAACCCTAATTTCGTCATTTTTATCCCATTTCATACAATACATTATTGTTACAAGCAATTTATCCTAAAAAGGCTAAGGATAATTATTCACAACATTTTAGCATATAGGTAATTTTTACAATAAGTTTTTGTTTTTATTTGATTGTTTAAAAGTTTATTTATTTAAAATTCATAAAAATCCTACCAATTGTTTGCATTTTGGACACAACATTTTTATATGACATTGGAATTCAATGATTCGTGTTAAAAAAATATAATTTTGAGATCTTAAAAATTCTTTTTATTTTACTCTGAATTCTAAGAAGGATTTATTCAACATCCTAAATTATGTTTATGCTAATTTCTATATTGAAAATATATTCTTAATACCAAATCTTTGTAATACCCCATTTTTAAAAACCTTAATTATAAATTAATAATTATGCGTGATTAGTGGTAATGATTATTTTAGGAGGTTTAGTGTTAAACGTATTATTATTATGTGTATTATTACGACGATTTATGTATGAATTCAATGAGGTTAAAATTTAATACAAATTGGGCTATTAAATTAAATTTTAATTTATCCCTGTAAATCTTAGCCTAATTATTTTATTAATAACCATTGACCCGTAACCCAAAGTATTTTCCTAAAATTCATCTTGGATTATTTTTACTTTTTTTTTATCCTTTTTAACCTATCCAGATCAGATTACTTTTTTCAATTTATTTTCTTTCCCAATACCTTAATCTATCAAAATTAAACCTAAAATAAAAATACAAATAATATATACTTTCTATCCTATCCTCCTTCCCACCCTCCTCCCTCACGTTACCTATGCATGGTTTTCCTCACCTCACTCCACTTTCCATGTTTCCCTTACCCCATGCAACCCATCACTCCTTCACTGATCACCTCACCCTCTCTACATTATTATACTAACAGACACCCCCTCACAGCCACCCTAATCCACTTCTCTGCCCCGTTCTTTTTTCTTCAAACAACCGCCCATGCCCCTATCCATCCTACACTCCAT
Organism: Tamarix austromongolica; assembly: GCA_039764185.1. Lineage (NCBI taxonomy): Eukaryota > Viridiplantae > Streptophyta > Magnoliopsida > Caryophyllales > Tamaricaceae > Tamarix > Tamarix austromongolica. The sequence continues at coordinate 104,193,092 of CM077816.1, read as the reverse complement.
TTCTTTTATTTTCTTCACCCACCTCCTAGCCATTTCGTGTACTACCACAACCATTCTAGACTTCACCTCCTTCCCCCATCGCAACCCTTCTCGTTTCCAGCTCCTCCATCACTTTCCTCCTATTCTTCTCCCTGCATTACCTCAACCAACTCCTCTCCTCTCGTGCCTGTCTACACCTAGCAGAACCACCCATTGCCCCATCCTCATCCAGCACCTAACAACCTTCCCTTCTTCCTCTGCACTCTCCTTCAAGCCACTAACTAGCTATCACTACCAACTCCTAGCTCCCTTCCTTTTTTTTGCCCCAACAGAGACACTGCCCCTCTTATCCCTACATGCAGCTAACAACCAGTAGCACAACACCAGCCACAGCTCCTCCCAATCACCTTCAGACACCCTTCCAGCACCAACCCCTGCATCACCTCTACCCCCATTGCAGCTAGCCCACACCACCATAGCCATCACCATTGACCGTCCATCTAATACCACCTTGCCACTTCCAACACCAACCACCATTGCCTTTTACATACACCCATGCCCACCTCTAGTTGTGCACCATTCTCACCACACAACCCAACATAACCACCTTAGTTATCACCCTCGACCACCAGTCTCCGCCATCTAGCCCAACACCACCTCCAACCTACACCACACCCATCATCCGTAGCACCCTAACCTAGTAGAGCTGCCATCTTCAACCATCGACCCTGCACCCATTGGCTGAACCTACACCATCGTAGCCGCTAGTCTCCACTACCACAACCATCACCAACCATCCAGCAATAATAACCCCCCTATTCATGCAGTCCCCACGGTGCACATGCAGCATGAGTGAATTGTTTTACCTTATAAATTTTGGTACTTATTATTAAATGTAAGGGTATTTTGGTAATTTTATAAAATAATAATAATAATAATAATAATAATAATAATAATAATTATTATTATTATTATTTTTCTGATAGATATTAATTCGATATTTGTGCTTTTATTTTTAGGTATAAAAGTTTGATTAGCAGGACCTAATAATTTTAGTAGATACCGCTAATTTTATATTTTTACTAAAACTCAGGTAACTGTTATACTCTACTACATTGATAAATATTGTATTATATCACATTAAGATTTTTGTATATGAAATATGTTAAGCATAATTCATTACGTTATAATTATGTGTTATTTGTTGTTATCATGAAAATTAGTAAATTTAGCATGTTATCTGATGTAAAATATTTCGGGTATGAAAGTATAACTAAAATGATTCTAATGATTGAAAAATATTTTGTGTGATAAGTATGTATAAAATAATAGGGTGAGTATACGTAGATATAATAGTGAAATAATAATTATAGATGTTTTCCCTAGGGGCAATTTAGTTCTTTTTAGTGTATTATGATATTTATCCTAAAAATCATGTTTAATATGCATTATTTGTTGTTGATTATGCGATCATGTATTTTGTACATTTTAAAAGTATATGATAGGATTTTGTATGTAGAAACAAGTGTAAAGGTAAAATTATCTTTTGATATAGCTGATAATTTAAATTGCATAATAAATAATTAAATTATTTTATTTTAGTCTTTTCACAACAAATAAATATATAAAATAGATTTATTATTTTAAGGGATGATAATCTGATAATTATTGGTCTTAGGGGCATTTTGGTCATTTCAACCTAATGTGCCTAAATGTGAATAATTGGACATAGGATGACCTTAGACTTTTAATAGGTTGACCTTAGTATTAAATTTAACCTTATTTTGGACTGTTGACCTTAGGGTTGACTTGGATAATTGAAAATAATGGAAAAATGGATAAGTATGGAAATGAGAATAATTATGCAATATGTGATATCTGTGATCATCTTATAAAGCACTAATATATAAAGTGAAATACCTCAATTTAGGGAATGGTTTCTCCCTAGGGTTAGCTACCTTGGAGACAAGGTAGGAGTCCTTGGTTTGTTTGATTTTCTGGTGTGGCGGTTGTGCCCTAGTAAGGCCCTAGTCAATTCTATAGGTGACCTACGAGCCCTATAGGAGATATCGATACTTAAAGATTAGGTGTCCGAGGTAAGGAAGGTACTTTGTGCCTCATGCATCAGTATAATCAGAGTGGTGTTATGCCTCTGGGTTGGATAGTTGGAGGGTACCATGATGCCTTACACCCCAATATGATCGGTGTACTTTTATGTCTCCGGGTTATTATTGTATCCCCCCTCAAGTAAATAAAAATGGAAATGATATAATTTGATTGGAATAATTATTATTGGATTATTGGATTGGTCAGTAGTAGCCTTATGCCTACCTATGATTTTAGTAGTAGCCTTTGTGCCTAGCTACCTATGATTGGTATTGTGCCTCTGTGCCTTACATGTGATGTTATGAATTCTGTTGGGATTGATGTTGAGATATGAGTCATGCTATGAATGTTATGATTGTTATGCTGGAGTATGTGACCTTGATAGAATTTAATTATCTAAATGATTATTGTATATCAATCATTATATGAATACCTAAATATATTGTACCATGGTTGTTGTATGCCTTGTATGTGTTCCTTGCTAGTTCTTCATATTAGTTTGGTATAAAGGGTTATTTAGTACCATAGTACTGATGGGTTCCGTTTCATGGTCCATTGTCTATTCAACGAGCAGTGATGCCCCTACAGGAGTACTTTAAGGGTTAGGCTTGATGGCTTTTGGTGGAGGGTTGAGAGTTAGGACTATCTAGTATTTGTCTTAGCACCTTTTGTTTTGGATATTTCGTGGACTCTTAAGTCCCTTGCTGTTTTCCTTTTATTGTATTTCAACTCTTTGCCTGATATTTTTGTTCTTATCGGGATAATATAGTCTTTAGCGAAATTTGCTAACTTGCCTTGTTATAAATGTTATTTAAGTAAAGTAATTCTTTAGTCTTATTACTTAGTATAAGGATGTTAGAGGATGCCATACTTATACTGAGTGTGGCGGTAACACCCGTTATTTTTGTAATTAACACTTCCACAAAATGAAATTTTTAAGTACTAAAAATGGGGGTGTTACATTATTTTCTTATCTTTTGCAGTTAATTAATATATCTGGAGGATGTGCAAATTTTTCTTATAAACCATGAGAATCTATTTTTGCATTTAATCTTTATTAGATATAATTATTATTGATTAATTATCTGAAATGATATTATATGATAAAATCTCTCATTATCACATTCTTAATTTCATATATATCATGAAAAATAGTTGGTAATATAGCCATATCTTTTTGTGTGATGTCATAGTTGAATTGTTTTTGGAAAGATAATTTCAAAACCTACAATTTTGGTTTTTGACCTCATAGGTCAAACAACACCATTCTCCTTATTTTAATGATGACAACAGGTCTTGAAAACTAATGTATTTGCTTAAATATGCATGTACTATGATTAACAAACAAAAAGATATAAGTACACTTACTTAAAACATTTATCTAATATGCAATTTAAAAGAGCAATCAAGTTTCAAAATAAAGAGAGAAGACCATTTGAAGACAACAAATACTTAAGGTTCAAGGATCATATTTCTAAGGTCTTAGGTTTCTTATAAAAAGTTAAATTGAACAATTTCACATTTTTATCAAAACTCTTTAAAAATGTTTTAAACACTTGATCTAAATTCTCTTCATAATAATTCATGGTTGATCTTGATTTATAAATCCTTCAAAATATTTTAAACTTGTTTGGTTCCAGTAAAAAACAATCGACTGGTTTAGTTTAATTAGAAGCATAAAATGAGTTAAATTTAGAAGGATCGACTAGCACATCAACCGATATACTAGTTTTGCCAAACCACTTGACTGGTTTAACAATCGATCAATTGGTTTGACCAATACATCTATAGGTTTTACTCCTACAGAAACCCATTCTTTTTTTTCTTAACTCATAAATTGGTTTCACCAAAATGATTGACTAGTTTAAGAAAATCAATTGATTGCTTTGGCCAACCATTATATAGGTTTCACTCCTCCAAAAACCCATTCATCTCTATTTAAACTCATCAAATGGTTTCATCAAACCAATCTACTAGTTTAAATAAAGTGATTGATTGGTTACATGAGCACATCAATTGGTTTTACTAAATCATGTCACTGTTCACATTTGTTCATAGGACCAAATGAGTACTATGTAAAATTGATCGATTGATTTGTGTAACAATAACTTTCCATTTTATTTTTGAACATCATTAATCAATTGGTTTGTAATTTTCTTTTGGATCACTCTACATTGTTTGTAATTTTTTATTTATTATTTTCATTCCATTAAATCCTATTCACCCCTATAGGATTCTTTCAATTTGGTATCATAGATTGGGGATTCATCAAATTGATCTAACAATTAAGGGCTTAAGATCCTAAAAGTATGGATAACTTCATAGTTGAAGACTTAACACCTTCAAAGCCTCCATTGTTCATTGGAGAAAATTTTGAAATTTGAAAAATAATGATTACAAGCTTTTTCAATGCACAAAATTAAGACTTGTGGTTCATCATTCAATATGGTCAAACCAAGATTCAAAAATACACCATCAATGGACTAATTGATAAACATATAACACCCCCTTTTTCACTACTAAATTTTTTTATTTTGAAACCTTGCAAAAGTGAAAAACTAATAAATACTTAGGAAAAATTAAGTGTTACCATCACACCTAACATAGGATAGGCGTGAGCCACCTGTCCCATGTTATATATAAGATTGAGAACTAGACCAACCAAAACCAATGTAGAGTGCGCTAAAATATATTATATAAATACCGAAAGAAAACATATTATATAAATATAGGACTTCGATGGCCTATAATGTTCAAATACACAAGGAAATGAAGTCAAAGTACATGGTCTCAAATTATAGAAACAAAAGTAGGGCATAGTCCTAAACTTAGGTCTATCAATGACTGCTCAAAAGTCTTCGGATGTCCACGCTCTCAAACCTCATGCCCTATATAAGGTTGGCCAACTACTAACCATCCCCAAAAACTTAGAAATGGCCCTCTTCTCATTGGAATAAATAGGTGACAAAGAAAACAGGCACATCAATACACTCCCTGTTGAGAAAGACAAGTTACTTCCTCAATGGAGTCACCAACACATAAGATTCTAGTATAATACGTGAGTCAAAAATAAAATTTTCCATGCATATTTTATATAAATAGGATACATGCTCTATTATGGTCACATCAGGCATAGGAAGCTCATACCATATATAACTCATCATGTTTGACACCATTGAACTACATCATAGATGGCAATATGTAAGCTACAATAAGAATGTCTAGCTAATAATAAGGATCCATTCATCCAGGCATATAATTTCACCATAGTCTATTTCCACCTACCTAATTTATTAGATCATTTATACATACATAGATCATTATCTCCTTTACTGTTCATTTCTTTTTTACTTTTACCTTTCTCTTTAATCACATTCTTATTCCAACTTCTTATCTAATTATTCATTCAAATTATTATACAAATACTTGTCCTAGTTATTATCAAGCGATGAAATGTGCACCACACTCCATGGTCTCACATATAATAAAAGTCTATCCAAACGAAAGGACATAAAGTCCAAGCTGAAGCCATGTAACCACCAATGGACATAAGTCCATGTTAAAGCCAAAACCACTTAGGTGACCAAACCCTTATAGTTAAGAATTTGGGAAAACATGGTCTATGTCTCAAACACAAATCCCACTAGAGTCCATCTCCATCTTTCAACCTCCTTTTCTCCTTCCTCCCCATAGAGTTTCACTACTATACTGAAGGGAAATAACATGCTATGGTTTTCCATTTTAAAAATAATAATCCTTCCATGTCAACGATGATTTATTGAGTGACTCCTTTTTCAATAACCTCCATGAATCCATCTAATTTTTGCTTAGCTCATGTCAATATGTCTGTGTTGTGTTTGAATAGAGTTTAGTATTATAATTTGACATATTAATGATTGTGAGACCGGTATTCATGGGTTATGCTTGGGAAGGCTCTTCCAACCTAAGGTTAGGTTGGGCAAACACCATATCAAGGGTTGAGATTTGGGACATAATACCTTTCCTTAGCGGAGTAGATTTTGTTCTAGTTTCATCCATTTTTTCAGTCGTCTCCTTTGATTCACAATTTGATTCTTGTTGAGGTTGTATATTTTGGGCCTCATTTGACAATAATTTCATAGATCCATTTATTATGGGTGTTGTATTACGGTCCTTTGGGTAACGTTGGTTGTACCATCGGAATTACCAACATGGCAAACATGTATTTTGTTCTTTACCATTTGCCTTTGAGAGATAAAGATTATCGCGTGTGTAATCGAATCAACTTCTTTTACAAAAATAATATTTAAGAAGATATAGTAATTGCTTTTTAGGCAAATGGAAGTCAAATATGTGAATTTATAGTATAGACATACATTTTGTAAATAAATACTATATTTCTTCATTCTAAATTGCATGAGATTTATAGCTTTTAATAAATAGGAATGGTGTACTAAAAATTAAATAGGACCATTCATCAACTTGTAAGATATCTAGGGAACTTTACCTAATGGTTTTGTCATACTTTAATAATACTATCCAATTAGTTGTTATGTGTGCCCTTTGATTTTGGAGCTTGTTGGGATCTTTTGCAGTAAGCTATTTTATCTTATTTAGAAAATAAATTTATTAAATTAGTATACATTTTGAAAGTTTCGATTGAAATTTAGTTGTTTGAGTCCACAACTCTCAACCAAATATACCTATCATAGGATAAATAGTAAGATAAGTTTTATTTAGGCATTCTAGTATTTAGCCAAATATTTTTCAGATATTCTCTATTTTACATAATTAAGTATCTTTGTATTTAGATATATTTTTGGGCGAGTACCAGTGTATGCCTATTAGAATTAATAATGTGATATTCTTAATGTTTAGGACTTAAGTGAAAATAATCTAAAATATGAAGACAATGTCGTAGAGTTGTACAAAATATGAGGTCTAAAAATATATTGTTTAATATCAAGATACCTAAGTAAAAAATTTGCTGTACCTATCTGCCAGCCACCAACCTACCCATTTCACTCCATTGCATTAAGCCAACCTGAAATTTTGTCTTACAAAAACAAAAATTGACATTCAGTCCCCGCACCGACTCGGATTGTCTGTGATAAAAGCAAAGACGGGTTTGTTTGGTAGTTAGGCTGGCCAGTGAAGGACGAAGAAGAAAGTAGAAGGAAAGAAAAGAATATGTTTTTCTTTTGCTTTAACAAATGATATGCCTTTGTTCTTTATGGCCTATAAAGTGTGAAACATCGTCTCTTTATATGATATGTCCTTCGGAACAAACTGGAAGTGGATGCCTCTTCTCTAATTATAGGATCGGCCGAGCCTACCTAACCCTCGCTGACATCTAGTAAGAGATGCATCGAATAAAATAATACGGATAATTATTTGGGCAATAAAATTATTATCTCATTTGTGTATATAGTATGTAATTATATTATTTTTAATGTGATTATTCTAATAAAAAAATAATCATATGCTTCATGTTTTAGTTTTAAGAACTTCGTGTCATAAATTATTTTTTCATTCAACTAATTTTAGTGTTATGTTCTTAATTCTTTTAGAATACAAGTTATTTGAGTAAAAAAATAGTTATTTAGTTGGGTGTTTATGTCATGATTGTGAGAAATTAGTTACTTATCAAAAATAGTTATATAAGATAATTATTTAAAAAAATTAAAATAAATAGTTATCTTATATAATTATTTTTAATAAATAACTCCAAATAAATATTAATTAAAAAAGTGATTAAGTATATTGTGTTTTGGTCTTTTTGGTTCAATATTTTAAACCAAGTTATGTGTTTTGATGATTATTTTATTTTTATAGGCGATTATCTCTATCATAAAAGTGATCACGTATTCTATATTTTAGTCTTTTAGGTTCTATATCATAAATAATTTTTTTATTAAATAAAGATCCGTACTATATTTCTAAACCTTTTAAAATATGAGTGGTTAAGTGGAAAAAATGATTATATTGGTTGCGTAGTACAGATAATTACGTAGTCTTTATAAATAATTATCTTGGTATAAAAGTACATATTTCCGAAAAAAGTTTTATGTATTTCATATTTTGTTCTCTTAGGTATATTCGGATGTACTATCAAATTTACGACGGCGGTTGTCTCATCTATCATATATATATATATATATATATAGATTATTTTTAGCTTGTAGACCTTTTCTTTTCACCTAGCAACTCCTATGTATAAAGCTTACTGTTTTATAAAGATTAAGATAATAGGTTGAATATGTTGAGTTCTCTCGTAAAAGATTTCACATGCTGCTAGTAATTTATCAAAATATTATTTATATTCCTATCTACACTCTTTTAAATTTTCACAATGTTAAGGGCCAATTCAATTAGTTTGATTTTTGCTAATCTAGAAAAATTCAAAATTATTTTAACATATCCTATATTAATTAGTAATAATATTATTGTTGAAAATATAATATTAAAATTTTGTCGATCTAATTAAGCCCTCGTTTAGTATTACTTATTTTTAATAACTACTTTTAGATTAAAATTACTTTTATAAATTTACTTTAAAAAAAATACTTTGATGAGTAAAATATATGTTTGTTTTTACTTTTATTGTATAAGTGATTAATAATAAAAAACTACTTATTGTACCTCATTAGTGTTTGGTTTTTATTTTTCTATAAATTTATTTTTTATTTTCCATCTTTAATTTTTATCTTCCTATATATATCTTTTGGTAATAATTATTATATAAATTATGTAATATTAAATATTAAAAATCATATGAAACATTAACAAATATAAAAATATATAAAGATATTACAAAATACTAAAAATTGTAAAATAAAAATAATCTCATCAAGGCTTCGATGAGGTCTTATAATCGCACCAACAATATTTGATATAACAATTACATAAGTTCAACATAAACAACATAATTCATACCCGATACCCAAACCTCCTATTTGCACAACCATATACATATCTGGGTAGACTATCCGCCATCCGACTGATGACCCTTTACCCGAGGGATTATCCATTACCTAGATTCACGGGTGGTTCATAAATGTGATCAAGAAAGCCGGGGGTGGAGGAGCCCTCCAATGTTAGTGGTGATGGAGCAAGATCTGCCAAGCCTTACTTATACTTGGAAAGAGGCCAATTCAGATCATCAGACTATGCGAGCAGAAGCAGGAGCAACTCCATCATTATTTGTTAATTCATGTGCAAAATTAACTAACAAAACCATAAGAATCAAACTAAATTGTCGATTTTGAGAGGTACACAACTTATGAACTAACCTTTATCTTAGAATTGAGCGAAATCTGAAATGCAGAAATGACTTTGTGATTCCTAGAACTTTAACTCAGCACAGAGGGAAAAAACTATCAACTTAAACCTTGTATCTTCAACAAAATGCGTCATGAAACTATGTTATCTGTTCTCGATCAATCTGTTTCCTAAGAAAGCCAAGTAGATAGATTTATCAACACGGTGATCTAAACTGTAGAAGATATTGATTTGAGAACAATGAGGTGGAAGAAAAATATGTGATGATGGCTGCAGTGGGTGCGACGAATGGCCTCGGTGGCCAATGGGAGTAGGATCGGCAAGAAAAAACGGAGAAGATTGAGAGGCAAGCGACACAATCTCGACGGGAAGGTGCACCGCTGTGTAGTGTGAAGGAGTAGAGATAGAGGACACAAGTCCAACAGCAAAAATGGAGACAAGAGCGACCAAAAATAGAGACGAGAAGGAGACTCTAGGTGGATGGGGGTTATTTATGATTTTTTTAAACACATGACATGCCATGTCTTAGGTTCACGAAGCAGAAGTTATTTTTGAAAGTAGCTAAAATTTACTTTTGGTTTATTACTTTTAAAAAGTAATTTTGATTAATTACTTTTTTATAATAAATTTTTAGAAGTAAAACCAAACACTTATTTTAATTTAAAATTACTTTTTATAATTACTTTCATAAAAAACTACTTGTCAAAAGTTAAACCAAACATAACCTAAATATAAGTGAGGATAGCATACATGTGCTCAAATACAAATATCCGTATTGGTTGGATAAAATATTATATCCTATTAATTAAATTAGATATTTAAATTATCGGGTATCCACACAAATACAAATCAAATATTGATCGGATATAATAAAAAATCAATTTCATATCTATCTATATCTATATATGTTCTAATTAATCAAATTTATAAACTTATTATATGCTAACATAGAGAACCTACAAAACAAAAATCACAAGTCACTAGCTGAGAACCAGTATTGCTAGGAAAAAAATGGGAAAGGATGAATGTGCAAAAGATTTTTACCTCAACGGTGTAAAGCATAAGAGGACCACCCACGCAACCATCATCAATATATTGTAACAACGCATCCAACACATTCACAATATCAAGAGTGGCATGCTCTCAATTAAGTGTTGGCTAGAGTTTCTTATCTGTACCCCCTAACGACTGTTGTCCCTAACCACCAACAATTGAGGGCTGATGGAGCTCCCTTTTGTTGGAACTTAATGGTATAGGAGCTACCGAGCCAGTATTTATCCATTGTCCCTTCCTAGTAATTCCAGTTAATCAACAAGGAACTATATTTGCAAATGTAGGTTTTTTCTAGTTTTCTATGTAAATGCCAAGTTAATAATGTTATCTCATGCACCACAACACCCCTCTATTTATAAGCTCATGGGCCTCACTAGGGGGACTAAACAACAAATGAAGGATAAATGTCAAATGTATTGCATCAATATGGTGCACAATTCACATATCACCACACCTCCTAGAATGATGGTAAAAATTACATTTCTCTACATGTTACTACAATAATTTCCCTTTTTGGGTGATACGTTAGCCTTTAATGTCATCAACATGACCATTTAACTGACCTTTGTTCATTTAAATGTTCGAGCTACCCCCAAGCGCTTTATTTTTAAATCCTTGATCGACACAAACATTTTATTTTTATTTTTATTTTTTTAAAACTTTGGGCATTTGGTTTGATTGCTAATGAGGTCAAATGTTATACCCAAGCACCTTATAAGCTCAAATCGTCCCCAAAGCAATGAAACATCTCAATAATCCAATTTTGTGAGTACCACACTCAAAATTGTTGTCGCTCAACATTACGTGAAACAATGTCCTCCAAAAAAATATAGGATATGAGTGCCTATAAGTAAAAACACTACAAGCTTTTGCCTCCTCCCAAAAAGAAAAGCAAAGTGGAGTGCCCACAATTATAAAACATTACACACTTCACCTATCAACCTTCCCCTATCCACTTTTTGAAGGGAAGTAGAGGACTATGTTTACACAACTTTCAAATAACAATTTAAAACATTTTTGACCTCACTATCTAGTTTTCGAAGGGAAAGGAAATAGATGATTACTATTACACATATTTCAAATACTAATCTGAAACATTTTCAACCACTTTCCCTAATTTTAAAGAGAAGTAGAGGAATACTCTCACATGAACTTCAAAAGTCAAATTGAGAAATTCCGTACATCATAAATAAGTGGCAACATAACCCCCACCTACTAAATTATCACCATTTTTGAAGATGCAGGTACTCAAGAACTAACAAGTAATATGTACATAAGGCGCCAGAGGCATTCGTGTTTTTTTTAAAAAAATACCAAGATTACATGACAAATGAGCCATGCCTAGGAGTTGACAAAACCTACACATCGCAAGTACTACCACTACAACTTTCTATCAAGGTGTTGTGTAATACCCTAAATTTAGCCTAACCCTAATCTTAGGTGATTAATATTTTTAGCCTCGTCCTAATTCTTTAATCCTAAATTAAACCTAAATTTAACCCTAAACCCAACCTTATCTCTCTTATTTTTCCTTTTCTCCTCCCCCTTTTCTTTCTTCCTCTCTTTCCCCTGATTTCCCTCTCCTTCCTGCATGAATCCTCCTACTAACTGATTTGTGCTTACTTTGGTTAATCATACTAAACTTCTTTTAATACCCTAAAATTTTTAAAATCCTAAAATCTATTTATCAATAAATTAAATTAGACTAATTTCTAAATCTTATTTTATTTAATTATCTTAAAATAATTATAAGTAAATTATATTAATTTTATTTATTTATTTATTATTACTAATCTAAAAATTTTACTCTAAAAATCTAACCTACATCCCACACTAAAATTTTTTCTTTTTCCCTTTTTCTTTCCTTTTTTTTCCCTTTTTTGCCCTTTATTTTCTCTCCTTTCCACTTTTTTTTCTTCCCCTCCTTCTCCTTGGGCTGCGCCATCCCAACCTAGACCGTATTTTCTTTTGTCCTTCTTCCCTCCCCCAGGCGAGCGAGGCTCATTCTCCCTTTTTTCTTTCCTTTATCCTTTTCTCTTTCCTTTTCCTTTTTCTCCTTTTCTTCTTCCTCACCCGACTTCTTCCTTGTGTCACCCTTCCATTTCCATTGCTACACCATGTCTCTACACCCTACACACCATTCGTCCCCCTATCCTTTCCTCTCTTGGCCATGCAGTGCCATGCACGTTGGCTTGCACCTTGCCCTTCATTATGCACCCTACACCCTGCCTTATACCGCCTGCAACCATCCCATGTAGCCATGTACGCCAAAGCTGCAGGCCACCCATGTTGTCTTCCCCTCTCCCTCAACCTCTCCCCCATCTATAAATACCTCCTCGAGCCTCTTCTTCCTTTCCTCTCTCTCCTACAAGTCGCCACCGCTATCGACACTAGGCCCCTACCTACCACCTCTCTTCTCTACTAATGCCCTAATAAAATACTCGAAAACCTTAATTTAGGGAATTATGTCAAAATAAAGATTTATTAGAAAAATTTATTAAATAAATTATTTTATTAAAAGAAGAGGAAGTAATTAAGGTAAAACTAAGAGTAAAATAATAAATAATTTAATTAGAAAAAATTAGGATGTTTTGCTAATTAAAATAGAATTAAGGAAAACTCTTTTAAAATATCCTAAATTAATCTAAAAAGGAAATTTATTTACTATTTTTTTAAATATTATTATTTTAAATATTCCAAAACACCAAAATGTTCTAATACCCCAACCCATTTATTTTTTCTTCTTTTCCTTTTTTTTTCTTTCCTTCCTCTCCTTTCTCCTTTTCTTTTTCCCTTCCTCCCCCGATTTAGGCCAGCCTCCCCCACAACCCAAACCTCCCTCCCTCTATTCTCTTCTCCTACACGGCCTAAGGCCCACATTCCTTTCTTTTTCCTTGGTCAGTCGCCCGGTCTGGCTCCCTCTCATTTTCTTTCTTTCTTTTTCCCTAGGCTGGTCGATCCACTCCTTTATTCTTCCTTCTTCCCCTACCCTTCTTCTTCCCTGCTCTTCCTCATGCAGGCATGCGACCTCTGCAACACCGCACGCCGGCCTGCCACCTCCCATTTCTTCCCTATTAATTCCACTCCCTGCTCCATCTAATCATCTCTTCTCTCTCTCCTCACGCGTGCCCCTCTCCCCCTTCCTTTCTCCTTCCCCGATCATACATGACCTGCATCTTTATAGGCCTGTGTTGGCCATGCGTCGTTTGCTGACGACCTACCATGAATGCCACTCTCTTCCCCTCTTTCCCCTCTATCGTTTTACCCCTTCAATGGCCTATAAATACCCCAAAACCACTCCCCATTTGGTCTTTTTACCTTGCCAAGAATTTTCTTCCTTTGTTGCGCCGCTGCCTATTCAGACGTCCACCCCGTCTCCCCCACCCAAACCACCTCCCAAACCACTCCCTGTACCACCCTCCACCGAACTACACCACTCATCACCCTCGATTCTTCCTGCACGAGCCACCTTGACCATGCAAAGTTGGCTATTTGACCAACCTCTTCTCACTCACCGCCGCCTTTCGCACCACCGTCCACCACAGTCCCCACTACAACCACCACTCCCCCTACCCCCCAAAACCACCATAAGAACCTTCTCTACCTTCCCTACCTCCCTCTCCTTCTCCTTTTCTCCCTCTCCACCGCCTTCGACCACCACACCCATCACCGCCTGCGACACCCCTTTGGCTGCACCACCACCACCATTCCAACCCTCTCAACCTAGGGCATCCTCCACCACCTCAATCACCCTCTCATTCCCCCTATTATATGCTAAGCAACCACCTTTCCACCCCCTCTTCACCTTCCACTGCCGCCGCCGTGCGCCGCTTGGTCACCGCCATCCCTAAGTGGTACTCTAACCCCCATAACCCTTAAACCCTATTTATGCAAATGTTATCTTTTTATTAGTATTAATATTATTATTCTTAATATCATCATCATCATCATCATCATCATCATCATCATTATTATTATTATTATTATTATTATGTTATCATTATTATTATTAAATATAACTTCGGAGTATTAATGCTATTATTATTATGAATGGTCGAAACCTTATTTTTATTATTATGATCATCATCATCATCATCATTATTATTATTATTATCATCATTATTATCATTATAATTATCATCATCATCATCATTATTAATGCTAACTTTGGCATATTATCACTTTTATTATTATTGTAAATATTTGAATCCTATTATTACTGTTTACCATTTCGACTATTATTGTTATTAGTATTATTCTTAAAATTTTTATTATTATTTTTACTATTACTATTATTATTATTATTATTATTATTATTATTATTATTATTATTATTATTATTATTATTACTTTGGCATTATTGTTAATATTACCTATACTACTAATATTACTATCACTACTAGCATTGTTGTTATTATTAGTATCATTAGTGTCACTACTTTAGTATTACTAATATCATTATTATTATTAATAAGATTTAGGTTGTTATTAGTATTATCACTATAACTATTATCATTACTATTATTAGTAATATTAAAACTATTATCTTTAATAATATAAATATGGCTATAAATACCTTAACATGAACCTATGTACCTCCTAAGACCTACTTTGACTAGTAATAACATGGTTAGCTACCTTAAGAATAATAACCCTACTTTTACTTATAAAACTCCTATTAATATTAGTAACCCTAATATTAGGCTATGATAAGGGTAAGGTAGGAAATACTGATAATTTTGGTAAGAGGGAAGTTAACACTTAGCTTTTCCCTCTTATAGGTGAACCAAGTAAAAACCCTAAGGAGGCATAGGAGCATGCTCCAAGACCAGTGTCATGTTAGGTAAGGATGTAGCTAAGACCAACTATATGTGTGTTATGTGCCTTGTATGTCATGTGTTATGTTATGTTGTGTACGTTATGATTATAATGACTATTTACATGTAACGTAGCTTAGAGTTGAGGCATGCTTATGTGACTTTCTTATGGTGTGTATATAATGATATGTATGTTGTGATTGTGGTGTTGTATGATGTGACCCTCTAGGACATGCATGCTAGGATGTTTGATGATATAATGTGGGGTGGGAGGATGAAAAGGAAAAAGGGGGAAGTGAGTTAAAAAAAGGGATATAGGATTGACCTAATTATCTCATGATCCATGAGGGGGCAAATAAAAGGGAATTATGGATAAAATGTAAGAGTGGGATGGAAGGAGTTGCATGGGAACTTCTAGGGTTTTCATGGGATGGAAGGAGTTTGCATGTAAATTTTTAGGGTTTTTATGGGATGGAATGAGTTGCATGGGAACTTCTAGGATTTGCATAGGATAGAAGGAGTTTGCATGGGAATTTCTAGGGTTTTCATGGAAGGTATGGAGTCTGTATAGGGATGATCCTTATGTGGAAAAAATTTTCTTGGGGTGTAAGTATGGTAAGGAAAGAGTTTTGGGGGGTGATTAGAGACCTTGGGTGAAAAATAGTACGTAGGTTGGTATAAGGGTGCATAGGAACCTAGCTAGGGTTTGGGAGGAAAACCCTAATATGAGGTGGTCGTGAAAGTAAAAATAATTGAGGATGAGTGGAATATAGGATAATACTGGAAGAATATAATATGTAGGGTGAGTATGGGTGTCATGGGAAGGAAAGGATGACATGCGAGGAATGGGAGGTGACACATGAGAAGGAAAGGTGCTAGGGTTTGGAGTGGCCAATTAGGGTTTCATGGTCACATGTATATTTGGGGAGCAAAGTGAAATGATTGGGGTTGAATCTAAGTAAGATAATGTGTTGGGTGATAAAGGGACTTTGGTTGGGTGAGACCGAGGAAGATTGGGAAACATAGGTCTAGTTAGGCTTTTAGGGGAACTTAGGGGAAGATAGTGAGTGGACTTGGATGGCATAAGGTAGTGGGCCTTGACCCACACACTTAGGAGTTAGGCTTCTAGTGTGAGTAAGTGGAAGAAGGAAATGATGTTAAGATGTGTTAGGAGGTGCAGGAGTCTCAAGATATGGGATGGCCCTCTTGGGAGAATAATAGCAGACAGATTATGACATATATTTCTAGGGTGAAGGTATATCGAATAAGACACGAATAAGATACTAACCATTTAAAGAGGAAGATTATTAAGCCAGGTCCAGACTAGTCCATCGGCGAATAATAGTGGCCAGGAGCCAGGGTGCCCTGGAGACCGATCCATCGGTAAATAATAGTGGCCAGGAGCGTTCTGCTTTGCATGTTTCTAGTCTACCGGCTATAATAGTGAGGGATTCTGTGCTCAACAAACCAAACCTAATGATGTTAAACTATGGAAAGACACTATCTACTTATAGTGAAATACCAAGAGAGTCGGGGTCAGACCGGTCCACCGGCGAATAATAGTGGCTAGGATCACTTTGCTCTAGAGACCGATCCACCAGTAATAAATAGTGGTCAGGTGCATTCTACCCTATATGTTTCCGGTCCATCGGCTATAATAGTGGGGTTTCCACACTCGCATGGATTGATATTAAGCTTGGTATGAATTGAGTATTGATCAAAGATTTAAAGAATTAGTTTATCCGGACTATAGCTCGACCTTTATTATCTGTGTTGTTTGTATGTTGTCTATATAATCATGCTTGTGTTATAAGCCTTTGTGTGTTTAGCCTTAGATGCATGGTTACCTTACTCAATATGTAGCGTACTGACCACAAGTTTTATGGGTGCTGCTAATTCCCATAAGCAGAGGACCCTACTGAGTTTGTGCAGGTAGGAGATGTTATTTTGGATGCCTTCAATGATTACAAGGCATTGGGTGGGACTAGGATTTGAGCTTGGGGACCAAGAGCGACTTGACTGGATTCTCTTTTATTATTTATTTACCTTGTATCGGTTTACTTTAGTTCTATTTTATCGTATTGTACCTTTAGTCCCTTTGGGAACTTTAATTATGCACTCTTGGATTGTAAACTCATTTACGCGTACTTTGATTTCCATATTATGAACAATTTAGTTCTTCTATGAGATCTTGTTTTAAGTTTGACTCGTGATTGATAGTAATTTTCCTTTAGTATTATGGTTAGTACGAGACTGGCCGAGGGCCGGGCTTGTACTGATCACGACGGTAATATCTCCGAAATTCATAGTTTGATTTTCCTTACTTTCGTTGTATTTTTTAATAAAATGAAATTTTTTTACTAGTGTATTTTGGGGGTGTTACATCTACCTTTGCCTGCAAAGCCACCCCTTTCCCTTTTCTTCTACCCTTTTTCTTCTCCCACACCTACATCCATAGCTAGTTGTATTTCCACTGCCACCGCCACTGCTACCACCATTGCCATCGCCGTCGGCCCTTTCTCCTCCCTCCTTGCTACCACCATACTGGAGCTACTCTACACAGGTGCCCTAACTCGTGCAACCACCCCAGCAAGATCTCCTTCCTCCTCCCTTCTTCTTTCTCCCTCTTGATCGTGCTTCACCTTGCATCATTGTTGACTGCCAATTCCACCACCACTAACCACCACTAATCTAGTCAATCCTAAAGCCACCAACCCTTCAACCCTAAACTTACAACTCTCACCCATTCCTCCAAATCAACCACCGTCGCCACCATCGTAACCGCCGTCACTACCATGTGCTGCCTACACCATTTTTCTCCCCCACTTTGGTCATATCCACTTCCTTTCTCCTCTTTTATCTTTCCTTATGTTAAAGTCTCTTTTGTTTTTTAAAAATAAAAAAAGAAAGGAAAATATAATTTGTGGATATTTCTATTTCTAGCTAATATTTCGGTGATAGTGAAAGAGGAGGGGTGGGTCGTGCATACTTAGAGATTGGATCCGCTTCGGTAAGGATACAATCATAAATAGGGTTTTACTATGTTTAATATATGTCCTTACTATGTGTTATGTGATGGCATACATAAAATGATAAACGACTCTAATGTTGTATATGCAGTTTTGGCTTGATAGTAGATAAAGGTAAGAAATTTGTGTGGTTATAATTGTATTGATTTCAAGTGTTTATGTATATCTATGCCCATGTTATATGATATTGCATATGTGGAAAGTTGGAGAGTCTTTGTATTGGATGTTTTGTGACTAAGTAGGGTTTTTTACGACCTAAGGGCATTTTGGTCAATACTATAAAAACGCAGCATGTAGGGTACTTTAGAATGTTAATTAGCATAAAATAGGTTCGATATAATACATGAAATAACTAGGATAAAAATAAAGAGGTTTATGGTAAATACAGTACGGGGAAAAAGACCATAAATGGAATGAGTAAAACCTAGGAGATTTATGATCATATGTGAGTAGAGTGGGGTTTGGTATTAGGGAGTAGATATGAGGTTAATGATGGTATTTTGGGTAATCATGCAAATTTGAGAAGTCCTTTGAACACTAGGGGAAGAGCTATAACCAAAAGGGTGAAATTAAGGTTTGGAAGGCCAAGGCAAGAAACCCTAAGAGTAGGCTATTATCGCATGTACGAGATAGGGGACTTGGAATTCAAGCTAAGAACATGATTTTTACCATAAATTTTGGGAAAGTGTATCAAATTTAGTAGAGATATAGGGTAGAGGGAAGTAGTTATGACGAAAATGAGAAATTAGGGTTTTGGAGGGAGCTTGAATAGGAAGGGTATTATCACATGTATAAAATGGGGGAGTTAGTCCACGATGTTTTATTTAATGGTTAAACATGGCATTCTATTCATGGGTATGGAATTTGAGGATTAGATAATCAATAGAGAATATACTATGCAAAATAGGAAAAATTAGGGTTTTGGAGGGTAACCCTAGAAGCTAATTATTGTTCGTGTAAAATGTGGGTAATGGGCTATGATTCTTGACTATGGGTTTTATAATAACATGTTAAGATTTTTTGAGTAGATTTGGGGAGAAAAAGGGGGGAGCTGGAGGTGAGGATATGCTAGGATTGTGAAATTAGGCTTTCTAAAGGGAATAAGGTTGTTTTGGGGTAGTAGTTGGGATAATGCCTTACATGAGAGGTGTACATGACTGTATGATGGAATTAAAGTAAATAAAACATGTATAATACACTAATCACTTAAATTAGAATATCACTTGAGTCGGGCCCAGTTGTACCTGCCAATCTACAGGTGAAAATAGTGGCTAGGAGTGTCTTGTCCTAGAAGTTGTACCCTGTTACCATTCTACTGGGAGAATTGTGCCATCCCAAACCCAATTAAATCAAACCATTGGATGATAATAACCCACGGTAAGACATTAATTACTTATAATAGAATACCGCGTGGGTCATGACCGGTTGTACCTTAATTATCGATCCACCAGTGAAAATAGTGCCCGGGAGCGTTCTATCGCAGGGTTGTACTTTAATTACTTATCCCCTGGTGAGAATAGTTGTAACACCCCCAAAATTCACTACTGAAAAATTTCGTTTTATTAAAAGATAATTGCGGAAGCAAATTAATGAAACGTGAACTTTGGGAGTATTACCGCCACACTTAGTACCAGACCGGTTCACTCATACCGTTCCAGTACTAAGTGCTAAGGCTAAAGGAAAATGAAATACGATTTGCACGAAATTCAACATACGTAAATCAGAGTAAATTTGCAAGGAATTCACATACTTAAATCAGAGTAGCGCATCAAATCATTTACAGGAATAAAATCCACCAACGGTGGTTACAGTAACACATAACATTAAAACCAAGAAATTAAAGAGAAAGAGAAAACCCTAACGATACCGGATAACTCCTTACTCTCTTTCCCGTAGCCCACTTGAGTAGCACCTGAAAATACCTGCAAGGGCACTGCCCATTGAATAGGCAAGGGCCCCATAAAGGGAATCCCTTCAGTACTACGGTACTGAGTAACCCTTTAATACCACACTTAAAGACAGGCCCGCATACGGCACATAATGCAAGCTACACACATAAATAATGAGAGGTGCACACATAACAACAACATGCATAATAGTTCATAAATTATGATCGATACTTTGGGCCTTAAGCCGTGTCATAGTGTAAGATCCATACATTCGGGCCTTAAGCCATTATTCCATCATCATTCAATCAATATCATATTTTATATCCATGTGAGTGCGAGAACCCCACTATTATAGCTGGTGGACCGGAAGTCAACACACAGGGCAGAACGCCTCTGACCACTATTATTGCCGATGGACCGGAAGGTAAACACACAGGGCAGAATGCACCTGACCACTATTATTTGTCGGTGGACTGGTCTGGCCCCGACTCACATGGTGTTCCACTATAAGTGATTAGTATTTTTCCATAATCTTATTCACATACATAATTGATTTTATTGAGCTCGGGACCCCCACTATTATTGCCGGTGGACCGGAATACATATAAAATCATCATCCAGGGCACAACGCTCCTGGCCACTATTATAACCGGTGGACCGGTACTCATAATCACATACCAGGGCAACACGCTCCTGAACCACTATTATATCCGGTAGACCGGTACTCAATATCACATACCAGGGCAACACGCTCCTGGACCACTATTATAACCGGTGGACCGGTACTCAATATCATAATCATCTGGGCCCGACTCATTAATATTCCACTTTCAATAATAGTATCTTTCCTTTATTTAACCAGCACATCAACCATATTTATTTGCCTCGAACGGGAGATCGATAACCCGAGACACAAAGGTACACCGGTCGTACCGGTGCATACCAGCTACTCAGTACCCTTCAACCATGAACCCAAGGACGCGAAGGTACCCTGGTCGTACTGGTGCA
This sequence comes from Tamarix austromongolica, assembly GCA_039764185.1. Classification (NCBI taxonomy): domain Eukaryota; kingdom Viridiplantae; phylum Streptophyta; class Magnoliopsida; order Caryophyllales; family Tamaricaceae; genus Tamarix; species Tamarix austromongolica. Next base: position 104,171,951 of record CM077816.1, on the reverse strand, counting down.
TAAAGCTAACTCAGTACCCTACCGACAAGGACACCTAATCCATAAGTATGCATACCCCCTAACTAGGTCCGTAGAGCTAGAAAGAGTAAGATATAGGGCCTGACTGGGGCACAAAGGCACACCAGCAAATACCAGAATAATCGTGGACTAAACCACGTCCTTAGGGTAGCGACTCCTAAGGAGTCACCATTCCCGATCTCGAGGTCTTCCACTTTAAGTAATAGTGTCTTAATTAGAGTGATCACGGAAAGCACGATAATCAGATACTTATCCATTTTCAATCATTCCGATATCATTAGTCATTTCTTATTCAGATGGTTATCCAGGTGGTCACAGAGAAAACGTTAAGGCCATACTAATTATCAAATACTCTTACTTGGGTAATCAGCATTATTTGAATCACATTATAATGTTCCACAATCTCAAAGACATGTTAGGTACAAATTACTCATTTGCCCTTTACTTATGTACTTGTTAAGTATCCATTTCTTCCTCGCCAAATTACCATATTACCCTTTGGGTTACATAATTACCAGATTACCCCTTATACGGTTTAGGTCACCAAATTATCCCCTACACTTTTTAAATCACCATTCACTCCTCATAATTGCTACACTTATCATATTTCCCATTTGGTTAGTTAGATTACCAAATCGCCCTTCTCCTTTGTTCTAATTACTAAATTGCCCTTGAGTTGGATAAATTACTAAATTACCCTCCTTCATTATCATGATTACTATTTTGCCCCCTTTAGTTGGTTAAATAATTATCACTTTACCCCTTAATCGGCTAAATTACCAAATTGCCCCTTCAGTTTGTTAATTTACCAAATTACCCTTTTATAGTATCATACTTATCCAATTGCCCTTCTACAATCATAATTTAATTACTAAATTATCTTTTCATCGTTATCATAATTACCAAGTTACCCCTATTCCCAAGTTTACCATAAATATCCTCTTAAAGTCAAAATTACCCTTTTACCCCTTACTCTCAAATTACCATAATATCCTTTTATTTACCAAATTACCACAATACCCTTTTATTTATAAAATTACCATAACACTCCTTTTACTTTACAAATTACTATTTTACCCTTTTACATCCAAAGTTACCATTTTTATTTTTCCTTACAAAATTACCACTTTGCCCTTCTTTTCCAAAATTACCATTTTGCCCTTCCTTCCAAAATTTCCATATTACCCCTTACTTATAAATTACCATTTCGCCATTCACTTATAAATTACCATTTCGCCATTCACTTATACAATTTACCATATTACCCTTTACTTATGATATTACTATTTTACCCCTCTACCTCCAAAATTACCATATTAACCCTTTTACTTACAAATTTACCATAATGCCCTCCTTCATCCAAAATTACTATTTTACCCCTACTTCCAAAATTACCATTTTACCCTTCTTTCTCACAACTTACAATTTTATCATTTACTTATAAATTATCATTTAACCCCTTTATTTTTAAATTACCAAAATACCCTTTTTCTTATAAAATTACCGAAATACCCTTTTCACTTATAAAACTTCCACTCAACCCCTTTATTCACCATTTTTATGAACTTACCATCACTACATAAAATAATGATATTATTCTTGTCATCTAAGTCCACCAACTTGTCATTAATCAACATAATACTCATTAGCAACTACATACATTAGATCACATACTTCATAACCATAATTACTAGAATACCCTTAGACAATAATATCATTCATGCCTTAGCAACATAATACATCATAAACAAGCATTTAACATTCCCATCAATAATCAACCATTTCCTTAATTATCATACCCACACATGGCACAAAGTTATCATGCATTTCCCTTTTTCTTTCAATAAATGTAAACAACCATTTATATATCATGCTTGGCTCACAAAACATACATAAAATCATAATCAAATTCCTAATGTGCTAGCATACGTTTCCATGCATTTAAGGGAGGTTTAACGATTACCTCGATCCCCGCCAAAACAGACCTCACCGGTATTCCGGTTTAAGGTTTAAGATTCAATTATCAAAACCAACACCTAAAAATAATATCAAGGTTTATTATGTTAGAAATCATTAAAAAAATAAGACATAAGGCTTTATAACAATTAATAGAATAATTAACTTAAAATATAATTATACCTTAAAATTAATAAACCAATAGATTAAGAAGTCCAGAATCTCATGCTGCTAATGCAGCATGAGCTGCATGAAAATTTATGGGGAGGAGGGCTCGAAGGAGGGTAATAGAAAGAAATAAAGACAATTTCGGGTTAGGATTTTTAGGCTAGGAAAAGAGGCATGTGGGGGTGGATTCAAGGCAAGGGAAGGATGCAGAGGTGGAGAGGGGGTGTAAGAGGTGGTCGGGGACGTGTTGATGGTGGCTAATGGTGGCGGAGGCGGCGGCAGCAAGGCTGCGAAGGTGGCGGTCGAAGTGGGGTTTCGAGGTGCAGGCTGGCTGTAGGGAGGTAGAGGAGGTTGTAGGGAGGAGATTGGTGGTCTGGGCGGCGGCAGAGACGGCCGATCGACGGAGAACGGCGGCCTTACAGGCAGCTATCGAGAAGGGTGAAAACAGGGAGAAAAATAGAAGAAGGGAGAAAGATGGTTGCGGGATGGGTATTGGGGTGGTGCAAGGTGGTAGTCGAAGGGTGCAGGAGGTGGTTTAGGGGATGAGTGCGGCGGAGGGTGGCAACGCACGAAATCAAGGGGAGAAGATGGGGGAGGAGAAAATGGAGGGGAGAGGGTCGGGGGAGAGAGATGAGGCTCGAGATGGGGCAGGAAAATGGACGAAGGGGAGAAGAAAAAGAAGAGGGAGGGTAATGGGGTAGATGGCAGGGCATAGGGTGGTAGGGAGGCGGTAGGGTGGCAGGGAGAGGGTGGCGACGGGGAGGAGAGACTGCAACCATGGATAGGGTGCAGGGTAGCTTGGTTTGAAATAGGGGAGAAGAGGACGGGTTAGGGAGAGGGAGTAGCAGGGGGCAGGTGCGGTGGTAGGCGGCGGCAGTCGCAGGTGGCCGGGTGGCGGCTGCAGGTGGTCGGGCTGCTGTCGATGCTTGGGGAGAAGAAGAAAGGAGAAAGGGAGGCTGTGGCGGTCGGTCGGGGGAGAGGAAAGAAGGCAAGCCGACCGGTCCAGGGGAAAAAGAAAGGGAGCTGGCCGGGTCAAGTGTGCGCGAGAGAGGGAGGAATGAAAAGAGGGGGGCGGTGGGCCGAGGCCCATTGTGCGGGGGAAAGGGTCGGCCTGGGTGTGGCGGCCCGAGGGGAGAAAAAAAAAGGAAGAAAGAGGAAAAATGGAAAAGGGCAAAAAGGGGAAATGAGAAAATAGGAAAAATAAAATAAATTAATTTATAAACTTATAAATGTATTATTCTTGATAAATTATTTAATTTAATAATTTAATTCATTATAATCTAATATATTAATTAAAAAAAAGATAAGGTTAGTAAAATATTAGTTTGAAAAATTATTTAAATAAAAGTATCATGATAAAATAACAAAATATCTCTATTAAATTTACTAAATATTCCCATCCCAATTTATGTACTCAAAATCCATAAATTAATTAAATTAGATAATTTTAAAAGTTAATTTATTTCAAATAACAACTATTTATTAAATTATTGGTTTTCTAAAATTTTGGGGGATTACAATAGTGGCTAGAAGTGACCCTCTCTAGATGTTGTACTTGTTTACCTTACACCAGTTGAGAATAGTAGAATCCCTGAACCCAACTTGAATAAAACCATGAGCTAATTATCATTGTACTAATACCGTATGTTCGGATCATATTAAATAAAGTTGGTATTATCAACTTATGTATGTTTCATCTCTTATTGTGGTGTTATTAATTTCTGTAACATTCTTGACTGTATTGTTACCTCATTCAGCATGTAGTATATTGACCATCCTTATTATTGGCGTTGCTCATTCCCACGAGTATAGACCCCTTCTGAATTAGTGCAGGTAAATGAGGACTCACTAGATGATTTCACTGCATATGATGTTATAATCAAGGCACAGTGATGATATTATGATCGGGGTTGGGAACCAGAGAGTTGTGTTATCCGGTTGCTATCTTTAACCAGTTTTCTCCTTGCTATTTTTAACTAAATGTTTATTTATATATTTCAGTTTTACTTTCAATATAAAAACTTAACTCTTATTTATGATATGGATTCTACTTGTGCTATATTTATCACGGGTCATGTTCTGTTTTACCTTTACTTGTAGTTAGTATAAGGATGATATGTGGCAAGACTTATACTGATTACAACGGTAACAACCCTCTTGTGTTTGAATGTTTCTTTTGCTTAAACAAAATTTTTAGTAGTAAATTTTTGGAGTGTTACACTTCCTAACTAATACCAAAGCTTTACTTAACCATCATCACCTTACCTCAGTCAAATAATTTTATACCATTGTCTCATCTTCTTTTCTTCTCTCCCTATTTTCTATATACTAGCCATCAATTAACCTCACTTGCTATCTCTCTTATGCCATCCATTCTCACATAATTTACCACACATACATAACCTCTCTTATTTTTGGTCATTTATTGTAAGCCACCAAACCTTCTCATCCATATTCTTTGAAATATCTCTCACTAGTTTTTTGAGTAATTTTCCACCCACCACCCTGTAGGTCATCGCCTTCACCACCCTTCATAGCTCATCTAGCCAAACACCACCCAAACTACTCCATCTCCACCCCTTCATTCATAATTCTTATATTTCCACCACAACCACTACCATTTTTAACTTTGTCACTCGGCCAACACCTCTCATCTTGTTGTGTTACTCTCCCTCAATCTCGACTGGTTTTGTTGAGCTTGTTTTGTTTCCTTCGTCTTATGTGAGTTTCTCTCTCTTAGGCATATTTCCTTATTCTACTAGATCTTTAGTTGGCCCTGCCGAGTGGGTCTAACTCACCGTGCAAGTTTACACACTGAGCAAGTTAGTCTAATTGAGGGGGTTGTTATCCCTTAGTCTTGGTTACCTTACAAGCTTGTTCTCCCTCCATCTTAGCTAGTTATCCTTCCTTACCAAGAGTGCACCATTCATTACTAAGCATGTAATGTTCCTTCAAGATCATACATTTTCCTCGCCGAACACCCTATTTTTTATATTCTTCACAACCAGTTGTAACCCCTTATCGGGCATGTTATTCCTTTCCATTTACACCCTTCTTAGCTATCCCTCACGATCTCTCTATTCCTTGTTCTTTTTCCTCTTACATTAACTTTTATTTATCGACCTTCCTATGTTCTAAACTTAGATTCTTCTTAGTTTTCAAGTGATTTTCTGGCGGTCTTGAAAGAGGATATTTATGGCTATTCTTGCTTAGAGACTAACGATGTTTAAGTAAGGATACATGTATTAGAATAGGGTTTTGATGATATGTGTAGATTGCATGTAATCTCATACTTAGTGTCTTTCTATTTTATGATTCATGTTGCGATGTCATATTATGATATTGTTGTATTTTGTTATGGAAATATGAGTATTATGTGAAAGTGTGCATTTATGTGTTAGCGTGTGTCAAACCTTATCTTATACCCCTAGCATGTTGGCATAAATGTCACTGTCTTAATTATTTTATGAAGAGTTACTTATAAATATGGTTAAGTTTAATCATAGTGATATAGGTTGGAGGTGGGAAGTTGATGTGCCTTGCATATCTACATTAATCTTACATGACATGTTCAAGATAAACAACAGTCTAATATAGCATTAATATTTAAATTAAAAGATCACATGTGTCAAGACTGAGTTATACCAGTCTATTCCACCAAACAAGAATAGTGGCTAGGAGCATTATGCCCTGTAAGTTTTACTAGTTTGTACCACCAATGATAATAGGGGCTAGGAGTGTCCTATCCTAGGAGTTTTACCTATTTTTCCACTAGACGAGAATAGTAGCTGAGAGAGTTTTGTCCTAAGAATTGAATCTGTTTGTTTCACTGGATGAGAATTGTGAGGTTCCTAAACTCAATGTCACTAAGAAAATGGATTGTATGTATACATAATAATTGAATGTTGGTTTAGTTTTCTCTTGCATCATATCATTTTTAATCAATTTGTATGATTAGTCCTTCCATGTGACCCTATGTATTTTGCAATCTTTTTCTTATGTGTATTATTACCTTACTTAGTATGCATTGTACCAATCATCTTTTTAATGGGTGGTATTCATTTGCACAAATAGAAAACCTAGATTTTATTATGTTGGTATTTGAAGATCGTATTGATGATTTCACTGCTTATCATGCATTACCTAAGGGGGAGTGATTTTTATTCCTTGGAATTTATATATAGAGTTAATGTTATCTGATAGCTAGTTTTTGATTAGATACCTTTTGGAATTATAGTTCCACTGGGTCCCTTTTTGTTATATTTTTTTTATTTTATACTTGGAGTTACTCTCCAAGTGCTTATTAAAGTTCTAAATATTTTGTCTTGTATTTGATGTAAGGATGGTATGATAAGACAGACTTATATTGATTACGGAGGTAACACCCAATTATCTTACTTCCGTTTAAACAAAGTTTTTTAATAGTAAATATTAGGGTGTTATATACAGTTTGTCCATCCTATCATGAATGACTCTACGTGGTGGGAACATCTCCTTCAAGGCCAATCATGTCTTTCTCAAAAAATGTCCCAGTCCCATTGGAGTCTTGTCTTATCCCACTTTTCGGCAAGGTTAGCCTCTCACTCCAATATTATATCGAGCTTGGTCGTGATAGTCATAACCCACTTTATCTTTTAGTAGTGAGCCTTTTTGGACAGGGATTGAATGTACTAATCTCAAACCCTAAGCTCCCACTTGAACTTAGCCTCTATGGTTATGTACGTGGCCTCCTTTTGGCCCTAAGCTACTTTGGATGTGTGGCAAAATATAACATCTCCATTTCCAAAACTAAAAATTTATTGAAAAGTATGCATGGAAGCTAAATACAATGAGGGCATCATCGCCACATCTAGTGTAGATAGTCATCATAGTCCCATTCACACTAGATGTTAAGGCCAAGTAAAATATAAAAAAATGCACAAGACATATTTATTAACTCAAACCAACCAAACCAAAAATGTTATTACAAATGAAACCATGAAATTAGTCTACTAAAATTAGTATGTTAAATGAAACTCTAAAAGTCAGCACCACTCTCACTATCCTCGCCATGCATGCCATCAATGCCTTGAGTAGATTCATACACAACCTGCACTAGATCATTTGCTTACCATGTACATCATGGATCATCACAACCCAGTTTAAAACATGTAAAAAGTTAGTTAGAGGAATAGCTAAGTAACACGTAAATATGAAGGAATAATATTGTATGTTCACATTTATATAAGTATATAAATCATAGACATACACTCGAATCATATAAGAAAACCACTTGATTATTAATCTTTATTTAGAAGATTATGACATCTAATTTTTAAGTGGGTAAACCAACTAGGGGGTCACTTGACAAATCAAAGTCCAAATACCTACCACCAACCACAAGAGAGATATAAATTACACTTGGGTAATCCCAAGGGACATAGTACAAAGGGGACCACAAAAATCCAAAGACCTACCACCTTGACCATCCCGTCCTTAAGTGTGCACACCACCTAATAGGGTCAAAAGAAGCCTATAGATTAGACACGGAGCCTTAATTAGACAAAGTTGGTAAATAAATAAATATTCGCAAGAGAAAAGAGAAATGTTATTGCCAATCCCCCAACTTCAAGTGGTCAAACTTGAAGTACCTAAGTTCCACTTTAATTAACTATAGTTATACCATCCACCATATTAACTTAACTTTATCCACTTTTCATAATAGGTAATTTTTCAAATTAAATAGAAATATACCCACATGGGGTCATCACTCCATTCACCCTTTGAAATAGAATAGAGTAAATTAATTATCCAACCAGTACTTTAAATAAATACATAAAAATCAAAGTTTCTTAGGGTCCAATTAGAAGCTTATATAAATAACAAACTTAATTCAACCATATAAGATACAAGCCATGTAATATATTTATAATAAAGGAGCACTATTATAAAATCAACTCTTTATAACCATATTATATATATAACACCTATACAATTACAATATTTACATAAAATCAATCAGGAACCCATATTTATATTAAATTCATAATAAAAATAAAATACCATCCATGATGCCTAACTATAAAAAACTCATATATGTTCACATAAATTCACATATCTAGATAAGACCATTTATGTCAAACAAGTGTGTAATTAAGATATGCATGAACACACATACACATATATATCTACATTTATAGATTGAAAGTAATATTACTTGAAAACAATCCATGCAATGACGACTTAGTATTTCAATGTTCTTATAATAGAATTAATCTATTATTAATCTTAAGTAAATACAATGCACATATTTTAAATAGTAACAGTTTGAAGGGTATCAATGGTTAAGTTGTTAAGGGGTCTCATAATTTGATTAAACAAACATTAGAAAAATATAGTTCCGTAATAAACTTTAACCATCCACCTGAATTTAATTAGTAGTTCTTAAATATTATTATCATTACCATGATCCTACGAGTTTGGAACCATATAAAATTAATAATGATGGCTTAATATAGTTTTAAAATTTTATGTATCAATTAATATTCTAGCTTACACCCATATACCGATAATAGAAGTCTGTTATACAATAATGAAAGGTCACGAAGTTGGTAAAGATAATAACAGCTATACCACACTAGAACCAAATCTTAAAAAAAAAACTAAAGCAAACTGTTTTATTATATACAATTAAAACTTGAGATGTCACATAAAATAGGTAAATAATAATAAATAAATAAAATAATTTTCAACCACCACTAAAGCTGGTTATATGCTGATGATAACTTAGGCTTCATGAATTACGTACTTAGAAAAATTCAAAAAAGTAGTCTTCATTGAGAAAGTATGAAATTGGACAAGTACCTCTACACATATGACCTAAGGTTGTCAACATCTTCTTTTAGTTACTTTTAATAGGGCAATTACCTTTACCATCAAGCAGACATACACTTTATTATTATATAGTTTATTATTTTATGTATATATACTGTCTACATCATGCCACATAATAGTTTACTAAATAGTAATAGGAATATTGTTACTGATGGAAGAGCACCGTATTACCTTTGTTAATTTGGTCAAAAAGTTGATGGCTACCTTTAAGGGTACTATTCTATGAACCAAGCTCCTTTTTTTTTTTTTACCAATATGAACAACAATGAGGTTATTCTTTATGAAATTTCTTTCCTTCTCTCTCTCTCTCTCTATATATATATGTGTGTGTGTGTGTGTGTGTGTATGTGTGTGTGTGTGTAGTAGTAGTAGTAGTAGTAGTAGTAGTAGTAGGTTATATTTTTTTTCCCAAAGCAGATGGACTCACCTATTTATTTGCTCACTATAACGATTATTTATAGATATGAGAGGTAGTAGGGTTATGGAAGGATAGGTTAAAAGATAATTGCTAAATTCACTAAAGATAAAGATTAAGTTTACTATATTCATAAACTACAGTTATCTCTTATTTATTTTAAAATAAATATCAATTAACCAACCAACTATTTATTTACTATATAATAATAGTAATAATAATTAATATATGAACCCTTTATTATTATTGTTTTTAATTAATTCAATAGTTAAATTTTTTGAGGTATTACACAATATGTGCACCGATCCTCCACATATTTTATGGCCTTGGTCTATTGCTTATGAAGGCCCTTCTAATAGGCTTCCAAACATTTCACCTTGGACTTCATAAAGGTTTAAACCTCCAAGAGTTCTTGCACCTCCAACTCTCGAGAAGCCTAGAATTTTTGAAGCTGCCCACCATTAATTATAACTTGGCTATGGTGCCCTCTAGTGGGACCACAACCCTTAGAGCAATTAAGATTCGCTCCATGACCTACTAAATTCATCAATGTTAACATCTAGATAATGTTTAAAACATCAAATGATAGAAGTCGTGAAGCCTACCTGATAGTTTTCTAGTATGACCTCCTCTAAATGCTAATGATCGAGAAGTTCTGCTAGTTGAGGCTCTTTAACTAGGAGGACCGACCTCCCTATTCCACCATTAAAGGCTTAGAGACCTTCAAATACAAAAGCTTCTTTCAAGAACCTTGGCTCGCACTTAGAGCTGCCGTTACCTTATCAGAGAATATACTCTTATGAGTCATCTTCTTTATTTAGGATAACATCTCACTTTCCCCCCAAATCTCCCTCCTTATCAATGTGAATCAATGTAGTATCCCTTGCAACCATGTTCTCCTATTTGGCCTCATTGTTTCTAACACTAGATACCCTGCCTTTAGTGACTTAGTTATTGTTGTTTTTATTATAATCAAAACTCACCCTTTACACTAAGCTATCTTCTAGTAACTCCTTCATCTCCCAACGATTTCCATTCGCTATGGCTTGTATAAAACCCCTCTCGACACCTTCGACTAAAGACCCCTACCCTTAACCACCAACAACCACACTTTTATGGCCTGATTCCGATCTATATACCCTTTGTAAATTGTGAGGGTCTACGATTAATATTACCAATATTGTTGTTATTTTTTTATTGCAAGAATTATTATTATTATTATTTTACCAATAACATATTAGTGTCATTACTATTATTATTGTTGTTGTTTTTCATGGTGTCCTTGTTATTCTTTTTACTATTGCCTATTGATACTATCATCATCATCATCATCATTGTTCCTGATCTAAAAGTGTACAAACATTTTTTTTAAATTTCTAATTAAATATTTGTTTCATTATATGAATAAATAAATATATTATTTTATTTTTGTAAGAAAATTTAGAGATGAAAATATGTATTTTTGTTTCATAAAATTAAGTACACTTCCATCAATTTTGAAATAACCTAATTAATTGACATGTTATCAATGCCGAAAAAAAATTATAAAAATGACACAAAAATCTAAATCTAAACAAACTCTAAAAGTATATATATTTGAAATAGCCTAAATCAAGGTAGTGTGATTTCATTGAAATGGTAAATCAAACATTTTAACTCAAACCCAAACTAAACGTGAAGTGAATCATAGAATAACATAAACTTATTCAAATTTAATCATAAAGTTAAAATAACCCAAGCTTATGTGAACACAAGCAAACCCTTATGAAATGTATAAATATTTGAACCCAAAACTATATGATCTCAACCCGAATAGATCTGATTTAGCTAAGTAGAAATGACCTAAATCTAAAACAACTTAAGGCTAATCTAAATCCAACTAGTGCATATAAATAAAGTTAAATTTAAATTTATCTGATTTTGATAGTGACACATTCCATCCGATTGCCAACTCTAACAGCCAAGTTCCATTTATTTTGAGATGCCTAATGCGTCATTCACAAACAAGGGGATTGGAGGGGCAAACAAGAGGACCAATGATGAATAAGAGTTTTTTTTTGGGTTAAAGAGAGGATGCCTTTTCATTTGGGAAAGAACGTTGAGTTTTGCTATCTTGGGCCGACAACATCCGTTTACCTGACGGTGGTAAATAGAGCAGGGCCTAAAGTCACGTGGGAACTCTAATAAAGCAAGGTATTATTATTATTATTATTATTATTATTATTATTATTATTATTTTTGTGGGAGGAACTATCGATGGACCTCATTCATTTGTGTTTTAGCCCATTCATGTTTTTCACTCTCTCCTGGCTCTCCCTTTTGTATCTTGCAGGTCCTGAAAAAAAAGCTAGATATTTTTATAATCCTGACGATCAAATGGATACCTACCAGCTCAAATCTCCTCCAGCGTAACACAGATTGGGTCGATCAATAGTTTAGGGGACGAAACTTGGGTCACTAAGAATTAAATTGCTGGAAGTTGAGATTGATGTTTTAACTATAAACATATTCTTTGTGATTGCACACCAACTTACCCCTGTTTTGGTATTATACTATATTTACATGGCCTTTTGATCGGAGTTTTCTGAGGCATTGGTCAAATTTATCTATAGGACAACAAATATTATAATTACCTATAACGATATTCATATCAGAGAAATTCCTATGCCTAATTGGGATGCTAGCACCAAGGATATATGGATATATACTTTTAAATTTAAATTAAATATTTATAGAAGACATCTCATGTTGATGAATTAATCCAATAGGAAGGGTGAATCATTTTTGTGACTAATATACAACCATAATATCACAAAATTTTATTTCCAATCGGGTAATTCAAGGGATTTTTATCCATTAATTATAGTTTAACCTCATTTTAAGCTAAAATAAGGCTGGAACAAGTAATTATAGGCATTCTATTATGTGAAAATGTTTTTTTTAATAATTGTGAAAACAAGAAAAAGAAATACGATGATTGAAAAGAAAACATCATCAGAAGAAATGGCTAAAAAAAAGCTTGCACTTTGTGAATCACCTCATCGATTCTGTATGAAAAATCCTTTCACCTATTCTTGATTCAAAAGCCGATCCTCGTTTTGATAAGCATAACCATTCACCTAACACATACTTGATGACTTTCAAACAATATCTTGCTCCTGAGCTCCCAAATAACTCCCATTATTGCGAAAAATGCGACAATCCAAATTCCCCCCTAAGACCCCTCCTTCCATCTCCAAGTCAAGTAAGAGTGTTATCCACTGTAGACCTCTGCATTACCCACGTACAACGAAACCACTCACAAATCTCATACCATATCTTTTCTGTCACTGTGCAATAAAGGAATACGTGATTGACGGACTCTTGCTCAATCTTGCAGAAAGGACAGCCATATTCCCTTATATCAATGAACTAGAGCCTAGCTAATCTATCTCTTGTATTAAGTTTCTGTTGAACGGTGAACCAGGCAATAAGTTCGATCTTTGGTGGTGCTATGTCGATCCAAACTCTATTATAATTGCTACTCCTCCTTTCATCCTCATGAAGAAGCTGATATGAGGTCTTATAAAATGATCTAATTTAGAAGACCCCCTTATCGTCATAGGCCGAACTAATCGTATCCTTCCTATCTTTACTCAAGGAATACTACTGAATCAAACTTCCCAACTGCTCCGCCTGATCTTCCTCGCAAGAAAAAAGTCTACGCCTCCACAATAATTGCCACCTCCATTAAACATTGTCCCAAAAGCCCATATCCGCTACTCTTTCCCTTTGCTGACCTGATGCTAGGAATAGTCTTGGAAATAAACTTTTTAAAATACCTACTCCATCCACTTATTATGCCAGAACCTGACACTACTACCATTGCCCAGAACAATCCTTATACCTGAGTTAAGGATGTAATTCTTCCTTCTAAGATTTACGATGTCCACCTACGGAGTCCACCCTTTCCTTTGTTCCGGTATCTCTAAGCTTCCAAAATGGTCACCAGAATAGATAGAAGATATGACCCATTTCCAAGAAGCCCCCTCTATGGTATAAAACTTTCACCACCATTTGAACAAAAGTGCGTTGTTCTTCATAACTAAGTCCCCGACCCCTGATCCACCTAGACAATTAGGACGTTGGATCACACTCCAACTAACTAGCGGTAACTTCTTCCTCTCCCCACTACCACCCCAAAAGAAATTCCTTTGTGCATTTATAATCTCCTTAATCAGCCCTTTTGGTATTCTGAAAATGCTTATGCAGTACATCGACAAGCTGTTCAAAACACTCTTTATCAGCACTAGTCGCCTTGCTCTGGAAATGATTTTTGCCTTCCATCCAGTCAATCTCTGTTTAATCTTATCAACTATTGTTTTCTATACCTGATTGTTCCTCGTGTTAGCCCCCAATGGGAGGCCAAGGTACTTGATGGGCAGAAAGTTGATCTTACACTTCATAATATCTACGACCTTTTGAAATTGTGCATCCACCCCAAGACCGATAAGCTCAGACTTTGTGAAATTAATGCTCGGCCCTGACAACATATAGAAACAATCCAACAACCTTATCCAATTCCTGATATTATCGAGAGATGCTCCACAAAAAATCATAATGTTGTCCCCAAATTGCAGATGGGTCACCTCGCACCTATCTCTCCCCACTCTCAAACATTGAATCAAAGCCTTTATCAAGGTTTATTCTGATAAGCTAATTGAACGCTTCTACTGTTAGCACGAAAAGAAAAGGGGAAATGAGATCCCTTTGCCTGATACCCCTTCTCATCTTAAAGGGAGTGGAAGGTGACCCATTAACTAAAATAAATATATTGGAGTTGAGATGCACTCCTTTATCCATCCTCACGTTTCTAAATTCCATTATGCTCAAAATTCTATCCACAAAGTCCCAAAACAAAGATACTATGTGAAACTGTAATATGCAGACTAGTAACCTATCTGTATATTGGTTAGCTCCCTATAAGTGTGATAATATTGAGCTTATAGAAGCGATCGAAAAGACCACGTAAATCACAAATAAATAAGACTAGGTGAAGGAGATGAAATTAGAATGTGAAAAGAAAGTGAAAGGAAAATTACAAGCCTGACGCTCTCTAAACGCGGAGCAGACCAGCAGTACAAGCCTCTCTGCCTCATGCTTACTACTAAATTACTACTACTACTACAGAGAGTACGAAGAAGTCTGCACCAGGCCAACCTGTTACTACGTAGGTGCTAGCCCTCCTGTCACACAGTTAATTATTAACCAAGGCGGTCTCTCTGTCCTGCCCAGCCTCTTTTTTTTTTTTTTTTCCTTCTTTTGTCTACGAATTTTTAGGCAGCCGAACAAGGCGTTATGACAACGGATGGATATAAAAAGAAATGCCAGATATGGGTTACCCTGCGTTTCAGCAGCTAGACATAAGAACTTAACTTTAAAGCAGAAATACACACTAACCCTGTTTAATCAGATACAGAAACTTATAAGTGATACTAGAAATTAAAGACAGATTGGGACCACTGAGAGTTTTTTTCTTTCTTCAGGTTTTTTAGGTTTTAACGGGCGGGTTTGATCCCGATGCAGAAAAAGGCTAGTGTTTTTTTACTGGGGCATGCCTGTGCTTCACAGACATGGTCTTTACTAGTATAAAATTATAGGTTCAAGCTGCATGAACTTCTCTATTACATAATAAACCGTGAACAATACGGGTGGAGACAATGACAATTGGCAGCCCTTTTGATGATCAATTATATAAAATATAATCGTTACCGCACCAATAAGCATATATAGATTTAGGCTCTTGTACAAACCATTACTTAAAATACAAATGTAGGAACCTTTAATTACCATTAGATCTAGAAGATTGAAGGGTCAAGATTAAAATAAATTCAAGTTAGTTATTTACTAAATTTTGACCATTGATCAAATACTAATCTAATGGTTATGATTGGTTCCTACAAATATATTTTAAAAATAGTGTGTATGGGACCTTCACCCTATATATATATATATATATATATATATATATATATATATATATATATATATATATGCTTATTTTTCATCATACATACATATTTATTTTCACCACATCAACTTAAATTTTACCACTATCCATATATTTTACACCAAAACTCCACCAATTTCTTTTTCTTTATATAGATTTCATTTTTTCATCATCACTCTCTATATCTTTCACCACTATGTGTGTGTTCATTAATGTTTAACATATTTTTCACTGCCATATTATAAAATATTTCAACATTTATCTAATTATATTTCACTACTTTTGTACATATTTTTCACCATAACTACACATATATTTCACCAAAGTTCTACCTAATTTTTACCAAAACTAATTCAAATTAATAATTCTTTTATAAAATCAAATCTTTCACCATCAATCTCAATATATTTCACCAATGTTCAACATATATTTCACTACATAAATAATAGGAAATAAATCTTTCACCATTATTGTTTTTTCTCAAAATTTATTTTATGATATTTTATCATGATTATACTAATAATTTACAGTCATTTTTTTGTCAAAGCATATCAATCTAGATGTTATTTGCAGAAGGTTTTTTTAGTAATATTATGATATAATTCATTTATTTATTTTTGTGATAATCCTAATAAAAGATATTCTAAGATTAAAAAAATTATCGATGTTAGCATGATTTCAACATGTTGCATAAGACAAAAGCATATAATCGGTTGAATGGTAAAATTTGCGTATGTAAGGATTGGCATTCCCAACGTTGGAGGATACCAATATATTTTATTTTTACTTTGTTTACCTTGTTTATCTAGCCGTTTGCCTGTTCTGGCTTGCTTTTCCCTATTTAGTTTATTTACTTAACTAGCGCAATTTGCATCCTAGCATTAGTAGCATGATGCATACGATGGTGGAAAAGTTGTAAATTTTGTAAAGTACCGAAAATGTAGCACCAAATCATGTATTAAGGATGCATTATATAAATTTTGATTTTTTAAAACTTTAAATTAAATTATCTTTAGTTTAGGTCATTGAAAATAAAAAAAACATTTACCAAAAATTTTCTTAAATTTTCCCCTACAAAAGCACTCATATTAATATACCTCATATGAATAACTAAACAAACATATGTATATGAATATATAAACATCTTATAAAAATACTATGACACCCCATTTTCTCAAACTCTAATGATCTTATGTGATTAGACTCGTTAATCATCATAAAATATACTAACCTCAATTATCCTTTCTTTTCATTCTATTTTCAATTACTTCTTTATTTGTTTCATTACATTGGAGGGAAACTTGTTTATGCGATTAAATACTTTTTCTATTTTTACCCATTTTAATTTTGTTGGGCACTAGATATTTTTTTATACCAAATACTTTTATATATTTGGGGTTATAAACTAATTCCACACCTTTCTCTAATTTTTCTTAATTTTTGGATTTTATTTAATATTTGTCTCTATCAATATCCATTATTTGACTTTCTATAGAATTTACTTGCCTAAAATTAATTGTTGCCAACCTCATAACCTCTCATTCAATTTCAATTGGTATTACTAACCATGACAACCAGATTTTGGTTGTGGCATTATTCATTCAACCAAAATTCTTGTCATAATCAACTTTTTCTTACATTACCTTACCTTAACCAAACATCCTTCCATGTTTTGGTCAGATGTTGAAAAAGTCAACTCCTCCCTTACCTCTTCTCTATTGCTTTCAGCCTTGTATGGATTAGAGAGAGTTTTTTCCTGGCCTTTAGCCTTACATTCACATTCTCATTCATTCATCATCCATTCCTACTTTTTTACTAAGTGTTTTTTCCTTTATTTTACTCCCTCCTTGTTGTTGGCTTTGTGTTGTTGCCTATTTTTTTCTTCATATTTTTAATTTTCTTTAATCCCCTATACACTTATCTCTCTTTAGCCTTCACCACTTTCATCATATCCTTATTGTTTTGCTTTTATTTTGGCTCTTCCCCCTTTTTTCTCTTTGGTTTTCTACTAGTGTTTTTTACTCCTTCTTCAATTTCTTCTCGTGTTTTAATCTTTTTAACCTCATAACTTACTTTATTTGAGTATTTAACATTTTATTATGGGTTGGGAATTAGTAAAAACTAGAGAAAATTCTTAGTTATCCTTACTCAAAACCATCATTTTTGCAAGACAAGGGTTTAACTATTTTCCTCACCCTTTCCTTCTTTTCTTTGATTTTGTTGTTAATATTCTTAATCTTATTATCTAACCTTTTTGTGAAGGTGATCAAGCCTCCTAATTTGTCATGTTAGCTTGGGTTTTTCTTTGTATTTTAAAGTTTAGTAGCTAGGTAATATAACCTAACCTTTAGAAGTTGGTTATTAATGTGTTATAAGTTTCTAATATTTAAATTCTAAGCATGTGGTTCTTTAGTTTAATAATATTATGGGTAGATGTTTTATGTGATTTGAGCATGATTAATGTTCTTGTGTTCATATTTTTTAAATTCTTGATTTGAATCTTACATATCTAAGATTCAAAAATCACTAAGTGATCCTCGATTATAGCTAGAGCTTTAAACTAGTAGAATCATGGTATGATCCTCGATTATAATAGTGGGGTTTTATCATATTTTAGGTGATTTGTTGGTGTTCTTGGAGAAGGAGACTTAGGGATTTTTTCTTGCTCAGAGACTGGTGAAATTTGGGTTAGGAAACATGTTATAAATTAAAGGGTTTTGATTCTATGTATTTATTACATATACTACTATATTAATATGCTCCCATTACTTGAAATCATGTTGGTATATTCTATTTGTGGAAATCATGTAGTTGATGTTATGCTATGATCTTGTTGTATTATATGGAAGTATGATCGATATGTGAAAGTATGAGCTTATGTGATATTGCTTGGTTATGCCTTGTATTATAACCCTAGCATATTGTCTTAATCTATTATTTTGAATGAATTATGAATAGTGGGTTGCGAAATATGGTTAAGTACTATTATGATTAAATATGTTAAAGGTTGGAGGTTGATAGTGTTGGGTTGCGTAGGGTTTTGTGAAATGTTTAAGTAGTTCTTGTAATTAATGGTATTCAGGTCTGTTCATAATTTTTGTGGGAAATAAATATGACATGGTAATATGTGGGGATTTTATAATTAATTTCATGTGTAATTTTGATAGAGTGTAGTGATGTACTATGATAGCAAGTGCATAGTTTTGAGGTAGTACACAAGGTCAATGCCACAGGGACTAGAGAGTGAGTACCAAAATAGTGATCAGACTTCTCTATGTTTAGACCACCAAAAATCTTATCAATGGAATTATTCTAAAAATATAAAAATTGTGACAAAAAGTAAACACCCGCGAACACAAAAATTTAGAAGATCAAAATTAAACTATAAAAGATGGTGGCTAAGGTTCCAGTTAAATTCCCCAATTTGTGATATAGTAAATAATCCTTCAGATCCTAACCCAAAATTTATGCATAGTGTGTTAATAGGGATAATTATCACTACGTTTTATCAAGCTACAATGACCTTTATCCAATTACAAGTTTAACTATCTTTAGCTTGGGTTTATATAATTGTCAACGCAATAAATTCAAGTATTCCCTTTATTGTTGTAGAAATTAGATTAACGTTTATCAACCTGTTAATTACTAATCTCTAACTTTGTAATGTATATATACTAAACATTTCATCTCTTGAACTCAATGAAATTTCTCAACATAAAAAATGATTAATCTTTTGATTGAGACATTCAAACACAACACAATTCATACAATTACAAACTTAGATTGGGACACATGCAAAAAATTTAACACATCGGGATCGAGAAAATTTCTCTTCACCTTAGAATAAGAAAGTTAGAAACACATTATTGAAAAATCAAAATATTAATCATATTCAATATATCCTTAAATAAAAACATATGAATTGAAAAAATTAACCTTAAAGTTGTTGGTTCCGATCAACAATCTCTGTAATGCCCCAAATTGAGTGAAGTATTCACTACTACGGAAATGAGTTATAATAACGGGACATTAATAACGGTAGTTCGAAAACCGTTGTCAAACGCGTGAAAATTAATCGGCGGGAAGTTTTGATAACGGTTCTATTTAAAAACCGTTATTAAAAGGGCAACGTTAAAATTTGGACGGATGTTTTAATAACGGTTTCAGGTAAACCGTTATTAAAAGTATATTTAATAATGGTTCATATTAGAACCGTTGTCAAAAGTCAGAAGCTTTTAATAACGGTTACTGGAAGAACCGTTATTAAAAGATGTTTTAATAACGGTTCCTCAGAGAACCGTTATTAAATCCTATTTTTAATAACGCTTCTCTCAGGAACCGTTATTAAAACCCCAAAATCAAACTTATATTTCGTTCAGTTCTGTTTCGTGCCAAAATTTTCAGACTCTCTGCACCTTCGTTCTCTTGCTCTCCTTCTCCTTGCAAACCCTCGCACGACCACGCCGGCTCCTCTCAAGTAAAGGAAACCCTCGCACCGCCAACTCTCCACCACGCCTCCGCCATTTCCGGCTCTGCATGTGCGTGCTGTCATTGTTCCGAAGCTAGCTAGCACTTGCACCTTCATCCTCTGTCGTGTTTGAAGCCCTTGCCTCTCTCAACATTCTCACTGTCGTGTTTGTAGCTAGCTCACTTTATGTATGTGTTTGTTCTTCTTCTCGTAACATTTTATCTACTTATATATGTATATATATATAAATGCATGCATGTTGGTACAGGGTTTCGTTTGTTTGTTATTGAAAGATTGTGGTTTGTCGTTCGAAAATGGGTTGTTTAATGTATTGGCTGAAAATTTTGTTGTTTTTTATTGAATTTGTTGCGTTATTGTTATATATTAACAAATGCATGTGTTGGCCGAGACCTTTACATATATATATATAATATGAATGTGAGTGTAGAATTATATACATTTTCACTCATAAAAACTATATATATACACACACACACACACACACACACATTTTCATTAATAAGTATAGGAGACTAGCAATAAGATATAGGAAATGTCATATAATGAAATACAAATATATTTTACATATGCATATGTTAATGATTGCTATTTGATGAGGATTAAATAGATATAGAGAATAAAGAATATATAAAAGTGAATAATTAAATAGAGAGAAATAATTGTGTATGATAAGAATACTAATAATAATAATAATAATAATAATAATAATAATAATAATAATAATAATAATAATTAATAATATGATTTATATATTATGCTTTAATTACATTTAGCTAGGTTTAGGGATTAGGTTTTTTTTTGTGGTTTAGGGTTAGGTTTTATTATAATAAATTATGGTTAATTAGCTAGGGTTAGGGTTAGGGTTTATCGTTTATTATGGTTAATTATGGTTTAGGGTTTAGGGTTAGGGTTAGGGTTAGTATTAATATCTTTTTGGAAACGTGTTAACATGATTCGTATATATATATAGAATAACATGATACATTTGAGATTAATTCTTTCTAAGCATGATTCGTATCGATAATATAATGGTACATTATTATGCTCAATACATAACATTCTAACATAATTTATTTATTTATTTTTTGTAGAGATATGGCCAACAAAAACATTGATAGGGATAGCAGTGATGAAGAAGGGAAGAGGGGACCTACGATTATGAGAATTATCATAGATATGAGGAATAGAGGAGAAGTAGTCGATTTGGGATGGAATACTTACAAACTTCCCATTGGCCCTTACGCAGATATGTTCTTGACCTACATTTCACTTGTGACCCGTAACCGTGTTCCTATCTCCTATAATAATTGGAAGCAGGTTCCACAGGGTCATAAGGAGCATATTTGGCAGGAAATCACGGTAAATATGCTATTTTATGTAATCATTTTGGTATGTCAAATGTTATTAATTTTATTACATTAACATCGGTATACATCTACATGTCTTATTTTGCAGAAAGTGTTCAATGTCCCAGAGAGTAGGAAGAAATGGCTTCTTAGACATTGTGGGGAGCGTCTAAGAACCTTTAGGTCATATTTAGCTCGTAGAAAAATGTATAGAAAGAAGGATGGTTCTGTACGACAGAACCCACCCAAACGATACGGTTTCATCGATCAAGAAAGTTGGAACCAATTCATTGCTTATCGTCTTACGGTGGATTTTAAGGTACTTGTTAGATAACAATTAAACTTTTTGTATCAATCCCAGTATTATGCTTAATATTGAAATAACCATGTCATTATGTTTTGGCTTGTCACATAGGAAAAAAGTACCCAAAATAAAGAGATTGCCAAGCAAAATAAATACCGGCATAATATGGCTCGCAAAGGCTATGCGGGCCTTGAAGAGGAGTTGGTATGCATTTTGTGATTATCTATTTACATGTAAATGTTGAATTTTATAATAATATTCTTAATTAAGAATATTTTTTGATTTGTAGCTCCTAGCCCAAGACTTGGACCCATGTACCTCGTCCATCAATATTGGTACATTATGGAAGAAGGCTAGAGCAACAAGAGATGGATATGTTAATGAATATGTTGATGTTGCAGCCAAAAAAATTGTAAGTTTGTAGATATCTAGAACCCTACTTAGTTTTCTTTTAGAAAACTATTATATTATGCTTATTCCTATAAGTTAAATTTACAGGACGAACTTGAAACGTTAGAAGGTGAGGAGGTGGACCAATATAGCATTGTGGCCCAGGTTACAGGAATTGTAGAACACCCTGGAAGACACAGGGGCATTGGATTGGGTGTTACGAGAACGAGCATATGTGGTCGATCTCGTGGTTCTCGTAGCACTAATGAGCAAGTCGCCATCCTCACCCAAAAATTGAACGTGGCATTTGAACGGATGGCAATAATGGAGCAAGAGTTGTCATTTATTAAATCTCAAGGGTATAAGCCATCCGATTCAGTAGACCATGATTAGCTTCACATACCTAATGTAAATAGCGTCAGAGATAGTTGTGAAGCTGATGCATTTCTTTCTACTCTTCCCGAGGTAAGCATTACAAACTATGAATTGTTATTAAATATATTCGGTGTAATAAATTATTAATAATGTGTAATATTTTTGTTTAGGGTTTGCATAAATGTGACTTATTAGCGAATGACCTTTCAACAATTTTGGCGAAAGGAAGGGTCCGCATTAGTCACAGTATTGAAACGCAGACAATCCACGGGTACAATTTAGCCCTAAATACAAGGCCGGTGAGTATTGACACTCCAATCATTAGCAGTGCACACTTGCCTTGTTATAAAGAGGGCGATGAGGCAACCACAGTACTAGAAGTTCATGGAAGCTTCGTGGCTTGGCATGCGGATCAAATACGTCTCACTACTGAAGAGGTATTGGCATTTGACATGTTCATTAGACCTTGTTTAGTAGTTACACTATATATACCTTTTTCATATATATATATATATATTTATATGCTCAATATATATTTTGTTTAATATTATCAATTAAGGAATCAAAAAAGAAGACTGCTTCTGCTAGTAAAACCAAGAGACGTACTAGCAGAACGAGCAACACAAAACAGGGCGCTGCTAAAGGAAAGAGAGCTAAATCTGAAAAATCAGTTGCCCCACAAAAGATTCCTTCTTCAGATCAGCAAAGCCAACCTCCACCAGCATTAGCTATATTATATTTTTATGCCCAAAACTACCTCAGGGACAATTATATTTTCATTGATTGTCGTCCTGAGTATGTTGGGAGGGACGATGCTACTTACATGGTATCGACGGCTGACATAAACGACATTTATAATCAAGAATGGATGTCAACCATAAGTGTCGCCGTCTATGTCACGTAAGTATTATTTCATTTTGATATTTTAGTACTCTTAACTTATACAATTGGAATTTTTATGACATCTTATATGAGTTATTATTTATTAACAAATATGCATTGTTTTTGTTGTCCATAGGTTGGTAGCTACTCGAGTTGCGATGGAGGGAATGATGTCCTCTATTGTGTTTGTGTGCCCATACTACATAGCTGACGGTAGTACAATAAGAGAGGGTAGGCACATAAACTATTTAGCGGATCGCATTTTGATTGAGAGACACGACAAGCTCTATCTCATTCCTCACCTCGCAAGTGAACATTGGGTTTTGTACGCCATCCGACTATATCTTAATAAAGTCTATGTGTTTGATTCCCTTCGAACCTATGACGTGCCTTTTGAAGTCGCTCGTCATGGTGGGAAGGAATTTATCGACATGTTAGTATACTTTTCACTTCTTACTTCATTAGCTTATTTATACATATATTCGCCTAGCTAGCTTTCATTATTTGAGGTATATATGCGTACTTACAATATTGTGTATCCAACTCTATTTATTAGGGCACTACGGACATCGTATCAAAGGAGAGGCGGGAATGGTGTCCCAAACCCAAAGAATGTTCAATACGAGCCTGTCATAGTAAGTAGGAAGGCAACTATTTCGTATTTTATTTTAATTAAAATTAATATCTAATAGTTAGAGAGCTAACTGAATTTATATGACAGTGTCCACAACAGCAAAACGACAAAGATTGTGGATACTATGTATGTAGATCAATGGATCTGATAGTCCAAAATAGATCGGTCAACATAGATCCAAGCCATGTATGTTTTCTTTTCGATATTTTTCCATTAATGAATCATGACATATATGTTTGATACTTGACGTAAGTGCTAACTGTATATTAATCAAAACTTGGGATTTGTAGTTTTTCACCGATGATTATGCACAAGGCCAGCAATACAATGTTGAAGAAATTGATGAAGTGAGAGAGCAATGGGCTAAGTATGTGCACTCATTCATTCGGTATTAGGTAGAGATCTATATATTCTACATGCATGTTCAGGCTTGTATTTTGTCCATGTCTTTAAGTCTTGTAATTAAGCTAGATTTATAAACATTTTTCTTTGGTGTGTAGAGCTACCAAGTTGTGTTATGCCTACTAATTTTGATTCTTGAGTATATATGTCCGGTGTATTAACAAGGGAATGATTGAAATTATGGTGTGATTGCAGATATGTTATCAATTGATGTTGTTTTACAATGCAGATTTGGTAATTATTTGAACATACAACTGTGTATGTGGGCAGGAACAAAACTGCAAAAACTAAAAAAAAAACTGGAGTTTTAATAACGGTTCTGATGGAAACCGTTATTAAAAGGTAGGTTTTAATAACGGTTCTTATGAAAACCGTTATTAAAACTCTGGTATTTTAATAACGGTTTTCATAAGAACCGTTATTGAAACCTACCTTTTAATAACAGTTTTCATAAGAACCGTTATTAAAACCCTCTTTTTTAACAACGGTTTTTCTCAAAAACCGTTATTAAAAATGCATTTTATGCTCATATTGGCGGTTTTTTTTTATATTTTTTATAACGGTTGTGAACCGTTATTAAAGATTTAATAACGGGCGTTTTAATAACGGTTGAAAACCATTATTAAAACTGTAAAATAACTGTTATTAAAACTACTTTTTGGGGTAGTGATTATAAGGATTGATATAACTACTTATATCAACATGGTATACCATCCTTTTGGTAATTTTGTCCTAAGGACTCCATAATTAAGAGTGTTGGATGTGAAGCAATTTTTAAGATGGATGACCCTATTAGGAAGTTTAAAAAAATTTCTAAAAATTTCTTAGGAAGCACCTGAGTGAGGATAAAATGCGCTGAAATAACTCATATTGATCTGTAGGGTCAGGAAATCAATCTTGGTTATATCAACTTGGGGTGTTATAAATGGTATCATAGCAAAACCATGACCTCGTGTTGAAATTGGACAAGCCAGCCAGCTACCTAGCGGGACGATTCTTGGGATAAAACTATATTGAGATAGTTAATGGTTGAGGCGTAATAAGGACGGTGTGTTTTTTGAGTGGGGATGATTGTAATGCCCAAAATTGAGTATAGTATTATAAGGATTGATATGACTACTTATATCAATGTGCTATGCTATCATTTTAGTGATTTTGTCATTTAAGCATGCTAGTTGTGGAGAAATTTTTAGGTTGGGTGACCCTCCTAGAAATTTTTAAAAATTTTATAAAAATTTCTTAAAAAGCACGTGAGTGAGGACAAAGTACCCTAAAAGAAATTTTGTTGATTTGTAGGGTCAGCTAATCAATCTAAAAGTACTACAGGGTAGCCCTGGTGTAGTTCTATCTACTTAGGGTTTTATAATCTCCAATTCAGAATTATACAGATAGAAAACCTCCTTATTGATTTTATTCTTCTCTCATTTAAGATCAATGGATGCGCTCAAAATTAGTCTCCAAAAGCCCTCCCATAAGACCCTAAAATATTCCATTTTATATCCCTTAAAATATATCATAACAAAACCCTTTAATTACAAAATAGAAATAACTAAAATTGTGAAGCTATTAAGCACAATATGTCCATGTTGGTAAGATGACACAAGCACCCCTTATTGTGTCCCAATTTAGCATTTTTATCCTGTGTCCAATATAATCGTGTCCGACGACACGAGAAGGTTGTGTCGGCTCTTAAATTGTAAGATAAATTTATGAGTGCAACATATTTTTACCATAACTTATTCATCCAACCTTCATTGAGATGATTTTGAATGCATTGGAAAGCTGACAAGAAGATATAAAACTTTTATGTTTAGCATTTTTCCAAATTCGAATTGAATCATGGCCAAATAAGTCTATCTTTTCACCCTTGCACACTTTGAGTTTTCCTTCTTACTTCTCATTTGTTCCAATTATTGTAGTTTAGCTCCTCTTGTTCCCAATTTCTCCAAATACTTATAAAATATAATGAAGAGTAGCAGAAAAGAACAATTGAAATCAAGCCTACAAAATTCATCACATAATTACATTAAATATTTTAATTAAAGCTTCAATTGACCAACATAAATCAAACCTATCATGTAGGTTGAATATGACACAAGTTACGTAATAAGAGGTTTTGAGACATTTAAGCCAGATAGGGGTATTTTGGTCAATTTGGGTTAAATATGGAAATTTATCACTTATAAGGACTTATGGGGATAAAATATATTAAGTATGTTATGTGAAATACTTGGGTTAATAATGAGTAGCATATGTCTAATAAAATGTGAAAATGACTTAATTTGATAATAGTAACCCTCATAGTTTGATCGTTATCATATGTGTGAAATGCTAGATTTAGGCCATAATTTTTAGATATGTTGTTAATAACGATATTTTAGGATATTAAGCTACATTTGGTGATTGTACGGTGAAAGTTACTGTAATACTCAATTCCTAACTAACCATAATTATGTTTAATAATATGTAATTGTGTTAATTTATGTGTAAATAATTATATAAATGATTCTAGAATATTTTACGATTTCAAGATTATTTTGGGTGAATATGAAGTAATTGTGATTTTTCATCTAAACACACTTTCCTTATAAAATACTATTCATTTCTATTAAATTTTAAGCTACACATTGAAAAGTATGCTTATAAATTTTTTTTGGGTTCTAAATGGGTTGAAATATAAATATAGAAATTTTGGTTTAATTTTATTTGTGTTTGCTATCCCTTTTAAATTTTATACAAAAAATCTATAATTAAGGTATGTTAGACAAAAATCATATCAAACGTGTTTTAAAAATTCTAAAAAAATTATATTTAAGTTATAAATGAGTAAATAGGATGATATGAAATGTTTTTGTGATTTTAAGTATAGTTTTGGTATTTATTTGTGTAATTACTTCATAAATTTATTAGTTTACAGTTAGGTTAATATTTTATACATCAAATCTTGTACTAAATTCATAAAATTTTACATGTAATTTTAAATCATTATTTAAATGGTTTTCGTAAATTTTTGTAATATTATGAACTTTTTTGATATTTTTATTAATTTTATCCTTTTTATTGACCTTTCTACCACTAAAAATAACCTATAAATCTTAAATTACTATTCACCTATGAAATTCCTTCTATACGATTACATGATCAGATTTTGTATTAATGTGAATATTTCTTATCCATTCAACTAAAATTTGAACCAAAGTTATTTTCTTACACTTTCTACCTATACTAGTTGTGTTCTTTTAACTTTTCTTGCACCTAACCTTATTCACTTACATTCCCCATGCTTAAATCTGACTTTGGACCTTACACACTCAACCACTATGTACTTTGTCATTCAAGTGTTGCACAAGCTACATCTTTCCCTCTTTTACTTGTAGTTTTTTGGTCAATCTATCCTCTATTTATACCTAATTTGTCTTGATTTTCTTTCATTTAGCCTTTCTCTCATTTACTTATCTTAATTTCTCTTATACCATTTATAATATCCTTAGGGTGCTTACAGAATTGATGACTGGTCCCATAGATCAATATGAGTCCTTTTAAGAATTTTTTTTATCAACTTACATGCTTCTTAAAAAAATAATAATTCATGAGATCACCAATCTTCAAACTACTCCAAGCTACACATATTTAACTGTGATGTTCTCCGATGACGGGTTATCCAAAAAAAGGGTGAACCTTATTGGTATAGGTAGTCATATACATCCTTTTAAGCCTCCACAATCAACCACATTATTTAGGTTATTACAATGTTGACCTTGAAATTAATTAAAAACATCAAGAACCTAAAGGTTATGGCTAAAAACGTGGCTAAGCCTAAAAATACCAAAATTTTACCTTAAACATGCTCAAACTTTAGCCCACTAAAATCATGTCATGCTAATCCAAAAGATGGCATATTATATAGCTTATTGCATCTAAAAATTCCGATTGACATCATTGTAATTGTCAAAATTCTCAAGTCTCAAGATTAATACCCAAAAGATTTAAAACCATAGATGGGTTTTGGCTATAACTAATTCCATACTTATCATTTTTTTTATCCATAACATCTGTGTAATCTATATATCCTGAACTTTCATTTGGTAGCTCACTTACCTCCTTAGTCATGGCCAATTGATGTAATTTAATATAACAAAACATTATAGATTTATGCAGCCTTCAAAGTTACCATTTTCATGCTTTTCAAACATAATTTTGCACCAAAGCCTTAAGGAGTCCATATAAAATTATTTTCATGTTTTCAATATCATAATAACATGCTTTAAAAACTCAAAAAACATCATATAGCATGCTTGTAATACCCACGATCCTATATTAGCCATGGGTAGTTATGTGGATCACTTTCGGGATTGATAAATGACCCCAAAAATCAACACAAACTCTTTCTAGTGTCTTTTGTTATAACACCCAATAATTAGTACTAAAAATTTTCATTTTTAAATGGAAGCATTAACATAATTTAGTAGATGCTATCGCCACACTTAACACAAATTCAGTAGCTATCTTTCTCGTAATAAATGCAAAACTAACATATATGAGGCAATTAAATAAAAAATTACAGAATTAGATAGAAATTGTAGAAGAATTTACCAAATCAAACATAAGGATAAAGTATGGAATACATGATCCATATAATACAACACATAGAAATATACGGAAATTGAAAAAAAAGGGATGAAAAGTCCAAAAGAGACATTAGAGATATGGGGTAAACAACAAATGACACCCTATATATCTATAACTCTAAGCTCCTACCCCAAAGACAACTTAATTCACTCCACCCATGATATCTCCCCAAACTTTGTAAGGTCATCATCAAACACCTATGACACACCAAATACAAAAGTGTAGTACCAATACACAACTCATATTTAGAAACATAACATAAACTAAAGAAATAACACATACGATAAAGGTTATATGAGGTAACATATGATATCATGTGATAACCTTGTTTAATAGGTTAACACAAATATTTTATATTATCTGGACCAAGAACTGAACCAAATCTATTGGGTCTCAAAAGTTTAGACCCAGACCTAGATCCATCGGATCTAACAGATAAACGAGCCCTAAATGGTAGGGCTGTGTAGAAAAATTGGGATCCGAAAAACCTATCTAATTTCCGAAAAAACCGATTCGAAATTTTGGATATCCGATCCGATTTTTTAGTGGATAATCCTATCCGTAAAAAATATCCGGTTTTAAGAATAAGCCAGTTATATTTAGGCATAATTTAATTTATAATCTGATTTTTTTTCTTTCAATCTTCAAGTTTGGATCATTTTTTTTACTATAATACACAAGTTCAAAAATAATTTACTAAACTAAAGTCTAAAATAAACATCCACACTCTACAAACAGTCAAATAGGTCATGGCCTACACACACGCAAGCACCCAGACCAGAAAAAAAAATTCCTAAATTTTTTGAGCCTCTTAACTTAGGTCGTTCCACGGTTCTAGAGCGTTATTGTTCACAAATCTTGATTGCTAATTTTTGTGGATATGATTAATCATGTATTTTATCTTTTTATATGCAAGCTGAATAATTAAACAAGCGTTTATGCAGAATTTTTTTCAATAATCGGATATATCCGAAATCCAATTCGATATTTTGGATATCCGGTGTATTCGGATGCGGATTCGGATATGGGATATCGAATATCCGGTCGGATCGGATATCCAAAAAAAATATCCGTTCAGATACGGATATCCGATAATGCACACCCCTACTAAATGGGTTCAACTATTGTTAAAAAAAATAATTAATAATCTAAGTAAATACAAATACATTTATATTTTATCTAACTTAATATGTATTTTTTGTTAAAAAAATCTACCAAGTGAAAAAATGAATATATTAAAGTAATTACGTTAACTTTTCAAATGGTATTTTAATGCTTTTAGAATATACAAAAATAAGGAGCTCATATACAAAAATAAAATAAAAAAAAGAAATAAAGAGTTCAAATAAGATTACGATAATAATGACAAATATAATATTAGTATGTATTTATATATGTATATATATACACACACACACACATCCATATATATACTAAACGGATCTGACGGGTCGGGTCTGGGTCTAGAACTACCAGACCCAGACCTAAACCTATTAAGGTATATATGGACCCGGACCTAACCCAGACCCATCAGGTCCAAAAATTATGGACCTAGACCCGCTAAAAATGAGGCGGGTCTAGTGGGTGTGGGTCGGATCTGAGACCCATTACCATCCCTAGTTGTATCAAATAAAATTTTCACACTTGCTAACATAAGATTTGCAACGTTTAACTATGGGGTAGTATAAAAAGTACTTACCAAACCACCACAAAACCATTTCCAACATGCAAGGATAGTGCATTAAGGCAACTACCAAGCCACCATAATAATTATTTTATATAAATAGGGGTAGTGCACTAAGACAACTACCAAGCCACACAACTAAGACTACCCCGAAAAAGGGTTTTAATAACTGTTATTTTATAGTTTTAATAATGGTTTTAAACCGTTATTAAATCTTTTATAATTGTTCATAACCTTTATCAAAAATATAAAAAACCCGCGAATATGTGCATAAACTTTATATTTAATAACGTTTTTTAAGTAACAACCGTTGTTAAAAAAGGTTTTAATAACGGTTCTTCGGTAAAACTGTTGTTAAAAACAAGGTTTAAATAGCGGTTTTCAAGTAAAAATCGTTGTAGAAAACCAGGTTTTAATAACGGTTATTACAAAAACCGTTGTTAAAACATAATCGAATTAGGGTTTCAGTCATTGATTATGTAATACCCCAAATTGAGGGGAGTGTTATGAGGATTGATTTGGCTACTTATATAAACATGGTATACCATCCTTTTGGTGATTCCGTCCTAAGAACTCTACGGTTAAGCGTGCTGGCCGTGGAGCAATTTTAGGATGGGTGACCTCCTGGGAAGTTTCGGAAAGTTTCTGAAAGTTTCTCGGGAAGCACGTGAGTGAGGACAAAGCGTGCTAAAAGGACTCGTGTTGATCTGTGGGGCCAGCCGATCAATCCGAAAGCACTTCAAGGTAGCCCCCGTGTGGTCGTGTCGACTCGGGGTGTTACAGATTATGTATTTATTAAACCCTAATACGTATTAAATGAGCATAAATTTGAGATTAAATGCACATTTTTAATAACGTTTCTTAATGAAAACCGTTATTAAAGCCTAAGTTTTAATAATGGTTCTGATGAAAACAGTTATTAAAACTCTATCATCCAATTAAGGTTTCTTAGATTGATTATGCATTTATTAAACCCTAATACGTATTAATTGAGCATAAATTTAAGATGAAATACATGGTTTTAATAACGGTTCTTATTAAAACTATAGTTTTTTTTAATGTTTTTACTGTTTTGTTCCTACCCACATACACAGTTGTATGTTCAAATAATTACTAAATCTGCATTGTAAAACAACATCAATTCATAACAAATCTCCAATCACACCATAATTTCAATCAATCTCTAATTGGTATGCATGTCTTAATACACCGGACATACTCAGGAATCAAAATTAGTAGGCATACCACAATTTGGTAGCTCTATACCCTGAAGTAAAAAGTTCATAAATCTAGCCTAGAAGACCGAAAGACATAGACGAGATACAAACCTGAACATGCATGTAGAATATATAGATCTCTACCTAATATCGAATGAATGAGTGCACGTTCTTGGCCCATTGGTCTCTAACTTCATCAATTTCATCAACATTGTATTGCTAGCCTTGTGCATAGTCATCGGTGAATAAATACAATGCCCAAGTTTCGATTAATATACAGTTAGCACTTACGTCAAGTACCAAACATATATATCATGATTCATTAATGGAAAAATATCGAAAAGCAAACATACATGGCTTGGATCTACGTTGACCAATCTGTTCTGGACTATCAGATCCATTGTTCCACATACATAGTATCCACAATCATTTCTGTTTTGCTGTTGTGGACACTGTCAAATGAATTTAGTTAGCTCTCTAACTATTAGATATTAATATTAATTAAAATAAAATACAAAATAGTTGTCTTCCTACTTACTATGACAGGCTCATATTGAAGATTCTTTGGATCTGGGACACCATTCCCACCTCTCCTTTGATATGCCGTCCATAGTGCCCTAATAAATAGAGTTGGATACACAATATTGTAAGTATATATACCTCAAATAATGAAAGTAGAATATATGTATAAATAAGCTAATGAAGTAAGAAGTGAAAAGTATACTAGCATGTCGATAAATTCCTTCCCACCACGACGAGCGACTTCAAAAGGCACATCATAGGTTCGAAGGGAATCAAACACATAGAATTTATTAAGATTAGGTCAGACGGCGTGCAAATCACAATGTTCATTTGCGGGGTGAGGAATGAGATAGAGCTCGTTGTGTCCCTCAATCAAAATATGATCCGCTAAATAGTTTATGTGCCTACCCTCTCTTATTGTACTACAGTCAGCTATGTAGTATGGGCACACAAATACAATAGAGGACAACATTCCCTCCATCGCAGCGCGATTAGCCACCAACCTATGGATGCCAATAACAATGCATATTTGTTAATAACTAATAACTCATATAAGAGGTCATAAAAATTCTAATTGTACAAGTTAAGAGTACTAAAATATCAAAATGAAATAATACTTACGTGACATAGACGGCGACACTCATGGTTGACATCCATTCCTGATTATAAATGTCGCTTATATCAACCGTCAATACCATGTAAGTAGCATCGTCCCTCCCAATATACTCAGGACGACAATCAATGAAAATATAATTGTCCCTGAGGTAGTTTTGGGCATAAAAATACAATAAAGCTATTGCTAGTGGAGGTTGACTTTTCTTTGAAGAAGGAATATTTTTGTGGGGTAACTGATTTTTCAGATTTAGCTCTCTTTGCTTTAGTAGCGCCCTCTTTTGTGTTACTCGTTCTGCTAATATCTCTCTTGGTTTTACTAGCAGGAGCAGTCTTCTTTTTTGATTCCTTAATTGATAATAATAAACAAAATATGTATTGAGCATATAAATATAAATATATATATATATAAGGTATAAATAGTGTAACTATTAAAAAAGGTCAAATGAAGATGTCGAATGTCAATACCTCTTCAGTAGTGAGAAGTATCTGATCTGCAGGCCAAGCTACGAAGCTTTCAGTACTGTGGTTGCTTCATCGCCTTCTTTATAATAAGGCAAGTGCGCACTGCCAATGATTGGAGTATCAATACTCACCGGCCTTGTATTTAGGGCTAAATTGTACCCGTGGACTGCTTGCGTTTGGGTATGGTGACTGATGCGGACCCTTCCTTTCGCCAAAAGTGTTGAAAGGTCATTCGCTAACAAGTCATATTTATGCAAACCCTAAACAAAATTATTACACATTATTAATTATTTATTACACCGAATACATTTAATAACAATTCATAGTTTGTAATGCTTACCTCGGGAAGAGTAGAAAGACATGCAGCTTCACAACTATCTCTGACGCTATTTACATTAGGTATGTGAAGCTGATTATGGTCTATTGAATCGGATGAATTATATCCTTGAGATTAAATAAATGACAACTCTTGCTCTATTGTTGCCATCCGTTCAAATGGCATGTTCAATTTCTAGGTGAGGATGACGACTTTCTCATTAATGCTACGAGAACCACGAGATCGACCACATATGCTCGTTCTCGTAACACCTAATCCAAGACCCCTGTGTCTTCTAGGGTGTTCTACAATTCCTGTAGCCTGGGACATAATGCTATATTGGTCCACCCCCTCCTCACCATCTGACGTTTCAAGTTCGTCCTGTAATGTATATAATATATGTAAAATTAACTTATATGAATAAACATAATATAATAGTTTTCTAAAAGAAAACTAAGTAGGGTTCTAGATATCTACAAGCTAAATTTTTTTTTGGCTGCAACATCTACATATTCATTAATATATCTATCTCTTGTTGCTCTAGTCTTCTTCCATAATGTACCAATATTGATGGATGAGGTACATGGATCCAAGTCTTGGGCTAGGAACTACAAATCAAAAAATATTCTTAATTAAGAATATTATTATAAAATTTGACATTTACATGTAAATAGATAAATCACAAAATGCATACCAACTCCTCTTCAAGGCCCGCATAGCCTTTGCGAGCCATATTATGCCAATATTTATTTTGCTTCGCAATCTCTTTATTTTTGGCACTTTTTTTCTATGTGACAAGCCAAAACATAGTCACATGGTTATTTAAATATTAAGCATAATACTGGGATCAATACAAAAAGTTTAATTATTATCTAACAAATACCTTAAAATCCCCCGTAAGACGATATGCAATAAATTGGTTCCAACTTTCTTGATCGATGAAACCGTATCGTTTGGGTGGGTTCTGTCGTAGAGAATCATCCCTCTTTCTATACATTTTCCTATGAGCTAAATATGACCTAAATATTCTTAGACGCTTCCCACAATGTCTAAGAAGCCATTTCTTCTTACTCTCTGGGACATTGAACACTTTCTGCAAAATAAGACATGTAGATGTACACCGATGTTAATGTAATAAAATTAATAACATTTGAAATACAAAAATGATTATATAAAATAGCATATTTACCGTGATTTCCTGCCAAATATGCTCCTTATGACCCTTTGGAACCTGCTTCCAATTATTATAGGAGATAGGAACACGGTTATAGGTCAGAAGTGAAATGTAAGTCAAAAACATGTCCGCGTAAGGGCCAATGGAAAGATTTTAAGTATTCAATCCCAACTCAACTAATTCTTCTTTATTCGTCATGTCTATGATGATTTTCATAATCGTAGGTCCTCTTTTCCTTTCTTCATCACTGTTGTCCCTATCAATGTTTTTGTTGGTCATATCTCTACAAAAAATAAATAAATAAATAATGTTAGAATGTTATGTATTGAGTATAATGTACCATTATATTATCGATACAAATCATGCTTAGAAAGAATTAATCTCAAATGTATCATATTATTCTATATATATATATATACGAATCATGCTAACACGTTTCCAAAAAGATATTAATACTAACCCTAACCCTAATTAACCATGATAAACGATAAACCATAACCCTAACCCTAATTATCCATAATTTATTATAATACAACCTAACCCTAAACCTCATAAAACCTTAATCCTAAACCTAGCTAACTATAATTAAACCTTAATATATAAATCATATTATTATTATTATTATTATTATTATTATTATTATTATTATACACAATTATTTTTCTCTATTTAATTATTCACTTTTATATATTCCTTATTTTCTATATCTATGTAATCCTCATCAAATAGAAATCATTAACATATGCATCTCTAATTGAAATTTTCATTTAATGATGTGCATATGTAAAATATATTTTCATTTCATTATATTTTCATTTTCTATATCTTATTACTAGTGTCCTATACTTATTAATGAAAATGTGTGTGTGTGTGTGTGTATATAGTTTTTATGAGTGAAAATGTATATAATTCTACACTCACATTCATATTATATATATATGTAAAGGTCTCAGCCAACACATGCATTTGTTAATATATAACAATAACGCAACAAATTCAATAACGAACAACAACATTTTCAACCAACACATTCAACAACACATTTTTGAACGACAAACTGCAATTTTTCAATAACAAACAAATGCAAGCCTGTAGCAACATGCATGCATTTATATATATATATAAGTAGAGAAAAAGTTACGAGAGGAAGAACAAACACATACGTAAAGTGAGCGGCGACAAGCAAGAAACCGGTGGTGAGCAAGTTGAGAGCGGCAACGGCCTACAAACACGACAGAGGATGAAGGTACAAGTGCTGGCTAGCTAGGTTCGGAACAATGACAGTACACATATGCAAAGCCGACAATGGCAGAGGGGTGGTGGAGAGTTGGCGGTGCGAGAGTTTCCCTTACTTGAGAGGAGCCGGAGTGGTGGTGCACTGTGTGGTGGTGCGAGGGTTTGCAAGGAGAAGGAGAGCAAGAGAATGAAGGTATAGAGAGTCTAAATTTTTTGGCACAAAACATAACTGAGTGAAATAAAGTTTGATTTTGGAGTTTTAATAACGGTTCCTGAAATAACCGTTATTAAAAGAGGTTTTGATAAGAGTTCTTGAAAGAATCATTATTAAAACATCTTTTAATAACGATTCTTTCAAACACCCTTATTAAAACTTTCAGACTTTTGACAATGGTTCTTGTATGAACCATTATTAAAACCTCTTTTAATAACGGTTTTACTTGAACCATTATTAAAACATCCGTGTAAATTTTAACGTTGCCCTTTTAATAACTGTTTTGAACTATAACCGTTATCAAAACTATCCCGCGCATTAATTTTCATGCGTTTGACAACGGTTTTTGAACCACCGTTATTAATATCCTGTTATTATTTCTCGTTTTCGTAGTAGTGTAACTAATTTTATTTTAATTACTTAATATGATATAATTTATCAACCTTGGGACACTTATATGTCTCAATCATACCAGCATATAAGGCGATGTAGTACCCTTAGCCATGAAACTTGGAAACATCGAGATACTGCATGTTATAATAGTGTATAAAGTCACATAATACCATTATATAGTAAGTCACCTAATCCTTAAGTATTGATACCCCCTAAGAAGCCCAAAAAAACCTAATTATAGTAGTTATAAGTCCTTAGTTGAGGGATTAAGGCACCAAGCAAACCACTGACCAAATTGAAGGTTTCCACTTCATCTCTAGTATAGCTAACTCTAAAGAGTAAACCATTCCTAATCTTAATGTTTTCCACTATAATTAGAAATATTTTATTCTAAGAGTCAATGTCATCACATATTAAGGCCCATCTCGAAACATATATGGCCATCATAATCACACATAACCGTTAATTAATTAAGATATAATGAATTCTATTTGTTCTAGGACAATGGTTAAATGTTAATGGAAATTCAACACAAGTCAATAGTTGATCACAAGCCATAAAAAGTCAAAACATTTTAAAATGTCAATACAAGGCTCAAACAACTTAGTTGACCCAAATAACACAAAAAATGACTAAAGTGCCTCTAGGGTTACTAATCACATTTTAAGGCCATAACAAGATATATTGGGCTAATGGTGATGGGTGATCCACATTTATCAATTATATTCTTAGATAAATATATATTATATATGTACATTAGGTTCTTAATTTCCTAAACTTTTTCATAAGACTAAACCACCCTTATTATGACAACTTAATTATTTACACTTAGAAACCCTAAGTCCACTCATCAAACACTACCAAAATGACACAATCTCCTTAATAAACTTATTTTATTCACATATTAAACCCATATTTCCATTATTGATTTGGAAAGACCAAAATGCCCTTATATACCCTTTAAATGTCTTAAAACTTCTAAAAATTATAACTTACTACAAACAACTCCAAACCCTAACATATTATATACCATATTTAAGTAAAGGATCTAGTGAATCTAATGGTGTACCCAAAATATTTAGAATCTAATTAAAAAGTTCAAAATGCCCCTAACCAAGATTAAGCCCGAGGAGCCCTAAATTTATTTTAATGACTTTTTAAGTCAAACTCATACATAATCACCTATATACTAATACAAACATTATATTAGACTTTAAAAAAAAATTAAAACAACAAAATCTTACGTAAAATTATCAAATGGTCAAAAGCTTCCATAAGATCAAATACGACATAACTCATCCAAACTTCATAATAAAGGTAAGGTTTTTCTAGCTGAAACAAAGTGCAACAGCTACAACAATTTCCTAGGGAATGGTCAACTAGGCATAAATAAGAGTAAAGGGCACTATATATATATTTTTTTGTGTAAAATGGGTTCCTAGATGAATTATAAGATTCAAGGAACAACACAAATGTAAAGGAAGCAAAGTTGAAGCGTAGTAGCTACTAGAAGTCACGAGAAAACAAATCCCGCTACAGTTTGGAGCTAGTGAGGAAGGGTAAAAGATGAAGAGGGGAAGGAGAAAGAATAAGCTCGATTTCATAAAACAAATACATGATTTCTAGAAAATCAACACTCATTTTAATTGATTGAAATACGCACCTTACAAGAGGAAAACATGTAGGATACCGAACACACACTTTACAGGAAATATAATTGAGAAGTTAAATTTAAAAATCACCCTAATTTATAAAAAAAATAAAAAATAAAAATAAAAATATGTTTGACCTAAATAAGAAATAAAAGTTTATGATAAACCTAAAATGTAGTTAACTCTAAAAATAAAAGATGATTAGTAATTTAGTACATATGAATTGGTGTGAGACTGTGAATGTCTAAGTATCTTCAAATCATTTTTTTTTTATGTGAGTACGAATAGCCATGAGCGATCTATTATAAAAATGGGATCATAAGTATACTTTATATGTATATATATAAATCCACATTTATAAACGTAAAAGATCACGGTAAGTTGGACTCAAAAAGAATTTCTAAGCTATACTTGGCGTGATTTATGCTCGAAAGTTATCGTTGGAGTATTTGAATATCACCCAATTAATTGGGCTTCATTTTTTATTTATAGAGGTAAAAAAATTTTTCCACATTTTTATAGTAAAAGGGAACTGTCACGCTATCCGAGCTGAAATTTTCTAATAGCTGCTTCGAGCTTTTAGTTACTGCCATCCGGCGAAGAAGGCATTAATCAGAACTCGTAATTCGATTCCTAGAAAAATCTCTGCATTACTTTGGGGCATAAATCTATAGGAGCAGCAGCAGCAGCAACTTGTTGGATTTTAAAAAAAAAAAAAAAGAACAAAAAAGGCTGCTGTAATTCCTCTTCTCGCATTGATTGCCCGATACTTATTTCGGCTGCATCCGTCCCCTTAAACGATCGAGGAAATTTGGGTCTCAGGATTAAAAAGTTCCAAACTGACTAGACGAAAACACGACTCCGTCCCGATCACTCTCGCTCTCCAAAATACCATCGAACCTCATGCCTGCTGGCTTGGCTATATTACATACGATACGAGCCAGCTGCTAGTAGTGATGAACTCAACATTAAACTGGGAACGAATGGGTGTCGTCGTGAGGAAGTAACAGATGCAATAAAGAAGGAGACAAATCTAGGAAAAAGACAATAGGACTACACCCAGCTTGCTATCTATAACAAATGCAAAGAGAATCTTGTGCGCAGGGCATAATACACCAAAAAATGTACTAGCTAGCTAGCTGCTACTAGTAGTATCAAATTATGTTAAAAGCATACAGAGTTTAGTAGTATTAGCACCTGAAGCTTCAATAATATACCACTAAATAACATGTAAAATTATAAAGAACGAACTTAACTAATCAAGCATTAGAGATTTAGAAAGGGCTTGATCACAAGTATGATATATGTTGGCCTGGATTTAAGGTTCCTAAAGAGGAAAGGTCCCCCAACATATAATGTGTTTAGAAAATAGACAAATAAATTGATAAATTCAACTCTTTGAAAGCGTTGTCGGTTGATTCACTATAATTTTTTTAGTAATAATGAAAAGAAAAAATACTAAAAAAATTATCACGATAGATAAAATACCTATATATCGATAACATTACTAAAACTAATTATTACGTTAGGAAAAACAAAAATAGGGGGACAAACGATCTGAATCTTTTTAACCTTCCATCTTCATTTTGGTAGGGTGGAAAAAATATTGTCACACAGAGCTCGGAATCATACATACCATTCCTTTATTTGTCAATACCAAAAATTCATGGTATATTTTTTTTCATCTTCGGAAGAACAAAACCCTCGTCTTTTAAAGGTAAATTACCACATATTTCTCAAAAGTCTAGAACCCAAATGAACTATGTATTCCGAAAGTATTTTTTATTTATATATACATACATTCTCCATAATTATGCTTAAGGCTCATGATACTTTGATCATTTTACCCACCAATATACATACACATATATATATATATAGCTAGAGTCTATCCAAAGTGGGCTAAATTAAACATATTTGAGTTTCCGTTCGCCAACAAGCTGTAATGATGAAAAAATATACACCGATGTCTCACACTTACTAATTTATGATATGATGATGACAGCCTACAACCCT
Source organism: Tamarix austromongolica (assembly GCA_039764185.1). Classification (NCBI taxonomy): domain Eukaryota; kingdom Viridiplantae; phylum Streptophyta; class Magnoliopsida; order Caryophyllales; family Tamaricaceae; genus Tamarix; species Tamarix austromongolica. Next base: position 104,131,580 of record CM077816.1, on the reverse strand, counting down.
TATACATAGCATAGGACTGTATGTTCTCCTCCCTGATCTACCAGTAAACACCAACTCATGCAAAACTGAGCTCAACTGCTACATCCACCTCTGTCCCCCAAAAGCTAATTATACTCTGATACCAAGATACGCGTTTTTAATAATAATAATAATCAAAGTGTGATGACGGTTTCTAATTAGAGCCACAAAACCAAACAGAGGTGTGCTCGTCTCTGTCAATAAGCCCTCCTCCTCATTTTAGTAATTAGTGGTACCCTTGCCCTAACAGTAGTAGTACTGACCACCCCTTTATGGATACCCTAGCCCAAGGCACAAACTGCTCTATTTAGCCTAGACCATCCCTGCCAATTCGGCGTCTCCTTTCAGAAATTTTCATCCCCTTCTCCTTCCTTCTCTCTTTGGACCACTTGTTCACGCTCCTTTTACACCCTCGGTCACCGATCAGCTCATTATATACCCCTCCCCTTTGGAGTTTATTCTAATAAATTCCCTCACACACTCGACTCTATACCCATCGGAAGTTCACAACACAAGCTCTATTAATCTCCTTCATCATTACCCGAACATCGATTCCCAACGCTTCACCCAAAAAAAAAAAAAAAAACTTTCTTGATTCCGCTCCTAACGCAAATCTTATTCTTTTGAGCTCCGAAATGGGTACGCCAATGCCGTTCATCCTATCCAACCACGATCAATATCGATCGACCACATGTCAAGCAAAGAACCCGATCGGAGAGCCGAAGCCCGAGACACCAACACCAGGGAGCAACATAAAATCAAGCAAGAATAACATTGGAACTACTACTACTACTACCACCACCAGAGTCGGCCGGAAGAACGGGAAGCAAGGAAACGGGTCGTCTTCATCGTCAACGGGTCAAAACAAGCAACCACAGAGGCAAAGAGGAGTCGGTATAGCCCAGCTTGAGATAATGAGAAGGATGAACGGCGCCGAGTTAACTAACACCCCAAATTTCCAACAGCAGCATTTACCACCGACACTCCGTCACGTCCAAGTCCAAACAACTCCTCATTCTTACCCGTTTATTGACCCCCTTTCTGGTAGTGGTAGTAGTCGTAGTAATGGAATCCCCGTGGCACCTTGTTTGAACCAATTAGGAGTAGGGGTTCAGAAATTTGGTCCTGGAGGGTCGACGCTTGGTATGGTTCTCGGTTTTAATAATAATGGTGCTGCAGCGGTTGCTCAAGGTGGGTCGACCTCGGGTCAGATTGTACATCATCCAGGGTGTTTTCATGTTGTTGGTGGTCCGGATTTGAGGTTTAGGGTTTTAGATATGGGCATGGGTATGAATGTTGTTGGTGGTGGGTTAGAAGGGTCGTTGAAAGAGCTTCCTTCATTCCCAACGTTTGAGTGTCATCATCGTGATCACACTAATGCGCCTTCACCTCCTCATCACATTAATCTTGACGGTGGCCATCACCCTCAAGAAGAGGATCGTTTCAATTTTAAGGTTTTGATTTTGTATTCTCGTCTCTCCGGCCCCCTTTCTTTCACTAATATTTACTGTTCTATTGGAGATGCGTACTTTCTTATGTGCCGCCCTTGATTATTCTGCTCATCTTAGTTAGTTTCTGATCACTTGATTATCTATTTTAGAAGAAGAAGGTCACTGGCTGCAGCTGCTATGGACATAATATGGGAGTTGGAAGAGAACATAATCATGAGGTGAATCATAAGTTCTCCATTTTCTAGGATCAATTTCCTCATATCAGTAACAATAGCTTCTTCCTTTTTATCTATTTTTTTTTTATAAAATAATAAAAAAAAAACTTTTCGATCCGATGGGCCGGCATTTTTTGCTTTTCTGAACGTGAGTAACGTCTGTTTGATGCAGGGAGTAGAGGTGGTGGCTGTTCACAGAAAAGGAAACTCAGGGCCGGGTGGTAAGGTGGTGATGGAGTATGGTTTTTTCCCCTCAGGAAAAGTAAGCGGTAGTAGTACCGATCAAGAAGATGACCATGAAACCGGTGGACGTGAAGCTCAGCAGATTTCAGCTGCAGAAGATCATGCAAATAAAATTTCTCAATTTGTTGCACCACTTAGTTATCCACCTACAACCGATCAGCCTTCTGTCGCATTGGATCTGTCGCTTAAGCTTTAACGGCAAATTTATGATCAGTATACCTAATGTTTTACAGATTAGTCAGGAGTAATTAACCACTATACTCTCTCTCACTCTCGTTCCTTTTCTTAATTTTTTTAAAGGTGTGTGTAACCCAAAAGGCTGGTGTTTGACTATGATTATATTTGTTACCTTCATCGTTTTATCGATTACAGGTCGGTTTTCTAATCATTGGATTTCTTAGGATCTGGATAAGGTGTTTATTTATTCCTAATAACTCTCAGTTGATTACCAATATTGTGCTTATGTTTTCAAAGTTAGGAAACTGTGGTTGTTTGTGAAGATCATATCGTGGTACTGTTGGTACCCCCACTTTCGGGGATTTTTCCGTTCATATAAAAAATAAATTCATGTTATCATTAAATTTTTATATAAAAAATAATTTAAAAAAAATTAAAATCTATTTTTTTTATTTTTACTCTTATTTTTTTCTATTATCTCTGTATTAAGTATTTTATTATTTTTTTAATGAATGATGTGACTATAATTTTAACAGCACTTTTATTAATTCGTTAAAAAGTATAAAAATTAATTAAAAAAATTACTTTTTTATATGAATCGAATAACTATATTTGAGAGATATGAGTATTTAATTAACGATCTTTTTATTCTTTCCATGTATCTATGGAATATTCCACTACTTTTACATGTGTTGTTGGTCAATAATATAACAATAAACGAATAAAAAAAAAAGAAATTAGGGTAATGATTTAAATTGGGCTTTGATTTTTTTTTTTCAGAAATTAATACTCCTTTTCATCAAAAACAATAATAATTAATGCTCTCATTTAAAAACAAAAATAAAATTACTCCTAAAAGGACTTTCTTCCATAAGGAAAGGAGTATATAACTAAACAGATGTGAGTTTGTGTATATTTTGATCGATCTCTCAGTAAGGAAAAAAAAAATCATAATGAAACTGTTTTTTTTTGGGGGGGGGGGGAGAGGGGGGGTTTCGTGCATGCATGGAGAAGTTGATGATTGCCGTCCAATATTTTATAATTAGCTAATAATATATAGCGAAAATGCATATTTAGGTTCTGAAGTGGGACGGACGCCTCTAATATATTGATCAATGTAGCACCAAATATGAAGTGCATCCTGCCAGCTAGTTGATATAGCTAGCAAATAATCAAGCACGTGAACACCATGCATACCGGGAAGAGTACTACTTCCTTTGAGATCCTAATTAGGTTGGGTTATTACGTTGTTATCGTTCATTTTAAGCCCTTTTGATCTGTATTTGAGACTTTCTTTAATTCGGCAGAAACGCATCCTCTCTCTCTATCGGCTGCCGTGAAACTTCTGTACCAGCATTGTTGAAATAACGATGAATATTTACTTATTACTGCTGCTCGGAAACCCATCCCATCAAAGACACATGACTTGCCAAGCTTATCTAGCGAATCCTCTGATCGAGCCCACACGAAAACGATGCCGACCCAAAATCGCACCCCCATGAACATACGAATGGTGGCTCCGGTCAAGCTATTGAATCTTAACCATGCAAAAATGGACGAGATAACGCGAATGACATGATCGACCAACATATCTCAAAGTGATTCTGTGTGAACTTTCCGCCATTAACGAAAACCTTTCTCCAAATTAAAATCGATCGCGCTCGTACAAAACCAAGAGTAACTTGGTTTGCCCTAATGAGATTGACCCGTGACACAGCCAATCAACTGCTGCCATGTCGGCATTCTCCTCACATCTATCTAATATCTATATTAGTTTTGAGGGAGACTAGTTATCCTATTCAAAACCTAGATTTCCATAAATATGTATACGATAGGGATTTAAAACTGACCTAATATACATCGGCGACAGCTCTATTATCATTGGGTTGCTTTTTATGTTGGAAAAATTTCTGATAATCACGTAAAAAAATGTGCAAAGTAGATAATAAGAATTATCAGACTTAAATCTTTATTAATATCCTCTCGAGTAATTACATAAAATCAAGAACACTCAAATCCATACTTTTATCGTCACCAAAATTATTAAGAACAACTCTCTTGATTAATTCACTTAATTAAAGAATCCTTGTTTCCAATAGAGATTTTCCTATATCAACCCAATAGATGAATTTGCCTTCAATTCTTGTTCCTCGCACCTCATTGTAAAATTTTATGCATTATAAAAACTCTATATAATAAAGCTCTTTTTATCGGCTAATAGGATATTAGAGCCAGTAAAAGATAATGGATTTAGGGGGAATTGAACTCCCAAAAATAATGGTTTACAAACCAAAACAAAAAAAAAAACAAAAAACATCACCATCAAACATATAATAAAACCTCTAAAATTAATGGATTAGAAACTAAATAAATACATTCAAATACAATACATCTAATAAAAAAAATAAAAGAAAATCCCAAGCAAATAGTCTACTCTCAAACCACAAGCTCTTCCCCAAGCAAAACTAGCAAATAGTCCACATCAAACCATCATCAAACATGCACAAGAAGTTTACTCTCCACCATCAGAGGTTCGCTGCTTGATTCTATCAACCACAGTAGTATCAGTACAGGTTTAATACTGAGTAAATCACACCCAACACATAGTAATAGTACATATACCTTTACCACCGATCATGGCACAAGCAAAATGAATTATTCTTTAACTTGCAAGAAAATGCTTAGGGTGATACAATGACACCATGCTCACAAGAACAACTTCATCATGGCATCAGAGAATAAAATATGGAATAACCAATAATCATAGAAGAACATGTTGTTGCCTCTTAATTAAACACGCTACTGTGGAAGACTAAACATGCACATAATTACGATAGGGGTAAGAAAACATGTAACACACTAACATAGGGATCACAAGGGAGTTCAAGAATCATAGGATACCATGAGAGTCATAAGTGACACATTGATGCCATATTAATCAAATGAGGACTCCATTCACCGCCATTTCTATTGGCACCAAAGGATTTTTATAGAGTCCTTGTCTCACCTTACTTGGACAACCAATTGTCATTCTAGTTAAAATAGAGGCACGCGGCATTACCGAGGGACATACTCAACCTTGGACATTACTAAGTCATATATCTAACTCTAACATTACTAAAGGACATATCCAACCTCTAAACATTACTAAAGAACATGTTTAAACCCGGATATTACTAAGTGATATGTCCAACCCTGAGCATTAATAAGGGACATGATTAGCTCTGGACATTACTAAAGGGCATGCTCGGCCCCAAACATTAATAAACGCCATGCTCAACCCCAAACATTACTAAGGGGCCTACTCAATCTTAGATATTACTAAGAGACATGACTAAACTTGAGCTTTACAAAGGGACATGCTTAGCCCTAATATTAATAAGGGACATGTCCACTGTAATACCCCGTTTCTAGAAACCTTAATTATAACTTAATAATTACCTGTGATTAGTTATAATTGTTATTTTAGGAGGTTTAGTATTAAACGTTTTATTATTATTCATATTATTACGACGGTTTAGATATAAATTTAATCAGGTTAAAATTGGATAGAAATTATGCTATTAATTTTAATACTAGTTATGCTTGTAAATCTTATCTTAATTATTTTATTAAAAACTGTTGATACATAACACAAAATAATTTTCTAAAATTTATCCCGGATTATTTTTACTCTTTCTGTTTCTTTTTTTAACCTATCTTAGATCGGATTATTTTTCCTAAATTATTTTTCTACTTGGTACCCTAATCTACCTAAACTAAATCTAAAATAAAAATATAAAATAAACCTAATCTACCCTACCCTACATTTTTTACCCGCAAGTTACTTGTACCATGCACTCTACCCCTCCCCCATCTCTCTCCCCCTCTGCATTTTTTTATACACACACACGCACACGCACATGTAAACCCAACCCCTTCTCCCATGCACCCAACTCCCCCTCTCTCAGCCATGTTGGATTTTTTTTGCCCAGCCACACGTACCCTTCCCCAAGCCAAACCCAGCCTTCCCTTCCTATACAGCAGTACCGCCACCTTCCTCCTTCACCATTACCACTCACTTGCCCCGGTTCCCTTCCTCTCGCACCACCGCCACCCTTCCTTGTGACGACAGAACTACCCAGCCTCCACTCTCTGCCATCGGAACCACCACCACCTTGCAGTCTACACACACCACCGAGCAGCATCACAACCAGCCCACACCACCATAGCTAGCACCATCACCACCTGCCTGAGAAAATCCCTGGCCGTCAACAATCACCATCATCCCCCACACCAAAACCACCATGCGAACCCAACCCCAACCCTACTGTGCATTCTTCAGCAACCACTAGCAGCCACCGCAGCTCTAGCTCATTCCTCCCCTGCCTGTAACACCTCCATTTTTAGTACCTAAAAATTTCATTTTGCGAAAGTATTAATTACAAAGTTAATGGGTGTTACTGCCACACTTAGTATAAGTCTGAAATCCTCTACCATTCTTATACTAAGTGCTAAGGCTAAAACATTACTTTACTTAAATAACATGATTACAAAAGTCAGAATACAGAGAATAATAGATAAATGTGATGCTAGTTAAAAGCAACATCAGTAGTCTACCAAAACTCGAGAGAGAAATTACAGGAGGACATGAAAGTTCAATTACAATCGGAGACCAGATAGCAAAAGAGACACCGGATACTCCTACGCTCTCAAAACAGACTAACAACTTTCAACTGAACTCGGAAGCTGACCTGTAAAGTCCACTACCCATTGAATAGGCAGGGGCCCATGAAAAAGAACCCTTTAATACTATGGTACTGAGAAACCCTTTATACCAAACTAATACGATTAACCAGCATGGAACACATGCAAGGTATAAAACTAACATTATATAAGATATATACATACACATACAAGGATTGAGATACAATAATCATTTAGATAATCAAATTCCATTGAGGTCACGTACTACTCTGATTCATTCATCTAAAACAACTGAACTTACTAAATAAACATCCCAGAGATACTCTCTGAAGCATGATTAGAAGAAAATCCTAACACAATAACCATAAGGCATCATGACATTACATCCCATAGGTAGGCACAAAGAATACTACAGAACCATAAGTAGGCACAATGGTTGCTACTGAACTATAGATAAGCACAAAGGCCACTACCGAACCACAAGTAGGCAAGAAGGATACTACCAACCACAGGTAGGCACAAAGGATGCTAACGAACCAAAAGTAGGCACGAAGGCTATTGTCAACCACAAGTAAGTGCAAAGGCTGCTACCAAACCACAAGTAGGCACAAAGGCTACCATTATAACACCCTCAAACTTTACAAATTTTTTATTTTATTTTCATTAAAGGTTAAGCGGAAGCAAAATAAGTAAATTTTGGGGATGCTACCGCTACACTTAGTACCAGACCGGTTTTCTTCTACCATTCCAGTACTAAGTGTTCTGGCTTAAAAGAAAGAGAACACTTTTTACACCAAACCAAGTTTTAAAACTAAATCAGAGTTGTACATTAAATTACATTAAAAGATAAAATCCACTATTAGTGGTTACAAAAACAAAATCATTTCACAAGAAAATACGAAAGTATAAAAGATGAATTCAGAAAACTTACGTATAAGGACTTGAGTTGCACCTACGGACTAACCTGCAAGGAACACTGCCCATTTAATAGGCAGGGGCCCATAGAGGAGCTTTTTAGTACTATGGTATTGAGTAATCCTTTATACAAAACTAAAAGGCAGGGCACACATGTGACACATCATACAACATAAAAGCAATTGCATAATGCATATAAATAACACAACAAACAACAAGAATTGTATATCACCAAGTCCATTTACTTAGAATTTCTAACACTTATCATAAGGGACAGGCACCAAGGCCATACTTATACTATAACAATAGATCATAATGGAGAAATCAACATTGTTGGCTCTTAAGCCATTAATTGAACATTATTCAACATCATCTCTTGAATTATATCCATGTGAGTACAAAACCCTACTATTATGGTCAATGGATCGAAAATACACTCAAGGGCAGAATGCACATGGCCACTATCATTTGTCGGTGGACCGATCTCCAGGGAAAAAGGCTATTGGTTACTATTCTCATCGGTGGATCAGTCTAGCCACGATTCACATGGTATTCTACTATAAGTGATTAGTATACTTTTCCTAATTTATTATCATCTAAAGTTTAGTTTATTGAGCTCAGGATCCCCCACTATTATAGCCGGTGGATCGGAATACCCTCTAGCGAAGAACACACCTGGCTACTATTATTTGTTGGTGGACCAGTCTCCGAGGAAAAAGAATCTTGGCCACTATTCTCGTCGGTAGATCGGTCTGGGCCTAGCTCAATAATCTTTCACTTTAAATATTTAATATCTTTCCATTTATTTAACACATCAATTCCATTTATTTAACTTGAAGAGGAGATCACGAACTCGGAGACACAAAGGTACACCGATCATACTAACGTATACAAGAAGCACAGTAACCTCCAACCATCAACCCAGGGACGCAAAGGTACCCTGGCCATATTGGTGCACGAAGCCACACAGTATACTACCGACAATGACACCTAATCCATAAGTATACATACCCCCTAAGTAGATCTATAGAGTTAAATAGAGTAAGATGTAGGTCCCGAATAGGGCACTAAGGCACACCAATTAAATCTAGAATAATCGTGAGCTAAACCACGTCTTTAGGGTAGCGACCCCAAAGAGCCATCATTCCTGATCTTGATGTCTTCCACTTTAATTATTAGTGTCTTATTAAGGTGACCATGAGAAACACATCAATCATATAATTAATCATTTTTATTTGTTTATGTTATTATTAAATAATCCTTATTAGTAAGATTGTCCATGTTAACTTAAATGGTCCACTGAGGTTAACCTAGGTTCTAATTCTTATACTTAGGCACCATATGTCAAAATGATCAAAATGCCCCTAAGGCTAAGGCTTCCTCTTATCATCTATTTTCATTACATAATTCATTTTCATTTATTCACATGTCATAATAGGTTATCATATTATAATTATACTATTGGTCATGGGACCGAGTACTCTATACCAAAGGATTATTGAACATATAAACCCTAACATGTACTTCTAACACATCCAACAAACATTTTCATGCATAATTAACAATTAAGGCACCTTTTGCATGATTATGAAATAAACATCATATCATAACCTAAATTATCCATTCAACCCTATACCATGCATTATCCTAATTAATGATATTCACCGATTTACCAAAATACTATGATCCTTATAATATGCATGGTTGTAATTAAACAAGTGATACTAAGGCCATAAACCCTTATTCTATCATTTAATATCTCTTATGACTTATTATGAAGGTTTGTTAGATCAATTGCCATGTTATATGCAAATTACTAATTTACCCCCTTATCACTTACAAAATTACTAAATTACCTCTCTTACTTGCCTATTTACTAAAATACCATTTTACTTGCCAAAATTATCAAATTACCCTTCATACTTGTATAATTACCAAAATACCCTTCATAAATACTAGAGATGTAAATGTGGCGGATAATACTCGAAATCCGACGGATTTTACCCGATGGATATGGATATGGGTAATGATAAATGGATATGGATACATATATGGGTAGGGATTAAAAATACCTAGCGAGTTCAGGTACGGATACAAGTAAGGGGTATCCATACCCATATCCATATCCGTTTATCCGTTATATATTTACTATTTTACTCTTAACTTTTTATATAAAAATAGTTTACAATTAGGAATTTAAACGAGTGATGGATAACGGGTAACGAGTTTACCCGTTGGATAACGGATTATTTGTTGGTTATTTATAATTTATTGGGTAAATGGGTTACCATCGGGTAACGGATATCCGTTGGGTACGGATATGGGTATATTAGTAAATATCTGTTCGGGTATGGATATAGATATGGATATGAATTTTTTAATCGGGTTCGGGTATGGATATAGGATACCTGATCCAAACCCGACCCGTTTACATCCCTAATATATACTTGTTAAAATTACCAAATTGTCCTTCGGGTTTGTTAAATTACTAAATTACCCATCATACTTATTAAATTACCAAATTATCCTTCTTAGTTGTTAAATTATCAAATTACCATTTTCCTTCATGAATTATTGAAATACCCTTCGTACTTATAAATTTACCAAGATACCCTTTTATTTCTTAAATTACCAAGTTACCATTCTTACTTATTAACTTACCAATTTACCCTCTTTATTCATAAAATTACCAAGTTACCCCTTCTTAGGTCAAAATTACCAAAATACCCTTCTTACTTATTAATTTACCAAATTATCCTTTTCTCATTCAAATTTACCAAACTACTCTTAACACATAAAATATTAACACCCATGGTCCATATGCATCATCTAATATCACCAACCATTATTATTCATTATTAATATCCATTATCACTTGCCATGCACATTTAGAAAAAAATTGAGGGTTAGAATTAGAATTGGGCTAAATTTAGGTTTAGGATAATACTAATTTATTCGAATTTAGGGTATCCGATTAGAAAAAATAAGCCAGGTAAAACTGTTGGTTTATGGTTGATTTAAATAAAAAAAAAAAGGTAGGATAATATAGTTAGAATATTTTTTTTTGGATTGCGGATCAAGGGTTAACCAAAAATAATTAAGTTAATATTTAAATGTTGTATTTTTTTTAGATAAAAGGCTAAACAATCTAAATTAAGATTATGAAATTTGGGAGTGTTAAAATATAAGCATATTGAGAGCTTATATAATAAATATTCTAGGTTAAAATGTGATATTTGAGCTATTGTTACTACAGAAAATGCCTTAAAATTGATAACAAAGTAGTCATCGCCAAGCATATGTATTCAAATATGATGCATCATTGTCAACACAACAATCGTTGTGAAAATTTTTACATTATTTGCAACAAAATTGTTTTTGCAAAAAATAAGACATTATTGACAACAAAATTATTGTTGAAAAAAAAATGCTTGAAAATTTACGATGGTCATTTATAGCACCATTATTATCGTTAGTCCTAACTATGTCAATGCAAATAAATGTTATTTTTTGTAACACACCAAAAAAAATTCATTGCAAAAATCTTTCGTACTTACGCCAAGATACACAAAGAGTTCTTATCATTGCCAAAAATATTTTTTTGCAACAACATTTTCTATTACTAGGCAAATGATTTTCTTGTAGAGATTATTTACATAAATCAAGATATAAGTTTCTAGTTTCTAAACACCACAGTGCTTTGAATTAAGAATGGGTTCCAAAAACAGGCGAGTAAAAAACTAAGCAAAGCAATAATATTTAAAGTAAGATAGGCTTATGTACCTTTAATTCTTCAACTTAACAACCAAGTTGTCAACCAATAAAGCCTTCAAGTTTAACTCCTCAACTTCAAGCATCTAAATTTCAGCAGACTATATTTAATTTTGTGAAATATTGAAGAATTAGGGATAAAAATTTTGAGGAATGAAAGTTTGTAAGATCATATGCCAAGAGCGAGAAATCTCAAGTTGATGGAGTGAGTGAATGAAAATTAGTGTGAGTAGTGTTGTAAATGAGTGAAACTAATTTGCAAACTGCACAACTTGGCTCGTATAGTTAAATGAACCAAGACCGAGTCCAAAAAAGTTGATTTGCCTCATTTGTAGCTTAGACTAGCGAGATCGGCTTGCCTTGTTCTTTTAGTTGAATGAGTCAAGCTTAAGCATATTTTCAAGCTTGTTTATTAAACGAATCGAGCCTGAGCTTAGGGGTGACCAACTCGACTCGACTCATTTACAGTCCTAAATATGAAGGTAGATATCGTTCATTTTCTTTGTTTAAACGAAGAGTTGGTTAGAGGGTGAGGGTTAAATGTGGTAATTTAATCAAAATATATAATGTCAGGTAAAAAAGTAACGGGATAACAAAAGGTGTTGGAAAATTAAACTATAGGATTTTTTTCGTATGATGTAAATTAGGGCAGGTGTATTTTGTGCATTTTTATTAAAAGATAACTGTTTTTAAAAAAAATATATCTAATTATGGTTTGCAATAATACACATAATATAGATTTGTACTAAGACCAATAGTTAATATTACCAAAACTATATATATTCCCAACTTAACCAATACTCTCCTAATTATTATTGATATTATATTATATTTTGCGGTAATACGCATAAGATACATATACCTTTGTAGAAATCCAACAAAAGATTGCATTTATTGATATTGTTAACAATCAATACTCTCCTCACAGATGGATGATTTTCACGAAAAAAGAAGGAAAAAGTAAAATAAAACAAAATCTGAATCTAACCAATTGGTCATTACGTACTAATGGTTTATGGGGGACCATGAGTAAATGACAATATTAAATTTCAGTTCTGTGCCTTGTTTGTTTCAAAAATAAGAAAGCGAAGGTGTGTGTTGTGGTGGTGGGAGGATGGAGGGGGGCGGGTAGACAAAATAGGAGAGGGGCAGGTGAGAAATGCCATTTGTTTCCTAGCGAAAGTTGGGCCGTATGGACAAAACAAAAATAGAAGAGGTTGGGGCTATAAGGGGGAACTGTTACGCCTACCTTTATGTATCTTATACAAAAGCATGTCCCAATTTATAAGCAAATATAGCAAACAGATCCTCTCCCTCTATTTATTTGTATCCGAATTTTTAATATCCTTTCTGGTAACACCATAACTGATATCGCTCAACCTGCCTTTGTTGCCATATCCACTCTTAGACCGCGAAAACGACTCGGAGAGAGAAAGAGCTGGAGAGCTAAAATTAACACACAGATCCTGAATCTGAACTGAGATATGCTACCCATAAATTCGTGCATTTACTACTTCGCCCCTACAGGCCGCTGAGGTTCATGGAGGGTTGGAATTAGACAGCAGCAGCTGTCCGATCGGGGATGCGAATGTCCCCACAGAGGTTCTGTTTGTACGCCCGGCCCGGCCCTGGGGGGAAATTGACGGGCAGGATTGAAGGGGGTTGGGTGTGATCCGAACCGTTGGATCTAAAACAAATCTGTTTGTTAAATATTCGACGACGTTGTCCATAGATCTTTTGGGAGGGGTCTTTTTTGGTGGATTTTTGTACAATTGGATGTGCCGAGGACGTCACGGCCATGGGATCATGATACTGTTCGTTGTATTGTGCACAACAAATTCAGACGGTACACAGGCAGCATATTATGCGTGCCAGAATTCACAAGGACAACTGCCGAGGGAATAGTTGGTTTCGTCGCAGGGCCATCAGTTGTTTTTTTACTCGTTTTCTACTTTTGTATTAAATAACTTGACTAATGGGATGAAAACTCAAACAAAGTCTTTAACCTTAATTAACGGTAACAGGTAAATCAGGTATCAAGTAATAATGAGATAGAATTGGATGCATCATGCATGGTCTCGGTTCGCTGAGGATGGCTTAAATATATAAAAACACGCACGGATGCCATGGTAATTTGCAAGGAGGCTTGCAAAGCTACTACCGGTACCATCGGGGGTTCTTGAATTTAAAAAGGTTCACACTAGGGGTATTCAAATGGGTGATCATGGTTTAACTCAACCCATAGTATTTTAATCCATATAATTTATATAACACATCGTCTAACCCACGATAGGTTGTAGAAAATAATTAATAATTTTTAATCCAACCCATCATAACTCATGGATTATACGGGTTAACCATGGGTTAGCGTGAGTTAATATATATACAAACAAGCCTATCTTGACCTTTACTATCACCGTGTTAACCACCATTGCTACCATCTCTTCCACCACTATTACCAACACCGCTTCCACAACCACCACCACAATTACTACAATTGTTTTCCTTCCTCTCTTTGTTTTTTCCTTTTCTTCAATTCACAACCACCGCCTTCAATATAATAAAATAATTATGTCAAGTGTCAAACATATTATAAAAGAACGATGATCACATTTGTTTAGTATATTTGTCTTCTTTATAAAAATTTCTTTAAAAAAGATAAATTTTTTCCGAAATCTTTTTTAGAGGAATTTCAAATGCTTTTAATACATAATTTAATTAACATAAATTCATAAATACAATGGAATATCACTGATAAGCTTAAACGTACGTTTTCATATTTTTATTTATTATCACTTAAACGGTAAAAACAAATATTATCCAAAAAAATGTCGAACCAAATTATCAATGTACTGGGGGGAATATTTTTGTAAAAGGAAATAACAACTCATAATAATAGTTTCATGAAATCTATTTTTGAGAAATCATTTACAACATGACTCGAACGATATTCGTACATGGAAACAAGAGGATATGAACTCCTCGTCTTAAATTCCATGCACATGACATGATTAAGTTAGTCGATCAAAGTGACTTTTGAATTTCGGAATCTCAATAAATAGAATAGGAGAGTTTTTTTAATTTTTTTTTAATTTTTAGCAATAGAATACAAGTAGACTTGATTTTAGTAGATCTAATTCATTTTAATATATATATATATATACAGATATAGGATCACTTACGAACTATTATATAAGATACAATTGTAGGAACAAATTTGATCCGTAGGATTGAATAAATAAAAGGCTGAGATTAGATTTTAAGACTACATATAAAACAGAAAAGCAATGGCATAATTGTAAATAATATAAAACAGAAAATAGGTGGCATAATTGTAAATACGGGAGAAATAAAAACAGGTCTCGTAAGACCTGTTTGTTTCGCCTTCGTCGTGCCTCCTTACCTTATGCCTCTCGACCGGCCCCTTCTGTTTCGATCCATACGGACCATACCACTCTGCTCTGCCTTCGCACCGGTCTCTCCCTCTCCATCGCACCTATCTTCCTCTCCATCGCACCTGTTCCTCCATCTCTCCCTCGATTTCCCCTCCTCCTCCACTCTCACGAGCTTCGTAGACCAGCAGACAAGCAAGATCTGCCAACGCGAGCTCAGCCGCTCAATTCTTCATCCTTCCATTCTTCGTAGGTAGCGCGAGCTCAGGACGGAAGCAAGATCTGCTAGCGCGACCTGACCAAGAGCTCCACCGTTGCTGCAGCTAGAGCAACCAACGCAGCAATCCAGCGCACAACCTCCACGACAGCGATCTCCACTCCAGACCGTCGCAACCATCAAAAACGCTGACAGACGCACCGGCTAACCACCGATCCTCCTCCCTGCCTCAGGCTCAAGCAAGCTTGTTGTTGCTCAGTTTCCGTCGGTATAATTTCGAAATCTCTCCTCCAATTCGTAAGTTTTTTTTGCTTGATTTGGCTTTTGTTAAGCCAAATTAGTTAATAGGAGGAATAGTGGTAATTGCTTCCCCGACTCTTAAGTCGTTTCTCTGTATTGGTTGCGGTAATTGCAGTTCTCATATACCTGGCCAAGACACAAGGGATAATTAGCTCTCCTTTTTGTTTATATAGGCATTGTTTTATCTATGGAAACAAATCAAATAAAATTGTTCGAAGTTTTTGCTGTGCTATAATAATTTTCAACTGATTACCGTATGTGGATGGATAAGAGTTGTTTAGTATAGTAGTCACATAATATTACAGATGATACATCTACCTGGATTAAGTTGTCCATGTAGCTTAATCTGTGGTGTATGACTCGTGGGATCACCTCTTCCCTTCTTTTCGGTAGTGTGATACACCGGTTCAATTTTTTAGGCATACCAAGGTACAACATTGGCTCTTTTCGGACATATATCCCTTTTAACATATCTTGCATAAAATGGTTCTTTATGTAACACACTTACAGCTATATGCTCAAATACTCTTCTTAAATTTTCTTAAATAGTGAGGTGATCGGGATTGAAAAACTATTTTCCGTATTTCGTATATTTTGTATGGTAATATCTATGGGTGTTTATAGTATAATCGAAACCACAAATTAAATTGCAAATTATGATTTGATTTTATTTATAATTTAAAAAATTATAGTTTGGTTTGATATTTATTAAAATGATTTAGTTATGGTTTGAGAGTTTAAATACAATTTATAAGCTGTAAATTGTAACAATCTAATTTCGGATTTAGGGTTTACGATTTAGGGTTTAGGGTTTGAGGTTTAGGGTTTAGGGTTTGAGGTTTGGAGTTTGGGGTTTATGGTTTATGATTTAGAGAGTTTAGGGTTTAGGGTTTGGGGTTTAGGGTTTGCGGTTTAGAGGGTTTAGGGTTTGGGGCTTGGGGTTTAGAGAGTTTAGGGTTTAGAGGGTTTAGGGTTTAGAGGGTTTAGGGTTTAGGGTTTAGTGTTTAGGGTGTAGGGTTTAGAGGGTTTAGGGTTTACGGTTTAGAGGGTTTAGGGTTTAGGGTTTTGTGTTTAGGGTTTAGGGTTTAGAGGGTTTAGGGTTTAGGGTTTAGAGCGGTTTAGGGTTTAGGGTTTAGAGGGTTTAGGGTTTAGGGTTTAGAGCGGTTTAGGGTTTATGGTTTAGAGGGTTTAGGGTAGAGGGTTTAGAGGGTTTAGGGTTTAGGGTTTAGAGGGTTTAGGGTTTAGGGTTTAGGGTTTAGATGGTTTATGGTTTAGAGGGTTTAGGGTTTAGGGTGTATAGGGTTTATGGTTTAGAGGGTTTAGGGGTTAGGGTTTATAGGGTTTAGGGTTTAGGGTTTAGGGTGTAGGGTTTAGGGCTCAGGGTGTAGGGTTTAGAGGGTTTAGGGCTTAGGGTTTAGGGTTTAGAGGGTTTAGGGTTTAGAGGGTTTAGGGTTTAGGGTTTAGAGGGTTTAGGGTTTAGGGTTTATAGGGTTTAGGGTTTAGGGTTTAGGGTTTAGGGGTTAGAGGGTTTAGGGTTTAGGGTTTAGAGGGTTTAGGTTTTAGGGTTTAGAGGGTTTAGGGTTTAGAGGGTTTAGGGTTTAGGGTTTAGGGTTTAGAGGGTTTAGGGTTTAGGGTTAGAGGGTTTAGGGTTTAGGGTTTAGAGGGTTTAGAGGTTTGGATATTTGGTTTGGATATAGGTTTGGATTAGTTTTTTGGTTTGGTATTAATAAAATCTTGAATGTGATTAAATTCTGATCCAATGGATGAGATTGGTTCTTATGTTTGTATATTAATAGTAGTTTGTATGTGACCCCTCCCCTATATATATATATGTATATGTATATGTATATATATATATATGTATATGTATATGTATATATATGTATATGTATATATATCATATGTATATATATATAAATTTTTTTTTTACGTTTCTTACCGTCTTCATTTACTAGATTTTTAAAAAAAATTACATTTTTGAGTTTTTTTTCTCATCCCTATATATAAATTATTTTTTACGTTTCTTACCGTCTTCATTTCCTAGATTTTAAAAAAATAATATTTTTACGTTTTTTTTTCATCCCCTTCTCCGTGCAATGCCGCTGTAACATAACTACTCGCCATATTCTTTCGCCACCAGTGTTGCCTCCGACCTTCGCTACTCTGCGTAATTAATTGACTCGTCAAAGTTTTTTTTCTCTTAATTTTAGTAGATCTAATTTATTTATTTTTATATATATATGTATATCATCTGTATATATATAATTTTTTTTTACGTTTCTTACCATCTTCATTTCCTAAATTTTTTAAAAATGATATTTTTCCGTTTTTTTTCGCCCCGTCTCCGTGCAATGTCGCTGTAACATAACTGCTCACCGTATTCCTCCGCCGCCAGTGTTGCCTCCGACCTTCTCTACTCTGCCCAATTAATTGACTCGTCAAAGGTTTTTTTTCTCTTATATATATGTATATACATATACATATATGTGTATATATGTATGTATATATATATATATATATATATATATATATATATATATATATATATATATATACACACACACACACATGTATACATACATATATATATATATTTTTTTTTCTCTTAAATATATGTATATACATATACATATATGTGTATATACATATATATGTATATAGATATATATACATATATATATATATACATGTATACATACATACATACATATATATACATGTATATATATACATATATATATATATATATATATATATATATATATATATATATATATATTATTTATTTATTTATTTCTCTTAAATATATGTATATACATATACATATATGTTTTTTTTTCTCTTAAATATATGTATATACATATACATATATGTGTATAGATGTATATATATATATATATGTATATATGTACCATCTCCGTTTCCTAGATTTTTAAAAAATGATATTTTTACGTTTTTTCTCGTCCCTATCTTCTTTGAAATCAAGAAACCGGTTTTTTAGACGTGCTTCTCCTTCCAAATACCCCGGCGTTAGAGTCCTCAGAGCCGGAAATATCGGATTCACAAACAAAAAATCCGAGCGAAATTTTGAAATTGGATGCGGAAAAAGCTTTCGAAATTTTCAAGTTCATGTTGTTAGATATTCTCAGCTTATGGGTTACCATGGCAACCCATGGCCAATTATACTTAAACCCAAACTAACCCATGTTTAAATAATATGTATATGGGTTCAACCCATAATAACTCATTTAAAATAATAACCCAACCCACTTATATTATAACTTAAGTTCATGGGTTAGATTATAGCTTACCATGGCAAACCCAACCCATTGAACAGGCCTAGTTCACACTACCGAAATCAATGATATTCGATTCAAACGGCATGCTTGTTGTCCACACGGATGGAACGGTTGAGGCATTTGTGTATTGGAAATGTAATCAAGCTCAAAAAATGCGCGACGCAATGATCCACCAAATGGTCTTGTGTGTGTGGGAGCTAGGATTTCCAATTAAAGATTATATTGGAAGAACGAAAGCACTCTGGCATCATTTCAAGACTAGGCTCAAAAGTTGAGACTCCAACAACGTTGCGGATCAACCGAATTGCAAGAATGGGTCTACAACGACTTGAGCCTCTTGTTGTATGGCTATGAGACTATCGATGATTGTTAGCTCATAGCAGCTGGAGTTTTTTTAGGTGGTTAACTTTGACAATTTTGGTCATGTGGTCAAACTCGGAGGTTTGACTAGAGCTTTTAGCCTTTGAAAGGCTATAGACTTAACTTTTAATTGAATTATTTGATTTATTTAACATATCTTTTCCGGTCTTTATCTTTTGTTTTAATAAATAAATAAATTATGATACTTGTTTATATGATTTAGTCCTTAAATTGATTTTTTTTAATCTTTGAGACGTGTTTAGCATAGGTTTATCTTCTTTGTTATCTGACATAATTGGTACTTAAGTTAGCTAAAAATGTAGAAAGAATGATGGGAAGGAGTCTCATAGATGAACCTACCCTCAATCATTTAGGCAAGACATAACGCCTCTATTCTATTTAGCCGACTCAAAATGTAGCATACTTGGCTCCCATGAGCAAGCTTTTGGTTAAGTTCCTTCGTATCATAGGACTTTCAGGTCTCAATGTCATTTGGGTTCACCTAATTTTAATGGTTTCGATGAGTAAACCTTTGAGGATAATATAGAAATACCTCACCATAAGAATAGTACATAGGTAGTGTTATCCTAGATATGAGGAATATATTATTAGAAAGGTCAAAGTTGATGTAAACTCTTACGACATAACTCTTAACCCAAACCTTTTCACTTATTGGTTAGAAAAAATGGACGATTCATTTCATTTCTATAACATGAGTGACATAGAGAGAGTTTGTTTTACTAAGATGAAGCACTTTGGAGCTACTAAGTGGTATTGGAAAATGGTCCAAACCCTAATGGATCGTTTAGGAGAGCCACCTATGCGTTAATGAGCTGTCATGAAAGAAAAGCTAAAAGTATAATATCTCCCTACCTTTCATAGAAATCAACTCATTAAGAAAAAGTATAATCTTAAACAAATTTCCTTTACTATCTCTCAATATACCCAAAAATTTGAGGATTATTTCGTTCCATGTACCTTGAATCCACCGACATTACCCTATTTCGATACATTAATGGTCATGTTACATTTCATGGGCCTACTTGTGTAGAAGAAGATTTCAAGTTGGCTCTTGAATTTGAGAACATAGTCGTTCCATGTACCTTGATTAAGTATTGATTTCTTATCACTAGGCTAGAGTGCATGTTATGCACTCTAATTGGATCTAGTTATTACTCTAAGATTGATTTACAAGGCGGATACCACCACATTCATATTAGACCAAGAGAAAAGAACAAAAACAACTTTTAAGACACAAGATGGACTCTTTCAGTGGTTAGTAATGTCTTTTGGGTTCTCAAATGCCCCAAAACATTCATGAGCTTTATGACCTATATCTTACAACCATTCATAGGAAAAATTTCTCATAACCTACTTCAATGACATTTTGATCTACATTAATTTTAAAGGTGAACACCTAAACCACCTTCAATAAGTCTTTGCTACCCTTTAAGAGGTTAATCTTTAAGCTAACCTTAAGAAATGCCCCCATCTTATGTTATTTTCCTAGGCTTAGTTATTTTTTATTAGAGAATTTCTATTGACCCCGACAAAGTTAGAATCATTAAAGACCATCCCAAAACAAAATATGTTTCGGAAGTCTATAGCTTCAATAACCTAGTATCTTTTTATCATCGGTTAGTCCATAATTTCAGCTCCATCATAGTGACCATCACTGATTGTTTATGTAATCACAAAAGATACATACCTTATGTAATCAAAAATTCTCCTGACATGACCTTAATATGTATGAGAACATAACCATAAAAGAAAGAACAATATTCAAATGGAAAGTCCATCAACATAGGCTACCCATGTTGGACAACACAACCACTTTAAAAACACACGCCCCCATGTGATAAAACACGCTCATATTTTCTAAATTCCAGGGATTGTCGAGAGTTTGAAAAAAAAGGATGACCCCCGATGTTTATAAAGAAAAATCATTTTCATTATCAAATAACAAAGTCGAGACTATGAAAAATTGTTTCACAAATTAATCATCGTTTTGACTGAGTTTCTTCTTAACGAAGAACAATTATGTTACTTTGCAAAACACGACCATACTAAACATACATATGTTAAAAATGATGATTACTTTAAATTGGTTATGTCAAAACAAAGGCCGTTAAGGCTCTGATACCAAATGTTAGACGAAATTTAATGGCATAAATCATTAATTCATACATTTCATGCACATTCCAATGAAAAATGTGCAAAACCTTAGCTCATAATAAAATCATTCAATATGTTGAAGTAAACTATATAATTCTAGTTAATGATCATTAGAGATGTATCTCTAGCCATTGAAGAAATTGATTACATCGAAAACACAATTGATAGTGAAGCAGAACATAATTTGTTGGTTCTACTCCCTCTTTCCTCAAACTAGATGATGCGTGCTTCTTATAAAGAATAGGATTAGGGAAATTTTTTGTTTCTCTTCTTCATATTTTATTTCACATATAGAACCTTTGAAATTATGAAGAAGAAGCATCACCTATTTCTCTCTCTTTTTCAAGTATATGCGTACATGTGTATTTTTTGTATTTTCTCAAAAAGCACAACACTATTTTACTTTCCCTTCTTTTTATTTCAAAAGTAAAAAATTTGAGATAATTAATTTAATCATCTTCTTTATTTCTTTACCATATGATGGACACATGCCTATATCCATATATACTTACTTAATTCTAATTTACCATCAAGAATTATATAAATATATAGGTTAGGCTTAATTATTAATATATTACCATGTAATATATATTTCATGGCCGAAGTTTTTATATCTAATTTAATATCGATCACACCAAGAGTTAATAAATACATAAAATATAAAACACATTATTTATAAAATAATAACAATAATTTTATAAAACTAAAATATATTAAATTTTTTTAGTTGAACACAATCTTGAAAGGTCCTCCAATATATAACTTATGTCTAAATAGTAACTAGCATGGTAATCTGAGTAAAGGAGTAAAAATCCGTATCAATTAAGAAAGAAGAATAGTTTCAAATATACGCAAGTCCATGACCTAATACAGTAAACCAAAAAAAAATAAAACAAAAGCCCAGATCTGAAAAGATTTAAAAAAAACTATCTTAATGCAAAAAAAGAGGAAGGAATAACTTGTCCTAATAATAATTAAATCTAAATAGCCACCTAAATAATAATTAAAAAATCATAAGGTATTCTATGTTTGGTCCTAATAAAAGAAACGGACCATGCCTTCCTTTTTTATAGTGTAATAAAAAGGTAACTGATCATCTTCAGAATCTTTCTAGCTAGAAGAAGAGCTAGCATTAACATTATGATCACTCGGGAAATCATGCATACAATTCATAAAAGGAAAATAGGTAAATTCGGATTCATTTCTATCAAATTAAACCTATCAAAAGCCTTTAATAGATTAGAGTGGTCCTTTACCAAAAATTTCCTCCATAAGTGAAGATGTTCACTTACAAGCGAATCAAGCTACATTTGTTACTTGACATCCAACTCACTCATGATCTAGTTTTATACCTAAGCTACTCTAATCATAACTCCAGATCTCCTTCAAAGTTTGACACTCCTCTTGATAACATCAAGTCAAGACTCACCTTCTTGATAACCACATCTCACCAGTAGGAAAACTTATTTTGGCTAACACTAATCTCAAATTCCTTTTGACCTATATTATGTTGGTAAAATTGTTATTAAAAAAATTAGTGGATAAAATTGAATAATGGACAAGGAAATTTCTCTAAGGTTTTCTCAATGTCCTACATAAAATCCATTACATTGCTCAGAACATTATGACTCTTCCCAAATACCTTAGAAGCCTCGAGTTAAGGTCCACTCATCTTAACAACAAGGCTCAATTGCTTACCGAATAAGACGTGAATAAAATACTAATAATTTAAAGAGAAAGATTGTTGAGTCGGGCCCAGACCGGTCCATCGGCGAATAATAGTGGCTAGAAGCCGGGTGCCCTGCATGACCGGTCCACCGGTAAATAATAGTGGCCAGGCGCATTTTGCCCTGCATGACCGTTCCACCGTCTATAATAGTGGGATTTTCTGTACTCAACAAACCAAACATAATGATGATAAGACATGGGAAAGATACGAAGTAATTATAGTGAAACATCATGTGAGTCAGGGCCAGATCGGTCCACCGGTGAATAATAGTGGCCAGGAGCGTTTTGCCCTGCATGATCGGTTCACCGGCAAATAATAGTGGGCAGGCACGTTTTTCCCTGCATGATTGGTCCATCGGCTATAATAGTGGGGTTCCCGCATTCACATGGATTGATAAAGACTATGATGTGAATCAACTATATTTACTAGAGATCTAAAGAATGAGTCTATCAGGACCATAGTCGGCCTTCATTATCTGTATTACTACATGCTGCTTATGTGATTATGTCATGTATTCTATGTTATATGTTTTATATGTTTATCCTTAGCTGCATAGTTCCCTTACTTAGTACGTAACATACTGACCACCCGTTTCATTTCATGGGTGCTGCTCATTCCCACGAGTAGTGGACCCACCTGAGTTTGTGCAGGTAGCAGATGTTATCTTCGATGCCTACGACTCTTATGAGGCATCAGGCGGGGCTGAGAGTTGAGCCTAGACTTGGCCTGGGGACCGAGAGTGACATGGCCAGACTCTCCTTTTCATTTCATTTTTGTATCGTTTTATTTTAGTTCTATTCTATCGTACAATACTTTATTTTCCTTGAGAACTTTGTCTATGTATCCTTTTGGCTTGTAAACCTTTTTACACGTACTCTAAATTTTATATTGTGAACGATTTAACTTCCTTATGAATTCTTGTTTTAAGTATTAGCTCTTGTTTGATGACAATCCTTTTTAGCTTTAGCACTTGGTACTGGAACAGTAGGAGTGAAACGGTCCAGTACTTAGTGTGGCGGTAATATCCCCATAATTCACAGTTTTATTATTTTGATTTAAGTTAATTCTTTCATTTAAAATAAAAATTTTCAGTAGTGAATTTTGGGGGTGTTACAATATGCTTATATGTTGATTTTGTTCGGGATGTTGGCAAATAACTATGGAGTTAATATCAAGTTTGCTTGATGCTTGATAAAAGGAAATTTTCTATAATTATTAGTCATCATATTATATGAATATGATTATTATATGTCATATAAGACTAATCTATCATTTTTATTTCTTATGTGAGATCTCAATTTTTGTAGGCATGTGAAAGGTCACATATGTAACATATCTTGCAATCAAGTGAATTTTAAGAACATAGATCCTCCACTTAATTTAAATTGATTAAGAGTTTTAAGGGGAATATGGTATGATCTTAAAATTGACTCAGGATAAGAATTTTTTTATCTCCCCTTTACTTTACTCTTATGCTAATTGATATTATTATTATTAGTTTTAACTATATATATTGGCATTATGTAATTTAATTTGATTATATGTGTGATGATCTCCCTTCTAATTATAAGATGGAGGGTAAAAATAGAAGATGGTAGAAGGCTAAAAGTCTTCCATTCAATAGACTCAAATTGGATCCAATATGACTAGTTCAATGAATTAAATACTACAAAAAACTATTTTATAATAACAAAACTTTTGCAACGACAACACTTTGTTGTTGTAAAAAATGTCATTTGACAATGACAATTTTATGATGTTATAAAAAGTTATTGCCAAAAATAATTCATTTATATAGTAGTTATTACGAAATTTTTTGCTGCGACATTTGTTATTGTAATATACGTGATAGCTTATTTACAACGATATTTATATGTTCCACTATACAAAATGTTTTTGCGGCGAATTAATTTTATTGCAAAATTTTAATTGAGTTTATTACAACCACTATACTTGTTGCAAATATTTAGATTATTTTAATACAACGACATTTATATATTTTGCAATGAAATTTGTTGTTGCAATATAGGCGATGGTTTATTTGCAACGACATTTATATATTGCAATAAACAAAATGTTTTTGCAATAACTTTTTTTTGTTGCAAAAATGTTAATTTAATTTATTGTAACGACTATACTTATTGTCAATATTTGGATTATTTTAACGCAATGACATTTACATGTTTTGCAACCACATTTGTTGTTGTAATATATGCAATAATTATTTACAACGACATTTATATATTGCAATATACAAAATATTTTTGCAATGACTTTTTTTTTGTTGCAAAATATTAATTGGATTTATTGCAACGACTATACTTATTGTCAATATTTGGATTATTTTAACGCAATGACATTTATATGTTTTGCAATGACAATTATTGTTGCAATATATGCAATGTTTATTTGCAATGATATTTATATGTTGCAAGATACAAAATATTTTTAAAATGACTTTTTTCTTGTTGCAAACTGAAATGCCCCGAAAATCCTAATTTTAAAAATTATTGTTAAATAAGGTTTTATTAGAAAAAAATTGATTAAATAAATTATTATTTACAAAAATAAAAGGGAATTAGTTAGGGCAAATCAAGAAGAAATTTATAAATTTTTTAATTAGGAGAAATTTGAGTATTTTAGCTAATTAAGGATTTTATTTTAGAAATTAATTAAATACATTATTTTATTTAAAATAAGAAGAAGAAAATAGTTCCAAATTAATATAAATTTCATAAATAATTTAATTGAAGAAAATTAGGATGTTTTGCTAATTTAAAATGGAATTTATGAAAACCTTTTAAAACTCCTAAATTAGCCTAAAAAGGAATTTAAATATTATAATTTTTAAATATCTCCAAATATCCTAGTTAATTTAATTGACCCTAGCCCACCTATTTTTATTTTTTCCCTTTTTTCCTTTTCTTTCTTCCTTTTCTTTCCTTTTTCTTTCTTTTTCTTTCTTCTTCTTTTCTTTTTCCTTCTCCTTCCTGATTGGGCATATCCACGGCCCAATCCTTCTTTCCTTCTTACTTTTTCTTCTTTGGTGATTGGGCCTGCATTCCGCGGCCCATTCCTCCCTTTTCTTTCCTTCACGTGGCCCATTCCCCCTTTTCTTTCTTTTCTTCTTCTTTCGACATCCCAACGTTGTATTTTATCTCCTTTTTCCCTGGAACGCTGCGTTTTGATCATTTTTTTAGTGGTTGTTGCCCGGTCGGTCTCCCCTCTTTTCTTCCTTGGACCGCTGGCCCATCCCCCTTTCTTCCTCCTTTCTTCTTCCTCCTTCCCGCCGTCGACCTGTAACTTCACCGCCCAACACCCCTTTGACCGACTGTTTTTTTTCCTTTCTCTTCCCTCTGATTTAACGACCACTTAGACCCAACCCACCTCCCTTCCTTTTCGCGCGCAAACTTCTCTTTCCTACGCAACCACCTCCTGCCCGATTTGAATTTCGCCGGCTTTTGTTGTCGCCGGTGACCTGAACCCTACCTTCATTACTCTCTCACCGACCTATACAACCCTACCCTCTCTTCTAAAATCTATAAATACACCCATAATGAGCCCTGCATCGAACGTTTGATCCCGACCTAGAAAAACCCTCGCATGCGCCACCTCCACTTTAGACGCTTCATCCGCCATCGTCGACTAACTTCATTGCCCACTCTTCCCACCTAAGTATTCCCTGCACCGTCCTCTAACTAACTACACCTCCCTTCTCCCTCGATTTTTCCTGCATGAGCCACCCCAGCCTTGCAAAGTTCCCTTCTCAATCAACCCATTCTCTGCCTCTGCTACGCTTCGTGCTGCCGTCCACCACCACTAGTGCCGCTTCCACTGCCTCATTCACCTCCCAATTGGTTCTACAAACCCCCTCTACCTTCCCCTACCTTTCTTTTCCCCTTCCTCCCTCTCCTCCCCTCTTTCTCTTCTTCTTCCTCTTTCGGCCGCCGCTGCCGCCGTGCACCACCACCTTTGGTTGTGCCACCACCCTCATTCCGTTCCTCTCCTTCTAAACAACCACCCTTACTTCCACCCTCTTTCTTTTTCTCTTTTTCCCAACCCTCAACTTTTTCTCTTTTCTTCTCTTTTTCCGATCGCCGTCGTCGCCGCCGTGCACCACCGCCGGTGCCGCCTATCACCGCCAGCCTAAGGTTGAACCCAAAACCCCCTCAACCCTTTTTCATAATTTATACAAGACTTAATCTATTTTATTTCATTTATTCTAAATATATTATTATTATTATTATTGTTATTATTATTATTAATGTTTTTATTATTATTTCTATTGAGGGCCGAAGCCCTATTATATTTTTATTTCAATTTTATTATTATTCTTATTGTTGCTATTATCTTTATTAATTAATATTAATATGTTGTTGTTGTTATTATTATTATTATTATTATTATTACTAGTACTACTACTACTATTAGGTTCAATATTAATAGTATTATTATTTCTTATTAAGGCTGACCCTATTTGGCTTAGTAGATTATTAGTATTAGTATTATTATGAGTTTTTTTTATTTATTAATGTTATTATTATTATTATTATTACTATTTCAAAATTATTATTATTATTTCATTATCATTATTACAACTATTTTACTATTAATGTTGCTATTATTACTATTATTGTTATGTGATTATTATTATTATTATTAGTTTCATTGACAGTATTATTATTCTATATAAGGCTGAAACCATATTGTGCCTATTTTGAATTGTAGTAGTAGTATTATAAATATCAAGTCGTATTATTATTAATATTATTAATAATTTTATCATTAGCATTTATTATTCTTATTAATGTTATTATTATTATTATTATTATTATTATTATTTAATAACTTTATTATTATTCAATGTAGGATCGAAACCCTATTTCATTTTATTTTCAATTATTATCATTACTATTATTATCATCATTATTATTATTTTTGTAATAGTATTATGGTTTTTATCATTATTACTATTTTATTATTATTATTATTACTAAATTTTGTTATTTATTTTACTAATGTTATTATTAGTATTATTTTAGTAAAGGGGTCAAAGCCCTTATTTCATTATGTTTTTGAGTAATTCCCTTTTTATTATTATTGTTACTATCATTATTCATATTAATATTAACATTTATATTATTTCTAGTATATTTGCTATTATTATTTTAATATCATTATTATTATTAGGTTAAAGTCTTCAACCTTATATTATCAAATTTTATAATATTACTATTAATTCTTATATCTTTATCAAGATAGTAATTAGTTAATGTCATTTTTATTATTAATATTTTATTATTTTATCAAAATCCTAGTCTTAGAATAAGTTAGTATTTAATATTATTTTTGGTAGGAGGGAATCTAATTCTAGTTTTTCCCTCATATAGGTGAGACCGGTCAAAGCCCTAAGGAGGCATAGGAGCGTGCTCCAATACCAGTGTCGTTTTAGGTAAGGGTGTTACTAAGGCCTTATGTGTGTTTATGTGCATTATATGTTTCATATGCTATGTATTCTATGTTAATCATTATAATTATTTCGTATGTGGTATGATGTGGAGTTGAAGTATGTTTTTGTGTATTTACATGACATGTGTACTATGTGTATGCAATGAATTATTGTGGTATTTGATGTTATGTGTTGTGACCCTTTAGACATGCATGTGAGGATGTTAATGTGGTTGTGTGGGGGAAAGGATGAAAAAGGAGGATAGGAAATGAAGTTGACCAAGGGATGTAAGTTGACCTAAGTATTTTAATAATCCATGAGTGGAAGAGTAAAATGGGGAATTTATGGTTTCGTGAGGGAGAATCTAATCTATAGTGTTACATAGGAGAATAAAATTTATGGTTTTATATGGGAGAATCTAATCTATGGTTTTGTATGGGAGAATCTAATCTATGATTTTATATGGGAGAATCTAATTTATGGTTTTATATGGGAAAATCTAATTTATGGTTTTGTATGGGAGAACCTCATCTAGGGTTTTGTATAGATTGAATCTAGGATTTTATATAGTGGAATCTAGGGTTTTGCATGGATGGATCTGGGTTTGCATGGTTGAATCTAGGGTTTCACGTGGAATTTTTAGGGTTTGCGTGAAAAAGTTTGAAGGTTTACATGGGGAGGTTAGTGTCTGCATGGGAGTAAAGTTTACGTATAAAACATTGACTTGGGATGTAAGGAAGGTAATAGAAGAGTTATTTGGGTGTTTGGAAGTTTTGGGTGAAAAATAGTATGTAGGACATTATAAGGGTATGGAGGAGACTGTGTTAGGGTTTGGAGTGATTAACTATGGGTTGTTGTGATTAACTAGGGTTGGAGTGGCTAATTGTGGTTTGTTGTGATTAACTAGGGTTTGGAATGGCTAATTGTGGTTGTTATGGTTAAATAGGGTTTGGAGTGGTTAATTATGGTTTGTTGTGTTTAATTAGGGCTTGGAGTGGTTAACTAGGGTTTGGTGTGGTTAGCTAGGGTTTTGATATGGCTTACTAGGGTTCGGTGGTAACATGTGTGTACTTGGGGAATAAAGTATAATGATTAATATAGGATCGATGGGTTGTGAAAAATGGGGTGTTAAAATGATTTGGGTTATGTGAGGTGGAGTAGGATGGCCACTTAGGCCTAAATTAGGGTTTCTAGGAAAAACCCTCTAGTAAGGAAATAAGTGGACTTAGAGGTGTGTAGTAGCGGACCTTAACCCACATAGTTCGGTGTTGGAGTTCTGGTCTGAGTTTGAGTACAGAGGAAAGGTTGTTGGACAAGTTAGAAGGTGTAGGGTTCTCATGATATTATATGGATCAGTTGGAGGATAAGTGTAAAGGGAGTGATTTATGCATGTCTAGGGTGAAAGCTTCTGAATAAGATACTTAAGACATTAATCATTTAAAGTGAAAGATTATTGAGTCGGGTCCAACCGATCCACCATTTAGGAATAGTGGTTAGGGTTTTTATCCTATAAGTGACTGATCCACCAGCGAATAATAGTGGTATAGACCTGATGTTCAGCAAGTGACTAACCCACTGGCTATAATAGTAGGGGATCTTGAGCTCAATAAACAAAAAATAGAGTTTTGCTAAGGCACTTAAAAGATACTAATGACTTACAGTGAAATACTGTGCGAGCAGGAACTGAAACGATCCACCGGTAAGGAATAATGGTTAGGGTTTTATCCTATAAGTGACCGATCCACAGGCAAATAATAGTGGTAAGGATATGATGTCCCGCAAGTGATGAAATGCCCCGAAAAATTCTAATCTTAAATATTATATTTAAATGAGGTTTTATTATAAAAAAATTAATTAAATAAATGATTTAATTAAAATAAAAGGAAATTAATTAGGATAAATCAAGAATAAATTTATAACTATTTTTATTAGGAGGAATTTGGGTATTTTAACTAATTAAAGATTTTAATTTAGGAATTAACTAAATAAATTATTTTATTTAAAATAAGAAGGAGAAAATAGTTCCAAATTAATATTATTTTTATAAATAATTTAATGGAAGAAAATTTGGGTGTTTTGCTAATTAAAATGGAATTTATGGAAAATCTTTCAAAAATCTTATTTTAGCCTAAAAAGGGATTTAAATATTATTTTATTTAAATATTATTATTTTTAAATATCCTAAATATTCTAATTAATTTATTTAAACCCAAAACCTTATTTTCTTCTTTTTTTTCCTTTTTCCTCTTTCTTTTTCTTTTCTCCTTTTCTTTCTTTTCTTTCTTCCTCCTTCTTCCGCTGAATGGGCCTGACGCGGCCCAATCCTCTTTCCTTTTTCTTCCTTTCTTCTCCCGCGGCCCAGCGTCGCTGGCCTTCTTCCTGCGTGCGCCCAGACGCGGCGTTTTGGTCGATTTCATGTCGAGACGCTGCGTCTCGTTAAGTGTGGGCCTAACCGGCGCGCGAACCGCCTGGTTCTCCCCTTTTCTTTTCCTTCCTCGGCCAACCGACCCACCTTCTTTCTTCTTCCTTCTCCCTCCGTCTTTCCCCGTCGCTGTAATGAAACCTTCGACCCCATCAATGTCCTCTTCGGCTACGGTGATTAATACCGGCCGTTTTTTTGCCTCATTGTCTTCCTCTTAACTCTAGGAGTAAATTGGCATAATTATTGGACATTAAATCTTGCTCGTGTCTTCTCCCCAGCCTCGCGAAATTTTGAAGCAACCCAAACGATGGCCGATCAATTACTGCCACCGGCCACCCAAATTCTTGCACCTACTACCTCCCTGTCGACCTCCAGCTCCTCATTATCCATTCCAACATCTATAAATAGCCTAATGGTAGGAGCTTTGGATTTCTTTTCTTACCTGAAACCCTAAGTGCAGGCTGCCGCCACCGCAACTTCAGCCGCCGTTTTCACCGCCGATAGCCAAGTTCAGCGCCACCGCAGCATTCCATTGTCTTCCCTGAAATTTCCTCTAATTAACTAAGTCATTTTCAACCTTTGATTCTTCTTGCACGGGCCTCAATAACCGTGCAAAGTTTGTTGCTCATCTCGCCAGAATTTTCATCCCGAAACCCTTAAGCTGCCGTCCGCCGCCGTTTCCGCCACTTTTACTGCCCTCTGAACCACCCAAAAAACTCCCTCTAATCCTCCTCTACCGAATCAAAACCTTATTTTAATTTTTCCCCTGCTCCTTCTCTCTTTTTCTTCATCTTTTTCCCTCTTAGATCATTTTTCCGACCACCGCCGTGAACCACCGTCGGTGCCGCCCATTCCTGCCGACTCAAGGTGAAACCCTATACCTCCTTAGTCATTATTTACTATTTATTGTAAATTATTCCATTTTTATCTTATTTATTAGTAACTATTCGAATATAATAATAATTTCCTTGCTATTAATATTATTATTATTTGATATAAAATTTATGCTGAATTGTACTTGCAGGGTGGAGAATGGTAATAAAATAATTTTATTGTTAGTTTCAAATTTTAAGTTATTAATTGAATTATTATATGATTATTATCATTATTCTTATTATTATTAATATTATAATTATTAGAATAATTATTATTAACATTTTATTAATTATTTTGGAAAATCTTAGGCACTAATTTTGTATTAACATTCACACTTATGTATTTTAGTATTATTATTTCTATTGTTCTTATAACCATTAATAATAATATTATCATTATCTTTATTATTTCAATATTATTATATATGGTATTAATTTTATTATTAATATTAATAAATAGTAGGTCATTAGTTATAAGTAGGGTCGAAACCCCACTTTAAATTTTAAAGCTTATATATTAATGTTATTGTTATTATTATTATTATTCTTGATATTATCTTTATTTATAATATTTAGTTATTATAGAATTATTATTATTATTATTATTATTATTATTATTATTATTATTATTATTATTATTATTATTATCTTTACTCATATTATTTTGGTGAAGGGCAGAAACCCTTATATCACCTTTTTATTTTGAACTGCATTAGTTTTATTATTAATATTCTACTAGTATTTTGTAGAGTCAATTCTAATATAATAATTTTTAATTAAAAATAAGGTATTGGGGTAAGTTAGAAATAATAGCATACTTAAGAGAAAACATAATTCTAGTATTTTTCCCATAGTAGGTGAGTCCAACCAAAGCCCTCAAGTGGTATAGAAGCATGCTCCAAGACATGTGACGTTTTAGGTAAGGGGTGCTAAGGCCATACTTGTATTATGTTATTTTATGTTATGCGTGCCATGTGATGTTAGTTATAGTGCATTTCGTGTGAATGTTGTATAATTATTATTAATACAGCATGATTATGGGATTGAAGTATGTTGGTGTGGATAAATGGTGGCATGAGAATCATGTGTACATTTATGTTGTTATTGTTGTATAATGTGGTTTCAAGACATGCATGATGTGATTGTAAAATAATGGAGTTGCATGCTACTGGGGTTTGGCATAAAATAGTATGGTGTTAGTAGTTTGCATGAAATGGCATGGTGCTAGGGTTTTACATGAAGGGGGTATGGTGTTATTGTTTTTCTTGATAGGGTATGGGTATTGGTTTTGCATGATATGGTATGGGTATTGGTTTTGCATGATATGGTATGGTATTATGGTTTGCATGGAAGTATGTCTACGTGGAGTTGAGGTTTGTATGTGAATTAGGGCTTGCATGTGAATTAGGGTTAGTATGGGAATGCAATCTATGTTGAGTTGAGGATTGCATGTGAGTTAGGGATGGCATATGAATTGGGTTTGCATGGAGTCATGGGTTACATAGAGTTAGGGTTCGCATGGGAGCTAGGGTTTGCATGTAAGTGTAGTTTACGTGGATTTAGTTTTGCATGGGAGCTAGGGTTACATGCAGGTGTGGTTTACATGGAGTTAGGGTTTGCATGGAGTTAGTCATGCATGTCTGGGCAAATGTATGTGCATGGAAAATATTTATGAATAAAATATTTAAGACACTAATCTTTGAAAGTGGAAGATTATTGAGCCGAGTCCAGACCGATCCACCGCTCAGGAATAGTGGTTAGGACGCGTAGTCCTATGTGCGACCGATCCACCGGTTATAATAGTGGTTAGGACATGAGGTCCTATATGTGACCAGCCCATCGGTAATAATAGTGGGGTGACTCAAGCTCAATAAACACAAATCAGAATTGGTAAAGCTCTTAAAAGATACTAATTACTTACAGTGGAACACCATGCGAGCAGGAACCAGACCGATCCACCGGTCAGGAATAGTGGTTAGGGTTGTACCCTATGTGTGACCGATCCACCGGTAATAATAGTGGTTAGGGCATGATGCTCTATGTGTGACCGGCCCACCGGCTATAATAGTGGGGTGTTCCTGTACTCGCATGGATTGATAAAATGGCTTGGTGTGTATCGACTTTCGATAAAAAGATTAATTAAGTAACTAATCCGGACTATAATTGGGCCTTTGTACTTTTACCTGAATTGTTCATATACCTTTATGTTGTTATGTTAGATTGCCCTGTTATTATTCTGCATAGATTATGTGCTTGTGTGTTGGCCTTAGTGCTCGGTTACCTTACTTAGTACGTAGCGTACTGATCACCCCTTTCATGGGTGCTGCTCATTCCCACGAGTAGTATGCCCTTTTGGATTTATGCAGGTGGGCGAGACATCGGTTGGGGCTGTGTGTTGAGTTTGGTTGGCTCAAAGTTCGAGAGAGTTGTGGCCGTATTTCAGTCTTTATGCAATTTTATTTCCTACTATTATTTCTTTGTATTGGAGTATTTATCCTCTTTGATTTTGCACTCAGATTTCTATTTTATTATGTTTATAAACGTTTATGCGTACTCTGATTTTAAGGTATGATTTTTCGAGTTCTTTTATGAACTGTTGATTTGAATTTAATGTAAATCTTTTCTTTAGCCTTAGCACTTGGTACTAGAACGGTCGGAAAGAACCGGTCTGGTACTAAGTGTGGCGGTAACATCCCCAGAATTCACAGGTTTTAGGTGATTCTATTTTAATTGCTTCCGCTTTAAAAAAAAGTAGTGAATTTTTGGGGTGTTATAAGTGACCAGCCCACCGGCTAAAATAGTGGGAGATTTTTGTTCTAGCATGGATTTGATAAAAAGCATGGTGTGAAACAATTTCGATCGGAGATTAATTAAGTAATTAATCCAGACTATAATTGGGCCTTATGTATCTACTAAATGATTATATGATAGTATGTTATCATGATGGTCTCTATGCTTTTGTTATTTCTCTGCATAGTTTATGTGATTTTTGTGTTGGCCTTAGTGCACGGTTACCTTACTCAATACATAGCATATTGATCACCCTTTTTATGGGTGCTGCTCATTCCCACGAGTAGTAGGCCCTTTTGATTTTGTGCAGGTGGGCGAGATATTAGGTGGAGCTGGGTGTTGAGCATTTTTGGCTTCAAGTTCAAGAGTAGTGTGGTCGGATTCACTCTTCTTGTTACTTTATCTTCTTCTGCTATTTTCTTTGTATCGGAATTTACGCTCTTATAATTTATTACTTGTATTGCTTATTTTAAATGAGCCTCTTATCGATTGTAAGCTTATTTCTCTTTTGAAAAGGAATTACAATTATTTACGCGTACTCTGATCTTTGGTGTTATGATCTATCTAGTTCTTTCATAAACTCTTGGTTTAATTTTAATGTTAATATTTTCTTAGCCTTAGCACTTGATACTGAAACGGTCGGAGAGAACCGATTTGGTACCAAGTATGGCGGTAACATCCCCAAAATTCATAGGTTTTGAATTCTAAATTCTTCTGCTTAAAAAAAATAGTGAATTTTGAGGTCTTACACAAACTATTAATTGGATTTATTGTAACGACTATACTTGTTGCAAATATTTAGATTATTTTAATGCAATGACATTTATATGTTTTGCAACGACATTTTTTGTTGTAATATATGCGATGATTTATTTGCAACGGCATTTGTTGTTGCAATATATGCGATAATTTATTTGTAACAACAGTCATTTGTTACAATATATAAAATATTTTTGCAACAACCTTTTTTTGTTGCAAAATATTAATTGAATTTATTGCAATGACCATATTTAATACAAATATTTACATTATTTTAATGCAACAACTAAAAAAAATATCAACAATTTTTTGCAACGAATTTATTTCTGCAAATATATATTTTTTGCAATGATAAAGTGTGATGCCCCCAAATTGAGTGGAATGTTATAACAATTGATATGACTACTTATATCAATATAGTATACCATCTTTTTGGTGATTCTGTCATAAGAACTCAATAGTGCACTTTACGATAGCCCTCATAGTTCTTGTGAACCTAAATGGCTATCAAGTGACCCCGCATGGTCATTTTGACTCGGAGAAATTTGTGGGTCTCGGATGCTATCAAGTGACCCTTATATGGTCATATTAACTTAGGGTATTTTACAATTTTTTGTTTCTAAAGTATATTCAATTTTTTGCAACAACATAAGCCATTGCAATAAATGTGTTTTTGCAACGAAAAATATTATTACTGTAATATATATTTTTTACAATAACTTTTGTTGTTGCAAATAACAAGCTTTCACAATGACATAAGTTGTTGCCAAACTAAAACCATTTTCAACGATAAAAGTCGTTGCAAATTATAGGTTTTTATAATGACATAAATTATTGCCGAAGTAGGATCAATTGTTCGCAATGAAAAAAGTCATTGCAATATATAAACACATATAGTTGGGTGAAATAATGTATTGCAACGACATTTATTTAGTAATGAAAATTTATGTTGCATTTAATTACTTTTTTGCAATGACTACTGCCGTTGCTTTATTTTTTTTACAATGCCATGATGCTCAACTACGCCGCAACAAAAAATGTTGTTGCGATATATATTTTTTGCATCGACTTTGTATCTTTAGCAACGAAAACTATCATTACTAAAAATAGATTTTTTTTAGTGAAAGTGATGGATTAGCA
Organism: Tamarix austromongolica; assembly: GCA_039764185.1. NCBI lineage: Eukaryota > Viridiplantae > Streptophyta > Magnoliopsida > Caryophyllales > Tamaricaceae > Tamarix > Tamarix austromongolica. The sequence goes on along the minus strand of CM077816.1, from coordinate 104,095,197 downwards.
ACCACATCTTCTCGTCGTAATAGATTGACAATCTCGTCGCCCCATCATTACATACATGTCTCAATACTTGAAGTTGATTGGAGAATATAGTCTAAATCTCCATTACCTTAAGTTAATGGATGGCTGCCAAAATGGATAATTTTTCCCACATATCCAAAGTGTGGATGGGTGATTGCATAAGTGTTGGTTGAAAAATGAAGCTTCTAATCAATTATGTTATATACAAATATGTACATGAGGTACAAAAGGAAATTATACAGTTGAGGTGAAAGCCAAAAGTTTCACCTAATGATTAAATGGTCCTGAAGACCTTATGCACAATTCGATCTTAAAGATCAAATGATTAAAAGGTGATTAATACCTTATGTGCAATTTGATCAAAGAGATTAAATATTTGAAAGTCTTTTATGAATAATGTAATATTGGTAAAGAAGATCGGATGGTATTAAATATCCCAAGTGCTTTTTGATCCAAAAGATCGAACTATTTAGTGGTTTACAGACTCCCACACTAATTTTATTTTTTCATTTTCTAGTTATACAATTTTAATTCTTGCACTTTAGTTTCCATAATTTTAAGTTTCATAATATTTAAAGCATTTATTATAATTAAAAAGTAGTGATGGTGGCGTTGTACATAATTTGTCAGCCACATATTCATGAGACTATGCATCTACTTTGCAATTGGTAGTAGTCAAAACATACCATTGTCAAGTCTCCTCCACCACCATAGTAGTTAGAGTATTTACAATAGTATCCCTATTATATTATTAGTGGGTAGAAATATTTTGATAATTAAAGCCTAAAGCTTCTTATCCAATAAGTAGTTTAATGGTTGAAGCTTGAAGTTTCCTATTTGGTTATTAGTATAATGGATGAAACATGAAGTTTTCCATTTGATATAAGTAATTTAATGGTAAAGTCTAAATACTTCCCATGTCATAGACTTGAATACAATCTATAAGATCAATTTGTCTGATTGAATATTTATTGTACATTCTATTTTAAGGATGAAGTATTTTATGAGCTTATAATTAATAAGAATTTAAATGTGTATGTGGCATGATAAACTCATTAAAGGGTTCCCGATTTAACAATAGAATAACAAAATTGTGCATGATATTATACCTAAATTCATGAAGTACTTACTATGGTATATGAGTATTTGATAGTATCATTGCCATTAAGATCGGCTAGAAGTAAGCCCAAGATAAATGCACAATATATGCATTTGTTATATGTGAAAAGCCAAAATTTATTACTAACCAAAAGTTAATAAACCATAAAATATCATCTTTGTGGCATGAGAAATGAGATCACATTAGTGCACCAATGATACGAAAGATCATTAAAGCTTGCATGAGCACCCACATAGAATTCTAAAAATTTATTTTTTAATTGATGATCTCATATAAACGACATATTATTCTTAGCAAATTTATATTCGTGATAATGTAAGCACGTGAAAAATCTCCTATGTACTTGATAGAATTCAAGCTGACACATGTGGACTGAAATACTCCAAAATCCTAATTTTTGAAATTACGGCCAAATAAGGAATTATTAGGAAAATCAATTATATAAATTCATTTATTAAAATGTAGGGAATTAATTAAGGTAAATTAAGAAGAAAATAATAAAGAATTTAATTGGAAGAAAATTTGGATATTTTACTAATTAAAATGGAAGTTAAGGATATTTTATCCAAAATAACCTAATTAACTTAAAAATAAATTTACTTATTATACTTAAAATAATTATTATTAAAATTAAATATCTAAATTAAATATATAAACAAATAAAGACCCAAATACCTCAAACCCAGCCATTTTATCATTTCTCCATTTTCCTTTTTTTTCCTTTTCTCATTTCTTTTCTTTTTTCCTTCTTCCTCCTTTACTTATTTCTTTTTCTTTTCATTCCCCCTACTGGGCCGGCCTGCGCAGCCCAGACCCTTCTCCTCCCCTCTCCCTACGCGCGGCCCAAATTTCCCCGCCTCTCCTTCCTTCTTCTCGCCCGCGGCCCAGCGAGCCCAGCCGCCCGTGAAACAAAACGCTGTGTTTCGACGCTAAAGTCGCTGAAACGCCGCGTCACAATAAGAAAAAAATAACCGTTGCCAGACCGACGAGGACGCAACGTTTTGCCTAAACATTTCCCAAAACGCCGCGTTTCAATAATGGGGGAAATAACCGCCGCCGCCCGGCCAGTTCCCCTTACTTTTCCTTTCCCCTGGACCGCCGGTCCACCCCCTTCCTTTCCCCTTCTTCTTCCCCGTGCAGGCGGTAGCAGCAACGCACGCCTGTACTGCCGGCGCTGCCCCGACACCAGCGAGCCTGCCTCCCTCTCTCTCTCCCGTCGTTTTCTTTCCCCGTTTTGGCCCCAACCAACATTGTCCTCCCTCCTGAGCAGCCTGCAACCCATCCTTTTCTTTTTCCTCCTGCAACCGCCTGCCGTCTGCCGGCCAGCTTGGCGCCTGCACCCCCTTTTCTTCTTCCCCTGGCCTTACCCGACCACGCTGCCTATAAATACCCCCCATTGATCACCTGGATTCGGGATTTGGAACCCTGAAACCCTAGATTGCTCCCTCTCGCCGCCGCCCCAGTAGACGCGTCGACCGCCACCGTCCCCCAACGCCGCCGGTCTAGCACCGCCCAGAACCCCACCTTGCACCACCCTCCACCTAACCACGCCCTCCTCAGCCCTCGATTTGCCTTGCACGAGCCATCCCAGGCCGTGCAAAAGTGTCTCCTCGAATAGCCTGTTCCAGCCCCTCGCCGCCCTTGCGCCGCCTTCCACCACCAACCCAGCCGCCACCAGCGCCTCCTCCACCCTCCAAAATGTCCAGCAGACCTCCCTCTACCTTCCCATACCTTCAACTCCCCTGCCTCCCTCTCCTTCTTCCTCCCCCATCTTCCACCTCTCTCCACCACCCTCGGCCGCCGCGCCAACCACCGCGCGCCGCCACCCCTTGCCACGCCACCACCCTCACTCCACTCCCCTTCACCTGTTGTTTCTTTCCCCAACTCAAAATTCTCCTTTTCCCCTCCCATCTAACCACCACCTCCACCTTTTCCTCTCTTCTCCTCCTCCACCGCCGCCGCCATTGCCGCCACGCGCTGCCGCCGGACCACCACCGACCTTAGGTGGTTTCCAACTTACCCAAACCCTAATATCTCTTTTCTATAACTGTTATTAATTTTTAACTACTATTAATGATATTATACTTAATATTATCATTATTATTATTACTTTCATTACTACTATTATTATTACTATTATTATTATTATTATTATTATTATTATTCTATTACTACTGCTAATGATATTATCATTATTATTATTACTAACAACTTAGTGTTAATATAGTTACCTCCTTTGTTGTTATTATTATTATCATTACTATTATTACTATTACTCAACCTAACCTTACGATTTTCCTAACCAATAATACTATTATCATTAATAATGGTCTAAGACTTTAGGGTTAATGTGATTAAGACTTCCCTAATTTACTATTATTGCCACTATTAACCTCACTATTATTTTTACTAATAATACTAACGCTAGCCATGGTTTATTATTGTCTTTATCTTTACTATTATTATTATTATTCCTATTATTGTGACCAAAAACATTGAAACCCTTATATTATTACTATTCAAAAATATACAACTTTTATCATTATCATCTTTCGGAATAATTTACTTGTTGGTATTGTAATTAGTATATTATTATTTTGACCCTAACACTATTATTAGACTTAGCCTTAAAAACGCTAGGGTTTCTATCACTATAAACATTAGTGTCACTATTAGTAGTTTTATTATTATTATTATCACTATTTTTCTATAGTTAGCATGAACATTACTATTATAAGAATAGGGATAACGGGTCTAATAATATAAGTGTAACAATAAGTATTAAAAATAAACATATTTTGACTAATAATATTTAGTATACTAATTTTAAGGTAAAAACCCTAGCTTTTGTATAATAACCCCTCTAGTAATAAGAGCCTTAATCCTAAACTAGAATAAGGGTTGATGGCACTTTTGAGGGAAACTAATACTTAGTATTTTCCCCTTTTATAGGTAATCCTAACCAAAGCCCTAAGGAGTTAGAGGAGCGTGCTCCAAGCCCGGCGTCGCCTTAGGTAAGGACGAAGCTATGGCCTTGTGCTATGTGTGATGTGTTGATGGATGATGAGTATGCCATGTTAATGTGTATTATGCATGTGTTATGAATAACCTATTTTGTGTAGCACATCGTGGATAATGAGGTATGTTTGTATGTGTTTCCTATGACATGAGCATGACATGTATATGTGTGATGTTTATGATGTGATATGATATGGCCCTCTAGGACATGCATGTTAGGATAAATGGTAATATGAGATGGGAATATAAGGATGACCGGAAATAAATGGGAAGTGAGTTCACTAAGGGGAATATGAGGTTGACCTAAGTACCTCATGATCCATGAGAGAAGATTTAATAAGGGAGGAATGACCAAAATAAAAGAGAGTTGGGGAACCATGCATGGGAGTCGTAAAATTTGCATGGTGACTTGGGGTGTTTGCATGGGATGGCTAAATCTTGCATGGGGCGAATCTTACGTGAGAAAAGTTGAATTAGGGTGTAAATAAGAGAATGGGATAGTTGTGGAGCGATTGGAGACTTGGGATGAAAAATAGTACGTAGGTTGGTGCAAGGGTGTATAAGGAATCCGATTAGGGTTTTTGGGAGAAAGTGGAAATTTGGGAAGTGCAAAAGTAAGAATGATTAAGGAAGGGTGGAGTATGGGTTAAGAGTGAGATTTCACTTATATAAAAGGTGAGTATGGGCTCCCATGTGGAAGAAGAGACTTTGGGATGAAAAGAGAGAGATTACTTGTGGGAGAAGAAAGGTACTAGGGTTGAGGTGATCAACTAGGGTTTTTCATGGTTATGTGCTGAATCGAAAGGTAAAGTGATATGTTTTGGGAGAGGATCTAATTGAGGTAAGATGTGGGGCGTTGAATGAGGTAAAGATAGCGTAAGTGGGAGAAGGTTGGGCCACATCGGCCCAATTAGGGTTTTCAAGGGAAAACCATAGGGGGTGATGGGAGGTGGAGTTGATGTCATGAGTGTAGGGCCTAACCCACACCCGTAAGGGTTGACTCTTTCATCTAAAGGTAAGTGTAAAGGGAATGGATGTCGGGGTGTGATAAGGGGCGCAGGAGTCTCAAGATATGGGACGGGCCCCCTAGGGAGGATAGACGTAGAGGGTAGTTGATATGCATGTCAAGGGTGGAAAGCTTTATTTGATAAGATACGAATAAGATACTAATTACTTAAAGAGTAAGATTGTTAAGCCGGGCCCAGACCGATCCATCGGCATAATAGTGGCCAGGTGCCGGGGTGCCCTGGAGACCGATCCACCGGCATATAATAGTGGTTAGGTGTGTTCTGCCCTATAAGTGACCGATCCACCGGCTATAATAGTGGGGGATCCCGATCTCAACAAACCAAACATTAATGGTTTGTTTGGAGTTACTTATCAAAAGTAATTATCTATGATAATTACTTATTTAAAAAAAATTAGCCTAAAAAGTTTCTAAAACAAGTAGTTATCATAGATAACTACTTTTAATAAGTAGCTCCAAACATAAGCTAAGTTACAAGTAAATCATGGGAAAGATACGTTATACTTACAGTGAAACACCATAAGAGTCGGGGCCAGACCGATCCACCGGCATAATAGTGGCCAAGAGCGTTGTGCCCTGGAGACCGATCCACCGACGTAAAATAGTGGTTAGGTGTGTTCTGCCCTATAAGTGACCGATCCACCGGCTATAATAGTGGGGTTTCCGCACTCTCATAGATTCATAACGATTATGATGTGAATCGACTATAATTATCAGAGTTATGAAAAGAAGAAGTTGGATTGGACCATAACCGACCTACATCATCCATAATATTACATGTTTCTTATGTGATTGTGTTGTGTGTGTTATGTTGTATGATGGTATGCTTGGCCTTAGCGCACCTGCGCCCTTACTCAGTATTGGACCCGTACTGATACTACCTTGATTGAATGGGTCCTGCGATGATCCACCGATGGTGGGGAGCAGACCTCCTGTGCAGGTCTATGATCGGGTACTATTTTGGGGTGGAAGGCTTGACTTGAGTGAGTAGACGATCCGGATATTGATCCTTTTTTGGATTTGTTTTCTTAGCTATATTTTGTATTACGTTTCCCGTTTTAAAGAAAAAATGTATTATGGGGTTGTAATCCTAAATCGTATTCTAACTTCTATTTGACTTATATCTTATTAATGATTTATGCTAAATATTGTCTTGCGTTTTATGATACTTCGTACTTATTGATGATCGGATTTAGACTTAGCACTTAGTACCGGAACGGTAGGAATGAACCAGTCTGGTACTAAGTATGGCGGTAACGCCCCCGAGTTTACAGTTTTTATCCTTCGCTTCCGCTAAACCTTTTGATTTTAAACGAAATTTTTCAGTAGTAAATTTGGGGGTGTTACATGGACCATTTTAAATTTATCATAGTATATAATGATGTATCAATGTAAGGTCATAGGTTATATTTTTCAACAAATATTATTGCATTGGTACAAAATTGAATAACCATCCAATTGAGGTAAAAATGCAATTAATGCTTCAAGATGGAAGCAAAATGACCTGGTAGAGTCATTAATTATTCATTTAATTTGTATACCCATGTTAGTGAGGTCTATAAGTGATATGCCAATATACATGCAATGATTTTTGGCATGTACCAATCGCAAATCACATTAACCCTTAAGCCAAGTTAATTGAGATTATTAGATGCATCTTATGTGTTCTTATAATCGCCCATAAATATAAAATTAAGCCACAAAGAAGGCCATAAATGTTTGTTTCCTCAGCCTAAGGGGGAGAGAAGAGGAGATTGAGATTATAAAGTAATCAAGCACTTAGAAAATTTCTTCCATGAGATATAGACCTAAAGAAAAATCAAAGTACACTTGATTATGCTTATGATTGCTAGATGTAATCTAGCTACAATTTGCGTTTGTTATGACCAAGAAATTTTCATTTGTTATGGCCAAGAAATTATGAAACTAATATGTATTTTGACTAATGATCCAACTCACATATAAGTCATTGTGGTAACTTTAAATAAGTTAATGGTAATTATGGTACAAATATTCTAGAAGCATATGATAAGGGTCCAAAGAGCTAAACCCTCAAAAAAGGAGTTATAATTCTTTAAAAGGATAGAAAAAACTTGCCATATTGAGTTGACATGTCCATATAGATAGAATATGAGAACAAATTTTGCTGGTAAATAAAATATCCATTAATTATCCTTACACTAGTATAAGGTGGTATGAGGTAGGCATTGGTAATGTCTTTACCCAAACGGTTACAAATGATAATAGATAAAAGTGATCATTATTCTCAATTCATTATGGAATGTCATTGGATAATTAATTATTAAATTAGAATAGTCAAATGTATAAGCTTAATGAGCATAATTTGTATGGACAAGAATTCCAACATTTGAAGGTGTCAGACCAATTGGCTATAATCAGGTGTTTTTAAAAGGTGTTTTTAAAGAAATGATTTAAAATTCAATTTGGTGACACATGTCTTTGCACAAAAGCCATAATTTTATCCCTGATAAGGTTTTACTATTGGTGAAGTTTTCAAATGTAAACACTATTAAAGTGTGCTTGTACATGCAAATATAACCATATATAATATGACATATAAAGGAGACACACTAAGTTGAAGGAATAAAACTGTACTATTTTCCTTAGTTATAGTTTTATCCCACTGGATTTTCTTGGTAAAGTTTTTAATGAGGCGGTATTTTAAACATATACTCTTAAGGGAGGTATTGTAAATACCAGAAGATGTACATCCAAGGAAGAGTATTGAAAATATTCTATTTACATATTGTGGATGTATAATTTATGAATGTATATTGTATTAAATCATATGTTTAATACTCTCATTAGTATCATAAGTTGTAGCAACTTCTCCATTATGATTCCACCCCTAACTCTACGTATCTTCCACCTCTTTTCATATTCTCTAACTCTTTCTCGTGATGGATGTAATAAGTCTGGGTATTATATGTATAGGATACTATGAATTATAAATAAACGGAGGAATCCATACATATGAATGAGAATAAGAAGTCACATTTTCTCTTCCTATCTATATTGTTCTATATATCTCTTTAAGTTTATTACAACACATCATTATACAATAGTAAATTTTTACCAAAAACCAATGAAGATACACATGTAAGAATACCCATATTGCACTAAAAAAATGGGTTGCATGGTAAACTTACAACCTAATGGTTTTCAATCCACTAATGCAAAGCAAACATGAGGCCCATAAAAAATAACCCGTTGCAAATAATTCAAGCATAGAAAATAAAGGGAAGAAAGGGAACAACAGGCCTAATGCATGAAAAAAACAATAGTTGTTGGTAGGGATGGTAATGGGTCGGGTTCAGCTAGACCCAGACCTGATCTAGACCTGGTGGGTCTCAAAAGTTCATATCTAGACCTAGATCCATCGGGTCTTATAGGTAAATGAGATCTAAATAGATCTAACTATTTTTGAAAAAAAAAAACAATCTATGTAAATATAAATACATTTATATTTTATATAACTTAATATGTTTTTTTTTAAATATCCTCCGAGTGAAAAATAATATTTTAAAATAGTTACATTAACTTTTCAAACGGTGTTTTAATGTTTTTGGAATACAATATTATACATATTATTTATAAAGTAAATATACAAAAATAAAATATTAAAAATGAATAAGGGACTCAAATAAGATTATGACAAAAATAACAAATATAATATTAGTTAGTATTTATATATATACGCACATACATATACTAAACGGATCTAGTTAGTTGGATTTGGGTTGGGTCTAGGTATGGAACTACTAAATCCAAACCCATACCTAATTAGGTATATATGGACCCAGATCCGTTGGGTCCAAAAAGCATAGACTTAAAAGCGCTAAAAATGAGGTAAATCTAGTGGGTTTGGGTCAGGTCCGAGACTCATTGTCATCCCTAGTTGCAGGGTGTGTGAGCTAATAAATATAATATCACCAGTTAGAGCATGTAGACGGGGTAACCAATAACACTTCTATAAATAAATCATTTTTTATTAAAAAAAATTGTAATATGTGGTGACATTTATATAAATAAAGATAAGTTTTGTTTTTATTTGCTTATAATTTATAAATTAGATTATTTTTAATTTGAGTTATTAAAAAATAAACATATTATATCATCATATTTTTAATATTTTTCCTTTATAAATAAAGACTCATATTGTTATAATTCCAATTTCAAAAAATATGTGTATTTTACTATAGTTGTTATAGCTCATCATAGTTATTATGTTTCAATATGATTGTCTTTGTGCTTTGCATAATATTAACCGAGCAAGTAAACTTTTATCCCCATTAAATGATATAATCAATATATAATTGGCTGGGTATTTTATGTTTCAGAAATTAATTTTCAACCACATTTTTGATAAAAAGAATTATAAATTTTAAAGCAACTTTAATTTCTAAAATGTAGTATAACAACTAATATCAATAACCAATAGATTACAACTATTACTTACCTAAATATACACAATATTGTTTAAAAGTGAATTAGATACCATTAAGAATGTATATTTCGGATGAACTTATAGTTACAGAGGCATACATGTCAACTACTTTTTTCAATTTAAGCAAAATATTTGAACATTCAAAACTCATCGGAGAAGTTCCAAACATCTTATCTTGGCTGACATGAGAAAATTTATTTTCTGAGCATCATTAGAATAAACTATGCTTACATTCGTCAAAGTCTCACTAGACAAACATGAAATATGTGACTCTATCTTCGTGTATAGTCTCCATGATGCCACTGTTGGCTCACTGGTCTTGGTTTCGCGACTAGGTTGAAGCATCGGGCCTTTCACGTCCGACCAGTGACAACAAACAATAAATTTCATTGCACCGTCTCTCGTGGTTTTGGATATGCGGTTTGCATGAGTTTAGTGGCAATGTTGATGACAAACGCGACTATGAAAATATTTCTATTTTTGTATGTCACGAAATTATGAGGAAAAAATGAGAAAGGACAGGGCCGTTTAGCACGAAAAATATTTATCCGAAATACTGAAATGTTTGTTCTATTTAACTCATTTTAAGGCATTAAAAAAAGTTAATTAATCATTTATTTTTGCTGTGATAGACATCGATATATAAAATATATGCCTAGTAAGTGTTGCATGCCAATTGTTTGGTTAAAGGATATGGTTATGAGGTGACAAATACTATGTATTAAGATAAATAAAAATACATGTCGTTTAGTTTAGTTTTATTTATTTATTGGCAATCACTTTAATCTTTTTTATTTTGGTGCTTATTTATAAAGGGCATATATTTGCATGCATTTTTGCCGCTGACATAATACGACATAACTTGTCAAAATAAATTAGAATCTAAACATATTTAAGTGGAGTTAATAAAAGTAAAAGATATAATAATACTATTTTTGGACAAAATATAAAACATTTAAATAAAATTTATCCAAACAAAAATTTCAAACACCCGTTAAACCAATAATACAATTTGTTCTAGCTAGCTAGGTCCGTTAATGTGTAGAATCGAGCTAAATATTCCTAAATTGACCTCGGTTCATTTTTTTTTTCTTTTTTCAGACTCGAACTTGACTTGAGTTCAAAATGAACCAAATGAGTTCAGGTCAAGTTTGATTCAAACATATTCAGCCAACTCAGCTCAGTTCGCAAAACTTATTAAAGAATTTTAAAGAACCAAATATTTTCGTTTATTATATTTCAATTCGTGGACCGACTTATTTAAGAGTTAAACAAATAAAATCGAATCATTTAATTATTTTTCTTGATTAAGTACTTATTTAACTAGTCATCTCATTTATTAAATAAAATTTATATAAGCTCAACCTATAAACAAATGAGTTGAGCTTACAAAAAAGCTTTGAGTCAAATAAATTAAATCTTCTTTTACCAGACTTTGACCCGTTTAATAAATAAATCTAAAACTAAAGTTAAAGTTTAATTTGTCTGCTTAATTTGTGAACACTGAGCTAAACATGTGTTTAAATAACCATATTATTTATTAGGTTTACAAGTTGTGTCATTTTTTTTAAATTATTAAAATTATTCTTACATTTTTTATAAAATATTTTTAAATTAATTAATTAATCTTAAAATACATGTTAAAAATGTCGATATAAAGCGTTAGTGGAAAGTTCAAACGAAAAGCAAAAGAACGCCGCTGCATAAACTCCGTTCTGTCAAGTTGCTGCTCGAGAATCAACAGATATAAGCATACCAGTGATGCAGACACCGAGCTCGTGCCTTCATTCGGTCTCTCCGCTTTCGTTGCAGAAGTCACTACCTTGAGGACTAGCTTGTTTCATCTTCAATTACTCCGAATTTCAGCTTCATTTGATGTATTCTTGCAAGAGTAATTAGGATTGAGTTGTTTTGTGAGTGATTTCATAATTTGTGACCAATATAAGTGGTTCTAAATTGAGCTAGTACGACGCAAAAGTAATTAGGACGAGTCTCTGGAGTTATTGGTTATAGCCGCGTTCTTTATCAACTTACAGAGAACAATAAGTTCGGCACTCGGCAGTTGTGCCTTATCTTCTTGCTGCTGAGTAAGTCACCAATGCATCTGTAACAATAACCATAAAAATATTAATGCATTTGATTTTGGAGGATTCTTGGTTTTATTAATTGTTTTTATGTGTTCAGAAATCCAAAGGAGGGTTGTTTATCGACATGAATAGTTTTCTTGCTTTTGGGAAAGATTACGTGATGTGAAACTTTTGAGAAGACTGGAAATCCAGTTTATCTGCACATAAAGCGGACAAGAAAGGTGATATCCGAGGACAGGCCTTTGAAAAAATCAACACTTCTAGCAATAGGTATCTGTTTCATGCTAATGCATGCTCTCTCTATGTATTTTCGAGCAATATCTTTTGGCTTGAAATTATATTGAATTCTCAGTTTCAAGAGTTGTGTTTACTTTTTGATATGTATTTGTTTGGCATTTTTTATTTAAAATTCTATGCCAAGTTTAATCCCTAAAGTCCAATTCATGTGTGTGTGTGTGTGTGTGTGTGTATATGTATATATATTACTGTGAGTGTAAGCTTTCGACTGGATTTTCTAGATCTTTATTTTTTATTTTTTTTTACTTTCAGTCCTTTTAACACTCCCTGTTGATCCATTTCAATTACAAATTTGAGAAGGTGTATTTATAGCGAGAAATCTGTTCTTCTGTTGGGACTGTGTGCTCTTTTGTAGCTCTGTTGTCAGGATTAGGGGTTAGATTTCTTCGTGTGCCGGAGAATTTTTATGGAAAAGAATATGCAATAATTATTTTCTGTTTATGGGGTGGACAGATAGGTTATGCGTTTCTGGGAAAGAATCTCTCTCCTGGATGGAGATATTGATTTTTTATTGCTATTGTTGTGGGCACTATTGAGTGATGCATCTTCATATTGAGCAATAAATCTTATGGCAATAACACAAAGCCCAAAAAATGCCTTATGGAGGCATCGTTTACAATTCGCTGAGTCCTCGTATATGAGAGAGGATCTTGAATTCACACACCGCTCAGTTTCAAGAGTGATGAAAGTACATGTGCCATTCTAATCCTTAGCTTTCCTTAATTTTTTTTTTGCTTGTTGCCTTTTGTGCTACGTTACTGTTCTGCCAAAGAAGGCTGAACTTGTGGGAACTATTTTACAGTTGATCCTTTTCTTTTGATCTAGGGAAGAATAATGAAAGACTTTCGTTGCCCCTTTTCTTATTACAAATAAAAGCCTTATGCATATTGCTTTATATGATGTCTACAGATTCTTTTGTACATACATACTATCAAAACATGCCGAATGCTTCTTCTTATAATATAGATATAGTCATATATATTTAGCTTCAGATGAGAGCTTCAATTAAAATGAGAACTAAGAACTTATGGTACTCATTGGATTGAGAACTTCTTATAAGCAGAATGCTACTTCTTATAATATATATATCATGCATGTTGCTTTATTGGTTGGTGGGTGTTCAAATACTCTCATATTCAGATGTTGACTGTTCATAGGAGTTGAAGGAGGTTTTGACAATAATTAAACTCAGTTTGAAGAAACTTATTGTATCATCATGTTGCCTAACTATGTAACTTTGCTATATCCTTCAATGGAGTTGCCAGACAAGTAGTTTTTGCATTTTCTCGGGCCTCAAGTGTATATATTACCTGTTTTCTCCTAAACAGATGGAATATGTGATTCATCTGCATCCAACTTGTTGGTAAGGTTGGTTGTTGATGCTATCTTAATGGCCAAGGGCGCTGAGAGGAAAGAGCAACTCGCTTCATGGGTTGCTAACAGGAAGGAGAACAGTGTTTTTGCCATGAACTTGCAGCAGATTAACAGTGGTATCACTATTCCACCTTCTGGGTGGAAAGTCTCCAAGTGTGACAAAATCAAAAACCTCTGGCTAAATCTAACTGATGCCATGATCCTCTGTGGGAGAAAAAATTGGAATGGAATAGGCGGCAACAGTCATGCTTTTGAGCATTATCATGAAGCACGTTACCCTCTTGCATTGAAACTTCGGACCATAACAGCTGACCTTGAGGCTGTAGGTAATGTGAATTGTTTTTGGTAATATATATGAACAAACAATGGTATTATATAATGAGTGGATTTCATTGCTACCCAAAAAGATTGTTCCAGTATTTTACTTGTTTGCATCCTGAAGGAACTGGTCCCTCTTTCTGAGTCCCTTTGCTCCTTTATGTGAGCGCCATAAATATCTCAAGGGTCCTTTTGATAACTGGATTATTTGAAAATTATTACTTTGTTTTGATTGATGTCACCCATTACTTTTTGGTAGAGATTTAATACCACCCTTCCTTTTATTATAATTTTGAATAAAGTATTATGAAATATTTTTTTAACCAAAAATCAATTATGAAATTTTAATTGTAGATTGTGTTATCAAACGCCACCCAAGTAGTCTTGGATTGCCTATCTGAATGTCCTTTTGCTTTTCTGTTCAGTCTTTTACCCATTTCAAGTAAGCGTCGAACATCATCGGCGTTAGGTCTTCTTAAATATTAGGAAAGAAATACCTTAGGCATTCAAGAGTTGTTGATTCTCTAGGCACGCATATTTATCTACACAATTGGTTAGCATTTCATATGCTAGCATGCATATCACTACAATACATTTTTGTAATGGAAAAAGTCCATTTCTACCAATTGCATCACTACAATACATATGAACAATAATTAGTAATAGCTTTGATAACCCTAAGGAATAAGGATCTTCTCATTCTAAATTTATAACGAAACTAAGTTTAGTTGTATGTTGGATTGTAGGAGAAATAATCATTATATAATCTTTGATGGTCTTCTTCACGATCCCAATCAATGAAGACTCGTTGTCTTTTTCTATTTCAGTTGAGCCTCTCAATTTAAACAATTGGATCTTCGATAGTTGTATCCGTTGCTTCAGCAAGTAACATATCATCAAAGTTGTAGAGTCATCATAAGATGTATTAGATGACATTGTTGGTTGAGAAGTATAGATTTTATTTGAAGGATATGCGAAGGAGGTAAGTTGTGAATGTATATACAAAAGAGCTCTATATCTATAGATATATGTAAGGTGATCCAATGGTATATTATCACATGGGCTTTAGTGGTACGATGAGGTAATAATACAATGACTGATATATATAAAGGAATCCAATGTTGTATTATTACCTGGGCTTCGGTGATATGATGAGGTGACAATACAATGATTGATATATATATATATATATATATATATAAGGAAATCTAACGGTACATTATCACATGGACTTCAGTGGTACGATAAGGTGATAATACAATGATTGATATATGTAAGGGAATCCAACTGTATTTAAACTCATGGGCTCAATGTTAGCGAAGATATCTTACAAGTGGTTGACATTTGAAGGATGATGTATTTAAACTCAAATAAGAAGGAATTGAAGAAAATCACTGTGTGGGGATTTAGGATGGGTATCATTGTAATTTTTTAATTGTCATCATTTTTACACAAATGTAATCAGTGCGAAGCATTCAAGAGTTTTAAAAATTAGAGTTACTTTAATATAAAAAATATATAATATATAAGGTACTACTATTTATAGATAAAGATAAATATTATAATATCTAAAAAAATTACCATAGAAGTACGAAAATATAAGGTTCACATTTATTAAACTATACATTAAAATAGTAAAATTAAGGATTCTCCATCATCCTTCTTATAGCTGTTGCATACAAAATCTGATGATCTGCTTTCTCTTTGTCTGTCATAGACGTGTCATGACAAATAATATCCATGTCTAATTCTTTTTCCTTTAATCGCCTTCGTTTAGTCGTATCACTTTGCCTATCTTCTGTTATTCTCTCTAATATCACATTCCGTTGTCTAGCAATTTCTAACATCCTGTTGATATTTGAACCTCCATCCTGTCTACTTTCTTTTACCTTTTCCCTCGATTTTTGCTTTACCGCTTTTTCCCCCCATAGGTCGTTCCAATAGAAATTCCATCTCTGAAGTATCAAGGATAGATGAATCATTATATGCACCTGAAGTTAAAATCTTTATACGCTTTGATGCAGAAGCTTGCCCACTATCTTGATTTATTACTGTCCATTTTGGATGGTTCTTTACAAGTTTTCATACATGTTCACTACTGAAAGGGTTATTATACCTCGTTCTATATTCTTTATGTGCATCTCTAGTTACATCTATCTTACTGATGCCATTTTGATTATGGTAGTAAATATGACTATAAAAATTGATAAACCGATTGACATTTTTATTAATGTAAGAAAATCGATTCATTATCGTCTTCATAGTTCTCTTTGTTCCTTTGTCACGATATTCTTTAAAGTATGCTATAATATTTTTCTAAAAACCCTTACATTTTTGCCCATTTTTTTGAATTAAATCCTTTAAAAAAATGTATCCATCAACTAAAGAGGATTTCTTCTATTTATCCATCCATTTACCATAAGCTTGACTTCTAAGCTTGTTGGAAGATTCAACCTGAGCTTCATTTTTGAACTAATTTTGCATGAAAAATTATGGAAATTTAGAATCCTTAAGTGATGCAACTAATGGAGAATTGAAATCGGATTATAACAATTTTTTATATTTGAAAAATTGATATAAAATGGAACAGTGGTATTTAGAGGTCAAAAGAATTGAAAATTGATATCATTTTGATAAATATTGCATACTTGAAATTTTGAAATTTCGTGGATATTAAAAATTTTGGACATTTGAAGAATTTATATTTAGAGAATTTTGTAAATTTTGAATATTTTGGTTTGAAAGTTATCTTGAATTTGAATCATTTCGATTAACCAAAAGTTTCAAAAAATTAAATTTAGTATGATCTATTTTTGTAAAATAAATATAACTAGATAAATTAATAAAATAAATATAAGTAGAGAAATTAATAAAATAAATATATCTAGAGAAATTAACCAAACAAATATAACTAGAGAAATATTGAAGATAAATGAATAAAATAAATATAAGTAGATCAATTAATAAAAAAATATTATAACTAGAGAAATTAATAAAATAAATATAACTATAGAAATTTATAAAATAAATATAACTAGAAAAATGAATAAGATCAATTATGTAGAGAAATGAATATGAGAAAGAGAGATAAAATAGATGATATGAAAATATGGGCAAAAAATAATGTATTTATAGGCGAAAAAAATTTACCATCATTATTAACAGTTATATTATATATATATATATATATATATATATATATATATATATTAAAAAATTATTTTCTAACGATAAAATTTAGGTTAAAAATGTACCGAATGCGCTTACATGTGGCTTACGCGCCTAACATTGCAGCTTTTGCAGAGTACGTGGACCAATGGAGTATATTTTTTAGAAAATGGGATGCTCAAAACTTTTGAGGATGCCCCAAATTTATAGGTAAATTTCTTTTCCACATCCACAACCAAAAATTTAAGGTCTACAAATTTAAGATTGGATCCAATTTTTTTTTTATCCATTGTAGTTGCTCTAGTATATTATGGCAGCTCAAATGTCTACTTTTATCCTAAGGAAAAAATTATGATATGCCCGCTTATGACACATCACTTAGCCTTTTTTGGCATTAACTTTTTGTAATCCTCCAAAAATTTCGAAAACCTATATTTTAATAAATAACTTTTATCTGAAATAATATTTGCTTTTAAAATTATTTATTTTATATATTTGATGGATTTTAGAGTATATAAGTTTGGATAAGAGTATTTAATAAATTAAAAATAAATATTTTCTATTTATCATATTATTTTATTTAAATAATTTTCCAAACTAATATTTTACCAACTTTATCCTTTTTAAACTAATATATTAAATTATAATGCATTAAATTATTAAATTAAATAATTTATCAAAAAT
This sequence comes from Tamarix austromongolica, assembly GCA_039764185.1. NCBI lineage: Eukaryota > Viridiplantae > Streptophyta > Magnoliopsida > Caryophyllales > Tamaricaceae > Tamarix > Tamarix austromongolica. The sequence goes on along the minus strand of CM077816.1, from coordinate 104,077,618 downwards.
ATTACATTTTATGATTTATAAATTAATTTAATTTATTTTTTCCTATTTTTCCATTTCCTTCTGTTACCCTTTTTCCTTTTCTTCTCTTTTTTTCCCTTTTCCCCCTCCCTTGGGCCGCCCGGCCTGACTAGCCCTTCCCCTCCCCTGCGCACTGGGCCACTGGCCCATCTCCCCTCTCTCGCGCGGGCTTCCTCCCCTCCTCTCCCTCGCGCGCCACCCAGCACAGCCCAACGCCCCTTTATTTCTTTTTCTCCCCGGACCGGCCGTCTCTCTTCTTTTCCTGTGTCGGTCCAGCCGCCTAGCCTTCTTCTCCTCTCTTCTTCTCCCACGCCCGACCCTCATTTCTGCCATTGTCGAGCGTCCGGCCGCCTGCAACTGCCGCCGCCTGCCACCGCACCTGCCCCCTGCTACTCCATCTCTCTACCCCGTCCTTTTCTTTTCTATTTCGAGCCAAATCACCCCTGTATCACACCCTGCGTGCCCCTCTCCCTTTCCTTCTTCTTCCCTCTCTTCCCCTGCCAACCGACCACCACCTGCAACCCTTCGTCCTCTCACCGGCCAGCCCCTGCCCCTCTCTTCTCCCTCTTCTTTTTCTCCATCTCCCCAGCCCTTCATTCCCCTCATTTTCGAGCCCTTCTCCTTCCCCCGAGCTCCCTCCTCTCTCCTTCCTTCTCCCTCCATTTCTTCCCTGGTTTTTTATCGCCACCGCCCGCCGCCGCTTGAACCACCAAGCCCAACCCCTGCGCCACCTTCTGCCACCACCTACTACCACCCTGCACCACCACAAGACCCCCCAAGCCCCTTTGAGCCCTACACTTTCCCCTTCTCCGCCTCTTCCTTTTTCTCCCCAGTTTTTCCCCTTACCGCCGAGCCACCTGCAACCACCACTTCCGCCGCCGTCCAGCCACCTCTGCCGCCGTCCAACCCACTGTTTGACACCCTGCAACCCCCTCTACCACCGCCATGCCTTAGTTGGTCGAAAACAACCCTTGCACCCCTCCATTTTTCCCTCTCATTTTCCTTCCTTCTCAGCCCCTCCACCTCGACCCATCTCGGCAGCCAACTTCGCCACCTTGTCGTCGCCGTCTCTGCTGCCCTATGCCACCACGAAACCACCCTTAGCCTCCACCTACACCCCCTCTTCACTTCTGCACCATTCCCTTACTTTGAAACCTCCCCCACCTACCCTCTTTTCTAGCCCAAATACCCCAACCAGAAAATGGCTTATTTTTCTTCCTTCACCCTCTTCGAGCCCTTTTCTCCCCATGATTTTGCATGAGACTCACGCTGTTCATGCAGCGTGAGCTCCCCCTTTATTTTGGAAATTATTTAGCTAATTTTTAAGGTATAATAGTATTTTACGTTAAGTGTTTTACTAATTAAATTTTATAAAGTTTTATACTTGGATTCTTATTTCTAACATAAAGATGATGGATATTATTTTTAGGTGTTGAGTTACTAATTAAAGCCTAAATCTTTAACCGGGATACCGGTAAGATTGGATATTTTTCGGGATTAAGGTAACCATTAATCCTCCCTTAAATACATGAAAAAACGTATGCTAGCACATTAGGGATTTAGTATGATTTTATGCATGTTTTGTGTGCTTAGCATGATATATATAAATGGTTGTTTATATTGATTGAAAGAAAAAGGAAAAGCATGATAGCCTTGTGCCATGTGTAGGTATGATAATTAAGGAAGAGGTTGATTATTGATGGAAATGTTAAATGCTTGTGTATGATGTATTATGTTGCTAATGCATGAATAATATTATTGTCTAAGGGTATTTTAGTAATTATGCTTATGAAGTATGTGACCTAATGTATGTAGTTGCTAATGAGTATTATGTTGAATAATGACATTTTGGTGGACTTAGATGATAAGAATGAAGTACTAACATCATTATTTTATGTAGTGTTAGTAAATTCATAAAAATGGTGAATAAAAGGGTTGAGTGGAAATTTCATAAGTGAAAAAGGGTAGTTTGGTAATTTTGTAAACAAAAGGGTATTTTGGTAATTTCAAAGGGAAGGGGTGAAATGATAATTTTATAAGTAAAAAGGATAAAATTGTAAGTTTTGAGAAAGAAGGTTATGATGGTAATTTTTGAGATAAAAGAATAATATGGTAGTTTTATGATTAAATGGCCAAATGATAATTTTATAAGTAAAGGGGTATTATAGTAATTTTTGGAGAAAAGGGTAAAGCGGTAATTTTGGAGTCAAGGGGCAATATATTAATTTTATAAGTAAGTGGTAAGAATGGTAATTTTGGAAGTAGGGGTAAAATAGTAATTTTGGATGAAGGAGGGCATTATGGTAATTTTGGAGGTGGAGGGGAAAAATCGTAATTTCATAAGTAAATGGTAACATGGTAATTTTATAAGTGGATGGCGAAATGGTAATTCTATAAGTGAGGGGTATTATGGTAATTTTGTGAGTAAAAGGTTAATATGGTAATTTGGAAAAGAAGGGCAAAATGGTAATTATGTAAGGAAAGATAAAGATGCTAATTTTGGATGTGAAAGGGTAAAATAGTAATTTGTAAAGTAAAAGGAGTATTATGGTAATTTTATAAATAAAAGGGTATTGTGGTAATTTTGTAAATAAAAGGATATTATGGTAATTTGGAAGTAGGGGTAAAAGGGTAATTTTGAAGTTAAAAGGATATTTATGGTAAAATTGGGAGTAGGGGTAACTTGGTAATAATGATAACGACGAAGGACAAATTGGTAATTAAATTATGATTATAAAAGGGTAAATTAATAATTATAAATATGGAGAATGGTAAAATAATAATTATAAATATGGAGAAGGGTAAATTAATATTTGTAATTATGAAGAAGGGTAAATTGATAATTATGATTATGAAGAAGGGTAATTTGGGATTTATGATAATTAAAAGGGGTAAAATGGCGATTAAAATAATTAAGAGGGGTAAAATGGTAATTATGATAAAGGAGAAGGGCAATTTGGTAATTTATCCAACTAAAGGGGCAATTTGGTAATTTATCCGATTAAAGGGTAAAGTGATAATTATTTAACCAACTAAAGGGGCAAAATAGTAATCATGATAATAAAGGAGGGTAATTTAGTAATTTATCCAACTCAAGGGTAATTTAGTAATTATAACAAAGGAGAAGGGTGATTTGGTAATCTAACCAACCAAATGGGAAATATGATAAGTGTAGCAATTATGAGGAGTGAATGGTGATTTAAAAAGTGTAGGGGATAACTTGGTAACCTAAATCGTATAAGGGGTAATTTTGTAATTATGTAACCTAAAGGGTAATATGGTAATTTGGCGAGTAAGGAATTGATACTTAACAATTATATAAGTAAAGGGAAAATGAGTAATTTGTACCTAACATGTCCTTGAGATTGTGGAAAATTATAATATGATTCAAATAATGTTGATTAGCCAAGTAAGAGTATTTGATAATTAGTATGGCCTTAATGACTTCTCTGTGATATCCTGGATAATCATCTGAATAAGAAATGACTAATGATATCGGAACGATTGAAAGTGAATAAGTATCTGATTATCGTGCTTTTTGTGATCACTTTAATTAAGACATTATTACTTAAAGTGGAAGACCTAGAGATCGGGAATGGTGACTCCTTAGGGGTCACTACCCTAAGGACGTGGTTTAGTCCACGATTATTCCGGTATTTGCAAGTGTGCCTTTGTGCCCCAGCCAGGACCTATATCTTACTCTTTCTAGCTCTACGAAACTAGTTAGGGGGTATGCATACTTATGGATTAGGTGTCATTGTCGGTAGGATACTGAGTTAGCTTTATGCACCAGTACGACCAGGGTACCTTTGTGTCCTTGGGTTCGTGGTTGAAGGGTACTAAGTAGCTGATATGCACCGGTACAACTGGTGTACCTTTGTGTCCCGGGTTATTGATCTCCCATTCGAGGCAAATAAATATGATTGATGTGCTGATTTAAGAAAGGAAAGATACTATTATTGAAAGTGGAATATTAATGAGCCGGGCCTAGATGATTACGATATTGAGTACTAGTCCACCGGTTATAATAGTGGCTAGGAGTGTTGTGCCCTGGATGATGATTCTTCATATATCCCGGTCCACCGGTTATAATAGTGGCCAGGAGCGTTGCGCCCTGGGTGATGATTCTTTATATATCCCGGTCCACCAGTTATAATAGTGGCCAGGAGCGTTGTGCCCTGGATGATGATTTTATATATATTCCGGTCCACTGGCAATAATAGTGGGGGTCTCGAGCTCAATAAAACCAGTATTGTATGTGAATAAAGTTATTGAAAAATACTAATCACTTATAGTGGAACACCATGTGAGTCGGGGCCAGACCGGTCCACCGACAAATAATAGTGGTCAGAGGCGTTCTGCCCTGTATGTTTATCTTCCGGTCCACCGGCAATAATAGTGGTCAGAGGCGTTCTGCCCTGTTAGTATACCTTCCGGTCCACCGGCTATAATAGTGGGGTTCTCGCACTCACATGGATATAAAATATGAGATTGATTGAATGATGATAGAATAATGGCTTAAGGCCCGAATGTATTGATTTTACCCTATGATATGGCTTAAGGGCCAAAAGTATCGATCGTGAATTATAACCTGTTTTTATGTGTGATTGTTATGTATGCACCTCAGTTTACCTATGTATATAGTTACACTATGTGTTGCATTACGGGCCTGTCTTTAAGTGTGGTATTAAAGGGTTACTCAGTACCATAGTACTGAAGGGATTTCCTTTTGGGGCCCCTGCCTATTCAATGGGCAGTGCCCTTGCAGGTCTTTTCAGGTGCTACTCAAGTGGGCTACGGGAAAAGAGAGTAAGGAATTTTCCGGTACCATTAGGGTTTCCTCTTCTCTTTTAAATTTCTAGTTTTAATGTTAACATCGTTACTGTAACCACCATTGGTGGATTTTATTCTTGTAAAGATTTGATGCGCTACTCTGATTTGTGTATGTGGAACTTCTTTCAAACTATATTTCATTTTCTTAGCCTTAGCACTTGGTACTGGAACGGTATGAGTGAACAGGTCTAGTACTAAGTGTGGTGGTAATACTCCCAAAGTTCATGCTTTATTTATTTGCTTCCGCTAATTTCCTTTTTAATTAACGAAATTTTTCCGTAGTGAAATTTGGGGGTGTTACACTTTTCATCAATGCATAAGGTGAGTAATCATAGTGAACTATGTGTGTGACAATATATAACACGAATATGCCACTTGTCCGGTCAACTGTAGAAGGATAGTGTTATAAGATTTTTCTGTTGCCTGACTGGGTACACTCTATACAGTGCTAGTGATTTTTTTTATCTAAGGAAGTATTAATATGCCGAGCATGGCATTCTGCAATTTATGTTGATTGGGAGAAAATCAGTTGACATCTGTTATAATTATCATCTTCTTTTCTTAAATTCTTTACATTAATTCTATCATGTTGGTAACACTACCTATATTGTCTCAGACAATCCAAATTTATTAAACTATAAAAAGCAACTAATAATATGAATATATAAGCCTATATATAGGAAAACAATTTAAGTCTTATTAAACAATTAAGTCTTATATTTGTGATTTTCACAAATCTTAAAAAAGGAATTTAAATATCAACAACCACAAAATAATATCTGAAAAGAATATAAATAAAGACCAATAATATTGAAATAAAAGGTAATAATAAAAATAAGACACTATTTAAAGCTTCTAGCTCTTCTAAGCCTACCAAGAGTATGCAAAGAGTAGTATCTACATTGATGTGAGTCTTGTTCCATTGCTCTAGAGGTTTCTGACCTAACATTTTCAAGGAATTTAGTGTGAGAAATAAAAGCATGGCATCGCAGTTATTGCAGTGTATTTTTTCCCGCAACAAATATCAACCTATATTGGTTAATAGTGGCAAAATATCAGCCAATATTCTATATTTTGTCGATATCGCAGCGATAAATATGTGATTTTCTAAAACAATAGCGTTTCATAATTTTCACAATGCGGCTGACCAAAAAACAGCGGAATTACAACCAATAAGCAATTCTAGTACTAATATTTTATTGTGTGATTCCGTGTAGGAAAGTAATATATCATCTGTAGTATGAGACTTTCTTATATTTTTCCTGTAGAGTCATAGATATACAATTATTATGATTAGGATCACGCTCCTTGGACTTTTGCTTTCATGCAGACATGGTATTATAGAATTAAATATTGGTCTTGATATGTAATATTAGCAATACGTGACTATTTTTTGAATCTCATATTTATATCAGTGATAGCTAATTTTTTATGATATTTTTCTGACTAATATTTGCTAATATTTATTGTGAAAATAAATATAAAAAATCACTTTATGACAACTGTGACATATAAAATATTGTTTCTGACCGACACTACATGGCATAGGTATATTAGTTTAATAACTTAATTTTAAAGGCCTCTCAATCTTTGTTAAATGTGTTTAGAGATAACCTGATGTGAAACCTTTTTGCTAGCATATTCTTATCCTATTAAGTAAATATCTTTTGACATTTCGTGAAAGACTTCATAGACATTATGCCAAATATCCATGTGCTACCTTTTTAATCAGTGATCATGTGTCCATAAGCTTTTGCACTTGAAAATTATAGTGTTGTAGTATCTTCTTTCACTCAACTGGCCTGAGATATTTTGGAAGAGATATTTTACAATCATTGTGGAGATGTATGCTTTATCATCATCACTTTCTAGGAGAAATGTTGAGTAAGAGCTCTTTTACGTTGAGCTACTATTTTCAATGATTTCAGACCTTGACTTTTCTTAGAGATTCCACTATGCTTATGTAACATTTCTAGTATTCCAATTCAGTATGGTTTAGGAAAAATATTAGACTTATGCCCAAAGTCTTTCCCATCTATGGATTGGTGAGGGTGTCATTGTTATGGTGAAGAGGGAAGATACCCCCCTCAACAGTAATTTTGAGTAAAATATGGGGGTCGATTCGGCATAAAAGTTGTGGCTATATTGGCATGTCTTTCCATCTACATACACACACCGGTATTGCTTTGTCAAATTACTCATATTACTGTGGTTTATTTTGTCTATGTTGTCTTATAATTGCTCCTGACCCTTTTTTTACTCATACACTATTATGTTGTACATTTGTATCTCCTAACTCTACTGACCTTTACTTGATATATATTTTGATTTAATTTATTACTTCATTTGTCAGAGTGAATTAACTACTGCTGAAAGAGAGCTAGACCAAAACACCAATTTTGATTAGAACTAGATTGAGGAAAGTGGACAAGAAATGGAGCCCTTATTTGGTATACTAGACTTGTTAATCTTGGGAACAAGTAATTTGTTTGGAATGACAATAATGGATAGTGTTAATGTGATATTTGTTTACTTGCTCACAATTTCAGTTGCAGTTGTTACTTAGCATCAACTATATAAGTCGCCTTTACAACACAGTCTTTCATTTATTTCTCAGTGTTGCTATTGGTAAATGTTTTTGGCAAATGTGGAAAATTTCAGAGCTTGTATTTATTTATTCATTAATATAGCATTAACTGAAGTTTTTTTTTTATCTGCTACCAAATACTTTGAGAATAAAAGCTTAAAAAAGGCTTTTACTGAGGCTCCTTCTGATCCTATTAGGGATCTTAACATGCATCTTTATGCTACCTCCCAACTACAACATTTTTAATGCATTTCTTGCCATTCTTCCTTTATTTTAGCCTTTTCTATTTTATTTTTTTAAATTATGTTAGCTTGTTTGTCCTTTACTTGGTTATTGGTTGTAATGAGTGTGATGGTGCAGCAGCATAAGTCAAACGTCAGCAGTTTCTTTGTGGAGGATTATATAATACCATTGAATTTAGTATAGGAGTTTGTTGTGCTATGGTCTTAGTAAGTTTAGTGGATGTATATGTTTGTAAGGTAGTATTTTGGTATGTTATATGGAATTGAATAAAATATGTTGTATGTGATGGAAATTAAGGAAGCAAACTATTTGGAATACAAGGACGATGTTTAAGTCTAGTCTATTTGAGGTATCTGTTTCTTATGTAGAAATTGTCTACAAGCAGAAGTTGGTCTTGCAGACATAGTTTCATATGCATAACCATTTCCAGTGCACGAAAGGGGAAGGGCCTAACTATCTTCTTTCTTTCATGATTAATAATAATGTGATCATAAATGGGTTGTACTTGACTATTGAATCTCTAATCTGGTGCTTGTAAACCTTTTAGACTAAAATTTTCTTTCTCAGGGATTATGAAATTATGCATACATGACCATCTAAAAAATTTAGTGCCTGCTTGACCATTTTTATACTTATTCATCCCAAGTTCTTTCTGGCCAAAGGAATTAATTGCTGGCACACAAGATTTCTAATGTCTTGGTTCATTTTTGTCCACGACTTTTCTTTTTCTTTTTCTTTTTCTTTTTCTTTTTCTTTTCTCTAAAAAGATTTTGACCATTGGTGTTTACCAGTTTGGGCAACGCCAAGTCTACTATTTCTCTTTAATTTTTCTCCTGTGTGTAGCTTTTTTATTTTTCAACGATTGATTCTTGTAATGATATTGTGATCATGCCACATAACAAAACTTTGCCATGGTTTACTCTCTAAAAAAATACGCTATTCCTGCATCAAACGTTTGTGAAGTTAGGTTTGTTTATGTGTCTTTTGTGAAACATTCATCATTATTTGATGTGTAATCTTTTGTTTGTTTCCATGCAGAAAGATGATGTTGCAAATCCATCTATTTTTTCTGTAAGCTTTCTGACCATTTCCCAATTATTGAGTCTCTCTTTTTTTGTCCCCCATGGTAATCAGTTGACAATCAATTAAGGTTACATTATTTTCACTTGTTCTGTGTATCATGGCACTTCTGTAGTAACTTCATCATGTTTGTGCTTTTTGAAACTAAGTAGGTCAGTATCCATATTTATGGTTGTTTCTAATAGTTTCTTAGCCCTTGTTAGTACAAATACTATCCTCAACATTCTTCTTATATGTTCAAGGAAAAGAAGGTATGTGCCGCAAATTTTTAAGACTCTAGTTGCTTCCAGCCATCCCAAATTTTCAACTATGAGACAACGAGTATCTTTATTTCTTCAAATAATTCTCTACAGCACAATTGGGGGGCTTATGATGGTCATATTTATGTATAGTTTTGCTATTTTCACCTTTTTCCTTTCCTTGAAGTGTAAGATCTTTAGCCAGGTTTGGGTCTGTCTAATTCTAGCACGTTTAAAGTGTTGTAGAGAAGGTTAATTTTGATAAATTATCAAGTTGTCATTGTTGTTGCAGTGTTGATGTCCCATCTCTTATCATATTTTGCTATGTTCTTGCACTTGCAACTACGTGTGCAGAAATTTGTAGATCTTAGATGGATTTTGCCTTTCTGGTTGATGCAAAACTATTGAAAGATGGTTGATGTACAATCCGTTGTCCTTCTTTCTGCTTTTGTACTAAATTTTGTTCAGATTATGGCATAGTTTGCATTAAGAACTTTTTTTCCTTTTTTTTTACCATGCTTGATAGTTTAGGTGATGGATGAAAGAGGGTTCCAAGGAGAAGCCAATGTACCAAGTTGGTTTATCTAGTGTTGTTAGTGTTGCTTAGTAATAGGGAAATCTGCTAGTGCATGGATTTGGTGCAACTATCAAGATTGATCCCACAAGGACTAGGGGTTAGTTATAAAAATTTACGTTTTTGACTAGCTAAACCAATGAGTTAGGTAAAAGAGAATAATATTGTAAGATTAAATAATAAAAATAAAAGAAATAGCTCATTAGGTGGAATTCAATAAAATGAAAGTCCACAATTGGGTTTTCACTATAACTTCGGTACTCAATAATGAATTATTTTAGCTCTTGATGTTGGTTTAAGCTAAAAAAAAGGTGAATTAGCTTAAATTAATCTAAAGCCTCTTTCAAGGTCTAAAGATCATGCATAATTAAGCTCAATTACCTAATTTCATGGAATTAAGATTAAATTAAACTCATTAAGCTTCTTACTAATCCAACAGAATTTCCAAGGAATCTAGTCTACTTTTATGGTTCAAATTTTTTGCTTAACTTCTAAAAGTCCTGTATTAATTTTCACCTTTTGGTCCTTCAATTAATTACTTATGATTGTTAATTTGGTGATCAAGCGAGCTAACAAAGTTCAATCAAAAGAAATTAAGTTTAAAGATTTAAACATTTACTAAGAACGTATATTAATTCATCATCAATTACCAAAAAGTTAGGTTCTTTCCCAATCCCAGACAAAAAATCTACTCACACACGGTTAAAAATAAAGAAAGCATCAATTAAATATGTAATTCAATCATAGGAAGAAATTAATTAAAGAGCGGAAAGAAAGAACTAATATTTTTATTAAAATCTTTAAGGTAGAAAGTTGTAATCCAATCTTGCACAAGAAATCCTTCGTTTTCCTTCAATACTTGAGTTGTAAATCAACATACTAATTGGCGGCTAAGATCAAGCTCCTCCAAACCTTAAGCTAAAATACATATATATATAGGTCTTAAAAATCTAGAAAGAAATAAATAATTTTCATAAATGTCATAACCGAATCACATGTGTGGCATGTGGTGTCTTGCTTAATCTGTGCTCGTTTGAATAATCTTTGATATTCTAGCTGTAACTTTTTATTCCAACCTCAGATTGATTTGATTCAAGTTTTGTTGGAAATATATTGAAGAGAGTTACAACTTTGGTCTTTTGAGTTTTTTCAGATTCACATTGTATCATGGATGAAATTTTATTTCTTTGTACATATGCATCCATTTTCTTCTCAAACCATGCATTCTAAATCTCGTTGTCGCTCCAAAATCTTGTTTGACTTCCAATTATCATCAAATCTTTCAATATTCAGCCAGTATCTACACATAAGAATATAAACCTAAGTACTATCCTTGATCTAAACATAAAATATGTATCAAACACCGATAAATTATGTGTGAAACACACTTAGATAATGCTTATTTTACGTGTTTATCACTTAACTAGACATTGTGATTCTAGCCATTTGGACCTTATATTGTCAAGTACTTTCACTATAAATGTATATTTCTTGGGCATTAATCTAATGCTTAGTTCCATAATCTTAGACCCTTATCAAATCCTCAGAGTGAGCATATGCATGGATTTTTAAATCTATGTTTTAGTCAAATTTTGTAATAACCAAATGGAATTTTTTATGTTGTGATGAAGGGGCAAACTAGGAACTTGAAATCACATTTTGTTGTTCATTGTTGGAAACAGTGTATATCATGGGACATCTAGAACAAAATGGACCCAAATTATGGGACTGGATGAGTTTTATCTGGTGGCATATCATGCTAATCTGTAATGGAAGTTGCCCTAATTGAATAATCACATATTAGATTGGTTCAGGAAATCATATTGGTCCAAAACCTTAGTCTTTCAAAATTTATAAAAAAATTCACTTTCTAAATGAAGTAAAATAGCCCAACGCAAAGACTAACTAGTATCAATTAATTTTTGAAACTCTACTTCATTCCAACTATAGGATAAATAAGAGAAGTGCATCCTAGTCCTCGTCTCCAATCCATTTCTAATAGAAATTGAATGCTACTTAAGAGGGGGAAAAAAGGAAGAGAAAACTTGGTTAAAAATAAGCTAGCTCCATATTATGTTTTTTGGGGTCTTCACTAGTAAGAAGCTTTTCTTGAGCTGGGTTCTCTGGAATTGTGTGCTCTAAGTCTGGCCTAAATTGATGAATGAAGTTCTTTAACCCTTCTCGAGTCGAGTTCTTTAGATTGACTTGGCTTGGCTTAGGGCTTACTCTACACAATCATTTATGGAAATTGAGATAGATGTGGAACTTGTGCTGTCATATATAAAGATGTTATTAGACAAGTGGTACTTACATCGGTCTGTGTCATGGAAAACCGGGTTTCAATTCTTGTATCTTATGTTGTTGCCTATGTGTGGGTGGTTATTAGATTTTAGACTTATTACCTTAATATTCCCAATAAAGAAAAATAAGATGAACAGAAAAGAAAACACAAGACGCTATTGTTACCTTAGACCTTTCTTGGTGGATGTTATTTAGTATTATTTTCATACTAGTGTGAGATTCTCATTTTCAATTTATGATAACTTCATTTTTCTCATCTTTGTAAACTATATTGTATTCAGGATGTGTTGGAATTTTTTCTACATCTTGAAAAAGTGCAACGCGTCAATGCTGGGAAGCCTAGTTTAGATCCCTCAAGGTGCCTTATGTTTGGAATTGAGGATTGAATCCAATGTCTGTCTGACAAAGTTGCTTACAACAGAAGATCTGATTATATTTTATTTCTGAACATACCATTGCATGAAGCTTCGAATAAGCGTATGCCTAGACTATTTTTTTTTCTAAGATTTATTTAAGTTATTGGCATATGATCCATTTGCATAGTATTAATCCAACATATGAACGTGGATCTATAGACATTTGTTGCCTAGATGACGACACATAACTTAGTTCGTTGAAATATCTAAAATACATCTCTTGCATTTTGTTATGGTCATACAGTATACTAATACGAAAAGAATGTTCCCTCTTCCTTTTTTTCATTTTTATACTTTGTATACTCTATTGAATTGTGCTTGCAAAGCAACCAGAAGCTTTCAACAAATTAAAATTAGAGATGCAATCATAAGGAAAAGAATTGTAAGTTCCGATTCACCTTAACCGTTTAACAACCTCCCTCCCCAGTGTCCTTTTGGATTTGCTAGGAAAAAGAATGCAAAATACATAATTTGGATGATTTTTGAAGCACGTGTTTTTATTTCAGATCCACTGATGAGATTGCTCACCCAAGAGTACTTCTAGAAGCCTGTCTGAATTCTACAGTAGGGGAGGTGTTGGATGTTGACAGCACTACATTAAAGGATAAGACAACATCAACCAAGTTAGGTTACTTATTCTTTGTAAGCAATAGATGTGACTGGAGTTGGAATCTCTCAGTTAGATGTTTAACCATGTCCACAGTGCAATTCCTAGTAAAATTTCTTTGTTGTTTTGTGGATGTCAAGGGTGTTCTTTCATTTAGCATAAACCTATTTTTTGTTGTGTTCAAATGGGCGACCATGGTTTCATCCAACTCATAATACCTTAACTCATATAACCCATACAAACCATGAACTACGGTAAGCTAATATATAGTATTTAACCTAAATTATCATAATTCATGGGTTAAATGGATTAACTAAAGGTTACTGGGGGTTAATATATAGATAAACTAATTTATTACCAACCTTTCCACCACCCATCATCACCTCACCCCACTACGACCCACGTACTGCCACCACTCTTTTTTTTTTCTTGATTCGTTGCCGCCACCAACGCTACCTTTTTTTGTTTACGACTACCTCCACCTAGGTAATAAAATCGTGTTTGCGTTTGCGATTGCACTTGTGGTGACGTGGTGTCGAAGCGCTAAGAATAATAAATTATGTGTCATGGTGGTCGCAACATGAATTTTATTTTTATTTTATCATATACCCTAATTATTATTTATTTATAACTTAAATATAAATATTTAATAAACTAATTTTTTATATTATTTTAGAACTATTTAAGTGTCATTATATGTTAAATTGTGCTAATAACTCTAAATTTGCTTCAGAATGAAAAAAATATATATTCTTTAGTGTAATTGTAAAGGTAATAAATAACAATGCCTTATTATAATTCGATACTAACTTGTTCTAATATATATATAGTAAATGAATTAGAAGAAATTGTTATGAATACTTTATTTTAGAATTATCAATTAATCATTGATTTATCCTAATTCATCGCCGATATTTTTTCAATTTATTGGCGATTTAACTATGATTTATCGGGTAATAAAATGTGAAAATTTAAAAACATAGTGTATTGATCATTTCACGTCACAATTGATCCAAAAATTATTAAATATCATTCGATGCGTTATATCAACACCGCTATTTAATTGTATGCCTCTACCTCCACCACTTTTTATCATGATGCCTCAAAATCACCATTACCATCACAACACCTAAATAGGTTAGCCACTCCTTGACCGATCTAGGAGGTGTTAGGTTAGGGTTGAATGGGTCAAACCGGGGGGATTAGAGAGGGGTCTAATTATAACATATAGGCCCAATAGATTTAGGAGTTTGGAGGCTGGGTTGAAATAGGGCGGGCTTGGTTGGAGTCAAGTTAAAATAGGTTGGGGCAGAGTAGGATAGGGGAAAAGCGGGCTGGTGTGTTGTTGAGTCGTGATGGGGTGCTTCCAATGGAGTGGGGTTGAGAAGAAATATGTGAGGAGTGATTTAGATAAGGCCAGGTCGGGTGGAGTGGGGTTGAGCCAAAGCAAGTTTGGGTGGAGTTGGGTGAAGATAAGGCTGGTCCAAGTGGGGTGAGGTTTGGACAAGGCAAAGTCGGTTTGGGGGCCTAAATGGTGTTTAGGTGAATGACATAGGTGGGTTGGGTTGAGGCGAGCTGGGCCTGGGAGTTGGGTCAAGGCAAAGTTGGTTGAGGTAGAGTGAAGTCATGTCGGAACAAAGTGGGGAAAAGTTGGTTTGGGGTGGGTAGGCTCGAGTATAGTTGAGGTAGGTGGACCCAAGCAAAGCTAGGTCAAGGTGGAATTACCAGGAAGGAGTCGATCGGGCCGGGGTTGGTAGAGTCAATTAGGCCAGGGGCAAGCTGGATGGAGTCGAGTCTAGACATGAATTTTCACCATTGGAAATTCTCTTTTAAGATAAGATTTTGCGGAAGCAAAATACAAAGATTAGGATGTCACCGCCTTACATAACATGAAATAGACCTTTAACATTCGTTTCATATTAGATACAAGGTTAGAAGCAAACAATATTTAAAAGAGAAACCTCTAGCATAGTAAATGGAAATATATAAGAGAATAATGTCTTTTAAATAGGAATAATGGAACAATGATACAAAAAAGTCTAAGAGTTTTAATTTTGATAAAATTCAAAAGAAGAAACTCAAACATGGGCCAAAACAACTTGTTGCTAGGTATTCTAACTCTCAGACCAACCCCATATAATATCTACTATTCGTCATTGTCGAAAAGCTGATCATCAAAATCCTACTCATCATCATCAGCATATAAAAGAGAAACCTCTTGTGAGGAAATCATAAATATATAAAATGGTAATGCCATGCAAACAGGAATAAGGGAAAAGGGGTACAAAAAAGTCTAAGAGTTTAAACATTCAAGAGAAAACCCAAGCATAAGCCAAAATAACTCAATACCGGATAGTCTAACCCTCAAGCCAACCCTACATAACATTTATTAGCCATCATTGCTAAAATGCTAGTTAGCAAAATCCTACACACTAAGTAAATCAAGACTTCACTGTCACATGATACGACTCATGTTAAAGGGATGTTTATGACATACATAGAACTCGTGCTTGTAACATATATTAGATATTTAAACAAGACGTGTATAAATCATACATCTCATCCAGTCATAGGAAATATGATATTGTAGAGGGAATATCAGCCCCTTAACGCAACACAATTGAAACATTCCATCATTATAACCCCATAGATTCATAGTCAAGATTTGAGTGATTGTACTAATTCTCCACCATGAACTTACCATAGTTGTTTACCAAGTAACATTAGACATCTCGTCCCATCACTAATAGACAAATACATTAAGGGTAATACTAGGAAATTTTGTACCACAACGAAAATATGTAACATGGGGCTCAAGAAAAGAAAGGAATATCGTGTTTGACCCACAATAGACATCAGCGCCAGTGCTAAGGGGCTTGTATAGGGACTCGAGTGTCCACCACACATTGGACACCTAATTCTAAAGACACCAAAACCACTTAGGTGACCTAATCCTTAAGTATCAATAATCTCTAAAAGTCTATAAGTCTATAAGAATAGGAGATTCACCACCCGAACGGATCAGATAACAAGTGATCTTGCTCCACAAATTCTCGCATAGCTAATTTGAAAGCTAGAGAAGAGAGGGTCGACCAAATTGGTTTATCAATCATATTAGTATTTAGGTTGATGACACTTAAAAGAACCTATTAATTTCCTATTTATTAGGTTCATTTACTCAAAGTTAAGGTTAGGAATATAATTCCAATATTAAAGTAAAATAATAGGTCAAAGCTCTAGGTTAACAATCTAAAAATATACCAAAGTGTAACTAAGGACTAGTTCACTAGTTTTATAGACCAATGGATTGATTTGGAAATAAGTTTAACAAGGGAGTGAAATAATCAAATAAATTGATTAGTTCAAGGAAACCATATGAATGGTTAATCCCTTAATTAGTTGTCAGGTGCATGGTTGAAAGCAACTAAAGCAAATATAGCTTGACTAGTTGACTAGTAGGACAAAATTAGTTAGTTGGTAAATTAGTGGACATGTTTATCTAGGCGAAACACTCAAGCTTATGTGGATTAATAGAATTGAATTCTAATTTATTTCAAACACTTATAGCATGCATTCCTACTACCAACAACACTCGTTAACATAAATAGGCATGCTCCAAGTGTACTAATAATGTCTAACATGCTAAATCAACATTCCATTATGCTAGTTTACTCCAAACTCATAAAATGATCAAAACATGCATCCATGCTCTTAAAAAAAATTAATGTGCCAACTCTTCCTACCATACATCATAACACACCTAGGTACATCAAGATAAATGAAATCAGCTCATGGCATTTTTGCAGCCAAGAGGTCAAGCCTCATTCATGGTACAACACAACCAAATCATGACATATATGCTTTTAAATCAAGCTTCAACATAAAAGTACTTGTTTTCATGCATATGATCTTACCACAACTTGAACACAAAGAAACATGACCATCACATAACACCAAAAAAAAATCCATATTGAAGAGTAAAAATTATATTACCTCAAACAAAGAAAAAACACAAGCATAAATGGAAGGACCATGCTATATTTCAAGCTCCAAGACTTGAGAATCTTGAGCACCTTTCAAAACATAAAAAGAAAGCATATCAAGATTAGATCAAAAGCCACGAAAACAAAGAAAAACATAAGGGATAGTTAGCTAAGATGAATTTTAATCTTCTCGCAAAGCTAGGATTGCAAAAAGGAGAAAACCAACTCAAGAATTTAACACTCTTAAATTTAACTTACTCTTGCTTAAAGAAAGTAAGTTTAAAAATGAAGGATGTGGTAGTGGCTTTTGGATAATATTAACCTAACATGGGTGAAAATTATTTAATTGCATTTGGATTAGGGTGAATTAGAGTGAATGGATGTTATATCCATAGAATAAAAACTGGAATAAAACATATAGGGAGTTAAGGTACTCACTAGTACGATTTTATTATTCAAGAAGAAATGCAAGCTAATCGGATGTAACAGGTAAACATGGTAGCCAAAAATTTGTGAAAAACCTGCAGCCTGAGATGGGGAGCAACACTAAAACACAATTCCAAAAGTACAAACTCAACAATAGGTACTAAATCAAGAAAGAAACTACCATAGTTAGATATTTGAAGTCTAAGACCACTAAGAAAGAAATGAAAAACAAATAACATCTTGTTAAACCAATTATCTTGTTGAAGAGGAAGAGAGATGGAGTATAACATAGAAGAGTAAAGAAACACCAAATCTCTATTTGGTTTGGTGACATGAAGTTGAGCTTCCTATTGTTGTTATGCTCAATGAACCATGGTATATTTTTAGTTAGAGATGAGAGAAAGACATGGTAACATTTAAGTTACAGAGGAGAGAAAGGTACAACCTCAAGAGGGAGGGAGGGGGAGAAAGAGAAAAAAAAACTTAGAAATAAAGAAAGAGAGGAGAGATGGACTGATAAAAACTGAAAAGGATATTTACCAAAAAAAAATGAAAAGGATAGAGTTGTTAAATTCTCTCTCTCTCTCTCTCTCTCTCTATATATATATATATATATATATATATAATAATAATAATAATAATAATAAGCGAGTTAAATTTTTATACAAGGTGTTCTTTATTGAGTAACAATGTACAAGGTCGCTTGATATTTCAATTCTCATGTCTTAAATTAACACATGGGTCATGTCATGACACATGTATTAACATTTCACTTGGTCCATTTTCCCCTTTTATTTTATGTACTTAAACTAAATGATAGATTTGTAACCAATGATTAATGCTAATTTGATTATGCCTTTTTATAATTGTTAGCATATCTCTAATAAACTTTTATAGGTCTACAAAAATAATACCTTAAAATTTCTATTTAAGTTTATTAATTTTTCTATAATTCAAAATTTAATATTTTTAGTAGACTAGTTTGAACCATTTGTCAGATCAATTCAAATAATTGGTTAAACCAATAAACTACTTAATCAATAACAATATCTATTGAATTGCAGTCCAGTATTTAAAGCTATGGTTATATAAGTTACGTTTTATCCTTCGTACCAATTATCCCACAAAATGGGTGATTCGAATGAATATTTAACCTCCATTTATTTAGATGAATATTTTTAAATTGGGTTTTAAATGAAGATAACAATTTCATTTACTCCAAATCAAACATATATTTGGTGAAATTCAAGGAAAAATAAGGGAGTAAGGAGGGCAAGAAAGAGAGGAATTTGAGAGCAAAAAGGAATCTAATAACTCAGGCCTCTGTATGTCCTCATATGGTCAAATTTTAGTGGAAGAAAAAGGAGGAAAGGCTTGGGTCAAGGCACTTGAGTGAAGGGAAAGGTAGGAATGGTAGGTTGAGGCTAGGTGGTTAAATAAGTCACAACAACCCCTAAGGAGAGGTGGTCGAGGAAAAGTGTGAGGGATAAGATCACAACCAAATCACCGCCTTAGTTAGGGAAGAGAGGAGAGAGGAGGAAAAAGGTTGAGAAACATAAAAGGTAGCTAAAAGAACCTATTAGAGAGATTTGATAAATTAAATGGAATCTAACCCAAATAAATTTAGTAAAATAGTTTAACAACCCATTATCATGCTCACTCGCATGAAAATATAATAATCAAAAGGTTTAACAGACAAGAAATTCACGAGTGAATCAAAAAAGAGATGTGTGTCAAGATTTTAGATGAAGTTGTTGATTGGTTATTCTGAGTTGAGAATTGAGGTCCTGACATGAACTAGTCGGCTAGTTTTTGCTAACCAAATTGACTGGTTCTTCAGAGAATCCCATTTTCATGCATAATTTGATATTCAACAAAATCAAAAATATTTTGTATGTAATAAACACATAATTTAAAACATTTAGAGGGATTTGAAGATGGGGCATTACATGGCAGGCTTGGGTGACGTTTGGTCAGAGAAAGGCAAGCCCTAACGTTGACAAGGTCATGGATAGACAAAGCTTATCCGAAGTTAGAACTAGGCATACGGATATAAGCAGAGCATATTTTACCTGAAACCCACAGATTTTTTTCGGACAGATACTTAAACGGATATGGATTTAGATATGGATATGGTGGATGAAAAAAATACCCGTCAGGTTCGGGTATGGGATATCCATATCTGTATCTGTACCCGTTTACCCTATATATGCTTATCCTTTTCCCCTTTAATTTAAAAAATAATATAGTATAAAGTAAGGTTAAAATTGCTATTTGACTTAACTCTAAATGGGTTTATCCGCTGGATAATATTCATCAGCGGATAAATGAATAATCTGCCTGGTAACAGATATCCAGTAGATATGAATGTATTAATGGATATCTGTTCAGGTACAAGTATGGTTGTATCCGCTCTTAACCCACCCCATGTATATCCCTAACTGGTCAAGCTTAGACATAGCCACTCAGGGAAAGATGATGATGATCCATTCAAGGTCCGATTGGGATAAGGTTTTAGTGGTGATGATTTTAATATAATGGAAGTAATAATGACCATGATAATCTATGAAAATCCATTGGTTAACTCATATTAACTCACCTTAGTTTATAACCGCCATGGGTTGACAATCCTTTACAAAATACTAACTCATCCTATATAACCCATTAGCTTATTTACCCCTACCTATTAGCATCTCAAGTGTTTCTTGCAATCTTCCAAGGATCAAGAATTTTGATTGTTTGAGTGGTGTTTAGTGCTTGCTTTTGAGGCTACAATATACGAGTCTATGGTCAACCTTAGTTAACATGGCTACAGCCCTGAATTGAAGTAATTTATGTTCTGTACTGGAGTATATCACCCCTTGATCCTCCCTCATAAAAAGAAAAAAAATATATCTTTGTTGAAACTCCTCTTTAGGCTTTCGCTATACAAGATGTAGCTAGTGTGTGTAGTAGGTTGCGTGGTTTATGAAAAGCTATTTTATAATTAATGAATGTGCTCAAAAACTACTTCTACTCTTATTGTTTGCGTGTTATTCTTGAAGATACTTCTTCATTCACCCCTTTAACAATTCTTATTATTTATTATTTGTATCCTGAGATTGATTACTGAGGACAAATTTGAGATTTTGAGTAAATGATGATGTTTCATAATCAGTTTATTATTATTGGACTACATCCTTAACATGTGTGTTTCATTAACCCATATGAGTTGGGATTGTTTTTTTTTTGTTTTTTTTGTTTAATAGATTGTAATATATATATATATATATATGGCGGTTGACTTGGTTTCTTTTCATTTGAATTAATTTGAAAAGTCCTGATTGTTTCTTTTCATTTGAATTAATTTGAAAAGTCATGATTGTTGGTATATGATCCAAAGTTGGTTCACGGGCTTGGTACCTTTTCGAAGGGACTTCATTAACTCTATAAATAACCCCTACCTTCAACCGAAAAAAATTAATTCGAAAATTCAGATTTTTCGAAAATTCCAATAGTTCTCTCTCTTCTCTCTTTCTCTACTTTTTCGATTCCTATATTCCTAGTTGAGTACAATTATAACATCGCGTTCACTGGAATCCTATTAGATTAGAGTTTTGCATCTGATAGGAACGAAAATCCGTTCTATCCTGGAAGATGATTGTTCACAACCTTGAGCACTGTGTGAGGGAGTAAAATCATCTTAAGGACACATCGTGAATTCGGTGGGCTCGGATAAATTATTTCCGGTATTCTATTATATTTCTATACTATACACCCAAAAATCTTAAGACAATTTTTATTTATTTATTTTTAATTTTACATTTCCTTTATGTGTTATAGTATAGAAAGTGGTACTTATTTGATAAATAATTCTACCAGTTTTCTTCTACTCTTTTGTTATTTGTCGAACTTCTGTTTTTGTAACCGAAATGGCTTCGTCTGCAAATATTGTTGCAAGTTCCACAAATCATGTGGGTGTTGGTGAAAAGCCACCAAAGTTCAATGGGTCGGATTTTAAGCGTTGGCAACAGAATATGCTTTTCTATCTGACTACATTAAATTTGGCAAACTATCTCAATGAGAGTCCTCCAAAGGTTGATGAAAAAGAGACTGATGTAGTCAAGTGGCTGTAATAGATGCATGGAATCATTTTGACTTTCTTTGCAAGAATTATATTCTAAATGTTTTGGATGACACATTATATAATGTGTATTCTGGTACTAAAACGGCAAAGGAACTGTGGGATTCTTTAGATACCAAGTATAAGACAAAGGACGCTGGAATAAAGAAATTTATTGTTGGTCATTTTCTCGATTATAAAATGGTGGATAAAAAGTCGATAATATCCCAAGTGGAAGAGATTCAGGTTATTATTCATGACATTCATGCTAAGGGTATGTCCCTGAGTGAGTTCTTTCAGGTAGCAGCGGTAATTGAAAAATTACCACCATATTGGAAAGATTTTAAGAATTACCTCAAGCATAAGCATAAGGAAATGAAACTTGAGGATCTCATAGTCCGTCTAAGAATTGAGGAAGACAACCGCAAGTCTGGAGGCTCAAATCTAATGGCATCAAGAGCCAATGTGGTGGAAAACAGATCAAAGAAGAGCAAGAAAAGGAAGCACAATAGAGATAGTTATAATACAGGATCTAATGTCTCCAAGAAATTCAAGGGAAAGTGCTATGAATGTGGCAAGTAAGGACACCGTGCAAAGGATTGTCGCAATCTGAAAAAGTCTAAGAAAAGAAATCTCAAGCGAATGTCACAGAGATAGACAAGTTATCTGAAGATCTTGATGTTATCAATCTATCCATAGTAGTGTCACAATGCAACCTTATAGGCAATGCTAAGGAATTATGGGTAGACACCGGAGCCACTCGTCACATATGTGGTAACAAGTGGATGTTTTCTAAGTATCAACCTATAAAAGATGATGAAGAACAACTCTTCATGGGAAATGCTTCATCTTCTAAGGTCATCGGTCGTGGAAAGGTGATACTGAAGTTAACAAGCGTAAAAAACCTTACTTTGAATTATGTGCTCCATGTACCAGATATCCGGAAGAATTTAGTGTCAGGATCCCTACTAAGTAGGAATGGTTTTAAGTTGATCTTTGTATCCGATCAATTTATACTTATTAAAAATGAGATGTTTGTATGAAAGGGCTATCTCAGTGATGGGCTCTTTAAGATGAATGTAATGACTATTGTAACCAAAGTTAATAATAATAAGAGTGTTTCTTCTTCATATATGCCTAAGTCATTTAATATTTGGCACGAACGATTAGGACATGTTAATTATTATACCATTCGAAGGTTAATTAATTTAGAGTGTTTGCCTAAATGTGAGTTTAATCCTAATCATAAATGTGAAATATGTGTTGAGGCCAAGATGGCAAGGAAACCCTTTCATTCTATTGAAAGGAACATAGAACCTCTAGATTTAATTCACACTTATGTGTGTGATTTAAAATTCGTGCAAACTAGAGGTGGTAAAAAGTATTTTATTACTTTCATAGATGATAGCACCCGTTATTGCTACGTGTATTTGTTACGAAGCAAATATGAAGCAATTGATATGTTTAAACACTTCAAAGCAGAAGTTGAGAATCAACTTGGTAGAAAAATTAAGGCTATAAGAAGCGATAGAGGAGGTGAACGAATACCCTTTTGAACAAGTTTGTTTAGAAAATGGTATTATTCACCAAACTACTGCTCCTTATACGCGTCAATCTAATGGAATTGCAGAAAGCAAGAATAGAAATTTGAAGGACATGATGAATGCCATGTTGATTAGTTCTGGTTTACCGCAGAACTTATAGGGGGAAGCCTTATTAACTGCAAATTATATTCTCAATAAGATGCCTCATAAGAAAACCCACAATATTCCATATGAGTTATGGAAAGGTCATAAACCTAACTATAAATACTTAAAGGTGTGGGGGTGCTTAACAAAAGTAGCAGTTCCTAAACCTAAGAGAACTAAGTTAGGACCGAAAACCATCGATTGTGTATTCATTGGTTATGCACATGACAGTAGTGCATATCATTTCCTTGTCCACAAATCAGAGGTTCCTGATATTGATGCCAACACTATTATAGAATCAAGGGATGCTATATTCTTTGAAAATATTTTTCCCTACAAAATGAATAATGAATCAGTTTCACTAAAGAGGCTAAGAGAGTCTATTGGTGATGGGAATAAAGAAGTTAATTCAAATGAACCTAGACGAAGTAAGAGAGCTAGGATCTCTAAATCATTTGGACCTGATTATCTAACATATTTGTCAGAAAATGAGCCTCGAACATTTAAGGAAGCTATATCCTCTCCTAAATCTGCTTATTAGAAAGAATCAATAAATAGTGAAATTTAATCCATCATGTAAAATCACACGTGGGAAGTAGTGGACTTGCCTCCTGGGAATAAACCCCTAGGATGTAAGTGGATCTTTAAGAATAAATTAAAGGCCGATGGTTCAATTGACAAATACAAGGCAAGGCTTGTAGTTAAACGATACAAGCAAAAGGAAGATGTTGATTTTTTCGCCACATATTCACCAGTTACAAGAATTACATCTATATGTATGTTATTGGCAATAGCAACTGTAAAGGGTCTTAAAGTACATCAAATGGATGTAAAAACAGCATTCTTGAATGGTGAATTAGAGGAAGAGATTTATATGGAACAACCTGAGGGGTTCATTGTTCCCGGTAAAGAGAAAAAGGTTCGTCGGCTTATTAAATATCTCGATGGATTAAAATAGGCACCTAAGCAATGGCATGAGAAATTGACAGTGTAATGTTGTCAAATGGATTCAGGATAAATGATTCTGACAAATGTGTTTATGTCAAAGATACTCATAAAGGCTACGTTATAGTGTGTCTATACGTAGATGATATGCTCATAATGGGTAATAATAATGATATTATTAACACTACCAAATGGATGCTCACCCGAAGTTTTGATATGAAAGACATGGGTCTTGCAGATATTATATTAGGAATTAAGATTTCTAGAACATCTGATGGATCAATATTGTCTCAATCTCATTATATTGAAAAAATAATTAACTGATTCAAGGAGTACAATATCCCAGCTAAGACACCATTGGAGGTTAATATTCATTTAATGAAAAATACGGGTGCTATTTTTTCACAATTAGAATATTCATGTATAATAGGTAGTATCATGTATCTCATGAACTGCACGCGACCGGATATTGCTAATGCAGTTAACAAGCTTAGTCGCTATACCAGTAGCCCTAATAGGGAACATTGGAAAGCGATCATTCGAGTTCTAGGATATCTAAAGCACACCAAGAACTTTGGATTACACTACAAGAGATATCCAGCAGTGGTAGAAGGCTACACTTATACGAATTGGATATCGGATTCCAGGAACTCTAAGTCTACTGGTGGATATGTGTTTACTCTTGGAAGTGGTGCAATATCTTGGAAATCATCTAAACAAACATGTATCGCAAGGTCAACAATGGAGTCTAAATTTATTGCTTTAGATAAAGCCAGGGAAGAAGTTGAATGGCTTAGAGACTTCCTAGAAGATATCCCACGTTGGGAAAAACCTGTGTCACCTATGTGTATCCATTGTGATAACCAGTCTGCAATTAGTAGGGCACGGAGTAAGATGTATAATGGTAAGTCTACACATATTCGTCGTAGACATAATACCATTAGAAGGTTGCTTTCTAGTGGAGTTTTCTCAATTGATTATGTGAAGTCAAAGGATAATATTACGGATCCGCTTAGAAAGGCATTAACTAGAAAGCAAGTAGAAAGTTCATCAAGGGGAATGGGCCTAAAGCCTATGGATATATAGAGTCGTCATGGTGGCAACCCAACCTAGTTGACTGGAGATCCCAAGATCTAGGTTCAATGGGAAAACTGAAATATGGATGACTCGGTGTTGCACTGAGGAATCTAATTTTTATCTACCCATTCCTATGATGAAACAGTGCAAAGAAAGGATAAGGTTAAGCTATGCTTTTAATGATCCCTATAACTTAATATGTTTAAGTAAAATATCTAAAGGATACAATAATTAGGAGATCACCTATGTGAGTGGGAAGGGAACGCTTCTGTGAGAATTTTGAAGGCTAAATTCTCTAACACACTCATAGAACCAGGAGGTGTTCATGATCGAAACGAAAAAAAACGTGAGAACCAACTATGCTTGAAGGAAGCTGTGTGTTTTTTATTGTCTCGGTTTACACTAGACCATTGACTGTTCAAGGCAGACCTGTCCACTGATTGGCTAGTAAACCCAATAAAAATTTACTATGGAAAGTTCAAAGTCTCAAACTACTTATCCAGATGCAGTTTTTTTCACTTGTGCTCAGTTAGTTTAATTATGGAATGAAAGCTAATTTTATCTTTCATACAGGGAATGGACGCATTCCACGAAAAGATATTATTACTTTGTGGGAGGGTAATGTGAGAGATACTAATTTAAGCATAATTTGTTCATGATTGTGATATGTTACAATCTAGTGGGGGATTGTTAGATAGATTATAATATATATATATATATATATATATATATATATATATATATATATATATACGGTGGTTGACTTGATTTCTTTTCATTTGAATTAATTTGAAAAGTCCTGATTGTTGTTTCTTTTTATTTGAATTAATTTGAAAAGTCATGATTGTTGACTTGGTTTCTTTTCATTTGAATTAATTTGAAAAGTCATGATTGTTGGTATATGATCCAAGGAACACTTTGGTTCACGGGCTTGGTACCTGTTCGAAGGGACTTCATTAACTTTATAAATAACCCCCACCTTCAACCGAAAAAGAAAAAATTAATTCAGAAATTCAGATTTTCCTAAAATTCCAATAGTTCTCTCTCTTCTCTCTCTCTCTCTCTACTTTTTCGATTCCTATATTCCTAGTTGAGTACAAGTATAACGTTGCGTTCGCTGGAATCCTATTAGATTAGAGTGCTGCATCTGATAGGAACGAAAATTCGTTCTATCCTGAAAGACGATTGTTCACAACCTTGAGTACCGTGTGAGGGAGCAAAATTGTCTTAAGGACACATCGTGAATTCGGTGGGCTCAGATAAATTATTTCCGGTATTCTATTATATTTCTATACTATACACCCAACAATTTTTTGTTTGTGTGTGTGTTGGGAAGAGGGGGACAGGGAGGTATTAGCATATGAAAGTTTAAATTCCTTACCATTTTGATGCAGGACCACTGGTCTAACATAATTTCCTGATTATCTGGTTTTGCACATGAGGAAATTTGTCATGGAATCTGGCTGGATTCCTGAAAAGCCCGGTATTCTCTTCTTAGCTTGCTTCTTGGCTCCCAAAGATGTTTCTGAAGTTGGACAAACGTTCTGACTCTTTCTAGATTGCATCATAGATGTCTACGTAGATGTTCCTGACATTGTAGACATTAGCTTTTGCCTGGAGAAAAGCTTTTGCCTGAGTGGTACCTGTTCTATTTGTTAATGGGCCTAAATTTTTTACCCATTGAATTTTTAATTTTATGCTTATATATACTGCTTTTTTCCGTAGGTGATAATGGTGAAGTAGAATCAAAGAAACTCTGCCAGCGATGATATTGTTTCCCTGTTTGTTTCATGGGATTTACGCACCGACACTGTCAGAAAGCTGCTTTTAGGACTTCCAACTCTGGAATCGAAGAGGCAATGAACTGGCTACTTAACCACATGAAAGATCCAGGTACAAGTATATTTTTTTCTGAGACACCGATGGTCCCAAACTTTTACTTTTGAGGGACTGAGCTCTTTCGTGAAACTGCAATAGCTCTTATCTTTGGGTTTCACTGACTGTAACCGTACTTTGTCTGGAGGTGCATTATGTTTCCTCCGCAAGCTGGTGGATGAACGATATTGTTCGATGCAGCTTGTTTGAAATTTAGTTTCCTTGCTGCAGTTGGACTTCACATGTGTGTTACTTGTGAATTGTGACATGCATTGATCAGGAAAATCTTTTCGCAATCTGGTGCTGTGATTTCAGTATACCAAACATGCAGGGATCTCGCCTCAAGCATTTATAATAGATTGTGTAGGCTCTTTTGCGCAAATGGTCTGTTCATTTTAGATAATATAGTACTATTGATTAGTCACACTTGTGTATTTTCTTCTTTGATGGCTGTTTAGTGGGTCCTCGGCCAAATGGCGGCACTATTGGGCCTCATTAATGCCCACGTAGATGAATTACTGAGGCTTGCTCGTGCCAGGTGCAATCTTGGGTTGGGCTGGGAGTGGTTTAAGTTTAACCATGATTCATGAACCTCTATTTATCTGTTCAAATAAAATTCTTTGAAGTAATATATAACTTTACTCCTTTCATAACTAGCGCGTTGGAAGATTAGAATCCGAACAGCAGGCCTGAAGCCCTGAATCCTTTGAAAAGTCTATAATCCACTAATGCCCTTGTTTTATTCATTTTCTCCTCTCTCTCTACCAAGCATCTCTTGCCTTTCGTCCTTTTACACCTTCACTACCTCTTATGTAGCAGAACTAATCCGCTAATTCCCATTGTATTAATTTTGCTTTATCAAATTCATGAAATCAATCTCATTCCTCTGCTTAAAGGCAATAATGCTCTTTTATTTTTGTGTACTGCTGAAATTGTTGCTAGCATGAAATTGGCTTCCCTGTTCATGTGAGCCTCATCAACCTTGACACGAGTTCACACTGATAAGGTACTGAAATCTTTTCCATTTTCTGGATGTTCTGTTATACTCCTAATTTTAAAATCACTTCATTTTTTCAAAATAACATCATTAATTTTTATCAAAATATAATACGTTATAATTGTTAAATTTGTATCAAAAAATTTCACAATATTCTTTTAGTATAGGTTTTATCAATATATATGAAGAAACATATTAATGGTTAATTTTGTTTTTATAATACATGGTGACATTTTAAACTGGAGGCAGTACATATAAAAATATTCAAAACGGACTAACTTCACTGTTACTCATCGGTTTAAAGCATTACTCATTTATCTTGAATCAAAATTATATTGAATAAAGTGGACATTTTAAGAGTAAATATTGGTGTCATTCATTTATTGCAATTTAGTAACAAAATCTTTAATATGCATATTTTGTGAACCCAAACATTATGGCATAAATGGGGTAATAGTTTTCTCAAAGAAGGTACAAGATATGGCCATCACTGTTTCATCATGGAGCTGCTAGCCGTTCTAAAGTGTAGAAGAGAGACTCTGCCCAATCGACCTTGAAAAGTAACGTTTGCAATGTGTGCATCACATCGTAATCTGGATCCAGTTTTCTCTGCCAACCCTAGGAATAAATACATAATCAAAGATATGAGGATTTTAGCACAGATCTGCAAGCAAAACAATAATCAAGGACCTTTCTACTCGTTACATTAGAGAAGGGATAGATAAGAATCCAACGCTGGGGGCTGTGCGGTAGGCAAAGCCTTGACCACATGCACACTTCCCGCTTCAGCTTTTTGTGCTTGAAAATTAATTAACGCTAGTGTATGAACTAGCCCTCAACTACGAGAAGAAATTGTAGTTTGTGCCAACAGTACAAGAAGTTTCGTGGTTAAGTTTAAAACGGTATTACCAGACATAAATAAGTTGTACTTGGTTATTTCCCTCAGGATGAAAAGTCAAAAGCATGATTTATAAAACTTGATATATGGCGGTGAGTTGTAGCATTCATCTCGCTCTTTTTAGCTCTCATTAACACAAAGGTAAGTAATAAAAAACATCCATCAATCCCTGTGGTTACATTGGAATCCAAATAACAGCAACGGCTATAGTCTCGTACAAATGCCAGGGCAGAACAGAAGCCATACAAATGTCATTTCTTTGTTCAAAAATCATAAAACCCAGGATCTCAGGCACATCTCACATAATAAACATACAAAGGAAGCGGGCAAACAGAAAAGGAATGATGCCATCAAGAAGTATCCAAAGGTTCGGTTTCGTAAAGCACTAACGGATAAGTATGTTAGGACCCTGTCACTCCTTCAGCCACAAACAGAGAAGCAGTAACAGAATGGAGGAATTGAGATCAATTTAGAGGAAAAGAGAGAGAGAGAGTTTGTTGTATTGAGATAATGAGAAATGAAAAGGTTACACCCTTCCACCAGGAATTCGAGGTCCTGGAAGCCTCCCCCCCCCCCCCCAATCACTCTGATCATCCCGAAAAAATTCCCCCTTATCTTTCCCCCTTCCCCTCATTTTATTTTACCCCCAAATAACCGCCTACTGACAGGATCCTAACGACCCTATTGTTCCCATCCAAATATTCCTCTCCACCTCAGTAACTACCCAGCCGATAATCAGTCCCTAATATCCCTTGCCTTAACTGAATTTCCCATATCAGCTCTAGCCCCCCTTCTCACGTAGGTCCGCTTATTAATGGGCCTATCAATACCCCCCGCTCGATCTTTCACCTTGTTCTCAAGGTGAAAAGCTGGAAACGATTCAGAGAGCTGCTCATACTCTTCCCAAGTAGCTTCAAAATCAGGGAGGTCCTTCCACTTAACCAAAACTTCTAATGCTCCAGCTGTGTTGTAACGTGTGTCTAGAACTGTCTCAGGTTCCACCAGCCATTCCATCTCCTCGGTTAAGGACAGGAGGAAAATTCTGAGTGTGAGTCTTCACCCCCACCGCTTTCTTCAACATGGAGATGTGAAAAACAGGGAGTATTGGGACTGACTCTGATAAATCTAGCTGATAAGCTACCTTTCCCACACAGCTCAGCACCTGATAGGGTTCGAAATAACGCGGTGATAACTTCTCATTCAGCGGCTTGGCTAATGACTTGTGTCGGTAAGGTTTGAGCTTGATATATACCCAATCACCGTGCTGCAGCTTCTCCTCCCTTCATTTCTGGTCAGCAAAATGTTTCATTCGATTCTGAGCTCTCTCGAGCTGCTGCTTAAGCTCCTCCAAAATCGCATCTCGCTGTTGTAACCCATTTTCAATTGCAGCATAAGGAGATGACCCAGGTTTATAGCGTAGCAATGGTGGTGGAGCGCGGCCATAGAGGGCTGTAAATGGGGCGGTCTTGGTCGCAGTGTGGTATGAAGTGTTGTACCAGTACTCCGCCCAAGACAGCCACTGAACCCACTGTTTAGGCTTGTCACTTAGAAAACAGCGGAGGTAAGTTTCAATTCCCCGGTTCACGACCTCAGTTTGCCCGTTAGTTTGGGGATGATAAGCAGAGCTATGCTTCAATTTAGTGCCCTGTAGCTTGAATAGTTCTCGCCAGAAATGACTCACAAACACCTTATCACGGTCTGAAATCATAGACTTAGGTACCCCATGTAAATGCACAACCTCCCGAATAAACACCACTGCCACTTCTTGAGCAGTAAGAGGATGCCTGAGGGGTATGAAGTGACCATATTTCGTGAGTCTATCGATGACCACTAGGATGCAGTTGTAACCCCCTGACCTAGGTAATCCCTCAATGAAATCCAATGTGACATCATCCCAGACTTGATCGGGAATGGGCAAGGGTTGTAACAAGCCAGCAAGGGACATGGCCAAATGCTTGTTTAGTTGGCAGACCTGACACTCCTACACGTATTGGTAAACTCGGCGATTCATCTATGGCCAAAATACTTCACGAGCCAGCCGCTGGTGTTTTAAGTACTCCAGAATGTCCCCCCCCACACCTTGCTGTCGTGGAACTCAGCAAGAAGTTGAGGGATGAATTTGGAATTTTCTGGAAAGACTAGCCGATTATTGTAGGTTAAATTTCCGTGTTGCAGTCTATACCCAGTAGTGGTATCCACTCCTGCCAGTAAGTCTTTTTTAATGGTTCCTAGGGTAGGATCAACATCAACCTCTTCCTGCAGGGCCGGCAAGTGTGGTAGCCATGACACTGAAAGTTCTGAAATTGATGCAGGTGCTGGTTGTCTTGACAAAGCGTCTGCCGCCTTATTTTCATTACCCACTTTATACTCAATGGAGAAATTATAACTCCATAGCTTAGTAACCCACCGTTGGTGCTCTTCTGGAATTAAGCATTGTTCAAGTAAGTACTTCAGACTCCGTTGTTCTGTTCGCACTATGAATTTTTTCCCCATTAAATAGTGCCTCCAGCGCTGGATTGCCAACCCTATCGCCATAAGTTCCCGTTCATAAACCGACCTAAGTTGTGCCCTTTTTCCCAAAGCTTGGATGAAAAATGCAATGGGCCGTCGGTCCTGCATCAGAACCACCCCAATGCCGTTACCTGAAGCATCTGTTTCCACCACGAACGGCTTATCAAAATTGGGCAATGCTAACACTAGAACCTTCACCATAGCTTGTTTTAATGCCTCAAAAGCTATCTGTGCTTTAGGGTTCCACCCAAAACTATCTTTCTTAAGTTGAGCGGTAAGAGGTGCAGCGATGTGTCCACAACGGTAGGGCTATACAAAAAATCTGGGATCCGAAAATCCGATCCGATATTTAAAAATCCGATCCAATATTTCAGATATCCGATCCGATTTTAATCCAAGAGGATATCCGAATGGTCTGTTTTTAGATTATCCGATCCGAAAAAATATACGATATTTTGTTGATTATTTCAACAATACATCATATAATTGTATTTTTATAGTTTTAAGTTTTAAAATTTTATTTATTTTTATATTTTAAATATTTATAATAATATTTTAATACTTCTTTTAGATAAAATAAGATATTTATATGAATATAGATATGAATATCAATTGATATACGATCTTTATTTTTAGAAATATTCTAGCAAAAGGTATTAAAATTGATAAAATAGTATTTTCATACGGATATTGGATATATCCAAATCCGGTCCATATCCAATCAGTATTTTTCGGATATCCGGGATGTGGATATCCGGTCTAAAAAATACGGAGCGGATATCCGAAAAAAATATCCGAACGGATACGGATATCCGGTTTTGCACACCCCTACACAACGGTGTACAAATCTGCGATAGTAACCCGTAAGTCCCAAGAATCCCTGTAGGACCTTCAGATTCTTAGGAACAGGCCATTCGACCATAGCCTCAACCTTAGGACGGATCTGCTGATACCCCAGCCTCGGACACAATATGGCCTAGGTACCCCAGTGCCTTCTGCCCAAACAAGCACTTCTTAACATTTATGAAGAGTGAGTGCTGCCGCAAATTTCCTAGAAAGGTGTTGAGGTGATCCAGATGCTCGGCTAAGGTGGGGTTGTACAATAATATGTCATAAAAAAAAACAAGTACGAACTTGCGTAGATATGGTTGGAATACTTCATTCATCAACACTTGAAAGGTAGCCGGGGCATTGGTCAACCCAAACGGCATGACTAAAAACTCGTAGTGCCGTTCGTGTGTGCGGAAAGCAGTTTTCGATATGTCCTCGGGGCTAACTATTATCTAATGATATCCGGATTTTAAGTCCAGTTTCGAAAACCAAGTTGCACCATTTAGCTCATCCAACAGTTCCTCTATAACCGGAATTGGAAATTTATCTGGAACCGTTACCTTATTAAGGGCACGATAGTCCATGCAAAATCTCCAGCTTCCGTCCTTTTTTTTCACCAAAAGCATAGGACTGGAAAATGGGCTTCGACTGGGCCTTATGATACCGGAGCTGAGCATTTCACTTACCAATTTTTCAATTTCTACCTTCTGCACCTGTGGGTACCAATAGGGACGTACATTAACGGGTCCAGTTCCCCGTTGTAAGGTGATGTTGTGATCTAAAGCTCGCGGAGGAAGTAATCCCTGGGGTATATCCTGAATATCCCTAACTGCTCGATGATGTGCTGCACCTCAGGGGGTACAGCAGACTCTTGAGAGGCTAGGGCAGAAAAATCCAGCGAGGTGCACTCCAACAATATTCCCTGCCCCTCTTTACCAACAGTGCGTATGAGGGATTTGAGTGAAACTTGGGCTTTTTCCAAGTCCGCAGCTCCTTGCAAACACACAGTTGCCTACCCTACTCTAAATTTCATTTGTAATCGCCCTCAATCCACTTGCATCGGTCCTACGGTTTCCAACCATTGCATTCCGAGAATCAAGTCCGCACTCCCCAATTCTAATGGCAGAAAATCATCAACCACTTCTAGGTCCTGAATCACCACTCAAAGCCCCTTACAAATCCCCTTAGTCTGTACAGCACTCCCTGTTCCTATCAAAACGCCATAAGTTGCTGTCATGGAGACTGGAAGCTGTAGCTTGTCGACTAATCTTATAACAATAAAATTGTGGGTGGCCCCACAATCAATTAGGACCACCACTGGCTCTTCTCCCAAGGCTCCCCTTACCTTCATCGTTCGTGGTGTAGTAAATCCCACGACCGAGTTCAACGAAAGCTCCACTCGACCTTCTACCTCCTCGGTCTCCTCCAGTAACTCCATCGGCATCTCTTCGTCCTCCTCACCCAAGCCAAGCGATTCATCCACCAACAGAACCTACAGCTCGCGGTTCTTGCAGATATGCCCTGGAAAATATTTCTCCTCACATAGAAAACAAAGACCCTATTTCCTCCTCTGCAGTTCAGAATCAGTGAATCGGGAGGCCACCGGCGTTGAGTTTCCCTGCGCCTCCCTTCGATGGATTTATGTTTGATTGAGTTTTGACAGGTGTGGGTTGTGTTGAAGGTAACGATACTGACCTGGAATTATAAATGGAATACCCCATTTGCCCATACCTGCCCCTGTACCTATCAGCTCGACCCGTCTAGTTTGAATGACCCGGTTCTTATCCTCCACCATCTGGGTTGCTTCAATTATCTTAGACAGAGAGTTGGGCCGCATCATGCGGACCTTGGCCCTAATAGCAGGTTTGAGGCCATTCAAGAATGTGCTCTCGAGCACCTCCCGAGGCAACCTCCCCCTCAGGGGCGCTGCTAACAGCTCGAACAACTCAACAAATTCCTCCACCGAAGAGGTCTGTCGCACCAATAGAAATTTCTCACAGGTGGTACCCTCATGGCGGCAACAGAAGCAAGAGAAGAAAGCTTCCTTAAACCCCGACCACGTGGTGAACCTTCCCCCTTCCTCAACATATTGGAACCAGGCCAATGCCTTACCCTCAGTTTTTCCATCTCGTCCATGCGATTCAATGAAAAATACCTGTCAATCCTAAACATCCAACCATCCGAGTCAGAGCCGTCAAAGACTGGAAACTCCAGTTGTCTTAGCGGTCTGAACTCTTGACGAATCAGCCCGGACTCCCCCTCCTTCCTGGATTCAGATACGACGGGAGTAGCCAGCTCATTCACGTCTTCATTTTTCCGCAATAACGGCCCCTTGTTCAAAGCTTCGCCCACCACACTAACATTCTATACCCCCAGTTTTGCCAAGATCTCACCCATCCCCTTTTCGATGGTACCCAATCTGTCTTCTAGTGCTGATAACATACAATTAAATATCGGTCCCGATACACAATATCGGCCGATATTTATCGGATTTTAGGTCAGCCAATACGCGAAATTGGCGATACGTGACGGATTTAGAATTTCACATATTTATCGGCAATATATCGGTCGTCGACCGATATTTGCCGATATTCTACCGATATTTATTGGTATTTACTAATATTTATTGTGAAAAAATAAATAAAAATCACACCGCGACAACCACAGCATATAAAATATCGTTCGCGACGCTCCGATACCGCGACACCGCGACCGTAACCGCAATCGCGACTGCGGCCGCGATTTTATTGCTTGGCTGATAACCCTTTAGTGTTGTTGCGAACTTCATTAATCTTGGTCCTCATAGTGTCGACCTCTCTTTGCCACTCTTCCTGAACCGTTCCCAACTTCTCCTCCAATGCCTCCACCTTCTTTTGAGCCATCTTCCCCGCAACCTCACTCTGATACCAAGATGTTAGGACCCTATCACTCCTTCAGCCACAAACAGAGAAGCAGTAATAGAATGGAGGAATTGAGATCAATTTAGAGGAAAAGAGAGAGAGAGTTTGTTGTATTGAGATAATGAGAAATGAAAAGGTTACACCCTTCCACCAGGAATTCAAGGTCTTGGAAGCCTCCCCCCCAATCACTCTTATCGTCCCGAAAAAAATTCCCCCTTCTCTCTCCCCCTTCCCCTCATTTTATTTTACCCCCAAAATAACCACCTACTGACAGGAGCCTAACGACCCTATTGTTCCCGTCCAAATATTCCTCTCCACCTCAGTAACTACCCAGCCAATAATCAGTCCCTAATATCCCTTGCCTTAACCGAATTTCCCATATCAGCTCTAGCCCCCCTTCTCACGTAGGTTCGCTTAATAATGGGCCTATCAAAGTACTTCAACAAGAAAGCATGGGTTCCAATATGCTTTAGTCAATATATTATCTGATAATTGCAGCAAGACGCAAGTTGAAAAGCAGCTTCAGGGTAAAACACAAAGCAAGGGCTACGCAAATAGGGTCGATGGGGCAGAAAGTAGTGATAAGTGATAACTGCCAAAAACTCTCAGCTAGACCCTCTAAATTGTGGGAGCAAGCACTGAAAAGAGGATGTCCGCAGAAGGAAAGGAATGGGAGAAAACAGACAAATAATTACCTCAAGGACCAAAGTTGTCACCATCACAGTGCAAACGTTGCCATCGATATTTACTCTATGAGATCGAACAGACTCCAAAAGTTGCTGAATACAATCAGCAGGATGAATAGAACTACCCTCTGGAGTGCCCCAGAAACTGAAATATTTCTCTACTTCCTGCACGGCCAACATATATACATTATCCCCAAAATATTTACATCAGAGTGAAAAATATTTTCAAATAATTTATGGACAAAAAAGATGATGGGAAAGTGAATATAATACAGCTATTTATCAGCAGCAGATGCAAAAGTATGGTTGAGTTACTGAGTGCCACATTTTAGGCAACCGAGAGTTTACAATGACATCCTTCACCACAGACATTTTATAAATTTGGTTGCGAACCAATGTTTATTTAGGAAGAATGTACTTACGCACAATTTCAATGTTCTCATGAAAGTCCCTTCAAATAATGGTGCCAATAGATGAATCTCATAAGATCATTCTGTTTTCTGTTGCAGACAACATTGACAGTTCCTTGTTAGATAAATTTGATTCAACTCAGTAAGGCTTATTCCTATCCATATTATAGATTATTGTGACTTGTACCAGATTTTGCAAGGGTTTTCCTCTTCAATAAGGAAATTTCCATTGCTACAAGTCCCAGAAGATTCAAGGCCCTCAGTCAAACTTTAGATTGTAGTTTTCATCTAAGAAATCAATGAGAAAGTTGCAGCAACAGATGGTTTTGAGCATAGACAGACTGCCTAGATATGAACTGTCAGGTGAGAGCAAAATTGCAGTAATACCATAGAGCTTATAATGCTCATTAAAATTTGAAAAATTAAGCCTAGGCCCTGGGCTGACAAAACTAGAAAGATGAAATTAGGCTTCTTATTGATTATTTAGCCCAACCTTCAATTTAATTTCACCAGCTATAAAAATTAGAGAAGCATTCGCTTGCCTTTTGCATAACATTATAATGAAATGAAATAAGTGTTTGCCTTGATAAAAGCCCCAGAGTCGGGGCAATTTTGCTTCTTTGATAATCTCAGCGTACACTCAGCAGCAGTGCGACCATCGCGAAGGGCAACAGCCTTAAAAAACTCTAGTAGGTTTCCACGGTCTCTCTGAGAGAGTTCAGCAGTCATGCCCACATCAAGGAGTACAACATGAGGTCTTGATTTAAAGAGCTGCTTCCCTGATCTCTGACCCTGAGTTTCCCGAACAAGAATATTACCAGGGTGCATGTCTGCATGGATAAAATTGTCAACCTGAAAAAACAAGAATTGCATCTCAGTGAAAAACAAATAGATAAATAAAATGCTGTTCAGAATTGAGAAAGTTCATCCCCAAATTGAATGAGCAAAATAACATCATGATTGCATTGATGATACATTCCACCAGGCTAAATTCTAATTATCTGTATCAGAAAACTTCTAGAAAACAGACAAGTTGTCAAAACATGTTAACTCAGTTTCTAAAAGTCACCCCGATGCTTTTAGCACCCCCAAACCAGTAAATGCAACCAAATGGTCAAGTGAATTTAATTAAGGGCAATTTGGTGAAAAATCTTATTTGCCACAGATACTAAATATATCCCCCTAAAATATGGGTCTTCTAAACTGTGACAATCCTTGTGAGATGGAGGGAATACATATCTGTGTATAGTGTCAGAAATTAACCAGAATTCACAGTTCTTGGATTTTTCTTACTTAGAACAATAAAAACTAGAGAATACAAGGCTTTCAATCTGTCACAACATAACAAAACAAAATTTCAGTGGAAATATGAAAATGTTGTACTACAACTATGCTGTCAAAGTGTCACCTACATACTAGTAGTTTGCATCCATATTATAGAGTTCATCTATTTTTGCATTTCTCCACACTCTATCGCCTGCTATATGTGGATCCTAGAGAATGAAAAACGAAATCATGAATGTGCCCTAGGATTCTTCAATGTCACCTAAACCAAACTCAAAGGAATTGTTTCCCCTATTTCTTTGAAGCCCTTGAGAAGGCTTTAGATAAAGCAATAGGATGGTTAACACAAAGTGTTGAAATCACCTGGATTTCTAAGATGTAAATGCTCAACTGAGTAACATTCATGCACCACACAAAGATATGAAAAGTAGTTGTTAGGGATGTGATAGCAGATTAGCAGCAGATGACAAAGTAATGAACATAGATGAGTGAAGTTCAAGTCATTTCATTCCTGAAAGACCAGAGGTGATGGCAAATTGATATTCATAAATTGACTGCACAAATTGGATCTGTTAGGGAGGACCGAGAGTTGAGGTGCGGTATATAGCTACTACTTACATTCCATGACAGAAATAGGCATTCATTAAACAAAGGCAGAAAGAGCTGTCTGACAAATCCTTTGGGTGATAGTGGATGAGAAAGTACCCAGTTTCATATTGTCTAAAATATTTACCTTTTTATGTGTTGCCTATGCCAAGAAGAATAAATAAGCATTCAAGAGAACACAAGAAACTTACTAAAAGCATTTTCAGAAGGGTGTGAGTCCCAATATGAGCAAGCGCTCTTTTAAGGTTCTCATTTCCCTCAAGCTTGTCGACATAGTGTGAGACACTTTGACCATGCTCATATGTTTCGACCAGAACAGCTGGATGCACCAACGGATAGAGAGGCTTAGGAAATGAAACATCCCTCCATCTACGGAAATTGTAGATGAACCGACTAAGATGGGCAGCCTCCCTGGCGAGATCAACTTGTGACATCATGAATACAGCAAACTGTTGAAGACTTTCATCTAGCCTCAACCATTTCAATGTTGGAATGCAATTTGAAATTTTGGCAAAAACATTTATGATTGCAAAGTCTCTTCTTATTGCTTCACCAACCCCAGGATGTCTGACTTTGACAGCAACCAAAGTGGGCTTGGTTGGCTGACCAGGATATTGGAATCTCAAAACTGCTCGATGAACCTGTGCAACACTTCCAGATGCTACAGGCTCCTCTTCAAACTTTTCAAAAATTTCGGTTAGCTTGCGACCAAATGCCCTCTCAATTGTCCTTTTCGTGACATCAAAGCCATGTGCTGGGGCTTTTGAGTGCAGCTTTGTAAGTTCAGTACAAAGATCTCTAGGGAAGAGGTCTGGCCTTGTCGCTGCCCATTGACCCCATTTAATAAATGCAGGGCCAGCTCTCTCAAGGGTAAGATGGAGAATGTGAAGCCAGGTTTTCCTATACTCAGCACCAAAAGAATTGGCAAAAGGAGCCATAGCTATGCAAGGTGCAAACAGAATTACCAAATAGATGACTCTCAGTAACAGAACAACACCCTCTATAAGTGAAAAGACCAATGTGCTTATGTACATGTGTCCAGTTTGTGCATGCCTATACAAGGGACCAGTTTCTGGGAAATATTCTCCTTGTGCCCAACTCATTTCACCACATGCAAACTCTCCAGCTATTAAGGCAATTACACCAGGAGCAATCAGGTGTGATCGGCTCAAAGCTAAACTTACTGCAGCAGCAATCTTGCTGATACGAGACGAAGGCAATCCACTATATGGGCGGAACTGTAAAAGCCTTCTCCAAGCATTCTGGGCTTGATGGGGCATTGTACAACAAACTGATAGGCTGGAAGACTTCTGAGAATGACAGTTATTCCATACATTTTCCTTGACTTCATAAAATTTATGAGAAATGTCTCTGTTATTCGCACTTCTGTACAGTGAATACTGCCGGCATTGGGAGTAAGGAATTCTAACGAATGCATGTATTTGATCTTTGTCTATGCTCTTACAGCTACTTTTCTGCTTGTGGAGAAGGGCATCTGCGAATTTTCTGACATTCCCAGCAGCCAAAAACCTGCATTTAGCAGGCTTTATTAGGCCTCATGAGTAACATGTTATGCTAGGACCAGCCATATAACCAGGCAAAGCAGCCATAGAAACTAGCAAAAGTAAAGTAAATAACATTAAATACCGATGACTCTATATCGTATAGGAACAGAAATGCTTAGAAACTATTACATGAAACCGGAAACAGAAGCTATTAGAAGCAAAGCAAATCCTTCAACTTTTGAATCCATGCACCAGATATAAACAATCGTCAGATTATACTTCTAATTTCTAAAAGTATCAACCGCGGGAATCGATATGTTCAGCATCTTCCTACTTTGCATTTTCTCAGTATTCAGGGTCGGGCATTGATATTTTTGCTTTTAATCTATATCATTGCTCATGATCAGGAACCCCTTTTTAAGACTTTAATTTTGTAATCTATTGGTAGTACTCGATATTCGTGCAAGAACAAAACGATTTCAAATAATGGCCAATGATTCGGAACGAGATACATAAGGTAGTAAAGGAAGAAGGCACAACTGTGGCCTCTTTTCATTTCCAAACAAACATTTCCACACTCTTGCGAAGTGACTGAGAAATAATCACTACAACGACAACTTTGCCGACGAGCGATCTACATTATTATTAGTATTAATAATATTATTATTATAAACATAATAACGCAGTAAAAGCATTAAAATAATTCAAAAGTTTCTGCAATCTCCGTGTTTTCCAAATTAATTGATTTACGAGAAAAATCCAAAACAACCAAAATGCAAACCCATACTCCATATGAATATCGTAACCATCTAAATTGAACATTTCCGTCGAATTCAGATCCATAACACTATTAATAAAAAGAAGCCTGTAGGTTGATGCAAACGGACCTTGACATGGCGAATAAAATTGGGAGAGGTCAAAGAAAAAGGAGAAGACGAAGTCTGTTATCAGCTGGTCGTAGCAAACTGTACTACTTTCCGGCATCTTTTTTGCCTCGCACCGGCGATAGAACGTTAATCGTCGCCGTCTAATGACGTGTCACGATACAGTCTACTTGATGATTCATGGCGGAGAAAATCCGAACGGCAGAATTAGAATTTCTCTCTGTAGGTGCTTTATGGACACTGGTGCTAATTGTGGTTAATGAAAGTCATGGTGGCGGATGATTTACTCGTGCAGGTTACGGCCACTTGGTTCGTCAGCACGCTTGCTACTGGCTTTTCGAGAAGCCCAAATGGACTTAGTAGAAGCTTGTCATATCAAAATAGTCCAATGGGCCTTTAGGCACACAAATTATATCCTATACCGGTAGAAAAAGAAAAATACTATTATTCGCTCCAATCCTAACATGTACACCGACACCATCGTGATTCGTGACTCTTCTTTCTCTCTGCTCCAGTTCCCTTCTCCTTGATGTCTTTCTGTCAAATACTATAGGTACGTGTGGAATTTGAATTATGCATAATTCTAAATAATCAACATCAATTTTGAGTTGAAACAATTTGACCTAGGAATGCTTAGAGCACGATGGAGTGGTGCTTTATGGAGCAAATTTTGCATGGTGTGAAATTCCCCCTATATGTTTCAAGTTAATAATGTAATGCATCACAATAGTTAGTTATTACCTCCTATTCAATGGCATAACTACCCCTCTTTTTTTTGTAATTAACATCTTTTTATAAGTAAAAAAATGAGCAATATAGTACAAATGACTTAAAACTATATAAAATAATGTACTTTCTTCAAGATTGAACTATACATCTTAGCTCTAGCAATATTACTAAATCTAAATGTATATCTATAATCAACTAGGTTATAATCTTCATTGGATGTGTAAGCTTACTTTGGAATACAACTGCATTTTTTTATATCCAAAATCTGTAGCATAGTGAAGCCATAGTAGCTTTCAATATGCCTTATACTCCTCTCATTCTTCTAGTTGCCTCACAAAGCCATATCTTGCATTGGTACTAAGTACTTGTGGAAGCTATAAGGTGCAACCATTTCATTAGCTTCAATCATCAATGTTGAGCTAGAGGGCACTAGAATAGAAGATGATCTAATTCTTCACTTGTATATCCACATATCGAGCAAGCAGGATCTTCAATAACTCCCCATCCAACGAGCCTATCTTTTGTCATTATAGCTTGGTGGAAGATCCTCCAATTGGTTATTTTGTGTTTAAACTATCCATCATGCTACCATAAAAACAAAAGCCAAGGTTTCTTTTCTTCTCTAAGACGAAGAAGGTCATACATAACCTGAATTTTGAACTTTCCTCTAGAGACACGAGACTAATTTACTAAGTGTGGGAGGAGAGTATCTATGAGTCTAAGGATTTTCTTAAATATCCAAGAATAATGTGATTTGGATTGATAAGAAACAACCAAGGATTTTAGAGTTCTTTTATATACATTTCATGCGCCCATTTGATCTATAGACCCTCTTTGTGTTCCATAATATGCTATAAGTGATTTCCTATAATGGCTCTATTCCACCGAAATAGTTTGCACACTTCCAGTCTACCCTCTAATTTAGGTAATCAAATAGTTTTCCAGGCCATAAGAGACTTATTTCTTGCATTCAAACTAGTCTAAAATTACCTTCTACACATGGTCTCAATTTGGAGTATAATTTTATTAGTCATAAGAAAAATTTGTGTCTAGAAATGATGTATGCCAAGCAACATAGAGTTGATCAATTGTAATCCTCCTACATAGTAAAGAAACTTAGAGGTCCGGCAATGCATCTTACTCATAAGCCTATCCAGAAGTGGTTTATAATGTTGAGCAACAAGAATAGCTGTGGAAAAGGGCACTCCTAGGTACTTAAAAGGAAAATCTCTCTCTGCATGACTCATACTTTATGGTATTAATCTTTTATATGCCTCAGTCACCTCTCTAAAGTAAGCATAACTTTTTCTAGGGTTTGCTTTTAGCCCCGAAACTTTAGCAAATACCTCTAACTTGCACATAATTAGCTTAATAGAGGAAATACATCATTTTCTAAAAATAAGTAAATCATTGTCAAAACAAATGTTTATGATCTCGAGGAATCTACAGTATGGGTGGCACTTAAACATAGGGTCTCCCTAGAGAGAACTCAAACTTTTGTATAGATATTCCGTTCACAAAACAAATAGATAAGGAGATATGGGGTCCCCTTGTCTCAATCCTCTTTTACTAGGGAAATGGTTTGTTATGATCCATTAATTTACAAAGACAATCTCATATTAGCCACACACTCCATTACCAAGTTGACAAATTGAATAGGAAACCCATAAGCAATTAGAATATGTTGGATGAAAGACCATTCAATGGCACTTGAGCATTAGGAAAGGACTAAGATTCTTTCCAACAATAATTTTTCACAAGTTCTTGAGCTAGTATAACATTATCACATAAATGTCTCCCTTTAACAAAAACAACTTGTGAATTGTCCATCAATTTATGCAATATTTGTTGCATTATGTTAGTTAAAGTTTTTGATATGAACTTATTAATAACATTGCATAAAGTAATAAGGTGGAACTCTTTTGGTCTTAATGCATTAGGAATCTTAAGGATGAGTGTTATAGCTGTATTGTTAGTATGATTCAACAATCTCCCTTTTCCCCAAAATTCTCTAACTTTTGTTCTCTCATCCTCCACAACTATGTCCAATGATTATTGTAGAAATATGGGTTGTAACCATTCGATAGACTAGGGCTTTTAAGACCCCCCCCCCATAAATAAGATTGCAATATGAATATCACTATTAGTAATTGGTTGTATTAGGTTGCTTTTGCTCCCCTCGGATTGAGTTTTCTTGAGGCAAAGTTGTGGATCGATGTGCTTCACACGTTCAAACCTTGCATCTAGTATTTATTTGTAAAACCCTAACATAGTACTGACCACAGAAGCACCAAATACCTCTTCATTTTGATTGTTTAAGAGCTTGGGAATGTTCTTTTGAGATATCCTTCCTTTCACATTAGCAAATAAATAATGTGAATTACTATCACTAAGTTTAATGAAATCAATGTGTGATTTCCATTGGTAATAGACCTCCTCTTCAATTGTTCTTTGTTTACATCGAGTAGCTACCTTCCTTTGTTTATCAATGAGAATAGAATTTAATGGATTTTGCATCGAGTGATTATGGATGCCATTCCACTATTTTAAGGCCCAATCTTTCTTCACAATAACACGGCCTCAGTGTTGATTTAATTCTTTGAGCTTTTGTTTTAGGAATCTTAACTTCTATACAACTCAACAAATGCTCATCCTAGGGAATTTAATTGGCCATACTTCTATCAAAAGAGGGAGGAACTCATGATTCAAAGTCCAGTAGTTATTAAATTTGAAAGGTTTAGGGCCTCCAATATCCCATACTTCAATATAGAAGCTAAGTGATCATAGCACCACCGGATACTAAGATCAGCCAAGGTAGTAGGATATTTTATCATCCACTTGCATTTTCTAGCACCCTATTCAATTTATATCAAATCCTATCTTTAGAGTTTTGCTTGTTAGTTCGAGTGTGCGTATCTTCCATGTATTTAATATCTCCCAAGTCATAATGCATATGACATTACTGAAAATTATCAATATTTTTAGGCATTAACTAAATTAAACTACAAAATTAATGTTTAATTTAATTTGATTAACAACTAATCATATTATAAACCACAAGGGATTTCGATTTACGAGATGCGAAATACAATATTTTATCTAAAATCGTGGATTTGCGACTCTGCATTTTGCATGATAGGAGCGGACCATCCATCCTCATGTGGTCAAATCCGTTTACATGAGGAAGAAGATATCATTTATAACATTTTTGTTTGAAGTATATAAGGTTGCGGTCCCTGTGGAGTTGTTTTCACTTTTCATGTGTCCAATTCCAAATGCGATTAATTAGCCGGTCTATAGACGTGGGTAGTCTTTTTTTTTTGGCCATTCATAATTTGCTTCATAATTATAGTAAATCAATTGTCAAAGATGGCACATGAACACGAATTAATGCTTAAAAATGTCGAATGCTATCCTACATGGTATTAGAGTATGCAATGCAATAGGCATAATTGCGTTCACACGGAGTAGAAAAAGGAAAAGATAGCGATGTTTTTATTTTTCTTTCAATATTGATTGGATATAGGTGTATGTACTTGTATTTTGACGTCACCCGCTTCTACGTCGTCAATAACTTTTTGTACGCACTTACCTTTCTTTTAAGCAAAAAATCTTGTTTAATTTTTTTTAGAATAGCTAGTACTTTTTTATCCTTATTTTTCTATTTCTTCTTCCATACATAAATTATTATATAATTTTTTTAATTAATGGTGTAATTGTAATATTATGAATATATATATATATATA
The DNA here is from genome assembly GCA_039764185.1 of Tamarix austromongolica. Classification (NCBI taxonomy): domain Eukaryota; kingdom Viridiplantae; phylum Streptophyta; class Magnoliopsida; order Caryophyllales; family Tamaricaceae; genus Tamarix; species Tamarix austromongolica. The sequence goes on along the minus strand of CM077816.1, from coordinate 104,032,636 downwards.
TATATATATATATATATATAGCATTCTAAAATAATATACAAATTGCTAAAAAAACTCTTTTTTAATGAAATGAATAAAGTAAACACTTAGAGTTAACAAAATATTATTATAATCATCATATAAATATACATAATCCCAACAGTAATTAATAAAATTACCACACACACATATATATATATATATATATATATATATATATATATATATATATATATATATATATATATATATATATATTGTAGATAATACAATCACTATAGAAATATTTATAATAAACACATTAGCTGACATAGTGATCATACAAAAATATATTAGAACTACGATATCACACATACTTCTTATATAAATAGACGTCACATACTAATAGAAATAATAATCATATAGATATACATCATTACTCAATAATTTAACATTATCACCACATAAGTTGACATAATCATCATAGTAGATTACATAATAACTAAAAAATTACCATTGTAGTATATACAACTACCATAGAAACATACATGTAACTGACATAATCACCATAAAACAACACATAATAACTATAGTAGTAGACATAATCCCGATATTAATGGACATCCCATACAGGTAGAAATAATAAACATTTAGATATACATAATCATCATATAAGCTGACATAGTTACCCTATATGATAAAATTTTCGCACGTAAGTAGTAAAATAAAAACACATTTTACTTAATTTAGAAGTATATCAATATACTTATCTTTATATAGAGAAAAAATCACTATCATTACGATATCAAATTTTTTTTATTTGATCATCTAAATTAAAGATAGATTAGTTAAAAAAACAAAGAAGAAGAAGAAGAAGAAGCTAATGTCACCCGGATGTATTCAGGTGTATCTAACAATTTACCTTTTTCTTTCGTACCATAGATACAAATTAACTTGAAGTATAATATAGACATCGTTTGGCAATTCATACTCATCATGTGAAACAAGGCTCACTTGACAATTTGCACTCATCACGCTAAGTAAGTCCCACTCGAAATCTAGAGGCGTAAGACTATTCAATATGGACCTTTGAGCGCACTTGCTTGAAAAAGACCTTAAATTCACCTAAAAGTTAGCTCAAACTATGTTGCATGGAGATCGAAATGGAGATGCAGAAACGACGATGGGGAGAAATGTGAAAATGTCATTTCTTAAAAAATTTAAAAAACAGAAATGGATAGACACGACAATATTTATATATATATTCAATTAATATATTTAGATGTAGATTCAAGTTATCTATTTTAATAAATATATTTATTTTTTATTTAACAATAAATATATATATATTATATTTAGATTTTATTATATGCAATCTAAAAAATTGTATTCAATCCAATAAAATTAAGAGGTATTTTTTAAAAAAATTACTACCTAAAATACACTAAATTTTAAACGACTCTCCTCCTTATCCTCCATATTTCTACTCTCTTTAAGGCTAACTTTTTTTTTCTTCCTTTCTTGCATGTTTTCATCCCCAAACGTAACGGGGATGGGAAACATTACTTTGGGGTTGTTATTATGCTCTTTTGAGCTCAAGAGTGGATGTTTGACCATCTCATATTATCTAAATTTTTATCAGTTTTTGACATAAGATCACATCATTCTCATCCTTTTTATACTGCATATCCTCATGCTGCCTTTATAGACAATCTGCATGAGTTTACATGGTTGAAACTGCACGTCCTTGTGTTACCACTGTTGACACTCTACATGAGTTTGTATGAGAGTTTCAATGGAGGTTAGAATTTGACACCAAATGATACAACTCCGTCAGATAATTTATACTCATTATGTCAAACTGATTCTCGTCGAATGATTCATACTCGTCAAGCCAAGCAAGGCCCATTTGATAATTTATATTTGTCATGTCAAATGGGTCCTACCTAGAATCCCAAAGCCTACTCATCTAGGACTAGCCGATATGGATTCTGAGACATACTCGTCCAAGGGCCCCATATGTACTCGGCCTAGAAAAAAAATTCTAATTTTATCAAAAAACTAACTTAATAGTGGAGGATTGATCCCTATTTAATCCACCTAAACATCCCTCACTTTTAGAGTTGGGATTAGATCAAAGTCTATTAGTAATTATAATAAAACTTACTGCCCCTCGTTGGCTTGAGAAGGGATACTATTTTAGTTTTCATATTTCTCTTTCACACTAGTAGTTCAAGTCTTCAAGATGATTGGCTAAGTGTTTTGTCTGAAATTGGGGTGCAGTTGATTCTATAGATAGAAATTGGGTCTAGTGGGTCGAGTTTAGGTCAGGATATAGCAGGTCAGGTCATTCTCGGGTCGGATTATTTGTGTGTCATTTTCTTTGCGGGTCGGTTGTGAGTCGGGTCTAATCATTTTGGGTTTGGGTCATTTCGGGTTACCTTATTGTTCTGGTTGTTACGGATCCGGATTGTATGGAATTAATTTACCAGGTCGGGTCGGATTATTTCGGGTTAGCTTGTCAGGTCGGGTTGGGTCTATGGATGCAAATAAGGCGGATTTTACCCAAAATACGATGGGTTTTATCTGTCGGATACTTAAACGAATATGAATAAATTGATATAGAGGATAGAAAAAAAAATACCCATTGGATACGGGTATAGGATATCCGTATCCGTACCCATACCCATGCCCTTATCCATATTTGTATCCGTTTACCTGATACATAATTACCCTTTTAGTCCTAATTTTAAAATAAATATAGTATAAATTAAGGTTAAAATTGTTATTTGGCTTAACTCTAAATGGGTTTATTCATTGGGTTATGGATTTATCTGTTGGATAATATCCGTTAATGGGTAAACGGATTATTCATCGGGTAATAGATATCCAACGGATACAGATATGGATGTGTAAGTAGATAACCATTCCGGTAAGGGTACGAATGCAGGTTTGGGTACGTATACGGGTATGGACATACCCGGCTTGAACCCACCCCTTTTACATCCCTATTGGGTTGGGATTAGGCCGAGCAAACTCATATTTGGGTCATTTCATGTTCAAGTTAATTTGACGGGTTAGGTTTGGATTAACTTGATGAATCAGATCTTTTTAAGTTTTGATGAGCTAATCTCGGATTGAATCACTCTAGATTTGGGTCAAATCGGACATTGAACACTAAAATTATTCTAAATCATTAACCTCATAAGGAAGTATTAAATTTAACTTTATGTAAACATGTAATTAATAATATGTTATTAATTACTATTTTTTTATTATGGCCTTATAATGTTGTATTTTTATGCAAAAAAATTAGTATCATTGGTGAATAAATAAGTTCACAATAAACGTAAGAAAAATAAATAAAATTTAAATAATAATATATTTTTAAAAATTTTAAATTAATAATAAGACATATGTATTATCATAATTGATTAATATTAAATTTAGTTTCGTCGAGTCAAGTCCGGTCGGATTGATAGCGGATCGGGTTGGTGGGGTTTAACTTATGGGTTAGGATCGGGTCGTGTTGGATTTAGGTTAGATCGAATCACTTATATAGGGTCAGTATTGGATTGGATTGGTTTCGGATCGGGTTAATAAATTTACCTTGAGTCAAATTTTGTTCGGGTCGGATTGAATCTTATCGGCTCTATTGGACTCCTTAATCTTGATGTCCAAACCTGGAAACCTCACATGTTCTTAATTAAACTCCTTAGTTGCAACACAATAAACTCCTTTCAAAACAGCCGGTTGTACTTAGAACAAAACTCGCATTTTATCCTTGTGCCGAAAACCTCACTAACGCGGCGATAAAACTGTTCTTCGACATTGTTGAAGGTCGTTACAACGGGAGACAAACTAGAACACTAAGCACCGTTCGAACACCTCCATGTCAAACAATTCGTCTTCTACCCCCTACACCATCCCTATCATTGTCGTTCCTTCGAGATAGATACAAGTCTATCTTTCAACAGCCATGTGTGTCGTTCAAACCCAAACCGATTACAACAGGCGAGCTAAAAAAGAATCAAGCCGCCACAGACCAGCAAAGGGGAAAGACAGAGGCTGCCCAGCCAGTAAAACTCCAAACGGTGCATCCAAACTTATCGCCAAGACCATCAGGAAAAGAAGGTAGCCAGAACACACTACGCATCTATGTCTGCCTTAAGCAAGGATTTAGCAATTCTCATAGTACAAATGGACTACATGACTTCTAGGCCTGCGTAACTTGCGCGGCCCTGGTGTGGCAATTCACTCGTCGCGCGTTAGGATTTTGGACCTGTTTGGAATGTCAGAGTTAATTAACATCTATGCTACTACATATATTAATTTTGTATGACTAGCTATTTCGTCATCAATTAACAGTAGTAATATCTTAAAGACTTATATTATATATAACGTCAACATCAAACATTGGCCGATATTAAAACGACACAGGGTGATCCACTACATTTGAACTTGATAATTCAAAAGCCAGTCTAGTATATATGTGTATATATATATATATATATTAATCATGACCTGATAATTGATTTATATAGCTGCTGCTGCTTCTAGCTAGGATATATGTATCACTAAATTTAATCTGTTCATTCAGGATAGATAGATATTAACTTTGCTCGAACATATGAATATCGTTGTCGAAGTAGAAGTTATTCCTCTGATCATCTGGGCAGCAACTCTGTGCATGGGTGGTTGCTGTAATAATATTTATTGAACCAAAACCAAAATCCTCCACAACGTCCATCAGTGATGGTGGCCCAGCACTTTCAATGCCTGTGATCGGCAGTTCTTGCAAATTTACTGGTTGGATCTGGCAGCCGCCGTCGTCGATCAACGGAAATCCGTGAGCCGGGATTTGGGCATATTGATTGATATAATTATCATAGTCTGGGAAGGGCTGGAGTTGATCATTACTGCATACGAAGCTACTGCCAATGATATTATGAGTGCTGTCTCCTTGGTATTGCTTGCCGTAGCTTTTTTGATGGTACTGTGGGGTAGGACTTTGTGACGACAATGCTACTGCGTCGGCCGAGGTTGGTAAATGGAAGCGATCGGGATTATCGGTACTAGGATTATCCACGGAGTATTGCAGGATATCTTGAAGTCCTGGCCAACTTGGTAAATTGGTACTACTGGACGCTATGGAGGAATCGCAAAGGCCAGCAAGAGGATGACTCGGCGTGGGGGCCACGGAGAGCTCACCGACGTAGTAATCATCGCTGCGTACTGATGCGTTAGCCGTCGGGTCGAATCCCATCCGCAAAAGCCTTTTACGTATGTTGGTGTTCCAGTAATTCTTGATCTCGTTATCAGTTCTTCCGGGCAGCTGGGCTGCAATTGCTGACCACCTGCATGGACAACTTGTTCGTTATATATGTGGGAAGGAATTAATTATTATTGCATGGAGAAAGTAATTTGATGTGCATATCCTAATTATGAAAGACCTTGTTTGATTTGCGCGACAAAGTAACTAATTTATCCAAATAAGTTTGTAATAACTTGAATATAAAAAAGAATGTTATTTTATTAATATATATATATTTTTATATCATAATTTATTATATTTTAAAAGAAATTATCGGTAAAAAATTATCATCAAAGTTTATCATAATTTATTATATTTTAAAAGAAAATACTTTCTTATTAAAAGGGACGGAGTATTAGTCGAAGAGATCCCATATATAGGTTTGATTGCACTCACTTGTTTCCTAGTGAGGTATGCAATTGTATTATGGTCTCTTCTTCTTCAAGAGAAAATTTCCCTCTTTTGATATCAGGCCTTAGGTAATTTATCCAGCGAAGTCGGCAACTCTTTCCACATCTGTTAAGCCCTGCACAGTACCAACCAGAGTATATCAAGATTACCTAACTAATTTTAGAAAACAGCATATGCATGCATCCAACTCAATCTTTTGGAAATAATCTCTCTACGTGCTAGCGATGAGGTAACGCTGCCGCGTACATTTAGATCGCTCTAATACGTGCCCCAACTAATAATTGTTTGGTCAGAAATTAATTCAGATCTCTCTACTTTTGAATTTTGATATATATATATATATAGAGAGGGTGAATGTCCCGTTCTAAGATACAGGTATAGAAATCAATTATAACTATTATATTAGTGTTTGATCAACGATCAAAATTTAATACATTTCTAATCTAAATTTATTTTAATCTCGGCCCTTAAATTCTCTAAATCTAACGGTTATTAAAAATTCTTAGGTTTGTATTTTAAATAATAGTTTGTATAAGAACCTATATATATATATATATATATCCTGGCCAAATAGAATATTTACGCGCCTTTATTTATTGCATAAAAACGAGAGTGAAGTCGTAGACATGCACGTGCTAAAAAATAAAACGTATGCGTGTATGAGCGAATGTGTAGTAATTACCTGCATTCTTTGGTACAGTACGCCATTTTCCGGGTCCGTATTTTCGAATGTAACCGATAAGTAATTGATCTTCTTCAGCAGTCCAAGGACCTCTCTTCAAATTAGTATCCTCACGGTTTACTGCCGGTGGTGTTTTTCTCATGGTGAGACACACAAGCTTTAATTGATACGTAGCCAAAGAAGAGACACCGATCAATCTGATCGTATATGCAGGGGACACAGGTGATCGTGTGTGTGTGCGTGTCTATATATGTGTGTGTGTGTCTATATATATATATATATTTACACACCTATAACTGGCCAAAGTCAACTAGCTTGCCGTAGATTGATTGATAGTTAAGTCAAAAGGTGAGGCATTAGCTAGCTAGCTTAGCCCATGACAAGTGAATTGTCAGCTAAAATTCAATTTCTAGGCAAAGGACATGTGTATATATGTATACATGCATACATTCACATCTACACACAACAAATCTATGATAATACGCAACATACACATTTTTCAGAAAACATATCTATGATATTAAAGTAATACACTACAATTATTTAACCACTTGGTTTGGTATAACAATTAGCAATTAGTTTCTAAATGCTACACGTCTTAGATACAAATTTTCGCCCTCGATTGAATTTTTTTATAGTATTTGTTGGACAATGATAAAATAACTAGTATTTTTATTCTTGTTGTAGGTTTTTTCATATTCCACGTTGGTGAGAAAGAAGAATTTTTTTAAAAAAAATTATATACCCTTCTACCTACATTGATATTTAAGTTATTGATATGAGATGTTTTGTAGTAGTGATGGACTAGACCCAATACCACACACGCTCGCACCTGCTACGACCATCTGACTGATCGGGCCGGGCTTAATTGGGCTGGTGGGTGTAGGCCTGAGCACCCGACATTTTTTTTACTAAAAAATTATTATATTTTTAATCCTTCTCTTTTTATTCATTCTTCATTAATGGTTATGATTTTATCGCATCGTTTCTGATTGACGCTTTCCCACTTTGAACGCAACAATGCACGCTTTTATTGCGTCATTGGTAGACCGATTCAAAAGGAATTGGTGGACGTGTGTAGGATTTTGTGCCCTATATATACTGTGATATTTTACTCAGTAAAATACACAATACAACTGAGCAATATTTCTAATATTTCTTTCTCTATTTTTGATTGCATTTAGTGGGTAAAGTTCTGTGATTTCCATACTCTTCAATCTCAAGTGTATGAGATCAGAGGGTCGTTGTGTTAGCCTTGGAGGCAAACCGACATTATAGGATTACACCGTAGGTCCTACCGTAATTCACTTCAAGGTAGTGTTTCATTTGCAGCACAACAACATCTTTCGATAAGTTTTTTCTTGCAGCTTAATTCTGATTCATATATTTATCTTCTAACTGCTATTACTATGTATATTTTTTCCAACAATCTGAAGCAAATTAATTAGTATACGCGGTAATTATCTTTCAGTTATTTGTCGTTGCGATTGGAGAATTATTTTTTGGTTATTTGATTGTTTTCAATTGCTGTGGTTTATTGTTCGATTCTATTGATTGTCTTCGAACAATCTGTTGATTGTTCAATTCCGAATTGTTGTGCCTCACTAATTTTCATGAGATTAGTCTCAATATTTTTGTCTGCCAAAGCATATTTGTTTTGTTAATTTTGGTACTAAAAGATATGGTTGTAGTTGCTTCGAAAATTATTCCAGATATGTCTAAGGTCAAACTATTCGACGACACAAATTATCATTGATGGTCTATTTGAGGCTCTTGAGGTTGATTACGTGTTGCATTCAAATTGATGATCGGTATTATTGTTCTGCTACAATTATCTATTACAATAAATTGTTGCTACTGATTTCTACTCTAGTATTCAACGGTGTGCTGCTTGAAATTTTTTTATTATATTTAATTTACATTAATTTGTGTTCTAAGGTAAACCTGGTGCACTATTCAAACTACTAAATCGTAAGTAAACTGTTACTTCTTCATTGGATATTAAATATCTATTACAACCTGATGTGTTGGATTAGAAAAGAGTAAATGTTTTCTTTACTCCTTTGTTATGGTTGTTAAAGAAGTGTAACAGTCATAATTATAACTATTATAATTAATGAGTTTTAATAGGTTCAATGTGACTTTATTCCTAACGGTTACATTTTAGTGGTTTAATAAGAATATGAATAATGTATAATAAGCCTATTAAATTGAATTGTATATTCAATTTATTTTATTTTACTCCGATTAATATTTGTATAGGCTTTTTTGTGTGTTGTTTGGCATTTATTTTATTAAATGCAAATGAGGTTATTATTGGTCTTTAATTTCGAGCAATTATTTGGTTGTAATTTAATTATTTTTGGCATAATTGATGGATGTATATTTTTGGACTTTTTGTAATTAACACCACTCTTATTAATGAAATTACATCTACTTCTACTTATATCACTAAGCCAATTAATTTGTGGCAAGGTAGACTAGGGCATGTAAATGTGGCTTCCATTAATAAATTAAAAACTATGAACCTAATAAATGTGATGGACACTAATAAGTATGAAAATTGTCTAGTGTGTCTGGAAGCCAAATTTGCTAAAAAGCCTTTTAAAACAATCATAGTGAGAACAACAAAATTGCTTTAATTAATTCACACAAACTTAGCAAATTTTAAGAATACTGAGAGTAGATAAGGTAAATGATATTATGTGACCTTTATTGATAATTACTCAATATATGATAAGGTTTACCTCCTTAGGTATAAAGATGAGACTAAAGGTATGTTCTTAAAATATAAAACAGAAGTCGAGAACTAGTTAGACCATAAGATAAATAGGCTTAGGTTTGATAGGGGTGGTGAATATGGAACTAGCTTCCTAAAGGAATTGTGTGATAGTCATGGTATTATTCATAAGACCGGTGCCCCTTATACCTCGCAACAAAATGGAGTTTATCTAAGGTTGGTTTACTGAACTTTAGGAGAAATAGCATGGGAACAACAACTTTTGACAGTGCATTTATTGATTATGCTCGGAATAATGTTGTATATAGATTCTTCAATTTAAGTGATAACTCAATTTGTGAATCTACAAATGCAGAATTCTTTGATAATGTATTTTCTATGAAAAAGAATGCATGTGATATAGCTAGTTCCTCTTATGCTTTCTTTGTGCCTTTTCCTATGCCTCTTTCATCTAATGATATGAATAATAATGTGCATGAACCTAGGAGAAGTAAAAGACAAAGGATATAAACTAACTTTGGGTCGGGCCTGACTTTGTTTCTACTTTCCTACCAGAAAACAATAATCTTGAAAAGATTTATGTGGACTTTGTGTCTGCTTATTTGATTGAGGATGATCCTAAAGCCTATAGGGAAGCTATAACATCAATACATGCTAGTTTCTAGAAAGAGGAAACTAACAATGAATTAGATTCTATTAATGCAAATCACACATAGGACTTAGTGGATTTACCTAGAGGATGTAAACCAATTAGATACAAATGGATTTTTAGAAAGAAATTAAGAACTGATGAAACCATTGATAAGTTTAAGGATCAATTGGTAGTTGTAGGCTATAAACAAAAGAAATATGTTCACTTTTTTTATACTTATTCTCCTGTGACTAATATTATTACTATACGTTCTTTGGTTACCTTAGTTGCTCTTCATGGACTTGTAGTTTATCAAATGGATGTTAAAACTGCATTTTTAAATGGTGACCTAAAAGAAGAAATTTATGTGGAGCAGCATGAGGACTGTGTGGTTGAGGGTCAAGAGAATAAAGTGTGTAGATTGATAAAGTCATTATATAGCCTTAAACAAGCTCCTAAACAACGTATAAAAAGTTTGACTATACCTTAGTGATCAATGGTTATGTTGTAAATGCATCTGATTCCTATGTTTATTGTAAAATGATTAGACAAGAATGCGTGATAATCTGGTTATACATGGATGACACATTGATTCTTGGCACAAGTTTGACCGTGGTCGATGAGAACAAATTGTTTTTATCTTCTCAATTTGAAATGAAAGATTTAGGAGAAACTAATGTGATTCTTGGTATTAAAATGAGAAAAAAAAAAGAATGGATTTTCATTGAGTCAACCACATTATGTTGGTAAAATATTGGAAAATTTTGATTGTCATGATGAATTACCTGTGAAAACTTCCTATGATCCTAGCATTCATTTGAAAAAGAACCAATGTTCTAGTGTTTCACAAAAAGAATACTTAAGTGTGTAACCCAGTTTACCTGTGAAAACTTCCTATGATCCTAGCAATCATTCTAGGTTACCTGTGAAAACTTCCTATGATCCTAGACACAATTGTTGCCTCACTTCACTACATATCAATTCAATCCTTGTGACATTTAAGTGTTATTCCTTCTTTGCCCAGTTTTTGTTGTGTTTTGTTTTGTTTTGTTTTGCGCTTTGTGGGGGATTGTTGGACAATGGCAAAATAACTAGTGTTTTTGCTCTTGTTGTGGGTTTTTCCTTGTCCCACATTGGTGGGAAGGAAGAACTTTTTTTTAATTTATATACCCTTCTACCCAGCTTACTATTTGAGTCATTGATATGAGCTAATTTTTAGTGGTAATGGGCTGGACCTAATACCACATACGCTCACACCTGTTATCGACGTCCGATAGGTAGGGCTGGGCCTGGATTAATTGCGGGGGTGGTTGTAGGCCCAAGCACTCGACATTCTTTTCACTGAAAATTTATTATGTTTTTAATCCTTCTCTTTTTATTCAGTCTTCATTAATGGTTACACTTTCATTACACAGTTTCTAATTGACTCTTTTCCACTTTGAAATCATCAATGCATGCTTTTATTGCGTTGTTGGTGGATCGATTCAAAAGGAATTGGTGGACGTGGGTAGGGTTTTTTGTGCTCCATATAGACTGTGGTAACAATAAAACTGAGAATCTTTCTAATCTTTCTTTCTGTATTTTTTTACTGCATTTACTGGGCAAAGTTCTGTGATTTTCATACCCTTTAATCTTGAGTGTATGATATCGGAGGGTTGTTACAAGATTACACCGTAGGTCCTGCCATAATTTGCTTCAGGGCAGCATTTCATTCATGGCACAATAACATATTTCGATAAGTTTTTTTCGTAACTTAATTTTGATTCATATATTTATCTCCTAATTGCCATTACTGTGTATATATTTTCCAACAATTTGAAGCAAATTAATTAGTATGTGTGGTAATTATCTTTCGATTATCTGCTGCTGCGATTAGGAAATTATACTTTAGTTATTTGATTATTTTCAATTTTTGTGGTTTATTGTTCGATTCGACTGATTGTCTTCGAACAATATGCTGGTTATTCAGTCCCGAATTGTTGTGCCTCATTAATTTTCACGAGATTAGTCTTAATATTTTTGTATGCCAATTCATGTTCGTTTTGTTAATTTCGATACTAAAAGATATGGTTGCAATTGCTTCAGAAATTATTCCAGATATGTGTAAGGTCGAACTACTTGACGAAACCAAATACCGTTGATGGTCATAGAGGATGGAAATTCTATTTGAGGCTCTTAAGGTTGATTACGCATTGCATTCAAATTGAGGATTGGTATTATTGTTCTACTGTAATTATCTATTGCGATAAATTCTTTCTACCGATTTCTTCTATGGTATTCAATTGTGCACCACTTGAATTTTTTTGATTATATTTAATTTTTATTAATTTGTGTTCTAAAGTAAACCTGGTGCACTATTCAAACTACTATATCGTAAGTAAATTGTTTCTTCTTCATTGGATATTAAATATCTATTACAACCTGATGTGTTGAATTAGAAAAGAGTAAATGGTTTCTTTACTCCTAAAGGAAATTTGTGATAGTCATGGTATTATTCATGAGACAGTGCCCCTTATACCCCGCAACAAAATGGCATAGCTGAAAGGAAAGGTAGAACATTAAAAGAAATGACGAAAGCTATACTATTAAGTTCGGGTATGTCTAGCCATATGTGGGGGGAAGCTCTTTTATCTTTGTGTTATATTTTAAACCATATTCCTCACAAAAAATTAGATAAAACACCCTATAATCTATGGAAAGATTTTGCACCTAACTTAAAAATTTTGAAAGTGTGGAGGTGACAGCTAAGGTTGGTTTACCGAACTTTAGGAGAACTAGCATCGGAACAACGACTTTTGACTATGAATTTTCTGGTTATGCTCAGAATAATGCTGTTTGTAGATTCTTTGATTTAAGTGATAACTTAATTTATGAATCTAGAGATGCAAAATTTTTTGAGAATGTGTTTTCTATGAAAAAGAATGCATGTCATAAAGCTAGTTCGTCTGATGCTTCCTTTGTGCCTTTCTCTATGCCTCTTTAATCTAATGATATGAATGATAATTTGTATGAACCTAGGAAAAGTAAAAGACAAAGGATAGAATCTAGCTTTGGGCCTGACTTTATTTCTACTTTCCTACTAGAAAACGATAATCTTGAAAAGATTTATGTGGACTTTGTGTGTGCTTATTTGATTGGGAATGATTCTAAAGCCTATAGGGAAGCTATAACATCAATAGATGCCAGATTCTAGAAAGAGGCAACTAATAATGAATTGGATTCTGTTAAAGAAAATCATACATAGGACTTGGTGGATTTACTTAGACGATGTAAATCAATTAGATACAAATGAGTATTCGGAAAGAAATTAAGAACAGATAGAATCATTGATAAGTTTAAGGCTTGATTGGTAGTTGTAGGCTACAAACAAAAGAAATATGTTTACTTTTTTTTTATACTTATTCTCCTGTGACTAAGATTGTCACTATACGTTCTTTGGGTTCCTTAGCTGCTATTCATGAACTTGTAGTCCATCAAATAGATGTTAAAACTATATTTTTAAATGGTGAATTTAAAGAAGAAATTTATGTGGAGAAGCCCAAGGGCTGTGTGGTTGAGGGTTAAGAGAACAAAGTGTGTAGATTGAAAAAGTCATCATATGATCTTAAACAAGCTCCTATATAAGGGTATGAAAAGTTTGATCGAACCTTAGTGAGCAATGGTTATGTCGTAAATGCATCTGATTCGTATGTTTATTGTAAAATGATTGGACAAGAATGTGTGATAATCTGGTTATACATGGATTTCTTGGCACAAGTTTGACCGTGGTCGATGAGACCAAATTATTTTTATCTTCTCAATTTGAAATGAAAGATTTAGGACAAGCTAATGTGATTCTTGGTATTAAAATGATAAAAAACAAGAATGGATTTTCATTGAGTCAACCACATTATGTTGATAAAATATTGGAAAAGTTTGATTGTCATGATGAATTACCTATGAAAACTTCCTATGATCCTAGTATTCATTTGAAAAAGAACCAATGTTCTAGTGTTTCACAAGAATAATATGATAAAATAATAGGTAGTGCGATGTTCATCATAAACTGCACTAGAATTGATGTTGTGTATGCTGTGAGCCGACTAAGTCAATATACTCACAACCCAGATAGAGATCATTGGACTTCATTTCATCATTTTCTTAGATGCCTTAAGGGTATTAAGGATAGGTGTTTGCATTTTTATAAATTTCATATTGTGTTAGAAGGATTTACTGATGCTAATTGAATTTTAGATAACAATGAGGTCATTTCTACCAGTGGATATGTTTTTACACTGGGAGGAGTTGTATCATGGAAGTCTATTAAGTAGACTTGTATTTCTCAATCTATGATGGAGGCTGAGTCGATTCCCCTTGAGTTAGCTGGTCAAGAGGCAGAATGGTTGAGGAACCTGTTGGCTGATGTGTCATTGTGGAGGAAATATAATGTATAGGTTTCCTTGCATTGTGATTCACAGGTAGCTATTTATGTTGCCAAGAACAGTGTGTATGATGGTAAAAGGAGACACATTCGTGTGAGACACAATTCTATAAGGGAACTGTTGAGGAATGGTGCGATCTCCTTAGAGTTTTTTGGATAAGAGAGAAATCTATCAGATCCTCTTATGAAGGGTCTAATGAGGAGTGTTATCCGTGAATAGTCGAGGGAGATGGGGCTTAAGCCTTTGATTTGAGGAAAGTATGGTGGATACCACTTGTGGCCAAACAAAGCCATATGATTACTCTATTACACTACATTCATATCCCTATGGCTTGTGGTAGTGCTATGTGGACAAGTCGAGCTTAGACTCTTAATGAGTTCATAGCCCTATTCTTAGGTGGTCCTAGTGAGACGGATTTGATGAACTCACCGTTTGATATATATGAGGTTGAGTATCCTTATACTCTTAATAAATCCATAGCCAAGTATAGTGGTGCTTGAGAGACACACTTGATGGATTCACCTAAATGAGTGTAAAGGTGGAGATACCTTTTATAAAAGACTAAGTCTGCATTTTTAAAGCACTCATGAATATCTGAGGTGTGCTCATGGCTGTTAAAAGTACTTAATTATTTATTATTCCAAAAATTGCAGAATTATAGGTTAGACATGTGTTGTGGGGGTCTCAATCATTGTCAAGGTAGTTCAAGACTCGTTCACTTCCTAGAGACGATCGTTGCCTCACTTCACTACGTATCAATTCAATCCTTCTGACATGGATACTTAAGTGTTATTGCTTATTTGCCCAATTTTTGTTTTGTTTTGTTTTGTCCTTGGTGGGGAATTGTTGGACAATGGAAAAATAACTAGTATGTTTGCTCTTGTTGTGGGTTTTTTCTTGTTCCACATTGGTGGGAAGGAAGAATTATTTTCAATTTATATATCATTCTACGCATATTGGTGTTTGAGTTATTTATATGGGTTGTTTTGTAGTGATTGTGGGTTGGACCCAATACCACACACGCTCACGTCTGCTACCATCTTTTGGCAGGTCAAGCCGGGTCAGGCGGGGCTTAATTGAGTGGGTGAGTGTAGGCTTGAGCACCCAACATTCTTTTTAATGAAAATTTATTCTATTTTTAATCTTTTTCTTTTTAATCAATCTTCATTAATAGTTACGCTTTTATTGCACCATTTTTTATTAACTCTTTCCCACTTTAAACACATCAATGCACACTTGTATTGTGTCGTTGGGGGACCGATTCAAAAGGAATCTGTAGACTTGGGTAGGTTTTTTTTGTACTCTATATATACTGAGGTATTTTACTTGATAAAATACATAGTACAACTGAGCAATCTTTCTAATATTTCTTTATCTATTTGCGACTGCATTTACTAGGTAAAGTTCTTTGATTTTTATATTCTTCAATATCGAGTGTACAAGATCATAGGGTAGTTGTGTTAACCTTGGGGGCAAACCGGCATTACAGGATTAAACCGTAGGTCCTTCCGTAATTTGCTTCAGTGTAACATTTCATTCGCAGCACAACAACGTCTTTCGATAAGTTTTTTCTTGCAACTTAATTTCGATTCTTATATTTATCTTCTAATTACTATTACTACGTATATATTTTTCTACAATATTTGTACTCACCAAGTTAGAAACTTCACTTTCATGCCGAAGAACGTATCATTTATTGGTTACATATTTACAATGACAGAGTTAGTTAGGAGTATATGGGGTCGCTTGATTATATGTAATTTTATAGTATATAGTATATATAAGCATTCCTTTTATATAAAGTTCAACCTCATGTGATTTTATAATAAATAATATATACTAGCATTTATTTAAATATAAAGTTATCATGGTGCATCAATGACTCTTTGTCAAGTATTTTAGTCGATGGGTCACGCACTTGAATTTTATTTAAAGTACCGTCGAGCTTATTTTACTTAAATACTAAAATAATTTTTAATATTTTGCTCCACTTCTTATATAGTTTCACATTAGTAGGTTTTTGGCTCTCGTATAACCATATATTGCAAGATCTTTTTTCCTTTTGTGGAATTTCACAACCTTTCTATTCACCCTTTGTTACTAAATTTTACAAAATTAATTTTTCTTGCTATTTTTTTTCTTTTATTATAAAACTGTGTAAATATATATATATAGATTTAGGTTCTTGTACAAACCATTACTTAAAATACAAATATAAGAACCTTTAATTACCATTAGATCTAGAAGATTGAAGGGTCAAGATTAAAATAAATTTAAGTTAGTTATTTACTAAATCTTGACCATTGATCAAATACTAATCTAATGGTTATGATTGGTTCCTACAAATGTATTTTAAAAATAGTGTGTATAGGACATTCACCCTATATATATGTATATATATATATATATATTTGTCATTTTACTGCCATATATTGTAGAGTAACTCTTTATTCTTTAGTTGATGAGTGTGTGCATATGTACATTGATATATATATATATATATCTCCACGAATAATTAGGCCATGTAACTAATTTTAAAAATAAAAAGTCTTGACAATGATAATAATATAATAATTAAGCATAATATTAAATATAGAATTTAATTATTATTGTTATTGTCAACTATATATATATGTATATATTTATAGTTATTAAGATCCCGTCAATTTATAACTATATATATATCGACGCAGAGTCAATCCCTGCGAGCCACTCGCGTACCCCCCACGGCCCCAACCCAACAAATATAAGTTAAAGGTCGACGCACCAAACAAAGTGCATAAAAACACGTGCGCCTATAAAAGGGCTGGAAGACAAAGGTAATAAAACTATCTCTATAAGAGTTTCATCCCACGGCTGCAACTGAGATGATTGAGCACACAGGTCAAAACATCATGATGTTCAGTGAAATCTAATATATATATATAAATACACCGTCCTCTACACGAAATATTGAAAGAGATCATGCATGAAAATTTTTTATGCTCTATTTGATTCATAAAAAATTATAAAGAAAAGAAAAAAATAATAAGAAAAATAATTTTTTGTGTTTGGTTTACATGATATAATAAAATTGAAAAAGAAGATGGTATAAAATTAATAAAGATTAATTATATATATAATTTTCTTTAAAAAAAATTTAAAGGAAAGTATTTTCATTTTTTTTTCTTAAACTTTTTTAGAATTAAATATTGCATAGTATTTTCAATAATGATGGAGATAAAACAATGTGATTATCTGCTACTCCTATTTACTAATGAAAATGGAAATATAATGTAAATTAATTATTATTTTCTTATGGATTTTGGATATATTCTTATGAGTTTTTTTTTTTGTATAAAAAGAATTACTCTAAACTCTAACAAAGACTTTCTTTTCATTTCGGTCCATATAGGAAATCAATAATGTCCGTTGTTGCCCTAGTCTCGGCCAATCCAAACTTTGGCTAGATGATACCCTGTTCGACTTCACATGGGGTGTTGATCCAAGTTTGCCGTACGTCCGACGGCAATTTCACAAATACACCGTTTCCCTGTGTGGCAATTAACCTCCGCGGCTCATCCGCGTCTTTATTATTGAACTCTGGCATGCCTCCTTCATTGGCGTTACATCCAATTATACGGCCTTTTAATTAAGATTATAGTAGTATTATAAAGTTTGCAAAACGCTCTTTACGGCCCGGTGGTTCATGGTTCTTCCTCCCTATCAAGTTTATGGCTTGGGATTGAGTCGCGCCTCCAGCATACATGGTGGTTTCCCTCCTCCCCCTAGCTCCACTTGTCTAATATGTAAGTATCCGTTGCAACAAATCATACAATCAACACCCATAGCAAAACATGAACCCTTCTAAACTCCAGGATCGTCGACAAAACCCCCGAACAAAACCTATCAATATAGAAATCTGGATGAAGGCACCTGTGAGAGTCAACGCATGTAAAATAGATAACATATCCAAAATTCCCCACCCCCCAAAAAAATAAATAAAATGGAGCAATTCTAGGACAAAGACATAGGCAACACTCTGTCATGCTGATTAAAAATACTCCAAAACGCTTGCATAACAACAATTAATCTTTCATGTTTAACACCCTTCCTGGACGAATTTTACATCATATCACACATAGACTTCCGTAAACCAATCCACACTACGCTTGTCATGGGACGGGTTTGTGATCGATTAGAGGTGGGTCTAGTTTGGTTCAGTGGTGGTCAAGTTAGATCATGGTTTCTCTAGTTTTTGTTGGACGGCCTACGAGTCTTAAAAAAATAATATGTATGAATTCTTTAGTTGACTATTTTTAATACATTTTACAAGTAAAAGAATAATTATAACAAAAGAAAAATATATTAGACAATCATAAGCTTTTTCAAAATATCCAATACTGCAATGAATTTTTGAGAATTCACACTATAATATCCGGTTTATGGATTATCTCACTAGATTATTATCTGGTAGCTTATATCACCGATTGCTTTGATAATCTGTCAATAAGTACTAATAAAAAAAAAGGAGTAAACAAAATGGCCATAATACCCTTATGTGCATTTTATCACTTTCCCTCACACCATACCAACACCCTTATGTCCTTCCTCCTCCTCCTCACACCAATGCCCCTTGAGCATTCCCAATCCACTATACACATTCGATTTTCTCCACATCAATCAATCGGCACAAGCACCATAACCCACTTTCTGTTAGGCTATGAGCCCCTTCCTATGTGGAAAAACTCATATTTTATTTATTTTATTTATGGGGGTAGCTCAAAGGGTCTTAGCTCATTTATTGTGTGGCTTCCTTGAGAAGTCTTTTACTCTCAGCTTTATTAAGGAGTATTGAGAGAATTCAAAAGGCCATCAAACACCAAAACCGGAAGGGCAAAGGTTTTTACAAAGTGCAGTTCTGGACGTTTTTCTTATGCGCAGTCTTCATTAAGTGCTCTGATCGAAGTTCAAACGTGCTCTGATTTAGCTGAAATTTGGACAGAACCTTTGGAATATCTGGTTCTTCAAATCCAACGTTC
Organism: Tamarix austromongolica; assembly: GCA_039764185.1. Classification (NCBI taxonomy): domain Eukaryota; kingdom Viridiplantae; phylum Streptophyta; class Magnoliopsida; order Caryophyllales; family Tamaricaceae; genus Tamarix; species Tamarix austromongolica. The sequence goes on along the minus strand of CM077816.1, from coordinate 104,013,458 downwards.
GGTTTGTCTATTACTACTCTATTTTGTAAAATATTGCCACTGTACCGATCCCCTATTTTCCGGTGACGAAACCTCATCATTTTTATTGGTTTAGTTGTTTGTTCGTTAATAAGAATTTGGTGGGTTGTATACCCTATAGGTGCTCATTCTAAGGAGATTGTTAAAATCATCTTTGATTATAGTGGAGCAAGTTTCTGGACTAAGTCCCGTGGGTTTTACCTCTTTCACTTTTAGGGTTTCCCACGCAAAAATTCTTGTGTCTCTCTTTTATTTGTTTGCTTGAGCATTTGCACTTATTTACTTGCCGATTTGATATCATTGTGGATTATTATCTTTTTGTGGTTGACACCATCTACTTAGTGTTGGGTAATTGTTAATACTTAGGAATCCCTTGTTTTTCCCATCAACTGGTATCAAAGCCTGGTTGTGATTTGTGGTTGTTTGTTTGTGTAAGCTATGGAATCATCTACTGTCAACAATAGTAGGATGGTTAGTTTGAATGGCCCTAATTATCATCTATGGAGGGGAAAGATGAAGGACTTGTTGTATGTCAAGAGTTGGCACTTACCTGTGTTTAGTAAGACCAAACACATTGATAAAGAGGATGATATATGGGCATTTGAGTATGAGTAGGTTTGTGCTTATATTTGTCAATGGGTAGATGACAATGTTTTCAACCACATTAACAATGAAACAAATGCAAAGAGTTTGTGGGACAAAATTGAATCTTTGTATGCTAGTAAATCTGGTAATAACAAGCTGTTTTTAATCAAAAAATTGATGGGTTTGAAGTACAAAGAAGGTGCTGCTACGTCTGATCATTTGAATAATTTTGAGAGTGTTATTCACCAACTTTATTCTATGGAGATTAAATTTGATGATGAAGTACAAGGACTTTTATTGCTTGGTACTCTACCTGATACTTGGGATACTCTTCGTATGACTATGTGTAATATAGCTCCTAATGGCAATATTACTTTATATATTGCTAAGGTTGGTGTTTTGAATGAGGAAATAAGAAAGAAGTCTCAAGGTTCATATTCAAAATCAGAAGAGACATTGGTTGCCGAGAATAGGGGAGAAGTAAGAGCAAGGGTCCAAGTGACAGAGGCAAGAGTAGAAGCAAGTCCAGAGGTAGGTACAAAAACATGCAGTGCCATTATTGTAATAAGATGGGTCATATCCAGAAATTTTTCTACAAGTGAAAAATGGATAACAAGCAAGGAAACAACAACAACAACAACAACAAAAAGAAGCATGGCAAGATTCAAGATAATGAGAAGGGTAATAATGATCGTACTGCTGCCGTCACTACTGATGATCTTCTAGTTGTTTATGATGATAATTTGGTGAATCTTGCTAGTCATGAGTCAAGTTGGGTTGTTGACAGTGGTGCCTCTTTACATGTTACATCTAGGATGGATTTCTTCACCTCTTATACTCCTGGTGACTATGGGGTATTGAAAATGGGTAATGATGGTTTTTCAAAAGTTGTAGGCACTGGTGATGTTTGCTTGGTGACTGACAATGGAGTAAGGTTACTTCTCAAGAATGTCAGACATGCTCCTAATATGCGCTTGAATTTGATTTCCACAGGTAAGCTTGATGATGATGGTTTCTGCAACACCTTTAGTGAAGGACAATGGAAGCTCACCAAAGGTGCCTTGGTGGTAGCTCATGGTAAGAAACACTCAAGTCTCTATGTTATGCATGCTTCTATTGGAAAGGATATTGTCAATGTTGCAGAGCATGACCCTGGTACATTATGGCATAGAAGGCTCGGTCATATAAGTGAGAAAGGCCTAAACTATTTGGCTAAGAAGAATTTGCTATCTGGTGTGAAGAGTGCAAAGTTGGAAAGATGTTCTCATTGCATGATTGGTAAGCAAACCAGAGTCTCTTTCAAGACTCAACCTCCATCAAGAAATCTAGGTTTGCTTGAGTTAGTTCATTCTGACGTTTGTGGTTTGAAAGTAAGATCTCTTGGTGGTGCACTTTATTTTGTTACCTTCATTGATGAGTGTTTTAGAAAACTCTGGGTTTATGTTTTGAAATCCAAAGATGAAGTATTTGGTGTCTTCAAGCAATTTCATGCTATGGTTGAAAGACAGTCTGAGAGAAAACTCAAATGCTTGCGTTCTGACAATGGAGGTGAATATATTGGACCACTGGATGATTATTGCAAAGCACAAGGTATACGACATTAGAGAACTCCAAAGAAAACTCCTCAGTTGAATGTGTAGCAGAACTGATGAATAGAACCTTGGTCGAGAGGGTCCTTTGTTTGCTCTCAAATGCAAAACTGCCCAAAAGCTTATGGGGTGTGGCTTTATATACAGCTGCTCATGTGATCAATCTTTCTCCTTGTGTTTCCTTGCAAGGGGATGTTCCAAAAAAGGTTTGGTTTGGCAATGAGCCTTCTTATGATCACTTGCGCGTGTTTGGATGCAAGGATTATGTGCATGTGCCAAGAGAGGAAAGATCAAAGCTTGAATCCAAGACCCGCCAATGCATTTTTCTTGGATATGGTGAAGATGAGATGGGCTATAGGTTTTATGATCCAATTGAGAAGAAATTAGCTCAAAGTAGAGATGTTGTGTTTGTAGAAGATCAAACCATCACTGATATACCGAAAGAGAAGTTGTCTACAAATCCTAGCAGTAATAGCCATGGTGATTTGATTGATCTTGATTTGCCTCCAATGACACCTACTCCTACACCAGCACAAGATGATACTCAAGGAAATGATCATGAGATTGAGGCTCGAGATGACGATGAAGATAGAGATGGAGATGGAGATAATGTGCATGATGATAATGATACTGATGATGTGAATGATGATCATCAAGATAATCATGAGTTTCAACCAGCCCCTTTGAGAAGGTCTTCTCGACAGCCTCAACCATCAACCCGATACCCTCCAAGTCAATATATGTTGTTGACTGACGAGGGAGAACCTGAATGTTTTCAAGAAGCCATGGAGAGTGAAAACAAGCAATAGTGGCTTGAGGCAATGAAGGAGGAAATGAATTCTTTGCATACTAATCACACATATAACCTTGTCAAGTTGCCTAAGGGTAAGAAAGCTTTAAAGAATCAATGGATATACAAGTGGAAAATAGATGAGACTACTAAGAAGCCTCGACCGAAGGCTAGACTGGTTGTTAAGGGCTGCAATCAACGGAAAGGCATAGAATTCAATGAGATATTTGCACCAATTGTCAAGATGTCTTCGATTAGAGTGGTCTTGGGGCTAGGGGCAAGTCTTGACTTGGAAATTAAACAAATGGATGTCAAGACAACCTTCTTTCATGGTGACCTCAAGGAAGACATTTACATGGAGCAACCAAAGGGTTTCAAGGTGAAAGGTAAAGAAGATTATGTGTGCAAATGGATGAAGAGTTTATATGGCCTTAAGCAGGCTCCTCCACAGTGGTACCAAAAGTTTGAGTCTTTCATGGGGGAGCTTGGCTACAAGAAGACTTCTTCCGATCATTGTGTCTTCATAAAAAGGTTTACTGATGATGATTTTATAATCTTGCTTTTATATGTTGATGATATGCTCATTGTTGGCAAGAATATGGCGAGAATCACTCGGTTGAAGCAAGAGATGAGCAAAGTATTTGCAATGAAAGAGCTTAGGCCGACTAAGCAAATACTTGGTATGCAAATCACTCGTGACAGGAAGACAAGAAAGCTTTGGTTATCTCAAGAAGCATACATCCAAAAAGTTCTTGAACGTTTCAACATGGACAAAGCCAAGCCTGTAAGTACCCCTCTTGATATGCAATTTAAGTTGAGTTCAAGTTAATGTCCTTCTACCATCGAAGAGGAAAATGTTATGGTGAGTGTTCTTTATGCCTCGGCAGTAGGTAGCTTGATGTATGCAATGGTTTGTACAAGACCAGATTTAGCTCATGCTGTTGGTTTAGTCAGCAGATTTCTCTCTAATCCTGGCAAAGAGCATTGGAATGTTGTGAAATGGATCATGAGATATCTTAGAGGTTCTGCTAATATGAAACTGTGTTTTGGAAATGGGAAAGCTGAGCTAGCTGGGTGTTCTGATTCTGATATGGCTGGTGATATTGATTCAAGAAATTCTACTTCGGGTTATTTGATCACCTTTGCAGGGGGAGTTGTTGCTTGGTAATCACAACTACAGAAATGTGTTGCATTATCTACAACTGAATTAGAGTTCATTGCAACAACGGAAATATGTAAGGAGTTGTTATGGATGAAGCGTTTCTTTCGAGAGTTGGGGTTCAATCAAAAGAGGTATGTCTTGTATTATGACAGCCAAAGTGCAATTCATCTTGCAAAGAACCCAACCTTCCATGCTAAGTCCAAACACATTGATGTGAGATACCATTGGATTCGAGATGTTCTTGATGCGAAGTTTCTTGAGTTGGAGAAAATTTATACTGATGACAATGGCTCGGACATGATAACAAAGGCATTAACAAAGGGAAATTTTGAGACTTGTCGTTCCATCGCCGGGATGGCGACCACTTCCACATAGTTGGGAGGGGGAGATTTGTTGGGCTATGAGTCCCTTCCTATGTGGAAAAACTCATATTTTATTTATTTTATTTATAGGGGTAGCTCAAAGGGTCTTGGCTCATTTATTATGTGGCTTCCTTGAGAAGTCTTTTACTCTCAACTTTATTAAGGAGTATTGAGAGAATTCAAAAGGCCATCAAACACCAAAACCGGAAGGGAAAAGGTTTTTACAAAGTCCAGTTCTGGACGTTTTTCTCATAAGCAGTCTTCATCAAGTGCTCCGATCGAAGGTCAAAAGTGCTCCGATTCATCTGAAATTTCGAAAGTACCTTTGGGACATCTGGTTCTTCAAATCCAACTGTCGGTTTGTCTATTACTGCTCTATTTTGTGAGATATTGCCACTATACCGAGCCCCTGTTTTTTGGTGACAAAACCTCAATCATTTTTATTGGTTTAGTTGTTTGTTGGTTGATAAGAATTTGGTGGGTTGTGTACCCTTTAGGTGTTCATTGTAAGGAGATTGTTAAAATCATCTTTGATTATAGTGGAGCAAGTTTTTAAACTAGTTGTTAAAATCATCTTTGATTATAGTGGAGCAAGTTTTTGGACTAGGTCCCGTGGGTTTTACCTCTTTCACTTTGAGGGTTTCCCACGTAAAAATTCTTGTGTCTCTCTTTTATTTGTTTGCTTGAGCATTTGCACTTATTTACTTGCTGATTTGATATTATTCCAGTGGTTCATGGTCCTTCCTCCCTATCAAGTTTATGGCTTGGGATTGAATTACGCCTCCAGCATACATGGTGGTTTCCCTCCTCCCCTAGCTCCACTTGTCTAATATATAAATATCTGTTGTAACAAATCATACAAACAACACCCATAGCAAAACATGAACCCTTCCAAACTCCAGGATCATCAACAAAACCCCCGAACAAAACTTATCAATATAGAAATCTGGATGAAGGCACCTGTGAGAGTCAACACAGGTAAAATAGATAACATATCCAAAATCCCCCACCCCCAAAAAAAATAAATAAAATGGAGCAATACTAGGACAAAGAAATAGGCAACACTCTGTCGTGCTGATTAAAAATACTCCAAAACGGTTACATAACAACAATTAATCTTTCATGTTTAACACCCTTCCTGGACAAATTTTACATCATATCACACATAGACTTCCGTAAACCAATCCACACTACACTTGTCATGGGACGGGTTTGTGATGGATTAGAGGTGGTCTAGTTTGGTTAAGTGGTGGTCAAGTTAGATCATAGTTTCTCTAGTTTTTGTTGGACGACCTACGAGTCTTAAAAAACTTATATGTATCAATTCTTTAGTTGACTATTTTTAATACATTTTACAAGTAAAAGAATAATTTTAACAAAAGAAATATATATTAGACAGTCATAAGCTTTTTCAAAATATCCAATATTACAATGAATTTTTGAGAATTCATACTATAATCTCCGGGCTATAGATTCTCTCACTAGATTATCATCTGGTAGCTTCTATCACCGATTTCTTTGATAATCTGTCAATAAGTACTAATTAAAAAAAAGGAGTGAACAAAATGGCCATAATACCCTTACGTGCATTTTATCACTTTCCCTCACACCATACCAACACCCTTATGTCCTTCCTCCTTCTCCTCACACCAATGCCCCTTGAGCATTCCCAATCCACTACACGCATTCGATTTTCTCCACATCAATCGACACCAGCACCATAACCCACTTTCTCCCTCTTTTTCTCTACGCCATTTACTTTCGAACCTTCACTAAACATTAAAGCTACCAATATGTTTGCACCATCAATGGCGTATCCAATGACTATAGCAGTGCTAATCCTCATTGCCACCACAACTAATGCACCCTTCTCCTCCTCCACCACCATTCCAACACAACATCCCTACTCTCCCGTTCTCTCTTCTTCTCTTCCCACCTTTGTGTTTCCTTTAGTGGAAACAACACAATCATACAATCACACATTCAAAATTATATAGAGAATGACACAAAATCACTAGTGACTCTAATCTTAAATGATTGAGAAGCTTAAGCTTCACCAAATACATGGATATGCCAGATATGAGCAATTTTGCTCACCTTTCAATATTCATAATTTTGTAATTCATATATAATATTAGAAAATTTATTATTTTAGTCATATAAAACTAGAAACATTAATAAGATAGTACTAAAGTAAAATTTTAATACCTTTTACAAGAAATAAAATAAAATAAAATAATAGCATTAGGATAACTACGTATACTAATTTTAATACTACTTAGTGAATGTTTATCAAACAAATTTGTATAATTTATTACTTCATAAAATTTTTACTTCCAAATAGCATATTGAAATGGAACTAGTTTTTATTGGGCTATAGTATTTATCAAGTCATTATTTTCATTTAACATTATTTTTCATATAAAAATACTTTTAACTTAATACGAATTTGATGATCTTTTTTTAATAGTTTGATTCTACTTCTATGGGAAAAATGATTTTTTTTGTTTGTAGTTTTATACACCACAACTTTATCATTATTATTACTGTATACAAAAAATAATTAAAAATATTATTCTAAAAGTAATTATTAAATATAAGTCAACAAAGGAAAAATGATACCATCGTCAAATAAGGGTTATTTTATTATTCTTAATAGATGGATTAATAATAATTAGAATATGAAATTCCAATATTGTATTCAAAAATTAATATATGAGAATATTTAGTTGCAATTGTAGCGAATATCCAATCTAATGTATGACCGATATATCCAAAACTAGTATAAATCTTGAGTTTTTTTAATGTATTTTACTATATGCGGAGTATATTACATTGTATTTTGAAAATATTATATTATAGTCAGATATATGAAAGTATATTATCCTATACCAATATGTGGTGGAGTATATTATATTATAATTTTGGTATATTATACTCTATTCTGTAGTATATTATAATGTATTGTAATATATTTTCCAAATATGTGTCTAATTATAAATATAAGTATAATAGCATATTTTGGATACATCAAGTATCCAATCAAACTCTTTTAGATATTCAATTTACTTTAAGTGATGCCGAGTAATCCAACTTGATAGATATGGATATCTGATTTTGAAAACCTCTACCCATAGCTACCCACAATTCTTTTAAAGATGGACCCATTTTTAATAGAGTCCAAAATAAAAAAGGTAGATTCATAACCACAGACTTCTACAACTTAAGGCCATAATTGAGGTTATTTGGTCGGGTCAGGCGGATCACCTTTACTTTTACCAATATAAGAAAACGTTTCTAGAGATGCCTTTTTTTGTTGCTACAGCCCCAATCATCGTTGCTATGATTTTGTAGCAACAAACAAGATAATCATCACTATAATATTTCTAGCAAAAGCATGCGGTATCACAAAATTTGATTCTATCAACAAATAATTTTAAAATTAAGTTTATTTTTTTTAATTTAAAAAATTTATAGCGATGATAGATTGTTGTAACATCATTTTTCTACATATATGCATTTCATTTTTTTTAGTGTGTTAATTATAAATTATTGGACTGTATAGAGATGATGTGCCATAGCTCCAAACATTTAGTGCACCAACTATCTATAATTTTTATACAAAAAAAAATCTTTTAGTCACGATATGTCGTCACTACAGGTGTATATAATGATGAAAACTTTTTTAGGTCTCTTGCAATAATAATACAATTTTTTTTTTGTAAACATAAGAATATATAGATTAAAATTTATAAAATAAAAAATATATATATTAAAACATAATCACAAAGCATCAAATTTAAGTCTAATGTTTCATCCACCAAATATTTTACATGCTAAAAAACTGCCTGATATAATCTTATAAATTTGTCATCATTTTCTTTAGTTGGATTGTGTGAATGAGGTTGCTAAGGCTGAGGAGGCTAGGAAGGAAGTTGTGGCTATTGCTTAGGTCATGTAGGGATATACTACATTATACTATTAATGTGTCCATTCATATGATATGTCCTAGCATCATGGCTTCAGAACAACCCTAAATTTTCATCAATTCTAAAATCAAGCTAAGTAAGCGTAGATTAGAAAGTGTCAAACTCAGTCTGTGGAGGATGGATAGCAAATGAATCATTGGAAGAAGATGAGCCTGACACTAAGCATTTGGAACCTCTCTTAAACCATTAATGCTGACCAAGAAATGCACCCACTATTGCAATCATATTAACTGGGCATGGAGTTGTTCCAATTGAAGGGCCATTGTTTGAACCTACCTCCATTGCTTGACTTTGAGATTCCTACTTGCGATACCTAAAAATTTCTTCCTATTAAAAAGATTAAGTGTTATATAAGTAACTCACTTATAAAATAGTGATGTATAATGATAAAAATAAAATACTTACATAATGTTTTTTCAAACCTTTAAAGATCTACTCCCAGTTCTTCTGTGTAAATCTTTATAAGTATCGATCTCTAATCACAATTGTTGATTTTATGGATTATCCTTTCATTTTGGTAAAAAAAAATTAATGTTATTATAATAACATTACAACAAGTTATTGTCATACAAGTATAATTTTGTATACCTTTTCATATTGATATATGGAAATAGATCTAGACCCATCATTTCTAATACATTAACTATAAATTTGATTAAGATGATTAATTACAAATACACTACTTTTTACAATAACCTCATATAAATGAAAAGTTTCTAATCTTATACTTTAACACTTCATTTAAAATCAAATTATCATCATTTTTTAACAAGAACTATATATATATATTACATAACATAACAATTATGTGTTTATTATAGACTCTTGCAATCTATAAGGCGTATATGAATCAAATTCAAGTGGGGCACCATTAATTCACCTTTAAGGAAGATAAGAGGGAATATTTGAAGAGTTAGAGGACCACTGGTGTAATGTCAACTGAAGAACACTATGATGTTCAAGTTAATGACATAGATGAAACAATTTTTCATTGAAGAAATAGGGGTCCTTAGCCAAAGGTAGGGTTGTCGAGGAGCCAAGCTACTCACAAGTGGGCTTAGGACCGGTTGTTAAAAGCTAATCTCAACTCATTTGATTCATCAAATGATTTGAGCCTATGCTTTAGTTTTAGAGTTATTTGTTAAATGAGCTGAGCCTAAGACAAGGGTGTTTAGCTTGGCTAGGATAAAATCATTTACAACCCTAGCTGAAGGTGTTTGTAGGGATGTTGTTTAAGCATCAATGAGTAGAAAGGACTGAGAGTTAAGGAACCTAGTAGAAAGTTGCTCAATGCATATGGTAATATATGAATTTTTTTTATCCTTAACAAATACCTTCACTTTTTTTGTATTAGGGGTCTTACATCTTTGTTATTTATGGAGGTTATGGCGCATAATGAACCCTTGTATAAGGTGGGATAATACCACTATTATAGGTGACTAGTGAAATTTAGGAGATTTGGATCATTTTCAAATGCAATAGCAAACAACCATCATAGAATTTGTCATAGTGGACGTTGAGGTCATAATATTTGTTCATGATATTTTTATGTAGATTAAATCAGTAGAGCCCAAAGGTACTTCCTTGTGAAGTCTTGAACCACCTATTGTGTGCAGGCCTGACAAAGGGGCAGGATTTTTTTCCCATACAGCCAATCCCCTCACTCATTAAGTGGCATACCCTATCTTATAGAATGGGGAATGGATGACACAATGATGCTTCTAGCTAGTAGGATTGAGGGAGGCCTAATTAGGCCCATGTAAGATAAATTATGGCTTACCAAGTAGAATGAGATGTGCACACTCATTTCAATAAGTTATGGTCATCTTTATCTAATATTTCATTCAAAGGTCCCCCATTTTTAATATAGGAAGGATGAAATGGTGAAACTTGCATTGTGAGGATTTTAGGAAATAGTCTATCATTATTTTTGAGTGAGTTTTCCGACTCTCTTATTCATTGTCTTACTATTTTTCTCATACAAGAAATACCTAAATAGTGGTATGAAATTATTGTTGCGACATTAGAAAGAGAATTCAATTTAGCTCTTGAAGATCATAGTGTGCCTTCTGATAGTGCTAAGGTGGCAACCCTAGTAAATGCCCCTCTAGTAGAGGACATCATTGAGGGGATGGCCAGATCGACATTAGTGGTGCTCCCAATTTGTGTTGTCAGATAGGGAACTGTGATAGTTAAATTGGGGATAGTAATAGACAAACATAGGCCAGGCATCTAGTTTCATTGGAGGGGATGGTGAAGAGTTATAGAATAAGAATACTAAAAGGAAAAGGGATCATTTCATCTGTATTGTTGGTGGATGCAAACTTCCTAGCACTGATACAAAGTATTTATAGGTTCCCTTTTAACCTTCAAGTTAGGCCTTCCCATCTAGAGGAGAGGGTATATATGACCTTCGTAGGTTGGGTGTGCTTATATTAAGTATCCCTTCCAATATGGTTTGATAATTCTTTTTTTAGAATTAGTAGGGGAATTTTTGACCTATTTTAGGCTTTCACCTTCCCACTTAGTCCTCAACACTTGGAGAGTCCTATTGGGTTTGGTCCACTTAGGTGAGTTGATAGGCATGCCAATGGATTTGGAATTATTGATGTTATTACTTTAAGGTCTAGAATAAATCAGACAGGAGGGGTGTGAATTGATAAGTTGGACCATGAGAAAATAGTGTTAGCTCTGCCAACCAATGATTTCAATTGAAAGGATTTTTACTTCTTTGTGGACCGAAGAGGGATTCTCTTACAAATATCCTTTTGGAACATCCCCAAAAAATGGAGAACTTTTAATGAGTTCTATTTTATTTTTCTAGTTGTAATAACATCAACTAAAATTTAATTTTGTGTTTTTCTACAATTTCCCATAATAACTATAATAGAGGAATCCCCTCGGTTATCATCCAAGAGTAGATCACAAATCTCTTAGAAGTAACTGAGGAGTAGTGTATGGACATGCTATTGGGAGTGGGTGGTTTAAGTGATAACACAACCCTTAGTAGAGTTGTTTATCGTTAAGATATTATTTTGCATAGCCTTGTCGATATTTTCTATTTCATAGCCAAAGGTACTAGGATACCGACTATCATTTATGAAGCCTCTAACCTCGCAAGTAGGAGGCATGTAGCCTCCCATGAGGGACTTTCATGTCCTTGGGGTGTCTCGGTGTCAACCTCTACACTAAAGAAATAAGGGTCTTCTCACATCACAGAAGGCATAGTGCCTAATGTTAGAAACATCGAGGTTCGATAAAAGAATGTGATCATGGAGGATCCTCCCTTGATCTATATTGATCGGGAGGGTGACTCAAGGGAGAATGTGACACTATTTCAAATAAGGTAATTAACTAGAGAGATAAAGGGTACCTTAGAGGTGACTTGGGGTTCTTAGTGGGAGCTTATGTCTTCAAAGACCTACACACTTTTGGGGGTGGAATGGAGAGGTTAGTCCTCCAAGTGAATGAGCCCCAAATGGCGCAAATCTTAGGTGGGCATCATTTGGAGGAAGTTAGGCTTGAAAAATACCTATTAAGATTCAAGAACTCTATGATCCTTTATTTTTGGAATGTTGTTTATTATGTGCTTCATTCGAGTGCTGCTACTAATGAATCTCACAGGCAATGTAAAGAATCTTTTATGCTCTGAGGGTCATGGTGCCACTGGAAGGTGCTGTTTTTGAGCTATGATAAAAAATGGAAAATTTTTGAGAAGCCAAATTTTATCAATAGTTAGAGGAGTGGTGGCTCTAGAAGTTCAAGAGCTCTATGGAGTTCAAGGTAAATAGTTTGTAGAGTTATCAAGAGGGGTATTTGTCAACAACTAGCCAAGGATAGGGATTCCCTACAAGATAATTGAGCTTCTCAACAAACATCGAGGTTGATTTTGAATGGGATATTGGGCCCGGGACTCACACATGTGATACTTTTCCAACAAGGCTCATCACTATAAGATAAAGTTAGTTTTTGGTGCCATTAGGACCTAGCTCCACATAATTTTAGAGTGGGAGGATAGCCTGGAAATAACATGGGACAAGGTGTACCTCCAATAGGATTGGGGGCCATTCTATGAGAGGTAAGAGAGTGGCCTTGAAGGTGAGGTTTATACCATGGAAAGTCCTTCCATCACAAGATGGTGACAATGGAATGTATTGGTAAGATTAGGTGATGATATCTATGGCATGTGGGTTTTGTCACTTTTTGGCCATGTCTCATATGTAATGAAAGTATCTGCTATTTTTTTATACACGCCTCTTGTTTGTATTTAAGTAATTGTGTTTTAAAGGCGATAAATGTTTAATCTTTAGTTTTTTCACACACTTCAAATTAACATTCAAAATAGTGTGAGTGTGAGTAACCCTCCACTTCCCTTTGAAAATAAGGTCAGGAGGTTGAAAAATGTTTTCAAATTGCTATTTGAAAGTTGAAAGAGTAGTCCTCTACTTTCCTTCAAAAATAAAGGAAGGAGGTTATCCTATGTCATTTTTCATTGCGAGCAATCTACTCCCTTTTATATTGACAGGAGATCATTCTACATAGTGTCGGGTGGAGGTAATATACTGTACCAACCTCACAAAGTTGGGTTATTTTCAAACACTTTTTTCCCTTTTAGCTTGTTAAGTGTATGTGTGGTTTGGGTGTGCCTAGCCAATTGGGTTGGTGACATAGTTGGTGTAAATTTTGAGATTTGAGTGATTTTAATGACACATGAATTTGTTAAAAATGGTTTGTGTTGCTCAGCATGTGTATCGAAGTAACCATGTTATGATTGATAGGGTTCAATCAAGTGGTCATGTTGATAATGCTGGGGGCAGTCATATTTGATAAGGTTGGATTATGTTGGTCAATTGGAGCTTTAACGAAAATATTTAATGTGATTCTGTGATAAATTTTTGCATATATTAGTCCAATTGTTCTTTTTTATTGATCTAGATCATATTGTATAAGTATTTGGAGAAAATATGATCAAAATGAGATAAAAAAAAATTATCTAGAATAAAAAAGAAGCAAAATCTAGTGCTCAAAGTGTGTAATGGTGGAAAAATGTGCAAATTCAAGGATGATACAATCTGAATTTGGAAATGTACTAAATATGAAAGTTGTTGATCATTTTGTTATATTTTCAATTCATAAAAAATAAGCTCCATCGAAATTCTACCGAAGAAGTTGTTATCAAAATACCAAAAGCTATAAAAAAAGTAGCAAAGAGCAACACAGTCAGGTCGTGTTCACAAGCATGGTTGTGTCGACCCACATCGATGAAAAAAAAAGTGTGGGTTTTACTTTTAAAAGGAGCTTTAGAGAGTTGAAAAGTAAGACCATTTTTTGAGGCAGAAAAAGAGGGATCTAGGGTTTTTCATTCCCCCATCCATTCCCATCTCTTTTCCCCATTCTCATCCAATTTTGATTCACTTTTCAATTGCAATTGTAATTTGAATTAAAGGTTATTGATTAGAGTTTTTTCAAATTACAATTCCAAGGGTATTGTTTATCCTTTATTATTTATTTATATATATATATATATATATATATATATATATCTTTTGAATATGATGCATATCCTTGAGTTTGATATCTTATACTTTAATCAATTCATGAATTGTTAATTGCTCTTGTGCTAAGGAGAATGGAGAATTCCTTGATTATGATGCATTGAAATTTATCATTTATGCCCTTATTTGAATTTGTAATCATGTGAATTGTGTTTTGTAATGTCTTTAGTCAAAAGATTTATCAATTTTTGATAGTGGGAAATTCCATTGAGATCGAGACATAAAAGGGTTTGTAGATCTACATAACATATATTAAAAATTAATAGGTCGGGAAATTTTAATCTAATTTTTATAACAATAAGGATGGATAATTAAATTTACCGCTTGTTAACACAACCTGACAATGTTGCTCTCTGCTACTTTTTTTTAACAAATTTTGGTATTGTGGTCATAATTTATTTATTATAATTTCTATTGAACTGATTTTTTATGCATTATAGATCTAGATAAAAGATATAGAACTTTTATGTTTAGCACTTTTCTAAATTGATATTGCATAATGGATGAATTTGTAAGTTTTTCCACCCTTACACACTTTTAGCATCGTTTTTACTTCCATTTTGTTATAAATGTTGTGTTTTAGGTCCTTTTGATTCTATTTTCTCCAAATACATATAAAATATAATCAATAATAGTAAAAAAACAATTATAATGAAGTAGGAAAACTTTTATCGCGTATTCACTTTACATATTTTCATTAAAGCTCCAATTAAACAACATAATCCTTGCCTATCAATTTTTCCATGCTTGATCTTTTACTTGTTCTCAAGCGACCTAAAAATAAAAGAGCACATAAAAGAAGTGATTGGAAAAAATGGGATCCCTTTATCAGGAAAGATTGTTTAAGCATTCACATCACATCACACCAAACCAAATGAATCATTAAGAACCCAAAACTCATCATAATGTAAAACACAAATATTTTTAGGTGGAATACTTAGGAAAGAGTTGTAAACTCATTTTTGATTTTCTAGGTTAAATTCATGCAAAGAAAAACATACAATGACAACATGTTATGCAGATTATATGAAACCATGAGCTTAACTCATTGAAGACTCAAGTTTCAAATCGACAACATCACTTAAAGTACTGAGACACTCCTCTCTTATGTTTATTTACATGAATCTACTGCAAAGTTTCCCTCGATTCCTCACACTCATGAACATGATCACCCATATGCTTGTAATGCTTCTCAATTATCCACCACTATAAATACCTAGAGCAAACCAAAATCAAAATACCTTATTAAGGTTGTAACGGGGCTAAAGATTATAAGGTTAGGACGGAAATTTTTGGTATGTAAAGCTAAAAGTCTAGTACCAATGGAGTGTGGTCAATAACAGCTATACAAGACCTTTCCACTTTATTTAATAATTTTTTCTCTTTAATTTTTTTTTTATTTTGAAATAGTCCCAACGTCTTCAAGATGAGAAGCAAACCCAAAATCTTCATTCTTTCTTTTATTTTCTTTTCTGCTCCTTTTTTCCTTTTTTTTTCCATCCTACACAAACATTCACACTTTTCACACCTCACCCAAGCTTATCTTAAATCACACTCTAAACTATTTTATCCTATCTTATTCAATACCCTACTAGTTGCAAATTAAGGTAAGTATATGGAAAATTTTTACTGGTGTGGTTACATCAACAAAGCAGGCTAAAAGCTAAAAAGGGTTAGAAAAAGATAAAATAATAAGGTCAAGATAATTAGAAAATGTAAGTGTCATAAGAAAAGAATATTTGCCTCTAGTATCTTAATGTGTGACATAAGTCATATGTAATTTTGGAGAAAATCTTTGCAAGTTCTAGTTTAACAACTCATGTCAAGATGATAACACACAAAAGAAAGATAATTAGACTATTTTTTATGAATCAGTCTTTTGGGCACAAAATCTCACAAGTTCAAAATAAAAATGCCAGCTTTAATCTTTTAAAACCTAGAAAAAGTTATCACATTAGTTACACTATAATGAACCACAAAAAAGTCTCAAAGCATTCATGACTCTCAATTTCACCAACACAGTTGCAATTCCTTCATAAGAGTGCCACAAAAACATTTTAAGTGCAAAAAAATAGTCATTTTAAAGAAATCTTTTAGGGGTCTTAACAAGGAAGGTCAAATCAATGCAACTTCATGCTAAAAAATATTCTATTATCATCAATGAAATATCATTTCCCAATTTTTTAAAAAAAAAAACTAAAAAACAAAATAAATGCTTAAATATAAACATAACACGGGAAGCAAGCAAAGCAAAATGTAACCATGCAACCAATATCTCCACTATGCTTAAAATTCACATTGTCCCCAATATGATGACAAGGTAAAATGGAATAGAGGAACTCACAAACCATGGTTAATTGGTGGGTGGTGGCGATGGAGGGTAAAGAGGGCCATGCTCCTAGGGGTGCATATATGGCAACACCAAGAAGATCTATCCATACCGAGTATTAATGGCGACAAAAATTCTTGGCATCATTATTCATTCTATAAAATCCCATCATTCTTGAGTTAATTACACTCCTACATCCATAAAAATTTATAGAGATCTGTGAGTTATTATACACGACAAAAAATAAAGAAGCAGAAGAAAAAATAAACAAAAATATAACTAAACAAAATCATAAACTTAGGTTGTCTCCCAAGAAGTTGTTAAAAGTTGCTATCTTGACTCCTTCATGACTCAACCAACACCAATTTATTGATGAGCCCTATATCGTTGAAGCTTTATTTTCTACACCATCTGTCTCAATTATTTTTTACAAGTGGCAGTAACAAATGCCAATACATTCATTGCTTTCCTTTTGTTCCTTGCATCTGGTAGGAACAGACATAGCACCTATATTATCAAGTGACTTTTCCTTCACTTAATTTTTTTAAGGAATCCTTAAAAGTTTCTCTTTAACATATTCCTTCACTACCTTAGCAAAGTAATCAATCCTATAGCAAACATCATTATTCAGGGGAATGTGCACATCGGCAAATAAATCAAAGTGCACCTTCACATCCCCAATACTAAGAGAGAAGTTTCCTTCTTTTTTTTCACATCAATTATTGCACCAACTGTAGCAAGGAAAGGTCTCCTGAAGATCAAAGGTACCTCACGATCCTCTTCCATATCTAAAACAATAAAATCCATCGGGAAGATGAACTTCTAAACCTTTACTAGCACATCTTCAATGACACTACATAGACACTTGATTGATCAATCCTCTAGTTGGAGAGATATGATGGTTCCCTTTGGTTCACAAAATCCAAGCTTCTTAAAAATGAAAAAGGGTATGAGGTTAATGCTTGCACCAAGATTTTGAAGAACTTTATCAAAATTTAAACTACTAATATCACAATGAATAGTAAAACTCCCTTTATCCTTTAGCTTAGATGGTAGTTTATTTTGGAGTACAAAAAAATATTCCTCATTCAATTGAACCATCTCACAATCTTCTAATTTACTTTTGTGAGCTAAAATTTCCTCCAAAATTTTAGAAAAACTAGGCATGTAAGTCAAAGTATGAGCAAAAGGGATATTAATATATAGTTTATTAAAAAATTCAGGAAAATTGGAAATTTGAGTGTCCAATTTTTGCTGCTTCAACCTTTAAGGAAAACGAATTCGAGGTTGATAATATTTTACCTCATTTTTGGAACCCTCACGAGATGTGGAGTCTTTACCTACATCATTAGGGTAATTAGAATTTTCAATGGGTTGATGAGCATCCATCTTTTCCCTACCATTCTCTTCTAAGGTTGGAGATGGTACATTTGGAAGCTCTTTACCACTTCTTAATGTGATTACCTTTGCATTCTCTTGTGGGTTCTTCTTCATATTGCTAGGCAAAGTTCCTTGAGGTTAGTGCTGATTTGAAGTGGGTGTCTAATAGTGTGTATAGTGATGTTTTTGGTGGATGCCATCACTCAAAGACTATAGTGATTGTTGTTCACACTGCTTACTAGTGGCTAGAATGGAAGAGAGATTAGATAAATGAGTGAGGAGGTTCTTAGGATTTGACTATGCTCATTGTGCTACTCCAACTTTGCTTTGTTGGTGGTTGTTAGATCTTTGAAGGTGTAACACCCCTCCCCTACACTAGCCTCTCGTAGTTACCTAGAGTACTTTTGAGATTTATAATTGGCCTCTTAGATTAACAATAGTGCTTTCAACTATGTTTTTCTTTTATCAACTCACACATATCCTAACAAACATCCAGAAAGGTCACCCATTATTGGAACTTGGTATCCTAGAGGTGGTTTTATTTGACTTGGAGCTTAAATTGTGTTATGATTTCTCCACGAAAAATTTAGGTGATTCCTCTAACCAATATTGTGAGTGTTGGAGTAAGGGTTGTTGTTGGACCAATTTAAAACAAAATTAGCTTGCTCTAATGGTTGACATAAAGGATTACCCACTTGGAATTTGGTACTAGTGTAAGGTCATGTACATAAATCACATGTAATCATTGGAAGCTACATTTTACCCTTACTCAAGTTAGCAACTTGTTTGGATAACAAATCTTGTTGAGCAGAAACAAAAATCATGGAATCAATAGAGTGAATTTCAACACTCTTTATAGGTGATCTACTAGCCTACCACTAATGATTGTTGGCAGCTAACTCTTTAATAAAAGTATAGGCATCTTTAGGGGTTATGTTCATGATTTTCCAACCCTATGGGTTCATCTATAATAGAATGATTAGTACAAGTAAGACCATTATAAAATGTTTGAACCAGTAACTAAGTCACTAAACCATAGTGAAGACACTTCTTAAGCAATTATTTAAATATTTCCTAGGTTTCATATATAGATTCTTGATTATACTACATGAAAGTAGTTATATCATTCCTCATCTTAATAGTTTTAGATGGTGGGAAAAATTTAGCAAGAAATTATCTATCCATCTTATTCCATGTAGTAATGGAAATCACAGGTAAAGAATATAGGGAAATCTTATCTTTGTCCATTAAAGAGAAGGGAAAAATTCTAAGTCTTATGACATAATGAAAGACACCACTCTATTTAAATGTATCACAGATCCCATAAAAGTAAGCTATATGTGAATTAGCATCATCATTAGGAAAACCTAAAAATTATACTGTAATGTGGATCATCTGAATAATGGTAGGTTGGATCTCAAAAAAAATTTCTTGGACATTTGATCTCCTAATTCTAGAAGCTTCATCTTCAATGTTTGGGGCATCTTATTCTCAAAGTAACATTTCCACTAGAACTTGTACTTAAGGAGGGTTAGCATCTAGTTGTGGTGGAGGATTTTGGCCAAGTAAAATAACTTGTCCTGGTGCTGGAGCATGTTGATTCCATCATTTTCTATCTAATACTCTTTTGAAATAAGCCCGAATAGACAATGGAAAGTCCTTTCAATCTTAGTATCAAATGACACTAGTCTACTCTCACTATCATAGGTCATGTACTAGAGTATGTGTACTCATATAGAAAGACACTCGATCCAAAATTAGAAAATGCAATAAAATTAAAAGCTAAATAAATAAAATAAAAAATGCCTAAATCATAGTTTTTTTTCATTATGATGTCACTCATTGCCTACTCCCCGGTAATGGTGCCAAAAACTTGATGTACTATAATTGTAAGTGTACGGTATTAATGTAGTACTCATAGGATCATCCCATAGAGACTAGGGTATGAGTATCAGACTAAGGATAGAATTTTTCTATGTTTAGACTATCAAAAAGCTTATTGGTGGAATTATTATAAAGATACAAAAGTTTTGATAAAAAGGAAACACTCAAGAATATAGAAATTCAAAAGATCAAAATAAAACTACAAAATACAATGGCTAAGGTTTTGCTTAAATCCCCCATATTATGAGAGGCTAAATAATCCTGTAGGTCCTTACCAAAAAATTATGCTTAATGTATCAAAAAGGATAAATATATTTACACTTTCTCAAGCTCCAATGACCTTTAAATGATTTGAAGCTCAACTATCTCCAATCTGGATTTATAATATTGTCAAAGTAGTAAATTCCATTATTCATCCTTATTGTTGTATAAATTAGATTAATGTCTCTCAACCTATTAATTTTTTAATCTTAATTTTGTTATGTAGATCTACTAACCATTTATCTCTCGATCTCAATGGAAGTTCCCAAAATGAAAAGTTGATTGTTCTTGTGACTAAGTTATTTAAGCAAAACATAATCCATACAGTTAAACATTTAAATTAGGACATACATGATAAAATTCAAGGCATTAGGATTGGAAAATTCTCCATTCGCCATATCTCAAGAGCAGTTAGCAATTCATGAATTGATTGAAGCATAAGATAGCAAAACCAAGGATATGCATCATATTCAAAAGATACATATATAAATATTAGATGATAAATAATACCATGAGAATTGTAATTCGAACACACTCTGATCAATCAACTTCACTTCATTTTACAATTACAATGGAAATGGTAATCAAAACTAGATGAGAATGGGGAAGATGGATAGGGAATGGAAAACCCTATATCGTTCTTTTGTGCCTCCAAAAATTATCTTACTTTTAACCTCTAAAATATCCTTTCTAAAGAAAAACCTATGCATTTTTTTCATCAGCATATGCCAACATGACGGTTCTTGTGAACAAGGGCCGGCCATGTCACTCTCCGCTACTTTTTTTATATATATTTTGGTATTTAGAACATATTTTATATGTTAGACCATTGATTGAGCTGATTTTTAATGCATTAAAAAAAATAAAAAAGATCTACAAATTTCATGTTGAGAACTTTTCCAAATTTATATTGTATCATGGTTGAATGTGTACATTTTTCCTCCCATACACACTTTGATTAGTTTTTTTGCTTCTATTTTGTTCTAAATGTTGCGTTTTAGCTTCTTTTGATCATAATTTCTCCAAATACCTATAAAATATGATTTAGAAAATTAAAAAAATAAAAATTAGATGAAAGTATGCAAAAATTATCATATAATGACATTAATTATTTTTATTAAAGCTCCAATAGACTGACATAATCTATACTTATTAGTATCACTAAAATCAAGGATTCACCAAAATGCTTCATATAGATAGATATAACTATTATTGTAATCCTAAGGGAATGTGGAGGTATATGATTAATGCACTGTATTGGTGCCATGTAGTTAAAATTATCATTACATGTTGTTTAGTATCTATCCTAATGAAACCATTGGGCCTATAAAAGGAGGGGTGATGTAGTGCATGTGTTCAAATCACTAACTTGATCTTTACATATAAGTTTTTTTTTTAAAAAACTTTTTTTTTCATGAACATGAATTTATGTTGATTAACCAGCTTTGCTAGAAAGAGTATGTGGGCGGATTTTGGCTCTATAATTGTAACACTCTAAATTTTACTAATAAATTTTTTTTTGTTTTAAAGTGTTAATAATGGAAGCAAAAACAAAGGTGTTACTACCACACTTGGTACAAGTCTGGTTTCCTCTACCTTTCTCATATCAAGTGCTAATGCTAAAATCATTGCTCCACTTACAATTAATAACATAATTATAGGGGGAAATAGAAAATGCAAAAAAAAATTTATTGTACTAAATAAATGCAACATGAGTGATTTTAAAAACTCATAAGAGAAAAAACAAGATGACACAAGTATCCAAATACAACCAAAATCAAATATGCCAAAAGACACAGAATATCTTTAGGCTCTCCATTCGAACTACCAACTTTTGACTAAACTCATAAGATGATCGGTATTGAGAAACCCTTTATTCTAAACCAAAATAAAAACCTAACATGAAACATATACAGACATCCAAGAATGCATGGTATAAAACATCAAAAATACATGAGTTAATTGAAATACGATAATTATTCATATAGCCGCATACTAATAAGGCCATATACATTTTTTACTCATTCATATGGAAAAAATTGAAACATATCAATAGGACATCCAAGAGATGCTCTTTGAAGTATAATTAGAAATAATATCAACCTAAAAACCAAGGCCATGACAACATATCACATATCTCATCATCAATACTAATAATTCTCACAATACAAGTAGGCTCACAAGTACAAACTAATAACAACTCATAGCATCACAAGTAGGCACAAAGGTTTCTACTGAACCATAGGTAGATGCAAAGGCTATAATTGAATAATAGGTAGACACAAAGGTTACTACCGAACCATAGATAGGCACAAAGGCTGTTACTGGCCAAATTCGATAATCTAATAATCCATCTATCAATTTAATTTTTATTTACTTGAGGAGAGATTAATTAATGTGGAGACACTAAGATACACCAGTTATACTGGGGCCCAAAGCAATATGGTATCCTATCGTCTATTAACCCAATGACACAAAGATACCCTGGTTGCAATAGTACACAAAGGTAACATAGTATCCTACTAACAAGGAAGCCTATTACATAAGTATGCATATCCCCTATTAGTACGTAGAACAAAATAGAGTAAGATATAGGGTCTACCTAGGGCACTTAGGAACACCAGCAAATATTAAAAATCAATCATGAGCTAAACCACGTCTTTAGGGTAGCGACCCTTAAACAACCACCATTTTTTACCTTGAGGTCTTTCACTTCAAGTATTAGTATTTTATTAAGATAACCATGAAATCGCATACAATTCACATAGATCTAATTGTCATACGTTAGCCATTTTACTCATTTTACTTATTCCAAGAAAACCATAACTAAGATCATTACCAAGGTCAATCATAAATATATCATAAGGCCATCACATGATCAATTATTCACTTTCGGTACAATAATAGTTGAATTGATTTTCATATAGATAAATTATTAGATAAGCCAAATGACTGTTTTGTCCTTATTCAAGATTTTGCATATAAAACTCTAAACATGAGTTCCCATTACATCCATGATCACATAGTCTCATGCTTAGCAACATACAATACACATTGGACATGCTTGTCAGAATAAATACCATATCACATATAAAATGACCAAATTGTCCCTAGGGAACACATTCATAGTTATTATTCCATAAATTTATCTAAGCATGCACATCCTATCCTTTTTCCACATATATGTGAAAAGTAATCATAAAAGATCCTTTTTTTACCATAATTTTGTACCCAAAATATTTTACATATGATAACATACTCTTTTTACAAATTTTCATGGTATAATAATCATTACATAATTATAAGATAATGATTCATGCTTAACATATTTCACACACAAAACCCTAGCATGCTATCATGCAAAATATTCCATTTTAACAAGGCATAAAAGTTACCATATCTCAACATACTTAACATAGTTTATACATCAAAATATTAATGTGCTATCATGTAAAATTTATTATTTTAGTAAGGTATAAAAGTTACCATATAGTAATATACTTAACATAGTTTATACATTAAAATCTTAATGTGTTATCATGCAAAAGTTATCATTTTATTAAGGTATAAAAGTTACCATATAGCAATATACTTAACATAATTTATACATCAAAATCATAATGTGGTGTCATACAAATTTATCATTTTAGTAAGGTATAGAAGTTGTGATCCAACAAAATACTATAAGGTCTCACTAATTAAACTTTGTACCCAAATATAATACCTAAATTATCAAATTAATATTTTTTTTTTAAAAAATAACAATTCTAATAATAAAATATTTATTTTATAAAATTACCAAAAGGTCAGTCATAAAAATATACAAAGGCGATTTTAGACTTAATTATTCACTTGTGGGTGTATGAGGCCAAAAATGACCAAAATGCCCCTAAATTTAAATTTACCACATTAACATCTTCTTTAATTACTAAATTCATTTTATGTGTAGGTTTTTCATGAAAACGTTAAAACATAATAATTAAACCAATTTATCATGTAGATAAATTATCAGATAAATGACTAATTTGCCATTATTCAAGATTTTGCATATAAAACACTAGCATGCATATCTGTATTATCCATGATCACATAATATCATGTTTACAATATATAATATACATTAGACATGTTAGTTATGTTAAAAATTAGAATACATATAAAATGACCAAATTGCCCTTAGGACACACATCTATGATTATTATTCCATAAATAGATTTAAGCATACTCATCTTATTTTTTTTTTCACGTACATGTCATGCATAATCATGAAAGATCATTTTTACTTATTTTTTCCCAAAAATATTTTACATAAGATAGCATTATTATTTTTTTCAAGATTTTCAAGATATAACAGATAACACATAATTATAATATAACAATTCATGCTTAACATTTTTCAGACGCAAAAAACGTAATGTGCTATCATGTAAAATTTACCATTTTAATAGAGTATTAAATTTATCCAAATTATAGAAAAAATGCAAAAATAGTGGTATAATACTAAATACTACGAGATCCATCTAATCAACTTCCGTACCAAAAAATAATACTAAAATACCATAATAATATTTCAAATAAAATAATAATAATAATAATAAAATATTTATTTTTCTAAAATTATCAAAATACCCTTACATATATATAATAATACCAAACTTATCTTAAGAATAAAACAAACTCACTCTGCATGCACAGCGTGAGCCATGCACATGAAAGGGGGAAAGGGTGGAGCTGGCCGACTAGTTGTATGAGGTAGGGGGAGATGGTGGCAGCAGTGGTTGGTGCTATTCGGTGGAGATGGTGGTAGTGGCTTAGTGGGCTAGTGTAGGAAGGATAATGGTTGCAATGGTAGGTGGTGCAGGGAGGGAGTTAGCTGCGGCGAAGGGTGTAGTGGAGGTGTGGCCAGAAGGTAGAAGGATGGGAATGATAGAAAAGGTCATAAAGGAGAAGGAGGATGAGGAATAAGAGGAGGAGGAGGAGAAGAAGAAGGCTTGATGTGTTGGTTGGTGTCACAAGAAAATGGAGGGGTAGGAAGAAGAAGAGGAAGAATAAGGGTGGATGGTGTGTGTGCGTGTGGATGAAAAGGGTAGGGTAATGGGTGATGATGGTAACGGTTGTGGCTAGAAATGGTGAGACGTAGGATTGGTGGGTTGAGGTTCAACTGTGGTGAGTGGCTGGTGGTCAAGGGCTAGGGAGCTAAGGAAACGAGCAGGTTGGTGGTGGGTGCTAGGTGTTGTGTAAGCTGTGGTGGCTGGCTATGATAGGAGGCATCGAAATGGAGGGAGCAACAATAGCAGCAACTATCATTGCCCTCGGGGTTGCTATGAGAGAGTGAGCTTAAGGGTTGGGGAAGGGTTCAGAAAGAGCTACTGCATGAAGGAGAAGAAAGAAAAAAGGAAGAAAAAGATATAGATGACATGGAAGAGGAAGAAGAAGAAGAAGAAGAATAAGAACAAGAACTATAAGAAAGAAAGAAAGAAATAATAAGGGGAGGCTGGTTGTGGTGGTGTGTACACATAGGGGAAAATGCAGAGGGGGAGGAGTGTTTAGTCAAATGAAAATGAAAGGGTGAAAAGTTGGGGATATGAGTGTATATATGTATGTATGTATATGTATATATATATTATTGAGGATTTATTTGGTCTCAGATAGGAAAGGAGATGGCATGCTAGGGATATGGTTCACGTAGATGGGGAATAGGGGTATGATTCGGCAGAGGGTGAGGGATGTTTTGACAGGGGTATGGGTGTTGCGTGAGGGAAATAAAATACAAGGAAAGGTGGTTGGGGCAAAAGAGAATAACGAGGCACGCAAGGGTAATTTGGGGGTAGTAAAAATGCTAGGGTAGTTTTAGGAATATCTTATTATTTTAGTTTTAGGTTTAATTTGGATAGACTAGGGTAGCGGATAAAAATATATTGAGTAAAAATAATTAGGTTTAGAATAGGTCTAGCAGAAAAGAAAGAGGTAAAAATAATCAGAAAGAATGCTTAGGAATATATTTAGGTTACAAGGTAAAGATTATTAATAAAATAATTAGGCCAAGGTTTAATGGTTAGTTTTGGATAACAAGGCTAACACTTGAAAGCAAAGGTTACAGAATTTTAAGGTGTTACACTGTGCATCCTTAACCTGCACCACCGGCATAAGATCTTTCTTTTAAAATTTTATCCATTTTTCATTAAGGGTATTTTGGTAATTTTTCACTTAATAAATGTTATTATTTCATTATTTTAAATATTAATTTGGCTATTGTTGTATTATTTTTTTGGTAAAAAAGTTTTATTCATGAAGCCTAATAACTTTTAGCAAGTTACCCGTAATTTATGCTTTTGCTGGAAATCAAGTAATCTCTACTAAAATGTTCAGATATCGCATGATAATACATTTAGGTTTTGATGTATAAACTATGTATTAATTATATTCATTACATTGTAATTATTTGTCTAATAATGATATATAGTATGGGATTTGGTAGAATAAAGATGTTAACTTGTGGAAATTCTTATATGTACGAAATGTATGTTAAAATGGTTGAAATGATGGGAATGAATTATATATGTCATGTATGTACAATATGACAGGTTGAACATGCCTAGACGTATTTTTAACATAAATATTATTAGCATGCACCCTAGGGCTAATTAGGTCATTTAAACATATTGTGATATTTAACCTAATAAGAATGCTTAATATGTATCAATTATTGTTTAGTATGGAGATGACTAATTTGATGTTTAAAAAATGCATGTTTCAGCATGATTATGATTGTTGTTGTTGTTGTTGTTGTTGTTGTTGTTATTGTTGTTGTTGTTGTTGTTGTCGTTGTTGTTATATGTTATAGGAGTATTTTGGTTATTCTGCTTATATAATAATAATAATTATTATTATAATAATTCATAATATATATTATTTATTATTGAGCATGTGAAATTTTGGTTTGATATTCTAGAAATGCATGTTAGAGTTTTACGTATAGAATCATATATAAGGACAAAATGGTTATTTTGTGTGTTTAATAATTTATTTGCATGTTAAATGATTTAATTATTTTATTTATTATTTTATTGACTAGCTAATGAATAAAATGTAATTAATATTTAAAATGGATGATAATGTGGATATTTTAGCCTCAAGGACATTTTAGTCATTTTTTTCCTAAAGTGTCCAAGTGTGAAAAATTGAATCTAAGATGACCTTAGTATATTTTTAATGGTTGAACTTAGCATTGACATTGATCATTGTTGTCTCAGATATTTGGAAATGAATTAAAATGGTTAAATATGAAAATTTGATCTATGTGATTTTGTATTCACCTTAATAAAATACTAATACTTAAAGTGAAATACCTTGAGATCAGGAATGGTGGCCCTTTAGGATTTACTACCCTAAAGATGTGGTTTATCTCATAGTTGATTATGGATTTTGCTAGTGTACCTTAGCTCCCCGTCCAGGACCTATATCTTACTCTATTTAGCTCTAGAAACTTAATAGAGGGTTTGCATACTTATAGATTAATTGTCCTTGTTGGTAGGGTATTGTGCTACCTTCGTGTGCCAGTGTGATAAGGGTACCTTAGTGTCCATGAATTTACAGTTAGTTGGATACTATATTGCCTTGGTGCGCTGGTATGACTAGAGTACCTTAGTGTATTTTGGTTTGATATGATCTCCCCTCAAGCAAATAAAAATGAAAATAAATATTATTGGATCGAATAATTATTATTGGATTGAGATAACTATTCAATTGGTCAGTAGTATCCTACGCGTGTGTTTTGGTAATAACCTTTGTGCTTGCCCATGGTTCGGTAGCAGAATCCATACCTACCTATAGTTCAGTAGTAACATTCGTACCTACTTGTGGTTTGATAGTAGCCTTTGTAACTACTTATGGTTTTATAGCAGGCTCCATTCCCACCTGTAGTTTGATGGTAGCCTTTGTGCCAACATGTGTTTCAGTAGTAGCCTTCATGCCTAATTATGATTTGGTAGTAGCCTTTGAGCCCTACCTGTGATGTTATGATTCATTGGTATTGTGTCTTTGAGCTCTACATGTGGTATTATGGATATTATTGGTTTAATATTGTGAAGGTTATGATTGTTGTGTTGGGATCAATTCTAATCATTATTTCATATAGCATCTCTTGATTGCTTGGTTGGTAAGGTTTGATTATGTTCTATATGAGTTGGCATAAGCGGTATATGGCTTTTGATGATATATGTTTATCTAAAATGATTATCGTATTTTAATTGAGCATCACATATATATTTCAATATTTTATACCATGTATTCTTGTGATGCTTCCATGTGTTCCATGCAAACTTTTCATATTAGTTTTACATAATGAGTTACTCAGTACTGATGTACTGAAGGGGCCTTTTCATGGGCCCCAAATTATTTAGTGAGCAACAACATTTGTAGGTTAGCTTATGATATCAGTTAAATGCTAGTGCTTAGGTTAAGAGTATGGTTATCCAGTCTCTTACCTAGTATCTTATAATCTGGATGATTATGTACTCTAATATTCATATGTATTTCTTTTCACTAAATTTTGTAATCACTGACAGTTCATTTTATTTGGAGTGATGTTACTTTGTTTTGATTCTCTCTGCTCTAATTTTTATAATTATGTTATTAATTTAAGTGGAATAATATGTTTAGCCTTAGCGCTTGGTATGAGAATGGTAGAAGAAACTAGACTTGTACCAAGTGTGGTGGCCATATTCTTTTGTTCTAGCTTCAATAATTAATTATTTAAACAAAAAAAATTGGTTCATAAATTTTGGGGTGTTATAGTTACCATTTTTAGTGGAGTTGTAAATAAGACGAGTCGAGCCAAATACCCTTGAGATTGGGCTCAGCTCATTTAATTACACAAATGAGCCTAGCTGAGCACACAAGCTAAAGTCAAAATAATTAACTAAGCCACACTTTTTCGAGCTTGAGCTCAACTCTTTTAATAAACGAGCCCAAAAGTGAGGCTTGGATTCGGCTCATTTAACTAAACAAATGAGCTTAACCGAGCTTTTAACAAACCAAGTTTAGCCGAAAAATGAACTGGCTCAGGTCATTTACAGCCCTAATTGTTAGTGAAGAACTTGAGGCCCTAGTTGCATACATTTGTAGGGGTGGTGTTTAGGTAACATTGAATGGGAATGGTTGAGAGTTGGGGAACTTAATAGAAAGCTACTCATTGTATATGGTTATATATGGTAGTTTTCCCAGAATAACCTTTATGCCCTATGTTTCTTAGAGGGCTTACAACATCACTATTTATGGAGGTCATGACTCACAACATATCTCCATATGAGGTGGGATAAGGACGCCATTCGAGGTGACCAATGTTAGGAATTCAAGGGGAGTTAGATCATGTTCAAATAGAGTGGAGAATGATCATCTATGCATTGGTTGTGCTGGATTTTGAAGACATAATATTTGTCCATAATGCTTTTATGTTTATTGAGTAAGTTAAACCTAAAGGAACACCCCTAGAAAATATTGGTTTGCTAGTATATGTGGGGCTTTTGGGCTTTGTTGTGTTGGGTCCAACCAAGGGGCTATATTTTTTTCTCATACACTCATAATTACAACCATTAACTACATAACATAAAAAACTATATATATTATACAGTAAGAACAATATACATACATTTTCACAATTATTTATGCATACAAGCGCGCACACACGCACACACATCACATAAAAATTGTATGCTCAAAATTATAGCCATAAATTACACAACATAAAAAAAAACTATATATATTCATGCTCATATATATTATATGCACATTATTACAGCTATAAATTACATAACATAAAAAAAAACTATATATATTCATGCTCATAATTTATATATATATAAGACAACACAAACAAAACAATATATATTACACCATAAAATTAATACACATGCTCACAATATAAATTGACATACATATAATTAAACATTAATTACACCTAAAAAATTGCATGCTCATAACTCATATAATTATAACTATAGTATATTAAACTTAAAATTAATAATTAAACCATGTATATGTATCTTTGTTTTTGTGTATTTAAATATAATAATAAAAATATTTTCTTAACAAAAACTGAACTATATTAGTACACCAAAAATCTTGAAGCAAAATCTGACAAGAAGGCGGTTATCGGTGGTAAAATCTAATTTTAGTGAGGTTACGACAAATTTTTTTAGGCACAAAATACAAAAAAAAATGGTTCAAATCATCTAAACTAATTGAATAATAATAATAATAATCCCAATAATGATGATGATGATGATGATGATGATGATGATGATGAAAACAATTCTTGGGAATAGTGGACACAAGGTTGGTGACAAAGGGGACAACAATGGTGGTGTAAAATCCACCTCCAACAAAATAGAAACAAACACTACTAAATAAAAAAAATATTACAATCATTAAATTAACAAAAGAAACACAAACTAACCTCCAAATATGTTAGGAATGAACTTGAGAGAGAAAAGAGGAGCGATAAATGAAGGAGAGGAGAAGAAATGAATGACCCAGGGAAAAAGAAATGTGTGTGTGCTGTTTTAAAAAACTTATTGTAGTTTTAGGTACTAAAACTTATGGATTAATACTTATAGTGGTGACACTATCGCAACTAGAAATAGAGCTTTAACTAAAAAAATCGGCAGAAAAAAAAAAGAACTGCTCATTTTTTTCACAAAATGGGCCATGACTAGAGAGACGTATAACAATGACTCTAATTGTCACTAGAAATTAATCACAAAAAAAATTGGGGGGGGGGGTTTATAAAAATGATTTTGTTGATACTCTAACATTATAGCAACAACGAGTTCCCTCCACTTGTTGTCGTTGTTGGTATATTTATAGCTATATTTTTTTCATTGGAGCATTTTTAGAGTGAAAACATGTTATCGTGACTATAAATGTCATTGTCATATGATTTTTTCTTGTATTGTACATAGGCTTAATCCACGCCATTCTTATCTTTGGCTCTCCTCAAAGCAAAGATGGCCTCTATACAATCCTCCAAAGGTTGGCTTTGAAATTTGGGGGGGGGGGGCTAGGTAGGAAATGATATTTTTACACTGTGTATTACAAACTACTAATTGTTATCCATATTTATTGTATACTTTTATAGTTATTTTTGTGCATAATAGTGAAATAATAGGCATTAAAGGGAAAAAAAGTAGAAAACAACCAACAAATTAAAGCATATTGTGATGGAGTAGCTTAAAATTATTAATAGTTGAACTAAAACACTATTTTATGGAGTTACATAGTCACATGTTCTTTAAAAATATCAATATATCAACATTGCAAAATATAACAATAGTCAAGATCAATCTAATGACCCATTGATTTGTGGGCTACATTACTCCATACTGCATAGCCAACTAAGCTATCAAGCTTAGATGCTTGGTTGTTAGATTTGTATCATATAGGAACGTAAGTATTCCTACTATACCTAGCTCTAACTCTAATTCTTCTTCATTATTTATCATCAAACCTAACAAAGAGTTTCTCCACTTTCTACATTTTTATTTCCTAGCTCCTCCCATTATTATTTTATTCCCCTATTTTAGCTTGATAATGCTATTTATTTTTTCTTCTAAGGTGACATTTGAGGATGTGTTGATTCCTCTTTAGTAGTATTATTCTTCCTCGACCTAGCTTCATTTCCATCTCTACCTAGCAAAAATATTTATTTCCTTTTATCACATCCACATCTAGATGGGACTAGTTAGGAAGCTAAAAGTAGTGAATCTCCATTATTTTTTCGAGTTCCTTCTACTTACTTAACGTCAACTTCCTACATCAAATCTATTTCATCATCATAAATTCATAATTATATATAATTATGTGGCTTATTTTTTTTGTTTAATTTTCTTATTTTTTATTATTGATTTTTTGAGAACCGAATAAGACATATCTTTACATTGCGTACAACTTTCACACAACTCATTTTAATTTGTACCCAAACTACAAAAAACTTATAATTTAGGCCATTAATTCTAGACGCATTTTAGGTTAAGTTGTATGTACGTAAGATATACATCCAAGATATATATAATTTGTAAGTTATGTTAATTTAAAAAATACATTTGTAAGAAAATGTAAAAGTAAAATTATAAGCACAAGAATGAAGATTTATGAGAGGAAAACAAATGAAACTTTTTTTAGTGTGAAAAATGGAAGAAAAATGGGGCTTGCACAAATAGTCAGAATGAGGGCATTTTATGCCCTCTCTCATCAAGCTTAAATTGACATAGATAATCTCATTAGCTAATAAGCCTAATACAAATATCTACATAACATCAATCATATTCAAAAGAAGGAATAAGTTACCATCTAATGATTAACCTTGTGAATTGGCCCCATCAATCATAGGTTGTCAATTGATGAGTATCAAAATCTTCAAAAGACGTGATTTCCTGACTATTTCTGTACTTTCCATTCTTCACTCTCCATGTGTACATGTCTTCTTCCTCTGCCTTCACCAATATGCCAAACCAACCAAAGCGAGAAGTTCCCCTCAACTTTGACTTAATTTAACTATCATACCCTGTTCTTTTGTGTAAAATAAAATATTATTAATGGAGGTTTCTCCCTTACTTTGATAATTTATCACATCTTTGAAACTCTAGTTGTGTTTTCATAATGCTTTATTTAAGACTCCTAGTATTTTCTTACGAATTTATGTTCCGTGAGACTTTCAAGCCACTTTTGGCCTCCAAAATAATTTTATATTCTTATTTTGTTTTGATATTTTATATTCTCACATTTTTCAAGTCTCTTAGGGTTTTTTTAAGATGCCAAATCAATTTGATGGCAAAAATATATTATTTATCTTATTGGTGGGCCTTAATCACATGTTTTCAGCCCTATCAAGCCCTTTCCAGTTATCTAAATTTCACAAAACTTTGGATATCATATCATTTTAGTGTAATTGAGATAAATATGATACAAAAATATTTTATTATTACCCATATCATTTTTGGAATGTTTAGATATTTTTGGACCATAGAAGTCACCAAATCATTATTTTCTTCTATAAATCTTATCCTATTATTATGAGACATGATCCTAACCCATCATTACTTTTTTAGAATGGAGGCATGATCCTAACCCATAATTATTATTTTTTAGAATGGATTAGTAGTCCCTAAATTCTTGTCTCCCTTTGTAGTTGTTGCAAAATTGGATTTTTCTTCCTTAAGCCATGATATCACTCTTTTTCCCATAGCATGTATTTCCTCTTTCTTTCCTAACCACTCCCTTAAGATAAGAACAAGTGTAGATCATATTTATGGGATGCTAAATTTTTTGCACCTTCCTTGTTTCATCCCTTTATATTTTTCCTAAAGTATCCATCAAGCCTTAGTAGTTAAGTTTTGACTTTTTACTTAACTTTTAAGTGTTCTAACTTAGAAAATTCTTGGATTCATTCTCATTCCTTCTTTCCCTTCCAAGATACTTTCTCCTTCCCTCCATTTTTTAACCTCTTTCTTCATTTACACAATGGTTGAGATCTTGATTATTCTTCTAACTTTGAGGATAAGTCCATTCCTCATTTCTCTCTAACTTTTTCTCCTTTGTTATGGTTTTGTGAGTTTTTTTCTCCAATATTTTTTATGTTATTTATAGGATGAAATTTATTATTTCTTAGTTTTAAAAGCTTTTGTATTAAATTCAAACTTCCAAAACCTTTAGAAAATACATTTGTTCTTTGATTATATGATGATGTTAAGTTTAGCTTGAGTTTCTTCACCTTTAATGGTTTGGTTTTTAGGGCAATTTGGTGGTTATTTTTTATTGGAAATTTTTAGATATTTATGGTATATTTGTTTATGTTATTTAAGTTAATTTTGGAATATAACATGATTAGATTTGAGTATGTATATGTTATGCTTATTTTGATCCATGTTTGAGTATTTAAAGCATGAGTTTGATATATGCTTATTTTTATTATGGTTGAATTTTGCCATGTTAGGTGTTCTTTTGGGTTTTGATTCGTTATATGTGATTCTTAATCCTTGATTTTTTTTATTTGATTATACTATGTTATAGGTTGCATTCGGTAGATAATTGTGGATATATAACATGATTTGATTCATGCATGTTTGATGCTCAAATTTGTGAAAGAATAGTGGGAAGTTTAGGTCTTCTTGAGGGGTTGTTCATGTTATTGATTTTATCCAACATGTTCTTGACTTTTGACACCCTAATTACCCTAAGTAGGGATAGATTTGGAATTAAACATGTTTTAGATAATTAAACTAAAAAATAGTAATTTAAGCAAGTTAGGATATTATATGAGATTTTATGCTATCCTTGGGATAATTTGGTGATTTTGATAGAATTTTAGTCTTATCAAGAATAGTACCTTATAAATAGTGATATGATGGTTTATTGGGAATAGTAACTTTTAGTAATAAAATATTCATTTATTTTTTTAATTTAAAATAATCGGTATGAAATGACATTTTCTATCATCCATGGATAGGGTTTTGTGTAGGTACTATTTTCTGGGGGGAATACCATTTGACATGTTTTGGTATTCTAAGTTGTTTTCAACAATTGGTTTGGTCTTGTATGGCCTCTAATGTGATTTTTTGGGCTTTAAAGTGGTTTGAGGATTTTAGGTTAAAATGGTTTTACCTGTATGAGAGTTCCTTGATCTTTCTTTTTCTAATATGCCTTTTGTTACTTGTTTTGGTTTGGCTTGAGGCCATGATTTTGTTGGTTTGCTTTTAGTTTGGCTTTTGGGATGTAGCCTTATTTTATGTTGATAAGTTTTCATAACGTGGTCTTTTGTGATATGTTTTGGTGATTCAAAATCACATAGGTGTTCGAAAAGATGTTCCTAAGATGACCTTAGAGAACTTTTAGTTAACCTTGAATAATTGGAATTAAAGAACTCAGTTGGAAGATTAGTTTGTTTTATGTTGTGAGGGTCATGACTTGTTGCCTAATCTTAGCTTCCCAATGCTAGTTGATTCTTGTAACTTATTTCTTGCTAAGAGAGCTTAGAAGTGATTTTTGTTGTTAGATATTGGGATCCTAAGTTGAAATAAAACCTTAATGGTTAAAACAAAAGATGATTTGAGTTGTAAAATTACCTCGATCCTTGGTTAGTCCCGACTACTAAAGACCTTTGGATCAAAGGATCATTTCTACCTTCATAAGTAAAATCACCATTTCTATGGGGGTACCTGTACTTAAGTAATTGGATACTTAGATGTTGTGAGCAACTAATCTATCACAATGGATTTCTTGATAGTTGTCATGGAAGTACAAGTTATGTTGCCTTGGATTTCGTACCACAGATGAAATTGTAATCCTTCTCTAGTTGAATTTATATCTTTAGTGTGAGATATTATTCTTTGGGTAGGAGGCATTTTGTGCACTACAATTGTGTTTTATTGTTTTGGTAGTAAACATTATGGACACTACCATTGTAAGATATTGTTTTGGTAGGGGCATTATGCGCACTACCCTTATTATTATATGTTAGTACATGTATTATCTGGATTTTATGCATGACTTGTTGTTATTGTATGTAAATTATTAGTTATGCATGTTTTTACATCTTTGTGTGATATAAGATTGCTGAGCATGATAGGGTTTAAGTATATTAAGTTGCCTCAGAAAGCATGAGTATCATGATAACATGTTTTGGTGATTACTACCTATTAGGGTGGGTGTGTACCCTAGTGGTGTATCATGTTAGGTTTTATGATGTTGTTATTGCATATGAATATGTTTTGGTGATTATACTATTTAGTATGGGTTAGGTGTGTTTACTTAATATTTTTGTGTTAAAAGAATTATTTTTATTAGTTTTAGGTGCAAGTGATATGGATATTATTAGAGCTTGAGTTAGAATATGAGAGTAGGATCTTTCAATGTTTTGCTCAGTGTTAGGACTTTTTAGTTTTTTGTACTAGTTGGTATGATTCGACTTTATAACCCTATATTAAGCTTTTACAATGTAAAGAGTTTTACCTTTCATGATGTTTTAATTTTTTTCTGGTATATGTTTTTCACACCATGATTTGCGTCTACCATAAGTTAGGTGAGCGCGCACACTTCTCGTCATAATAGATGTGGTGGAAACATCTATTATTTTTGTTTTCATTTTTGCATTGTACTTTCAAAATGAAAATTTAAAATTGAAAAAAATAGGGCTCTTTCCATGATTGGTACACCAACTAATCCCATCAATTGATCATGTGTGACACAAACGACCGATGCACTATATCAAGTTAAGTGACCTTAACCGACAGATGCACTAAGGATGACTAACCTTCCTGACTGACCGACTAACATGCTTTGTCGACCGACCTACTATAGTCAATCAATTATTGCGCTTTGCCAATTGACCCACTCTATCTGATCAACGGACTTTGTGTCTCAACATTAATCCTCAAAACGTTTTCTATGTCGAAGAACCCCAACATGTGACTCACTTTGAACCATACACAAATTATGCTCGAACTTTATACAGTTTAGATGTAGCTTAAGGTGAGTTGTATACACTAAAAAGGATAAACACATGGTAAATAAAGATAAAAAAATTCACAGTATACTCATTTCACCTAATTATGGTTGATCCATAATTGAACCTCCCTCAAGTTGATATATGAAAATTCAAATCCTATAATATTCTTAATGAGGCTGATTCAAGTTGGCTTGGATTCAATAATGACTTGATTGAGGTAACTCATATATATAATATAGAACCAAATCATTTAATAATTACAAAAGTCTTGAGACAAGAATCATTTGATCCCCTTTGCATTAATGGAGTGGTGAAACCAAAAAATGGGTATTGCACTATTCTAGTAGTTTGGAAGCTGATATGTGGTGTCAATAGTCATATGATGGTGGTAGTCTAGTAGATGGTACCAATAGAAAATATGCAAGAACACATAATATTAAAATTTTATATGAAAAATAGATAATTGTCTTAATTTATCAATAAAACTAAAATATCCACGTCTTTAATTTACAAAGAGCCCATGAAAGTAAGTACCAATAACTATCTTAAACCTCTAGCACCGAGGAGCTAGCATTTATGTATTAGCTA
Source organism: Tamarix austromongolica (assembly GCA_039764185.1). Taxonomy (NCBI): domain Eukaryota; kingdom Viridiplantae; phylum Streptophyta; class Magnoliopsida; order Caryophyllales; family Tamaricaceae; genus Tamarix; species Tamarix austromongolica. The sequence continues at coordinate 103,976,465 of CM077816.1, read as the reverse complement.
GGTTAAACCTTATTGGTAAAAATAAAGTTTTAACTTTATATTTAAATCAATATGTACCAAAACATATACAATTATTATCAATTAGATTTAGATTAAAATCTCACTTAGACATATATAGCCTAAGGCTTCCTCTCTCATGAAATCAACCCAAACATATCATTGAATCTAATCAATTCTAACAGAATTTATGACTTCTAAAAAGGAACCTATCCAATATAGTTATCTAATCAGGTTAACTAGAGTACCAAAAGCTTAACCATACATTTATATAACTCAAAACTTAAAGCATGAAATTGATCCCATAAGACATAATGTTTACCCAAAAATCTAACATGACCTAACAACGATAAATCCAAAAAGCTCAATACCTTTCAAACATCCAATATAACCCAAGAAACTTTAAACCCACCATACTCCATGTAACCCAAAAAAAAATCAAGAATAACCCCAACCCTATATCAAATGTAATCCCAACTTGACTTAACCAAACTTGATCTAATAACGGACCAAAATTTGAGTTGATGAGATGAAATACCTACTTATAAGGACATAACAATAAAAAATAAAATAAAAGAGGAAAATACATATCAAAACTATTGTAAACAATAATGTACTAGTAATGTCACTTTCATTAACTTGAGGACGAGTGAAAACCAATTTCTAAAACTATGCAAATAAATTTTTTTAAAATAGTTAGAGATTCTACTAATTTTGTATACAAACATTTATAGTAAGTCAAACCGAATTCAAATTTATTATACTCCATTTAATATCTATAAATTATAATTAATTAAGTCAAATTAACCTAATATCAAATGAAATCAAAATACAATTTGACCTAATTACATAAGTCATAATAATTCAAAATCGAGTCAACTCAAAACCCAAACTCGATCAACATGCACAAATGACATAAACCTACATAGTAAAAATAACTCTAACCAAATTAACTGACCACCCAAGCGGAGTTAAACTCAAATAATCCAATATGCACCAAACCCAAAAGAAAGCATACTTTCAAATGACTAAAAGCAAACACAGTCCTAGTTGAAAGGGTAATTGAAATGAACCAAAATGGACAACTGCCAAGAATGCAAACTAATTACCTAGCACGAATCCAACTTGAATCAAAATGGTGAGATGCCCCAAAACCTTAAATGAGTCATATCCAAGATCACATAGCCCTAAAATGATCAACCTCCCTAATTAACACTACTTATGTCATGGAATAAAAATTACTAAACCCCATAAAGCTTATCCAACCCAAATAACCACACCCTAAATCTGATTTAGGCACAAATATTTAAACTCAGTCTCAATAAAAAAACCAAAACAACTAAAACTAATCAAAAATTGACCCTAATTTAACTAACCTAATAATGACCCATAGCTGAATGAACTAAACTGAAATGATCCAATTCGGAAGAAAAAAAACTTAAGCCATATTCAAACATAAACCTGATGATAACCTAACCCAACCTTACCTAACTGGAAATAAACTGAATCAAACTTGACCCATACCCAAACATTATTCAAAACCTGATCCAAACTAAAGTTAAATTCGATCTATAGAATTAAAATTTTAACTCATATAAGTTGCTAAATAAACTTCAATAAACTATATTATTAATAAAAATTTATGCGAAAAATAATAATATGAAACCCATATAATAAAAAATAAAATAAAACTAGTAAGATGTTGTTCTCCTCACTTTATTCTAATATCATGTTAGCATCAATCAAATTAGATCATAGGAATTGCTATTATTATTATTATAAACATATTATGTATAAATGCAAATATAAAAATTACAATATATGTTATTATAATGACAATAATGAAATTTTTATTTTTATTTTTATTTATAATAATAATAACGATGATTATCATTATTATAATATCATATTTATTATTATTATATTTCTTAATATGATAATAATAATAATTATTATTAACATGATAATCATATTATTATCAAAGTCATAATAATTATTATGATTATATGATGCATGATTATCCACAATTGAGTATCATATATTATCTATTATTTTTTCAAGTTTGAAGATCACAAAACCCTTCTTACTTGGATAATTTTAACTATCTAACAAACCCTAGCCATAAAAGTCATGCAAAACCCCCTTTTTCCCTTTATTCAAAACACCTAAAAAAAATATCCCTAAGCCACATTTGGCCTAGCATTTTCGTAGTAATCTTTTCCATTGTTTTGATCCCTTCTTTCCCATTATTTTCACTTGCAGCCTCCTCAAGCGAACTGTGGTACACCATCCTTGGAAGATCAAAAAAGCAGGCACAATTCATAGAAGCTTTTTTGTTACTTACAAGAATGAAAGAAGTCTCTATCCCTTCTTCTTCTTCTTCTTCTTCTTCTTCTTCTTCTAAGATGCATGGGCTAGGAATTTAAAGTTGATTTTTGTTCTTTTTAGGCTTTAACACAAGTATTGGTTATTTAAGTTGTAAAAATTAATCCAAAACTTATCCTATAAGTGTTAGGGTAATATAGAATGAAGAAACAACTTACCTTGACTGCCAATTTTCTCTCTAAAAACTGAGAGCCTCCTTCATCCTCAAGCGTAAGAGTTTGAGGTCTCGTTGATTAAATCTTACAAGATTTATCCTAGTAGTCATATACCCTGGATGGTTCTTGCAAGTATTGATTCGAGGAGATACCAATAATCGATCATTCATATCTATTTTCCCCCCATTCCTCTTTTGATTTTTAATTGTTCTTCAACCCAATAATGTCATCATCTAGCAAGACCCAAGTTGGATATCATATGCATCATTATATATGTATAATAATATTTGTAACTATATATATAATAATAAATATAATTATAATTATACTTTATTCTTACTATTATATATTTTGTGATAAAAATGTGTTGTATCATTATATATATTATTATAATAATTACTATAATGAGCATAAATATAATAATAAAACATAAAATTTAATTTACTCATTATTTCAAATTAATAACAATAAATGTCAATAAAAATACTAAACCAAATTGACATAATTCATGACTTAATCTATCCGCAAGTGCACAAACTTGGAACAGTACTCAATGTATTAGGGTGAGCACTAGAATGATGATAATACCTTTATATGTTTAGACTAACGATTAAGTGAAAATGGTGACTAACTAAACATACACGAAAAATATACATTCTACAATTAACATTGAGATAAATGAAAGGTCACTCTGAGATAGAAAAAGGGTTAAGGCTCTTATTAATCCCCTTAATCCCAGTGCAATCAAACCTTTAACCTCAAATCCCAATTCACATCACATAGTAAAGTATGCCAACAAAGGTATGAATTATAGTGATCTCTTGAGCCACTACACCTTATTGCCCACTAATTCTCACCTATCTCTTGCATGAATACAAAATAGACAATGCATTACGGTTATCTTTAAGTCCCCTATTTTATGTTGCAAAGATGGTGTTAACATCTTTGGACCTTGTGGTTTGGAATTTAATCATGCTAGTAAAGCTTGCTCCTATTCATCTCTCAAATCTTACTGAAGTTTCTCAATTCGATAATAAGAAGGTGATCAAATTTTCAATTATGTCAATTAACACAAAAACACAACACGCACCCCCCTATGAATGAAAGTGGATTTTAATTAGGTAAAGAATTATCAAAGCATTTAGATTGCGGGATCTCCCTTCACCTTAGCATGGATTCAACTAACCAAGCATGATTATAATTAAACGCATACTCACAAATAAAAGAGTGTTCATCATTCAATCAAAAATTAAGAAAATGAAGAACACAAGACAAAATACCCTTTCATTAGCAAAATAGAAGTGTATTGTTCAATCGTCTCACTTATATTAAAACATCGGTATCTAGAGAATGGATTAGGAATGGGGAAAAAATCTTAGATTTTTGTTATGTGCCTCCAAGCCATCTAAAAAATCCCAAAATGTATGAATAAATATGACTAAAAACATTATCGTACACATGACATACCCATGTCAATCAACATGGGCACCCTATGTTATGCTCCTTTCATCTATTTTGCTAGTCATGGTCAACACAACCACAGTGGGCACCATGGTAGGGTTGTGTAACATCCCCATTTTACAAGTTGAAATTTTTTTATTTTACTAAAACGTTAATTAATAAGTTATTAGGTGTTACTGACACACTTAGCATAATTTTGGTTCATCGCCTTACTTATGCTAAATGCAAAGGCTAAAACAAACTCAACCAAAGTAATTCATCAAAAATAGAAATAATACATAATAGAGCTACATATAAATGTCATAGTATAATAGTATAACCAAAGTACGGTAAGGGACATAAGAGTCTAAAGGAAAACCACTTGAAACAAAAGCATCGTCCGAAGGTATGACTCCGGTTTACCCTAACTTTTAAACCCAAAGGACCATTCTAAAAATAGAACCTCTTCCCAAAAACTCTACTTGTCTTGCCCGCACTTATAAGCTTCATGTCATTCCATGGCCCTCACATATTCATCTACAAAAGTAGTATTAATACGGCTTCCTCGTACTGAGTAAATTATAATATCTCATAGGAGGCAGCATACCCACATTCCATACAACCACACAAAAACCAAATAGTATACATAAGCTTAAGGCATAAACCATACAAACAATGCTCATGGAAAAACATATATTATGGTTCAAGTCTCAACTCAACATCAAAACATACCAATCCACTTCTCATCATTTCAAAGTGTAAGGTCATATTCGATTAGTTAAATATATTCCAATCATAGTGGTAGGGCACTAAGCCAACTACCAAAAAAACAATCCAAAATAATACCAAGATAGGGCACTAAGGTATCTACTAAACCAACAAATCCAATATAAACCAAGGTTGGGCACTAAGGCAACTACCAAACCAACAATCCATCATAATACTAAGGTAGGGCACTAAGGTAACTACTGAACCTATAATCTAAAATAATATCATGGTAAGATACTAAGGTAAATACCAAACCAACAAATCCAATATAAACCAAGGTAGGGCACTAAGGCAACTACCAAACCAACAATCCATCACAATAACAAGGTAGGGCACTGAGGCAAATACCGAACCATCAATCCATTTCGTTTATTACACAATAAACATTCCCATTTTATTTCCTTACTTGAGAGGGATACAAATTAACCCAGGGATACAACGATACACTTGGTCATATCAGTGCTCGAAAGCAATACGATACCCTTACCTTAAACCCAGAGATACAATGGTACGCTTGGTCATATCGATGGCTGAAAGCAACATAGTATTCTCCCTACATCGGTCACCTAATCCTTTAGTATCGATACCTCCTACAGGGTCTGTAAGTCACCTATAGAGTAGAGTTGAGCCTTAAAAATAAGGGTACAACGGTATTCCGGTGAATAGAAAATGAGGGCTAACACCTCACCACTAAGGTAGTGACCCATAGAGAGCAATCACTCCCAACTCGAGGTCTTTCACTTTAAGTATTAATATTTTATGAGATGATCGCATAAGTCACATATAGCATAGAAGTTTTTATTTTCCATACTTAACCATTTTTTTCTTTTATTTTTAATTATTTAGATAAACCCTAAGTTCATAGGTCTATTTCAAGCAAAGTCAAAGCTAAGGTCAACCTATCAAAAGACTAAGGCCATCCTATCATTTGTTTATCTGTAAATGATACAGTTGGTTAAAATTATCAAAATACCCTTCAAAACCCTAGTTTCCTCATTTTATTCATTTTTCGTATCAAATGTTGTCATCATGAGAGAGTTTTCATCTATAAGCAATAAGGAAATATTTCACATAATTTTAGCACATAGGTAATCTTTACATTTCAACGATTAACTGTATTTTCCACTTTTCATGCATTTAATGTGTTGTGCCCACCAAAACCCTAATCATACAACTACCACATACCACATTTTTCATGCAGCATACACGTGCACATTTAAAACATGAGAGATCATTTAAATAGGAATATTATCATCATAGTATATGTGTCCTAGGAACATTTAAAACTCTAACCCTAAGCCATGCAAAATAGAATTTATCATAAGCTAACCCTAATTATACACATACATATCCATGTGAACTATCGTAACCCTACTTCCATGCATGAACATTCATGAGGCATAAACCATGGGATTTGAATTATAAAATTATAATAATGGAATCCCTAACAAAATCTTAAACATGTGGACATAAAAAATTTAACATATTACCATGCATACAACTTAATTGTCAGTAATCATTCCTTTCAGCATATCATCATTTTATCATGCATGCTAAAATACTCAAAAGTATAAACCCTAGCATGATTTTAGGTCTAAAAGTTTCTAGCATGCTTGCATATAATTTTCTACCGTCTTATGAGTGATTGGATTTACCTAACCCAAGCTTATACAAAAAGGAGTCTTCTCCAAAGCTCTCAAGGAATACCTAGGAAATTAACATACAAATACATAAATATATTAGCATATAATATTACAAAATAATAATTCACAATTACTAAAATGATTTAGGGATACTAACCGGTGAAATAAGCAAGAGGAAAGTCAAGCAATCAAGAGAGGGAAGCTATAAAGGATAAAGGTGCAACAAGGGTGGAGGTTTCAACAAACTTGGTTGAAATTAAGGAGGGGGAGAATGCTACCAATGGTGTAGCAAAAGGAGAAGGATAAGTGAAACACAAAGGGTCAAAAGATGGGGAAGAGTCTCGGTAGAAATGAGTGCAGGTAAAAGAGGGGAGCTTCGGCCAAAATGGCTGAAGGTGGGTTTGTGTAGCTACGGTGGTTATGGCCGAAAGGAAGAGGGAGGGAACTAAATGTTTGGCCGGTGGAGATGGGGTGAGAAAGGTAGGTTTTCTGATGGTGGGGGGGAGGAAACGGTGAGGGGCACCGAAGGTAAGAAAAAGAAAGGAAAATGTGTGCAAGGAAGGGGAGGTTGCGGGGGGTTTGTGCATGGTTGATGGGGGAGCTACGACATGGATGGTCGGTGATGGGTATGGGGCTTTGGTATAGGTGGTTGGTGGCAAGGTAGGGAGCCCAGGAGGGGTTGGTGTTGCAGCAAATAAAAATGATGAAAGGAAAGGAGTAGCAATAGGGAGAAAGGAAGAGTTTGGTGTGAGAGGGAGCGAGGGAGAGGTAGGGTTTTCTGTAGAAGGGGTCGAGATTTTTTGGCGCACACATAAGAGGATAGGAAGTGTATAAGAAGAGAGGTTGCGTGCAATAAAACGAGGAGAAAAACCAAGAGAGCCAAACCCTACCTAGGAGAGGTATGGTGTAGAGTGATGGAGGGTGAGATTTGCAGGTAAGGAGGGTAGGGTGATGGTTAGGGGAAAACTAAGATAGGTCAGATAGGTTAGAGTAAAAATCTAGATAAATATTTAGGGTAAAATATCTGGTAGAATTTAATTATCGGGTTAGGCTTATTTGACGAAACATATATCCGTGACTACCCAACCTAGGTATACAAAGTAAAAAGTACCCTCTAGTATATTTTAACCTAATTAAATTTTATAACTAATAAGTCTTAATAATATTACACATATTAAAAAATGTATTTATTATCAAGTATCCTAAAACAGTTATTATACTAATATACATAATTATCAATTATAATTAGGGTTTTTTAGAAACGGGGTATTACAGGTTGTGTTGAGCCTCGACACGATCTTTCTTTACATTTTTCTCTCTTTCTTTTGACTAGTCTTCCATCCATCTTCTAGCCTTCATGCTATATGCTAACTTTCATCCTCAGTCCACATTTTTGTTGTGAGCTACATCAAACACCTTCAAAATATTTCAAAAGCAATAAATATGCACAATATACACTAGAGCATGGCAATACTCATCATAAAGTACTAAAAATATAAACAATTAAGTCCCTTGTAACTATATAAATCATACCTATCGATCCAAGCTCATTACAACTCGAAGTTTGCAAACCTTAATCAATCCAGTCTAACCTAAATTATGTTAACTTTAATCAAATCCGAACAATAAAAAACTAATGATTCATGTTCAAACTTGATCTAATATCTTTTTAATATGAAATAACTAAATATAATACGAATATGACCTGAATAATTGTTACATAAATTGAATTATAACCTGAAAACATTTGATCCTGAATTAGTTATATAGTAGATCTGATTTTAATCCTATTGATATGATCGTTCGACACGTATCACCCTTTTTGATATTTGCTTTCTGCATTGAGCATTATTTTCATTCCTAGGCAGCAGCAAGCACCCTTAAATATATCATTGTCATCGTGACAATGTCATTCGGTAGTACGTCGCACTAAGATATCATGATTTAGCCACGCGCATTTCTTTAGATAGGGTCCTAGGGCTAGGGACCATCTAAATTAGGATAAGTCCCTGCTCTCAAATGTCGAGTCACAAATCAAGCCAAACAGAATACCCTCAACTACACTCCACGCAGTGCGATGATTAAACTAAAAGAAAATGTTGAAAGAATAAATGGGCTTAAAATAAAGTCATAGAAGTAAATATTTTTTAGTTATTACTTATTAGCCCGAGTCACATAGTTGTTGCTACCTACTATAGGATGCACGGTGGACCCGTCGTACATAAGGTAGGTATTTGGTGTACGACTTTTTTTGCTATTATAAGTGTTATCTGAAAATTTAGGAACAGATCTGTTTTCGACAATTTTCATGTGTGTGTTAGGTGGCTTATTTTACTTATTAAGGTTAAAATAGAATCGTGGATCAAGTTCAGTAGGAAAACTTTTCCCTATAAAATAGAAGAAGTGGTTCATAATATTTATGTTTTTTTGTAATGTTGTCCTAATTCTTCGAATTTTGGAGACGTATATTTATTAAAAAAAAAACATAAGGCAGGCATTGTACGATGCAGAAATTCCGCCAGCCAGCAGCAATGGACAAAAGTAACCAAAAATATTAAAGCAACAATAAGTGATACAGATGGATTAACAGAGATGGTTCTATTAAAAAAACAAATCTAGACTTTGAAAATAAGATTTGTAATTTTATTTCCAACGGATAAAATAAAGTATGTATATTTTGTCTTAGAGCCAGTACAACATTATTACTCCAAAAAGAGGTGAACCACTTGTTTTGATTAAAAAAGGAAAGAAGGTTGCCTTTCATGTGCGTTGATCCCCCTTCCCCACCGGAATCACTTTTTCTCAATCAATATACTCTTTGGCTACCTACAAGAATCACCATTATCTTCAAAGTTACCCATTCAATACTCTTGAAATAAATTGACATTGTTTCTTCTCTTATACTCCATTTAATTTAGGATAGATAAGAGTTAATAAAAGTAAATTAATTGATTTTTTTTGTTTAAGGATTGACTTTGTTAACCTCAATTAGATAAATTGGAGTTAAAATTCCATTAATTTTATTTTTATTAATATTAAATTTCAACAATAATAAAGGTAGGGGTGAAAATATAATTACATTTTATACATAATTGGATAACAATGTTCCTAGCCTAATTTGTATCCAAATGAACCTGTATATTTAATACAAGAGTATAAATGTCATTTATTTTATTTTTTTAACCATCATTTATCTTAATTCTAATAAAAATTTCAAAACAATCACTTCGATTTACGTAGTTTAAATTAATATCATTCAAACCACATTTTTAAATATTCATCTCGAATCACCTACATTCCATTCACCTAGATTAATTTTTAATATTTATCATCACTCCAATCCAAACGAACTATTAGGATATTTTTATACTTTTTTCTTACATTTATATACTATAAAAGATGTATATTATGATACTTAAAAGCATGCATTTTAGTTATAGAAAATGTGTCTTATAATATAGAAGAAATTGTAATTTAAGTATGGAAAATTCATATCATAGTATTGAAACATGTATATTGAAGTATCAAAATGTGTATTACATAACTATATAATGTGTATTGTATTAATATATTATATGTATCATAGCATTTAAACAAGTAAATTTTGTATTTCCATTTTACTTGAATAAGATAAATAATGTGTATTATTATACTATAGGATGTGTATTTTTATTTTAGAAGATGGTATAAATCTCTCTTACATTAAATGTGCAAATATGTATACACATCTTCTAAAATAAAAATACACATCATTATGCATCCCTAATTAAATTATAGTTTTGTAATCATTTTATAATATGAAAATCATCTAAATTTCATATCTAAAATCAAATGTGTATATTTTCATGAATAATAGATGTTTCATTAAAGGTGTGTATTTATATCTTAACATATATATATCTTCATGTCATAGAAGATGTGTATTTTTTGTAAAATGATATATTTTTCGTGTATGTGATTTGGCTGGGTATTTGACGCACAATATAATAGTTGCAAGTTGCTGGAGAAGTGCAAGCCAGGCTTAAAATTTTTGTGACAAACATGAGACCCATGTGTTTATGAACAAAAATCATGTTCGTTTACATAGTATTTTGGGTTATTTTTAAGCAAAAGTTGAGAATAAAGAAATAACAAAGGGAACTCATGTTTTACAAACATGGTCTGTAATTTTTAATGATTCTACAAAACACATTACTTTGTCCTATAAGGTTTTATCTAGTATGAAAGATTTGTGATAAAACCCTAGTTGTCAGGTTGAACGTGCAAATCTTCTTTTTCTCTATTGTTTTCTCTTTGTTAAGAGAATTATTAATTGTGTAATTTTGTTGATCAATATGTTGAATCATTTTGTAATTATAAAATTGCATAGATAAATATATCTATTTTATTTATTATTGCATTTGTCGCGTGATTGATTTCTCAATTGGTTCAATCATTTTGTTAGTTTCGATTATTGTTCTGATACAGTATTATTAGACTGCAATTAGCATTATTCCGCGTTACTGCATATTTATTTTTAGACACATGTATTCTTCTTTACACATGCATAAATGTGTATTGTTGTCATGAAGAATATATATATTTATATTATGAAAAATGTGTATTTATATGCTATAATATGTGTGTGTGTGTATTATTTTATAAGAAAATATATATTTTTATATTGAATAACGTGTATTTAAATCATAGGAAAAGTATTATTTTATTTTTAGAAGATGAGTATTGTAGGATTAAAGTATATGTATTTTATTGAAAAATGTGTATATTCCTATAAGATATATATGTAATCCGGTATGAATATTTTTTTTCCTTTTGGAGATATAGTAAGTTAATGTATTTTTATTTATAGAAAAATTTGTGAGAAATTTTTTGATATACTTTTTTTTCTAACTAAAAATAATTAATTTTATAATTTTATTAAAAATTATGATATCAATAAATTGGGGCACGACAAACGCACCAATTTGTGGTAGTGCAGTGGCCACAAATTGCGACAGGCCATAGGCAAACACCGAGGGAGACTGGCCACAAAAGTACTTCGCTAGTCAATAATGATGGAGTAATGTCGAAAGCCTAATACGACGGAGGTGAGGATTGGCTACCGCCCGGGAGGAATTTTCTTATACATAGTACTTCTAGTTTACCAAAAAGATAGGAGGGTGAGCCCGTGGCGGAATCTGGAGGAAGAACGAAGAACGATATTCATTCACACACGTCGCTCCAAGTACACTCACACTCACTATCGTCCTCTTTCTGCCTCGGCTCTCCTGTGTGCGTAATACGGTAGACAAATACCAAAAATGCTACTTACCCAAATTTTAAATCCAAACTCAAACCTTAATTTTTTTTTATAAATATACATATCAATACACTAATTTTATTTTTTATTAATAATTAAGTAATATAAACTAATAATAATACAAATTAAAAATACATACTATAAAAAAAGTGTAAATCTTTTTTTTATTATAATAACAATAATAATGATAATTATAATAGAAATAATGCTAATAATAAATTTATAGTATTTTTATGTCATAATTTTCTTTTATATTATATTATTATTAATTTATATTATTTAATTATTAATAAAAAATAAAATTAGTGTATTTATATGTATATTTTTTTAAAAAATTGGATTTGAATTTGAATTTAAAATGTGGATATATATCATTACTCGACAAATACCATACAACACAAACAAGTGAACAACCCAAATATCCAGGATACCATATCATCCTTTTTCCACCCCTAAGAATGGAGCAGAATCGATCACACATGATCGGGCTCCTCGTCTAGAAAAGGGTACATGTAAAATTCTCAGCCTAAGTTATTAATATTAATAAGGGTTTTTTTAATTAAATATCTGTGTTTATTTATATATTTTTTATACTTCTTCTACACTTTTTATATTAAATATTTAAAATTTAAATGTTTAAAAAATATAAATTAAATATAGAACTAATTCAGATATATCTAATATTCGTATAAAATTATTATTTATCAATGTTAATAATTTTTATAAGCATATTTTTTAAAATAAAAAGGTGTTTATTAGTTATTATTCATATGAATATTTTATTTTATCTAAAAGGATATTACTACTATTATAAACTTTTAATTTATAAAAATAAATAAAATTTAAAAAACTTAAACAAAAAAAATATAATATTATAATATATTTTTAATAATATATTTAAATAGTGTATTAAATTTGGTGAATTAAGAGCCTTATGGATGGATTTATGGTGTACTTGCAAATTAGGGTTTTGTAATAACATTATGGTATTTTTCTTATGAATTTTCCTTTGTTGTGCTTAATATCTACCATTATTGCTTACCCTTACTTCATGTGATCATAACATGTTAACATGACAAAATATATAATTTTTTAATTAAACATTCTTTTAACTAAAATTAAATCAAATAATATAAATGTCAAATTAAAATTTTAAATACAGAATTTAAAATTTAGATTCTTAAATTTTTGTACATCCCTCAACATTAAGTTGCGTAACTGAAAGAACTGCGGCGGAAAAGTGATCTTAACAAGGAACTACTTTAATACGTATAAAATGTAGTCTGACGTTTGATGGAAACGCCAAAGACAAACCAATAATGATATTATAGAATAGTGTAAACAAAAATTTGTATTACAAAAGACAAAAGTGGTCAGTTGTATGAATTATTTATCTTTCTATATTTCTCTTTAATATTTTATGGTCCTCCTTTATTTTTAATTTTAGATGCTAAAAAAATATTTAAAAATTTGTCAAATATCTAAAACTTTTAATTAGACCACAATTAAAAAAAATTAGATAAAAAATTATTTAATAAAAAATTGATCCAACTTAAACAAATATGATATAATAATTTGATTTGAGTATTGAAGTACGTTATATTCAATTAGTAATTTTAAATTTTAGATAATAATTAAATATTTAATCAAAATAATAATTAAAAAGTATAAAATTTATTTATAATAAATACTCATTTTAAATTACATACACATATATAATTATATAAAATAAAATTTTATAAAAAATAAATTATGTACAAAGTATATATATATAATTTATCGAATCGAATATTTAATTTATTTAATTTTTTATTTATTAAATCAAATATTTAATTTAAAAATATATCAAAATTATTATTTAATATTTCAAATTAAATTAATTCAAACATAGAATATCAAATAATATAAACACTCTTGTATATATATAACCTTGTTATTGGTAATCCGGCGTTTGGGAGTAAAGCAAACTGCTTTCTGAAAAAATTAATTCATTTGTCAAATATGCAAATTAACCAGCTTGAAGGGTAAATGTCATCAATTTGTAATACAGAATGTGTATGAAAGCGTATCAGTGCAAATTAACTAGCTTGAAGGGTAAATGTCAAATCAACTGAATATATGACAGACACTTGTACAGTCGAAATCTCATGCAGCAGCTAGCCTATGCTAAACCAGAAGCTAATTGTCTTGGGGAGACGCCTATGACAGCAATTGAAAAGCCTAATCTTCCTAATTTAGATGATAAAATATTTTCTTTAATTTGGAAAGAAACCCCTCTACATGATTTCGCAGCCTCCATTGAAATTGTTTCAAAACGGTTAGGGATAACGATACGGACCGAAGACGGATATTTTATTTTTATTCCTGAACTTCGTAAATAAAATTATTTCTGAATCTATCTTTATTTTTATTTTTTTATTAAAAAATTTTCCTCCTAATTTTTTAATAATTTTTTATCTTCGATTTATTATCTAATCTTAAAATTCAATCCGATATACAAAATTCAACTCCATCATCAATTCTAATCTTATTTTTTTATAATATATTTTAATTTATATTTTATATAAAAAATTATATATAATATGAATAAAATAATGTAATATATATATATATATATATATATAATTTTGGGACGAGTTAAGGGATGACCCCCCAAACCAGTCATTTCCCCATTTAAAAAAAAAATCCTTATAAAAATTCCTAAACTCGAAACAAATCGTCAAAATCTCTCTTCGAACCCGAACTCGAATCCGAATGAAAATTTTTCAATGGAACCCTAAACCTAAGGAAGAAATTATCATCCTTAGAACCAGTAGGTGTTGTGGTCGGTTCGAGATAGGCGTATTTATAGATCAGATATCCGATAATTAGATAATCAATAAAAAAAGTTTGGATATTTGAAAAAAAAAATCAAATATCCGAATTTTCGGATTAGATAACAAATAATTCGTTGGATATCTGAAACTTTTGAGTGGGTCACAATTGAGAAATATTGGATAAAAAATGATTTAAAAAATCTAATTTGAACAAATATAATCTAATGATTTGATTTAAGTATTAAATTATATCATATTTAATTAGTAATTTTAAATTTTAGATAATAATTAAATATTTAATCAAACTAATAATTAAAAAGTATAAAACTTACTTACAATAAACACTCATTTCAAATTATACACACATACATAATTATATAAAATAAAATTTTATGAAAAATAATTAGTGTTTAGAGTGTATGTGTATATAATTTATCGAATTGGATATTATTTCTATTTTTTGGATCAAATATCCGATTTATTTAATCTTTTATTTATTAGATAGGATATTTGATTTAAAAAATTATACCGGATCGATTATTTGATATTTCAGATCAAATAGCTTCGGATATCGGATTAGATCATCAGATATTGGATAACGTGAATGACCCTAGTCTAAGAGATAGGGTGCTATATATATTAACTTGTGATAAATATTTATTCACTTTTATTAAATATAAATATACGTCAAATATAAACTTAAAAATTATCAAATATACAATAATTACATTTTTGTTGTATATTTTATATTTATATAATGTTTATGTATAATTTATAGATAGATATTATATTAAATCCTAGATTTAATGCACATATTATTATCATCATTTGTGATAACTTTTTTTATTATAGTTTTAACCTTCTGATTCTTTGTCTCTTCCAACACCTTCTATATTCCTTAACCCCTTTTTATTATGAATGTAACAAGTATGGCTATTATTTATATGCATTACAACAAATTGCAAATATAAAAGAATTCATATGTATGAATAAAAATGAAAATAAAAACCCTCTCATTTCTTTCATCTATCTTATCTTATTATCTATATTTGTGTTTATCAATATCACAACACGTTGTTGGTGCGATTATGCTCTAGAAAAAGAATAAAATTACGTTTTTATGTTGATCTTGTTAGAGATGTTGGGTTGTTCATAAGCAAATGATCACGGAGTTAGTATCAAGTTTGATCGGTGCTTAATAAAATAGAATGATATATCTTCGTATGTTATCATCTTTTATAGATATGATTATTGTGCATCACAGAGGACTAACCTACCTCTTTATTTCTTGAGTAAGATCTTAATTTTTGAAAGCATATGAAAAGTCATATATGTAATAAATCTTACAATCAAGCAATTTTCAAGGATCTTGGTACCCTGCTTAGTATGGATTTATTTAACATTTTAATGAGATAGTCTTCAAATCGGTTTGAAATAAGGAAATCTTACTTTTCTCTCCCCCTTTGCTTTAAATTTATGATAATTGATACTTTTCTCAATTCTAATTGTATATATTGAAAACATATATTTTATTTTATTATAGCTATATTGAATAACAGGTTCCCTTCCAACTAAGAGATTGATAATATATGTAAATGACCGTAGAAGGTTAAAATTCTCCCATTCAATAAACTCAAATTAGATCTAATATGATCAATTCATAGATCAAAAGTGATGGATTGATGGCCACATTGCCCATCACCTTATTCACCTTATGTATACCTCCGTCACTTGAAGAAGTGGCTAAATCTGCCCTCGTACGTGAAGTACAAATGGGTGATTGTACAAATGTATATAGAAGAATGAAACTCCCAACCAACTATACTATTTATAAGTATATACCTAAGGTCCATAAGGATATGACATATTTAATTTGGAAGCTAAAATCTTCGTCCAATAATTTAATGATCTTGAAGATCTTATGCACAATTGAATCCCGAATATTGAATGATTAAATGGTGATAAATATATTATGTAAAATTGGATTAAGGAGATCAAATAATTGAAAGCATTAAATACCTCGAGTGCATTTTGATCTAGAAGATCAAACTATTTGGTGGTTTATAAACCCCAGCACTAATTTTTTTACACTTTCTATTTATACAATTTTAATTCTTGCAATTTAGTTAATACAATTTTAATTTTTACAATATTTAAAGTGTTTATTATAATCACAAAGTAGTGGCGATGGCTTTGTACATAATTTTTCAGCCACTTATTCATGAGACTATGTACCTATTTGTCATCGGTAGTGTTTAAAACCTATTGTTGACCTCGTAGGTCAAACAATGTATTTTTCCTTGTTTTGATGATCACAAAAGGGTTTTGACACCTATTGTGTTTGCATAAGTGTGTATGAATTATGAATCACAAACATAGAGACCAAAATACACTTACTCAAATCTTTTCTCAAAGTGCAAATTTAAAAGAACATTCAAGTTCAAAGTACAAGAGAAGAACATATGAAGATTACTATGACTTAAGGTTTAAGGGTTATATTTTTAAGTCTTAGGTTTTCTTGTAAAAAGTTAAGTTGAGAAATTTCACATTTTAATTAAAACTCTTTAAAGTTTTTAAACACTTGACTTGAATTCACTTCATATAAATTCATGGTTGATCTTGATTTATAAATCTTTCCGGTTGTTTTAAATCTTGTTGTTTAGTTCCATTCGGAACTAGTTGACTGGTCTCAAGATCAACCAGTTTGTTTGGTTTAAACCAAGGGTATTAAACATGTAAAACTCATACAAATCGACTAGTGCAACAAACCGATCAACTAATTTTACCAAAGCAACTGGTTTGACCAACCAACCTATGGGTTTTGCACATGCGAAAACTCATTTGTCTCTATTTAAAATTATCGATTGGTTTAGCAAAACCAATCGACTGGTTTGATCAACTAGTTAATGGGTTTCACACGTGCAAAAACCCTTTTTTTTTGTTTAAACTCATAGATTGGTTTTGCTAAACCAATTGATTGGTTTGAGTAAGAAGGTTAAGGGTTGATATAAGGTGCAAAATGGCTTTACCCATAAACCAAACCGATTAATTAGTTTGAGTAAATTAATCGACTGGTTTGAAGGACACATTAACGGATTTACTAAATCATGGTACTATTCAAATATATTCATAGGACCAAATAAGTATAACATGAAATCGATCGAATGGTTTCAATAAATCAATAAACTAGTTTGTGTAACAGTAATTTTTTTTCTTTGTTATGAACATATTCAGTCGACTGGTTTTAATAATTGATCGACTGACCCGTACTCCTAGTCATCTAGTTTGTTCAAATCAATCGACTGGTGAGCATTAGATACTAATTTCTACCCGTTGAGCGATATGACTTTGTAGCCATTTGGTATCCAATGGCTATGTGACAAGAGTGAGCCTTATAGATAAGCCCCTTTAGCATTTACTACAACAACTTTTCAACTGCATTTATTGTGCAATTAACCATCTACAACCAAAATCATTCAATTTCTCATTCAAACTCTATTAACTTTGAAATCCCAAGTTTTTATTAAAAAGTATTTATTTTTTACCTCTCTTTGCTAGATTTTCTATTTAATTGTAATATCTCTTATTACATCTAGCTAGATTAAATCCCATCTAAAGTTATACACTTTCATATCTTGATTTTTTGGTGAAAATCAATTGTAATCACAACCACCTTATAAAATTCATCACAAAGGGTTTAGTGAGTGTTTTTCTATCATTCTTAAGAGAATCTTGTCGAGGGTTAAAAAAAGATAAATAGGTCAAGTTGTAAATCATATATTAGAGGTTCATTGATATTGTAAGGCTCATAGAGTGGAAGAAGAGTAATCATCAGTAAAAACAAGTCATTGTTCAAAATCTAAATGGAAGAACCTTTTGCTAGTGAATGTAGAGAGTAGTTTTCTCTTGAAACACTATAAGTTGTGTATAAATTTTTATTTTTATGTTTTCATTCCATTAAACCCTAATCACCCCATCTAAGGTTCTTTCAATTGGTATCAAAACTTGTTCATATCGCAAAGGATTCAATAATCCGAGGTGAAAAAGATCTACGAGCATAATGGATGTAATTGGTTTAAATGAAGGTTTCTCCTCCACAAATCATCATTATTCAATGGTGAGAAGTTCATTTGGTGGAAGAAAAAAAATAATTTTCTTCATCAAGTCATAAGATTATAACATGTGGTCAATAGTCACTAAAGGACCAATCAGGATTACAAAATAGGTCATTGGTGAACTAATAGATGTAGAGAAGAGAAAGCTCACTCTTAATGACATAACCATCATGATTCTTCAATGTTGCTTTGGTGAAAGAGAGTACCACCTAATCCAATACTAATCCACAAAAAAAGAGATATAGGATAATGTCATCTACACTCATGAGGGACAAATCAAGTGATGGATTAGAGAATCACTCTTTACACTAGAGAGTGTGAACTCTTTAGTATGAAGTAAAGTGAAAGAATCAACAACTTGTGAAACTACTTCACTGCTGTTGTCAACAACCTCAAAGCCTTAGGGAAGGAAATCATTAAAGAAGAACAAGTGATTAAGATCTTTCAAGGTATTAAAAAATAGTGGAGTCCCGAGGTGACCTCCATTAAAAAAGACATAAATTTGATGAAGATGAAGATTGAAGATCTCTTCGTAAATGTCATGGTTCAGCATTCAAATTTGGAGGAAGGAATATATAAAATAAAGAAAAAATCTCGTGAATTTAAAAGCCTCCACTTCCTCTAGAAAACTATAAGTAGTTGAATA
This sequence comes from Tamarix austromongolica, assembly GCA_039764185.1. Classification (NCBI taxonomy): domain Eukaryota; kingdom Viridiplantae; phylum Streptophyta; class Magnoliopsida; order Caryophyllales; family Tamaricaceae; genus Tamarix; species Tamarix austromongolica. The sequence continues at coordinate 103,957,201 of CM077816.1, read as the reverse complement.
GGTGGTATAGGAAGAAGATGAAGAACTCCTATGGATGATGAGGAAGTAGCATTTATAACCAATCAATTTAAGAGGTTCCTACAATCTAGAATAAGGAGCAGTGGAAGACAAGGAATTCCATCATCAAGAAACATAAGGAGGTTTAGAGAAGCCAACAAATATGACAAGATCAAATGCCATATTTTTGGAAAAACCAATCATGTCATTTGTGACTTTTTTGAGTTTAGAAACAATATAGATAAACAAATGACAAGAATCAAGGGCAATGCCGACACTAAGAACAACAACAAGGGAATGCAAGCTCCAAAAAATCAATGGATACATTTGGTGAAAGTGAAGTTTAACCCTTCAATAGAGGAAAAGAAGTTACAAATATTTGTTTCATGGATTTATGAGAGGAATCATCAATATCTACCACCTTCATAAGCTTCAATGATGACGAAAACATTGATGAGGTACAATCCAACTCCCTCTAATATTATAATGATTTACTATTTGTCTTACATGATTCATTGTGTAAAAATGATAGGTTAATAAAGGAAAGAGATAATATGAACAAATTACTTGATCACTTAAATGAACAAAACACTCTTGTGTTAAATAAAAATGTTCTTCTTTAATCTCGTATGATTCATGTGAAAATTGAGCTAATTGGGAAGATGATTGAATTTGGTGCATACAAGGATTTTATTAGTTGTGATTACAAGGTTAAGATAGATCAACTTCAATCCAAGTTAGTTGATCTATAAGCCAAATGCGATGAATTTGTAAATATATCCTACACTTTCATAAAGGGTGAAGAAGGATTATACTTTTTGTTAGGTGTTCAATAGTATTACAAGGGCCATAAGGGTTTAAGATATTGTAAAACCCCCAAAATTTATTACTAAAAAATTTCATTTTAATAAAAAAAGTTTAATAGAAGTTAAATAACAAAACTATAAATTCTGAGGGTATTATCGCCTCACTTAGTACCAGACCAGTTCACTCCTACCGTTCCAGTACTAAGTGCTAAGGCTGAACAGGGTTAACATCAAACACAAGTTATTAATAAAACAATGAGAGCCCATGAGAGGACTCCCTCATAGTCATACGGAAATCAGAGTGCAATTTAATAATTACAACCCCAAATAGTAAGTAACTATAATTTTCCAAAAACATAAAATACCGTACAACATGACATAACTAGAATAAGAACGAAACATGGTAAAATAAGAGGAAAAATTGAGTCGGGTCGGGTCACTCTCGGTCCCCAATTCAAGTCTGTGCTCAACTCTCATCCCCGCCCGATGCCTCGTAAGTTTCATAGGCATCAAAGACGTCAGCTCCTACCTGCACAAGTTTAGATGGGCCTTTTGCTCGTGGAAATGAGCAACACCAATGAAACAGGTGGTCATTACGCTACGTACTGAGTAAGGTAACCATATGGGTAAGACCAGAAAGAAGCACACAAGTAATTCCATGCAAGAGAATAAATACAAAAGGCATATAAGATAATAATCCAGAATTACAAGATTAGGCCAAACTTATATTAATGATTTATCTTACATCTCTTTTATTTTAATTCCATGAGAGTACGTGAACCCACTATTATAGCCGGTGGACCGGAAACACTCCTTAGGGTAGAACGCATCTGACCACTATTATATCCGGTGGACTGGAATTACTCAGTAGGGCAACACACACCTGACCACTATTATAGCTGGTGGACCGAAAAGTATGTAAGTAACCTCACAGGCCCCGACTCACATGGTGTTCCACTGTAAATAATTAGTATATTTCCATTATTTATACTTATGGTTCACACATTTCTTATATTAATTCCACGTGATTACGGGAACCCCACTATTATAGCCAGTAGACCGAAAACACTCCATAGGGCATAACGCACCTGACCACTATTATTGCCGGTGGACCGAAAAATATATATATCCTCACTGGCCTGACTCACGAGGTGTTCCACTGTAAGTAAATAGTATCTTTTCAAGACTTATTACAATACAATTTTTGGTTTATAGAACTCGAAATCCCCCACTATTATAGCTGGTGGACCAGAAACGCTCAACAGGATAAAACGCACCTGACTACTATTGTAGTCGGTGAACCGAAAAAATCACTCAACAGGGCAAAACACACCTGACCACTATTATAGCCGGTGGACCATATAATATATAACCTCAATGGGCCCTGGATCGATAATCTTTCACTTTAAGTGCTTAGTGTTTTATTGTATCTTATTCCATACACAACCCCGACTAGACATGCACGACTCACTCGACTTCCCAATAATTTTGTCCCATATCTTGGGACTTTTACTTTTTTATAGTGCATCCTAATATCCTTTCTCACTCTTTCCTCATTACCATGACTACTCAACATCGAGGCCCACTTCCCATATTTCTGAATCAACTTAATATAACTCTCTAGGGTTTTCTTCCAAGAAAACCCTAATTTGGCCTATATGGCATAACCTATCTCTATCCCATATAACTCATACTCCTCTAATTTATCACATCGCTCAATTCTTCTCCAAGTACCACATTTTGCTTCCCATATAATACATGTGGCCACGAAACCCTAGTCGGCCATTCCAAAACTCTAGCAATTCTCTTTCCCATTACGATGTTATTCATTCATCACTCTTACTTACCACCAACTCCTCCATATGACACATATCCAACACAATCCATGATCTCGGGACTTCCTTTCATCTTTTCCCCACTCACTATAAACCCAAAACTCTTCTTTATTATTAAGACCATCACTTCTCTCGACCCACACTTGACCTTACAACCTCACCATCCAACTCCCACACATGATCACCAAAACCCTAGTTAGCTTCCCAAAAACCCTAGTACTCCTCCTTCCTTTTATGTGACTCACTCAAAACCCGAATACAATCTTCTCTCTTGATTCACTTTTTCCCCCATATGACACCCCCATCCATCTTTTATCCTCATTCTATCCATCTCTATTAATTTTACACCCTTACACATTTCTCTTATTTAGGGCTTCCTCCCAAAACCCTAGTCAAATCCCCCATGCATCCTTACATCAACCCACGTACTATTTTTCATATATGGACTCTAATCGCCCTAACGATACTTCCCTTACCTTACTCAATCTTCAAATCAATTTTTCCCATGTAAAAGTCATCCCCATGCAAAGGCTAACCATCCCATTCAAACCCTAGACTTCACATGCATGTTAAATTCATTCCCTTAAACTCACTCCCATTATTCCTCTTTTTCTCCACCTATAGGTCATAAGATAATTAAGCAATCATTACCATTCTTTAGTCAAACACTTTCCTCCCTTTTTCCATTTTCTCACAACCACATCGTACTACTTAGGACCTCCTATCATGCATGTCATGAGGGGAATTATTACATAAGCAAAATTCAAGTACAAGTAATAACATCACATTACACACATTATAAACACATGTATTATTCCTCTTTTTCTCCACCTATAGGTTATAAGATAATTAAGCAATCATTACCATTCTCTAGTCAACTCACTTTCCTCCCTTTTTTCCATTTTTCTCACAACCACATCGTACTACTTAGGACCTCATATAATGCATGTCATGAGGGGCATTATTACATAAGCACAATTCAAGTACAAGTAATAACATCACATTACACACATTATAAACACATGCAACTTACCTTAGCTCCATGCTTAGAAAGCTTCCATAAGAACACGATAATATAAAATATAAAATATAAAGCACACCCATCAAACAAACACACATAGCACATTCTTACACATAAAAGGCATTAACCATATCCTTACCTAATACGATACCGGGCTTGGACCACGCTCCTATGCCTCCTTAGGGTTTTGGCTTGATTCACCTACAAGAGAAAAATACTATGGGTTAGTCTCTCTCTTACCAAAAATTACCATTATTTCTACCCTACTCTTATCATATTCTACTATTAGGGCTAATAATGATAATAGTAGTCTTATAATTAAAAGTAGGGTTATTATTCTCAAAATAATTAATCGTGTCACTACTAACCAAAATAAGTCTTAGTAGCCATCATGGTTTATGTTAAAGTATTCATAGTGTTAAAGATAATAGTTTTAATATTACTAATAATAATATTATTCTTAGTTTTAGTGATAATGCTAATATCAATCCAAACCCTAGTAATAATAATAATAATAGTGTTATAAGTAATATAGAAGTAGTGACCATAATTATTCTTATATTAATAGTGCAAGTAGTGATAATAGGTTAGTGATTATAAAATATTGACAAAATACAAGTTAACAATAATAATATTTATAGTAGTATTAAATAATAATAATAATAATAATAATAATAATAATAATAATAATAATAATAATAACAACAACAACAACAACAACAATAACAATAATAGTGATAATATTAATAATAGTCCTCATCTCAAGGATAATACTAATGAAGGTCCTAGAAATCATCTTAGTAGTAGCCTTAGTGATAATGTGGTCAAGTATAATAATAATAATAATAATAATAATAATAATATAATAATAATAATAATAATAATAATAGTAATAATGTTGATGATGATGATGATGATGATGATGATGATAGAAATGATAATAATAATAGTAATGGTAGTAATGGTAGTAATGATAGTAGTAATAATAATGATAATGTTAAACATAATAAGGATCATAATCAAAAAGGGTAATAGTAATATAAGAATCCCTACATTTACACCAATAATAAAAGTGATAATGGCCAATTTAGTATTAGTAAGATAATAATAATATTAATAATAATAATAATAATAATAGTAGTAGTAGTAGTAGTAGTAGTAGTAAAGATAACTATATTAATACTAAAGTTGTAACCCTTTAAATAATAATACCATAGTTATAAATATTTCAGAAGTTAGTTTAGTTAATAAGAGTGATACATAATAATAATAATAATAATAATAATAATAATAATAATAATAATAATAATAATAATAATAATAATAATAAGGGTAATACTATTAATATTACTAAAAATTATTAACACTTATAGAAAAAGAGTTTAAGGGCTGGGAAATTAAAATACCACCTAGGGTTGGTGGTGGAATCGGCGGCGGCGGTGGAGGAGGAAGAGAGGTGGAAAGATAGGGGTATAGGCCAGAGGAGAGGGAATGAGGGGGTGTTTGAGGTGGTGGAAGGTGTCTCAGGTGGAGAGGGGTGGAATGGAGGTGGTGGTGCAGCCAGAAGTGGCGGCGTATGGTGGTCGAAGGTGGTGGAAGGTGGATAAGGGAGAAGGAGAGGGAGGCAGGGAAAGGTGGAGGTATAGGGAGGTACAAGAAGGTCCCTTGGTTGTTTTGGAGGGTGGAGGAGGCATTGGTTGCAGCGGAATCAACGGTGCGAGGGGCCGCGAGAGGTTGAAGTGGGCTAATCGAGATGGTGATTTTGCACGGCTGGGGTGGCTCGTGAAGGGCAAGATAAGGGAGGAGGGTGACTCAGTTCTGTAGAGGATGGTGTAGGGAAGGCTTTGGTGGGTGCGTTGGTAGCAGTGATCATTGACGGTGGCAGAACAAAGATCTGATCGGGCGGTGGTGCAAGGTCGGGATGTTCTGGGTTGCCAAAATAGAAGCTTAACCCAGGCTGCCAATGCGGTATTTATAGTCTAATTTGTGGGGGAAACGAAGAAGGAGGAAGAGGAAAACCAGGGCAGGTGAGGCAGGACCACCGGCCAGTGGTGGTAGGCGGTGCAGTCCTGCCATGGTAGGTTAGGTTGGGGGAGAAAAGGAAAGGGAGGCACGCGTGGAGGGAAGCTGTAGAACTGATTGAGGTAGAAAAAGGAAAGGAAAGAAACGAGGAAGGAGGAGGAGGTCGGTTGGAAAGAGTTGGTGGTTGTCGGCGGCAGAGGTTATAGATTTCAGCAGTTGCAAGTCGGGATTGGGGGAGAAGAAGAGGGGCAATAGGCCAGACCAGGCGGTCCAGAAGAAAAGAAAGGACTGACCGGTTGGGGGAAAACGGACGAGGAGGAATATGTCGTGTGGGCTTGGGCCGCGCCAAAGGGGAAAGGGCTTGGGTTGTGCGGGCCAGCCTAGTCGGGTCGGAGGGGAAAAAGAAGAAAGGAGAAGGAGAGAAAAGAGGGAAAAAGGAAAAGAAAGAAGAAAAGGGAAAAGGGGAAAGGGAATAAAGAGAAAAAGAATGGGTTGGGGTATTTTGGGTATTTGGTATTTTTGGATTATTATTTAAAATAATAATTAAATCCCTTTTTAGATTAATTTGGGCTATTTGAATAAATTTTCCTCAACTTCCATTTTAATTAGCAAAACACCCTAATTTTTGCTAATTAAATTATTTATTATTTTCTTCTTTATTTGTCTTAATTAATTCCTTTTTATATTACTAAAATAATTCATTTAATTAATTTTCCTAATAAATCCTTATTTGGCTATAATTTCTCAAATTAGGATTTTTGGGTATTTCAAATATGGTAACAAAAAGGCAATAAAAAGCCAAACACTAAAGAATTTTTTTTTGTGAAAGCCTTCATTGCTCATCAAGTGCATGTCTCTCCTACACCCAATAATTGTAATTTATGTGGGAAAAATGAGCATTCCTCTTCAATGTGTAAGCATGCTAAGAATGCAAATCCATCTCTACTAATAAAAGGGAAATATTATGCAATATTTTTGGTAGAACCGATCATGTTGCTTCTTAATGTGGTTTTACTAAAAATGCCAAAGTTGTTCCAAAATTCATGCACGTGTGGGTACTTAAGATAACCATCGCGCATGAATTGAACACTAACCCAATAATAATAAAGGGCACCTAAACTAGGGCATTGGTGCTTGTAGGTATACTTTAAAATCAAAACAGAAAGCCACAAATGATTCCTAGATAGTGGATGTTTGAGGCATATGACGAGTTATCAAACCATGTTCTCTAAGCTAACTCTACATAATGGTGGAAGCGTAACATTTGGAGACAACTCAAAAGGAAAGATCATCGGTCTTGGTAGAATTAGTATTGGTAAATCTAAATCCTTTATAAATGATGTGTATTTGGTTGGTGGTCTTAAGCACAACTTGATTAGCATTTTTAAATTACATGATAAAGGTTTTATAGTTAATTTATGTCATTTGCTTTACATTATCTCAAATGTAATAGATAAATCCATTCAATTTGTATGCTCGTGAATCAAAATGTGTACATGATTGATGTTAAATCAATTAAAATTCATAACGCATGTTTGAGTGCAATCAATAATGATGCATGGTTGTGGCATAAGCACATTACACATGGTACAAATGGATTTATTGAACAAACTTGCTATAAAAGACCTAATGAGTGGTCTTCCAAAGTTGAATTTTGTAAAAGATCAAGTATGTGATGTATGTCAACAAGGAAAACAATATAATGTTTCATTTAAACCCAAAATTGTTGTGACTACATCTCAAACACTTGAGTTGTTGCATATGGATCTATTTGAGTCTACTAGGACCCATAGAACAGGTAGTTGTAGGTATGCATTAGTCATTATGGATGATTACTCACATTATACATGGATATTATTTCTTTCTACTAGAGATGATGCTTTTAACTTTTTTCTTGTTCTTGCTAATAAAATCTAAATAGAAAGGGGAATAATAATTCATGCTATAAGTAGTGATCATGGCAAGGAGTTTGAGAATGCCACCTTCATGGATTTCTCCTATCAAAATGATATTACTCACAATTTCTTGGCACCAAGCACTCCACAAAAAAATGGTGTGGTGGAAAGGGAGAATAGAACCTTATAGGAGGTTGTAAGAACCATGATATGTGACTTCAAGCTTCTAAAGTATTTTTGCGCCAAAATTGTTGCCACTAAAACTATGTGATAAGTAGAGTACTCATCTATGCTATTTTAAAGAATAATCCCTATGAGTTATACAAAGGTGAGAAACCAAATGTGGGTTATTTATACATTTAGTTGAAAATACTTTGTCCTTAGCAATGGAAAAAGTAATGTGGGTAAGTTTGACTCTAAGACAGATGAAGGTTTCTTCATTGTCTACTATTTATATAGTAAGTCTTGCTGAATCTACAACAAGAATTTGTGCATGTTGCTTTTGATAGATCTTACTCAAGTGTGTAGAGTAACTAAGATAAAAAATTAGGTCCTTCCATCCAAGTAAATAACTTGTTGGAAAATGATGATAAGCAAAAACAAGAAGAAGAATAAAAGGATGAACATCCTCTAATTGATCAACAAGAAGATGAAGTGAGAAGGGATGATCTTAGAGCATGGAAATATGCCAATGGACATCCTCAAGAGCTCATCATTGGTGATCTAACAAGGAGGTTTGCAACAAGATCCTCACTAGACAACATTTGTAATCATTTAGCATTTTTATCTCAAATGGTACCTAATTTTCACATAGAATCCTTGAATGATGAAAATCAGAACATAGCAATGCAAGATGAGCTAAACCAATGCGAAAGAAATTAAGTTTGGAAATTAGTTCATTTTCCTCTAAATGGATCCATCATTGGGACTAAATGGGTATTAAGAAACAAGATAGATGAGGATGGAATTGTGGATAGAAATAAAGTCTAGTTGGTTTTCAAAGGATACAACCAAAAGGAAGGAATTGATTTTAAGAAAACTTTCACCCTCATAGCTAGACTTGAGGTTACACATATGCTTCTTGCATTTGGATCATCCATGTATTTTACATTATATTAAATGGATGTTAAAAGTATTTTCCTTAATGGTTTTATTGAAGAAAAGATAATGTTAAGAAACCACCATGCTTTAAAAATGACCCAAAACCTAATCATATTGATAAACTCAACAAGAAACTCTATGGTTTAAAACAAGCCTCTAGAGCTTGGTATGAAAGGTTGAGTAATTTTATTTTAGAAAATTATTTTGAAAGAGGTAAAATTGATAAAACTCTCATCCTTAAGAAAGCCAAAAAGGATTTTTTTTAATTGTGCAAATATATGTTGATGACATAATATTCGATGCTACTAATAAGTCCATGTGCAAGGACTTTTCTACTTTAATGTGTAGTGAATTAAAAATGTGCATGGTGGGAGAGTTAACATATTTCCTTGGAATTAAAATCAAGCAACAAAGTAAGGAATATTTGTCAACAAAGAGAAGTACATAAAGGAAATGCTCAAGAAGTTTGGAATGAACGCTAGCAAGACTTACAATACTCCCATGGCTACTACCACAAAGCTTGACATGGATGAAGGATATAAGTAAGTTGATCAAAAGCGATATCAAGGTATGACCAGATCACTTATTGATCTTACTACATATAGACCTAACGTTATGTTCAGTGTATGTTTGTGTTGTGGATCGATACTTATTCGGAAAAATAAGATCTAATTATAAACAATTAGAACACACAAGAATTGAGAAGAGAATAAAACTCAAGAACACAGATTGGGGAAACAGATGATCTTATTGATGTGAAGTAATTGTGATTACAAAGAATCAAAGAAATTCTCACATAAATCACTCAATTCATCAAGGAATTACAATAGAACTCAATAGGAGAAGAAGACGGCGTTCGCTCTTCGATTAGGGTTCTAATCGCATGGTGTTTATTTTCTATCTCTTGGCCTCTCCTGAAAAACAGAACATATTTTCCTGATGAAAAAACACGGATCGTGTTTCCAAAACACGGGCCCCCCGTGTTTATTTCCAACTTTGGCAATCTTCAGTATTTCAGCCACAACTTCTTCATCTAACCTCCGATCAAGCTGATTCTTGATGCGTTGGAAAGATAACAGAAAGATCTATAACTTTTATGTTCATAACATTTCCAAATTCTAATTTATTCAATGTAAAATATTCATATCTTTCCAGAACAGCTCATAGTTCTACTTCAAATTTTTCCGAAACACTTCACACACCAATCCAAGCTATTCTACACACCAAATACGAGTCACAAGCTCACAATTCTCCACCTTGACGACGTATTTAAAGTAGCTAGCACCAGGAACACAAAAGACCATCTGTAAAAACCCCTAGGCCCCAAAAGGCCCTCATGGTACACAAACACCAACCAAGTCCAAGCAATGCTCGAACTTGCTCACTATCAATGGCTTCGTTAGCATATCTGCTGGATTCTCAGTAGTAGCCACCTTCTCCAACACAACCTTGCCTGCAGGAATAGTACCTCGGATGAAGTGGTACCTGATATCAATGTGCTTCGTCCGACGATGGAAAGAATTATGATTCTTTGCCAAACAAATAGCACTCTGGCTATCGCTACGAACAACGGGAGCACCATGACCAAATCCAAGCTCACGAACGAAACCACCAAGCCACGAAGCTTCTTGAAAAGCTTCCGTCATAGCCATATACTCAGCCTCAGTAGTGGACAACGCAGTCACATCTTGCAAAGATGACCTCCAGCTAATTGCCGAACCACCAAGACAAAATACATAACCTCCAGTGGATCTCCTATTATCAAGATCTCCACCATAATCAGAGTCAACGAACCCAGTCAACGCATCAGTTGACCTGCCATACTCCAAACAAGATGATGCAGTACCCTTCAAGTACCTCAGAATCCACTTCACTGCTTGCCAGTGAGCCTTCCCAGGATTTGCCATATATCTGCTCACAACACTCACAGCTTGAGCAATATCCGGCCTGGTACAAACCATAGCGTACATCATGCATCCCATAGTATTAGAGTAGGGAACTATGGCCATAAACTCCTCCTCATCTTTAGATTTGGGGCAATCTAAAGCAGACAATCTGAAGTGAGTAGCCAAGGGAGTACTAACCGGCTTGGCATCAATCATATGAAACCTCTCCAACACCTTGTTCACATATTGCTCTTGTGACAAGTAAAGACGCTTCTGTCTGCGGTCTCGAATGATCTCCATGCCAAGGATCTTCTTCGCAGCTCTCATATCCTTCATCTCAAACTCAGTCTTTAGCATTGTTTTCACCTTGTTAACTTCAAACAGATATTTTGCTGCAACAAGCATGTCATCGACATACAACAAAAGATACACCAGAGAACCATCACCAACCTGCTTCAAGTATACACATCCATCGTACTCACTCCTGGAGAACCCATGCTCAATCATAAACTGATCAAACCTCTTGTACCATTGTCTAGGCGACTGCTTCAGATCATATAGCAACTTCTTCAATAAGCACACATGATCCTTCTTGCCTTCAACAACAAAGCCATCTGGTTGGCGCATATAGATCTCCTCCTCGAGCTCACCATGCAGAAAAGCTATTTTAACATCCAATTGCTCTAACTCCATATCCTGCATAGCCACAAGCGCAAGCAAAGTACGAATAGAAGTATGCCTGACAACAAGGGGAAATACCTCGTTATAGTCTACACCAGGTATCTGACTAAACCCACGTGCAACTAAACGAGCCTTGTACCTCGGTCCCTCAACACTTGGAATTCCCTGTTTGAACTTGTACACCCACTTGCAATCAACTATTTCTTCTTCCTGGGTGCCTTCACAAGTTCCCATGTCTGATTCTTCCATAGAGACTGCATCTCCTCCTCCATAACAGCACACCACTGAGCAGAATCAGCACTAACAATGGCATCTGAGTATGACACTGGCTCCTGTACATCAATGACAGTCTCAGCACTAGCCAAAGCATAACTTGCTAACTCCTCAAAGCCATACCTCACAGGAGGCTTCACAACCCTCCATGGTCTACCAGGAGCAACGCCCCTTTGCTCCACCTGCTACCTGGATCTACCCACTTCAGGAATAGTGGGTCTCATACTAGAAGAGTATGATTGATCCAAATCAACCTCTACCTCCACCTTATCCGTAACACCATGCAGATTCTTCTGCTCCACCTCTTCAGACAATCTATCAGAAGAAGACTCAGACTTTTGGAGAAATACGGACTCATTGAAGGTAACATCCCTGCTTGTCAAAAACTTGGATGCAGCTGGATCCCATAACCTGTACCCCTTCACACTGGATGTATAGCCAAGAAAGATGCACTTCTTAGCTCTAGGCTCGAGCTTCCCATCATTCACATAAGCATAGGCAGGACATCCAAAAAATATGCAAATCAGAATAATCAGCTGGTTTACCAGACCATACCTCCTCAGGTGTCTTCAAATCAATGGAACGATTGGGTGACCTGTTCACCAGGAATGCCGCCATGTGAACTGCCTCAGCCCAAAACTCCTTACCTAATCCAGCTTGTGACAACATACATCAAGCCTTCTCTAATAGGGTTCTATTCATCCTCTCAGCAACTCCATTCTGCTATGGTCTTCCAACACAAGTACGATGCCTAGCAATACCATGGTCCTCACAGTACTCAGTGAAACTACGTTCCACAAACTCAAGGCCATTATCTGTCCTGAGACACTTCACTTGTCTTCCAGTCTGCTTCTCTAATAAAGTCTTCCGATGCTTGAAAACTTCAAAGACATCATTCTTATTTTTAATAAAATAAGTCCATACCTTCCTAGAGAAGTCATCAATAAATGTCAGTAGGTATCGCGAACCACCCTTGGAAACCACCCTTGCAGGACCCCACAAATCAGAGTGAACATAATCTAGAGGCCCCTTTGTACTATGTGTAGCCTTTGAAAAACTAACCCGCTTCTGCTTGCCAAACACACAGTGCTCACAGAAATCCATAGTACTTGTACTCTTTCCATCCAACAACCCTCTCTTAGAGAGTTCAGTCAAGCCTTTGAAACTCATGTGTCCAAGTCGCATATGCCAAAGTCTAGTAACATCCGAGTCAAACATACTCGATGATGTTACCGTAGCTGCTCCCTCAACAGTGGAACCAACAAGCTCATATAGTGTCCCGATCCTTTTACCTTTCATTGCAACAAGAGCCCCTCTAGTAATCCTCATCGTTCCATCCTCGATCACACAACGATATCCATTACAATCCAAAGAACTCAATGAAATCAAGTTCTTGGTCATCTCAGGGACATGTCGAACATTAGACAGTGTTCTGACCACACCATCATGCATCTTCACCTTCACTATCCCAATCCCAGCAACTTTGCATGCAACATCATTACCCATCAGAACTACTCCACCTCGAGTCGTCGCGTAAGTCTGGAACTAGTTCTTGTGGGACAAATATGGTAAGAGCATCCAGAGTCCAAGATCTACCTGTCCATAATCTTGGTCTGACTATCAGTGACAGTCAACACACTACCATCCCTATCATATTGAGCTATAGCAGCATCATCCTTTGTACCAGATGATTCACCAGGTTTATCTCTAGATATCCTATTAGGACAAAACTTCTTGATATGTCCCTTCTTGTGACATCCATAGCACATGACATTCTTAGATCTATTATTCCTCGACTTCGACCTATACTTCTTCTTCTTATCACCAGAACCCCGTTCCTGAGTTCTGCCCCTAGCTACAAGTCCCTCACTATGTGAGTCACTAGAACCACCTCCAGTTAACTGATTCTCAATCAGTTCCCGTTGTAGCAGGGCAGTCTTGACATCATCAAGAACCAACTCATCATCCTTCCCATATAGTATGGTCTCACGAAAATGTTTGTAATCAGCAGGCAAAGAAAACAACAATGTAATATCAAGATCTTCATCCTCCAATTTAACATCTATATTCCTTAGATCCATAATTATAGAGTCAAATTCATCAAGATGAGATTTAAGGGATTGTCCCTTACCTAATTTTAACTCATGCAACTTGCTCTTTAATAACAGACGATTCGTCACCGACTTCGTCATGTATAGAGACTCCAGCTTGAGCCACAAGGATGCCGCTGTTGTTTCTTTAGCCACCTCACGCAAGACCTCATTAGACAAACACAATTATATGGTGGAAATGGCCTTTTGATCTATCTCCTCGAATTTCTCATCTGTCATCGAATCGGGCTTCTTTGATATCCCAAGTAACGCCTTCTCCAATCCATTCTGAATCAGGATCGCCTTCATCTTCAACTTCCATAAGCCAAAGTTCACAGACCGATCAAACTTCTCTATATCAAATCTTGTAGACATCCCGAATACGAATGCAACGCTCTGATACCAATTTGTTGTGGATCGGTACTAATTCGGAAAAATAAGATCTAATTATAAACAATTAGAACACACAAGAATTGAGAAGAGAATAACACTCAAGAACACAGATGATCTTATTGATGTGAAGTAATTGTGATTACAAAGAATCAAAGAAATTCTCACGTAAATCACTCAATTCATCAAGGAATTACAATAGAACTCAATAGGAGAAGAAGGCGGCATTCGCTCTTCGATTAGGGTTCTAATCGCATGGTATTTATACTATACGAAACTGTTATTAGCAAAAACCGAGGCGGAGCGAAAATCCCAAAAAATACGGACCATGTTAATAAACACGGTACCCCCGTGTTTATTTTCTATCTCTCGGCCTCTCCCGGAAAACAGAACATATTTTCCTGATGAAAAAACACGGATCGTGTTTCCAAAACACGGGCCCCCCGTGTTTATTTCCAACTTTGACAATCTTCAGTATTTCAGCCAAAACTTCTTCATCTGACCTCCGATCAAGCTTATTCTTGATGCGTTGGAAATCTAACAGAAAGATCTACAACTTTCATGTTCATAAAATTTCCAAATTATAATTTCCTCAATGTAAAATATTTATATCTTTCCAGAATAGCTCACAGTTCTACTTCAAATTTCTCCGAAACACTTCACACACCAATCCAAGCTATTCTACACACCAAATACGAGTCAAAAGCTCACAGTTTGTGTGCTAGGTTTTAATGTAATTCCAAAGACTACTATATGAACGAGGCTAAGAGAACTCTTAGGTATCTATCCGACAATAATAATCTATGGATATTTTACCCTAGTGATATAATTTTGGACCTTGTAGGCTGATCAGACAACAACTTTTCTGGATATAAGGTTGATAGGAAGAACACTCTAGGTAAGTACCAATTCCTGGGAGAAGACCTAGTTAGTTGGTATAGTAAAAAAATAGTCTAGTATTGCATTATCTATTACTCGAGCACAATATATAGCAACGGGTGTTTGTTATGCACAATTAATTTTGATGAAATATCAATTAAATGATTATGGACTCAAACATGAAAGAATTCTAATTAGATGTGATAAGATTAGTGATGTTTGCCTTACTAAGAATTTTTTTAAACACTCTATGTCTAAACATATTTATATAAGATAGCATTTCATAAGGGGCCATGTTGAAAAGGGGAATGTTATTGTGGGGTTTGTAGGTTCATTGCATTAATGGGGATATATTTTCACTATGCCATTTGAATAAAAAATCATAACTATTAGGAGGGAACTAGGAATGACATTTCAATGATCTAAATTATCTCTCTAAAACTTGTGAAATTCTAAAAAATGTGAGGATAAATCAATAAATTTAATTAAAATCATAATAACTTAGCCTTAAGATTGCTTGCATTTAATTATGAAAATTGGCCTTTGTGATTTTTGATTAAAGTGCTAAAATAAAAGGAAAATGTATAGTTATGATCCATAATCTAAAATGATTTTATGTGCTAAAAAATATGAACAGACTAGCCAAACCTGTCGACTGGTCTTCAAATTAATCAATGGGTTCAGAGGAACCAGTCAACTGAGTCTGGTGAAACTAGGAGCCAAATCACAATTTTTTTAGTTTTTGACTTAGGCGATACCAATTGAATTAAATGGAAAAACCATTTGATTGTAGTAAGAACAATCAACTAAAATCCCCAAACCAGTCGACTGGTTATAAGAACAATCGACTGACATACCAAACCAATCTACTATTATGTTGGGCATATAAATAAGCCCTCGCCTATTTAACCAAACCAACTACCCTAATTTCCAAAAACCATTTGTCTTCTCTTAATATATATCTTATCTTTCACCTAAATTGCTCAATACCTCACCAAAGCACACAAGATAGGGCTCGTTAGCATCAAATTAGTGAACCCTAACCAATCTTTGATAGTAATAAAAAATTAAATTCCTCTTTGATAGTTCAAATTGAGGATAAGCATTCATAAGCCCTAAGCTTCCAGATTCATTTGTTCGTCCAGATTCAACCTTATCTAAGGCTTAGTTTTGGTTCAATTCATGATCCTTTAGATATTTAATATCTAAAGGTAAATTATCGAGTCAATTCTCATCATCACATTGTGAAAAAAATGACCTAAATTTCTCCATCTATTTTTCCTTTCTCTCTCTCTCACTTTGACCTAAGAGTGGTAAATATTTCTCCATTACTATGACTAAATGTAAATCTATTGCTGCAACTAATCTTAAGGGAAATTTTTCGGTTCCTTCCAAAAAGGCCCGTACTTTACCCAATTTTCAACCATGAACATCCATATTGAGGGATCCTCTTCATCACCCCATTCATCTCCATCTATGGAGTCCTCTCCTTCTTTGGTAGAGGATATATTTCCATCTATGCCTCCTTTGAGGCCCTTTGCTCCTTCTTTGTCCACTACACAACCCATTTGATCTTCCACTCACTTGGAAACGATCATTGAGACATCCCCTCACTCATAATTCTTCTTCCACACCATGGATGACCAGCAACGCTAGGTCAAATCCTTTCATGGAAAGAAGGTACTTTCGAGGAAGTGCATTGACACTAAGTCATGCACAAAGCATTTTAGATTTCTCTTCATTTGGTCCCTATCCAACGTCCATATTCTTACTCTCTTCACTCTTCACAATCCAAACTATTTTGACTTAGTTTTCCTCTTTTATGCTAACTTCACTATTCATGTTCTTTGATCGCTATTAGTACTCACATTTGAGGATTTTCTATTGTGGTAGATGAGGCCATAATGGCCAAGATTCTAGGGATCAAGAGCAACATTACCACATGGATGACATATATCGAGTGGATTAAGACTCAAATTTCTAAATCCATTCTTTCTAAGATGCACCATTGCCACTTCATGCATGGTGGCACAACCAACTCATATTACCTACCACCCTTCAAAAGGGTGTGTCATTGTCTGGTGTGCTCCATCATTTTCCCTCGAATCAACTTAGTCGTAGGTATAACCATTAAGAACTAGTATAGGGTCAATCACATACTCTCTACTACCCCCATATGATTTGTTGTTAACAACATATGCCCTATATGGATAAACATATTCAGGATACTCTTGGCTCTAGATCTCTTATCATGAGGATCCTCTGAGATTTTGGAGTTTATTTTGGAGATTTATTAGCCACCCCACTTCACCTATAGAATGGGATCAATATCTTAGATGTTTTCACCTTTAGATGGACGGGGTATTAGATAAGAGTAGATGGGCAAACCTTTAGGTTTACTATTAAGGCTCATGCCTCGCTTCTTTGTAGGGGTCACATCTGTGCTTCATCGAGGCCACAACCTCCACCTACTAATGGAGATGATATACCACTACCCTAAAATGATCCTTTAGATCCACTTAACCTTCCATTCGTATATGGAGATCCTCCACATATAATCCTGCACCTTCTACATCCACAAAACGTCCTTTAACTACAATTCTAGGTTGTGTGAAACTAGTCAGTATTCATAATCTCCTTCTCAGAGTGGTCATGATGTTGATTCACAAGGAGAGGAATTAGGGACACTTAGAGATTGAGATGCATGTCATTTTCTATTTTGCACCCCATCATTAGGATGATATAGAGACACACCTAGGTGTTGAGGTTGTCCATGAGGCACAAGGACTCACTCCCACAAATTTTGATCCTCCTCCCTTTGGTTTGATCATTGACAAGGCTATTCAAATTATTTAAGATGTTTTCAAGACAACTAACTCCGATGAAGTTGTGAGTGAGGACTTGGATATACTATCTACGCCTTTAGTCACTACTTTAGCTGCACCGTCCTTCCCGCCTACCTCTGATTCATGTTGATGTTTAGACTATGTGTATCTATGTTATTTTATATTAGGTGTAGTAAATTGCTTAGGCTTATACTTTCCTATATCTCCTTGTACACACTATCCTATACTTAATAAGTCTTATGAAATCTATCTATTATTTCTATCTACTCATATGATTATGAAAAGAGATATTGAGTTTTTGTTCTACCTATTGTGTATCACTTCTGTTTACGTATTCTGATTCTTGTTCACTAATTTCTTCTCTTAAAAAATCAGATACATGATATTTACTTGTGCACCATTTTAGGGGGATTATTTCCCTTATTTCCATCATGAGTAACTCTATATTTACACTCATACGTACAGGTTTAGGGGATATTCCCCTTTGGGTTTCGGTATTGTTGTCCTCTTTCTTGTAGGTTACAACATTATTGACCCCTGTGTATTTACCTTTTGTTGATGTTAAAAAGGGGGGGGGGGAGAATCTAAAGTTCGAATTAAAAGTGTATCAATTGGTATATAAAAAGGGATATTTCCCAATTCTTGCTTAATTCATATTCATTATCCTTCAACATTTACACTTTTGCATTTTTTGTTTCCCATCATAAAAAAGGGTGATATTGTTGACCTTGTAGGTTAAACTATGTATTTTTCCTTGTTTTGATGATAATAAACTCGTTTTGACAACTATGAACTATGATTAACAAACAAAGAGACCAAAACACACACTCAAATCAGTTCTCAAATTTAAATGAGAAATCAAGTTCAAAGCATAAGATAGGAATGTATAAAGAATAGCAAGACTTAAGGTTTAAGGGTTATATTTCTAAGTATCAGGTTTTCTTATAAAGAGTTAAGTTGAGGAATTTCACATTCTGATTAAAACTCTTTAAAAAGTTTTTAAAAACATGACTTGAATTCACTTCATGTGAGGTTAATAGAGATAATGGAAATAAGAAAGGAAGCATTTCTGAGATTGATTTATCTACCTATAAATGGTAAAGTATAGTGCTGCATCCTTAACCTACTTGAATTTTATAATGTCGAGGCTAAATTTTTACAAGTAAGAGAATCCCAGTACAACAATTACAATACTGAAGAAAGCATTGATTAAACCATAGAACCACTAAATGATCTCTATAGGATGTGAAAGAAACCACATTTAAAGTAATAAATCAAAGACTTGGTATATCTAAACAATAAAAACCACCTCTACTATCTTAATTTGACTCATCCAAACATGTTCATCGTCTAGTTCATAAAACCACAAATATAACAATGTTGTGAGCTTTGATTGGGTATTTGATGCAAAACATAACATTGTGTTAGTTCATGTAGGTAGTGGAGAAGTTTGGGGTTAATATTTGGGATTTGTGAAATATACATGGGTCCTATTTTTATTAACATGGACTATATTTTCTTATAGATTATTTTAATGTGTTTTTGGGAAAAAAAACTAAAAGTAAGGAAATTAATACTGGGGTCCCGTATTTTTCATTTATTTCGAGACATGTTGTTTTACCATGTAGGATTTTTTTCTAGTATAAAAGAGATATGAGAGAATCATATCCATCATGTCATGCAGCCCATCTTCTTCCTTCTTCTCCATATAATTCTTTATTGTTAGAGAATTATATTTTATGTAATTTGTTGGATTATTGATTGAATCATTTTGTAATTGTACAAGAGTACAAGTAAAGATCTATACTTTTTATTATTATTGAATTATCAATTATTCATATTCTTGTTAATTCCAATTTGATTTGAATCCATTCAATCAATGCAATTCCATAAATATTTTGGTATTAGAGTTGTGGTTGTTGAAGATCTAGTAATCAGGATGGGTACAATATTCGATATTGAGAAGTTCAATTGGTTCATCAATGTTGGATTATGGTAATTGAAGATGTGGGTGATTCTAATTCAAAACAAATTGAAAAAAAGCTTTATATGATCATTTGAGTACTCTATAATCGATGTCAGATGAGATATTTGAAGAAGAAGATCTAAAGGCCCTCTCTACCATACAAGTGTGTTTATCAAACAAGGTATTGTAGAAAGTGGCAAATGAATCAATGAAGGCTACTTATTGGTTGAAGCTTGAGTCATTGTACATGACAAAATCAATAGCAAATCAACTACTATTGAAGATTCAGCTTTACAACCTGAAGTTTTGTGAGAGTTAATCTTTGAAAAGTTATTTAGATAGATTTGACTCTATAGTTATGGATTTGTATAATATATATGTTAAATTAGATGATGAAGATTTGACCATTGTGTTGCTATGTCTTTTGCTTATAAGTTTTAAGAATTTTTGTGAGACTATTTTGTATGGAAATGATGAGTTAGTCATCGAGGATGTGAAATCCACCCTACTACAATGAGAGTTGATTGATAGTTATTTGACTAACAATGTTACTTCTGGGGTGTAACACCCCCAAATTTCACTCATAGAAAAAAAAATTTGAAAGAATAAAGCGGAAGCTAGGAGAGAATTCGAGAAATGTTACCGCCACATCTAACACAAGATAAATGTCAACCATCTATCTCATGTTAGATGTAAGGCTAAAACCTGTCAAACAATTACATCTGAATTTTAAAAACTTATCAGAGTACGAGAAGATTAAAAGACAATTACAACACCATTAAATTTTATATACAATACTTGAAACTTCCAAAAATAAATACAGTTAGACTAGATAAATCCCAATAGATTAAATTTTGGATTGCCTACTCACTCAAGCCAAGCATTCCACCCCCACAATAGTATCCGATCTTAAACCTGCACAAGAGGTCTGCTCCCCACCATCGGTGGATCATCACAGGACCCATTCAACCAAGGTAGTATCAGTACGGGTCCAGTACTGAGTAAGTCCCACTACCCTATCTTAGGAGAGATATCATCAAGTGCATATTAAATCTGGGTACAACACGTTGATACAATATCATGCATATTCACAACCCACAGCATAAATCTTACCATACACCTAGAGTAACATATAAAATATACGTAACATCCTATTTAACATATAAGCGTGGTATAACCGAGATGTAAAGTGGCTCATACGCCTCAGATAGGAATAATCCATATCATTAAAACTCAATGCGTGTCATACTCACGTAAGCAGCATGTAGCAATACAGATAAATAAAGCCGAACATGGTCCAATTAGACTTATTCTTTATTCTCATTAATAATATGTTCATTCCACACATATTCTTTAATAATCCATGTAAGTGCGAGAGCCCCACTATTATAGCCGGTGGACCGGAAATCAACACTCAGGGAAAAACGCCTCTGACCACTATTATAGCCGGTGGACCGGAAATAAACACACAGGGTAGAACGCCTCTGACCACTATTCTTACCGGTGGACCGGACTGGCCCCGACTTACATGGTGTTTCACTGTAAGTACTTAGTATTTTCCCATGGATTACTTCATTCGTATTCATTCAAAGTATTCTTCATTAATCCATGTGAGCGCGGGAGCCCCACTATTATAGTCGGTGGACCGGAAATAAACACACAGGGCAGAACGCCTCTAACCACTATTATAGCCGGTGGACCGGAATCAACACCCAGGGCGGAACGCCTCTGGCCACTATTCTAATCGGTGGACCGGACTGGCCCCGACTCACATGGTGTTTCACTGTAAGTACTTAGTATTTTCCCAGTGGATTAACTTATTCATTTGGGTATGTCGAGCCCGAATCCCCCACTATTATAGCCGGTGGATCGGAATAAACACTCAAGGCAGAACGCCTCTGGCCACTATTCTAATCGGTGGACCGGACTGGGTCTGGCTCAACAGTCTTTCGCTTTACATAATTAATGTCTTATCCGTGTCTTATTGAATCACATCACACCCTTGACATGCATGTGGTTGATACTCTACTTCTTTCCCCTCCAGCGGGACCGTCCCATATTTTGAGACTCGTACCTCTTCTCACACCCGACATCCATTCCCCGTAGACTCAAGCATAGTGGCATATAGTAAGGCACAATCTCCAAGAATATAGGCCATCCCAACATATATGACATCGACTCCGCATGTCCTCATCCCTCTAGGGTTCCTCCTCGGAGACCCTAATCGGACCTATGTGGCCCAACTCTTTCTTACTTACCCAAACGTTACTTTGTTCTCTATCTCGCACCTCATTTTTATTAGAAAATTCCCCAAACGTATTACTTTATCTCCCAAGTTCACGTGTGACCGACAAAACCCTAGTTGGCCACCCAACCCTAGTTGGTCGCGCCAAACCCTAGCACTTTATTTCCTCAACAAGTAGCCTCTCTCTTTCACCCCAAAATCTATTCTCTCAATTAGAAGCCCACACTCATCCTTTATATAAGTGAGTTCTCACTCTCAACCCCATACTCCATCCTTCCTTGATTATTTTTATCCTTGTACCCTTCAAATTCCTCATTTTCTCCCAAAACCCTAATTGGGTCCCTTAGATACCCTTACATCGACCCACGTAAAATTTTGCACCCAAGTCTCCAATGGACCCATGACTTTGATATTTTCTTATTTACTTCCTAATTCAACTTTCCTCACGTACGATTCATCCCCATGCAGAATTTAAATACTCCATGCAGAATCCCCAACACCCACTTACACACAAAACCCTAATAAGGTCTCTTATGCACCAACTTACGTACTATTTTTCATACTAAGTCCCCAATCATTCCAAGACTCTCCCAAGCTCTTACTTACAACCCAAATCAACTTTTCACACGTAAGGATCATGCCCATGCAAGGTCTAGTCCCCCTATGCAAACTTCCCAAACGTCCACTTCCCCGTTGTTCTTTTATTATCATTTCATGCTACCCAAACCCTAGCATGCATGTCCTAGAGGGCCATAACAAGTCACACCATCAACATCAACATCAAACATGGGACATGTCATACACGTATAATATAAGGCACACATAACATACCTCATGATCCATGCTGCGCTACACAAAATAGGTTATTCATAACACATGCATAATACACATCAACATGGCATGCTCATCATTCATCCACACATTACATCACACATAGCACAAGGCCATAGCTTCGTCCTTACTACACACCCATAAGTAGAGGTAAGTAGAGACTTACCTGGATCCGAAGCTAGCTAAGCGAGATAAGAGGGAGAGAGATCCCTAGCTCGTGGATCCACGAGAAAGCTTTCCTAGATCCGATAGAAATCGAAAAATAAATTAGAAACTATTCTATAAATCAATAATTCACATATTCTAATTAAATAAACACAAACAACCCAAATGATCTTTCTTAGAAAACGTGTCCAAAACTTAAAAGCATAGCTTTATTAAGATTTAAGGTTAAAACTAAATCAAAATGGATTAATACAAATATCACTTGGGACATTTCAATTTAATTTGGAAAGCCCGAGAAAGAATAATCGATCATAAGTTAATTTATCGAAAATAACTTATTTATTAGGTTTTACAACTAAATAAGTAACCCAACCAATTTACATAGAATCAAATCCAAACCGATTAAGTTAAAACATAATTCAAAGATAGAAATTGATTAGATAAAGTACACATAGCAAAAATCAATTTTATAAAATCATCCCCGAAGATTAGGGTTTTTAATACCTAAACCACAAATCGACCAAATCACTTGGATTACCTCAAATTGATAGATTTAAAACACAATTAAACCAATCTTAGATAAATCTAGACAATCAATTTCAACAAAACAATCTTCCGATTAATCAATTCCAGATGATCAATATTCAAAATTAGGGTTTTAAAGCCCACGACATAAACTCAGGTAATTCAATTTAATTATTTAAAATTAAAGGTATTAGAAAGCAATTAATACCATTTCAACTATTTCTATACATTCAATTTTAGAAAAACAACAATACAAGTAATCGATTTCATAATTTCACTTGAAATTTAGGGTTTTAGGCCCGAAAATACATCTCGTTAAAATTCTATAAATTTAATCAAATTGAATGTTTGGAAATGCAATTAAACAAATTTTGTAACATATCAAATAATCAATTGCTCAAAACCAATAAAATAAATACGCGATTTAGCACAATTAGGGTTTTTGAGCCCAAAACGCAAATCCGATCAGTTCTTGCCAAAACATTTCAATTGACGGCTCGAAAATGTAATTAAACATATTATAATGTAATTGATATAGTCAATTGAATAAAATAACCCGATTACCCAAACCAATTTAAACCCGCGGGAGTTTTGACCTAAAAATCCAATTCCGATCAATTACGTACAATTTTCCCAAATCAACACTTCCAATATAAAATTAAATACATTTTAAACAATATTATAAAATCAATTGAGCGGAACGGCTCAATTATACGACCCAATTTCATTACACTCGAAATTCGACCTAGGAATCAAATTTCGATAAAACCTGCATAAATTTCTCAAATTGACGGTTCCAAAATGAAATTGGATACATTTTAAAACATATTGTATAATCAATTTGTCCAAAATTGCCAAATCAGATGAATTCGAAAATTTTGGGCATAACCCGGCCAAAAATCCAATTTTTTCCAAAATCTCAACATAACCATACAATTAACCTATCCAAATCATTCTTACAGCACATATATACATAATCAAACAATCAATTTAGCTTTTTATAAGCTAATTCATACCCAATTATTCAAAACAAGGGTTAGGGTTTTTCGGAAATTATACCAAACAAAAACTGATAAATCGGGGCAAAGGAAGGCTGGGGAGGCTTCGTCGGGGAATGGGGACAGCTTGCCGGCGGTCAGCGACGCTCGCCGGAGCCGGACGGTGGTTGCGCAGCTTGCGTTGCTGCTGGTCGCTGCTGCAGCGTTCGGTGGTGCTGCTGCTACGCTGCCTCGGTTGTTGTCGCTGCGGCTGCTGTTGCGACTGGCTACGGCGGCGGCTTGTTGGAGGCAGGCGACCGACGAAGGAGGAGGGAGGTGCTGGGGAGGAGGCGGCGGGTTAGGGTTGGGGGAGCAGAGGGCTGCGAACAGGGAGCCACGGGAAGCAGGGAAGAGAAGAGAAAAGGAAAAGGAAAAGAAGGAGGGTTTGGGGAAGGGTACCGACGG
Organism: Tamarix austromongolica; assembly: GCA_039764185.1. Lineage (NCBI taxonomy): Eukaryota > Viridiplantae > Streptophyta > Magnoliopsida > Caryophyllales > Tamaricaceae > Tamarix > Tamarix austromongolica. The sequence continues at coordinate 103,932,305 of CM077816.1, read as the reverse complement.
GTTGGGCTTGCGGGGTTTTTTTTTTACAAATACACATAAAATAAAATACTAAAAATATAAAAATATTATTGGAATATTTTATATAAAATTTATTTAACGAAAATTTATTTCGAACGAATCCGAAGGCTTAAAATTAATAAAAAGCTATATAAAGAATTTCATAAACATTTTCGGAAGAATTTACCATCGAACGTAAAAATTTATATTATTTACGGAAATACATTATAAGACCCTGAAATAATATTTAAAAACCTATAATAAAATATTTAAGTCAAATTCTAATAAATCAAGTCTAATTTTAATAATTTCGGAAATCGGTTTTTCGCAAACTAAAAAGCGTAGAACGGAAGAAAATTAATTTCAAAAAGAAATTCTTAAATAAGTTTCAAAAATATTTTTAATTTAAACTTCCCGAAAATATTACATTCAATTAATTAAAACGTCGATAAAAGATTACTTCCCGAAAATGATTAATTACATTCAATTATGAATTCGAAATCGTTGATAAATCCATAAAACGAATCGAAATTAAAATAATTAATTGTTTACATCAAATTACGCTAATAAAATCATTAAACTTAATAAATCTGGATTTTAAAAATACGGGGTATTACATGGGGACTCATATAGCAAGGGATTGGTAGATAAAGGAAGGAAATATGAACAGGGGTCTAGTGACCGTGAGAAGTGCAGATCTAAGTCAAAGAGTTGGCCAAAGGATGCAGCATGTTATGGGTGTCATAAGAAGTGGCATATTAGGAAGTTTTATTCTAATAGAAATCTAGTGTTAAGTCTAGTGAGTCATTAGGCACAAAGGATAATACTATAGTTGTCCATGATCAAAGTGATGGTGATGTTTTGACAATCACTAATATACAGAACAAGAGCAGTGATAGATGGATCTTGGATTCTATGTGTTTTTACCATATATGTCTAAACTAGAATTGGTTTCAAACATGTGAGGTGACTCAGGATGGATTTGTCTTGATGGGCAATGATGATGCTTGCAAAGTTGCTGGGATGGGGACAGTGAAGGTGAGAATATATGACAGTGTGGTTAGAACACTATCCAATGTGATATATATCCTTGAGATGACAAAAAACCTCATCTCTTTGTGTTTCTTAGATTGTAATGGGCACCGATGTCTTATTCAGGATGATACCCTAAGAGTTACAAAAGGGGTTCTCATGGTAATGAAGGGAAAGTGGGTTGGGACGTTGTATGAGTTGGTAGGTTCCATTGTTGCAGGGACACGTGTCATGACATCATCAACATTATTAAACTCGAATGTTATGACATTTTAGCATATGAGACTGGGACACATGAGCGTTAAGGGTTTAACTAAGCTCTCTAAGAGGGGGATGCTGGATGGATAGAGTATAGGTACTATGGAATTCTATGATTACTATGTGTTTGGCAAGTAGAAGAGGGTTAGCTTTTTAATAGCTAAGTATAGTACAAGAGGGCCTCTTAAGTATATCCATTAAGATTTATGGGCTCTAGCAAGAGTGGCCTCTAAAGGTGATTCGTGATACTTCACATATATTGATGACTTGGGTTTATTTCTTAAAGTATAAGAATGATGTGTTTAGTGTTTTAAAATGCTGGAAGACCTTGTTAGATAAGCATACCAAAAATATATTTAAGTGTCTCAGAACATATAATGGTCTTGAGTTTGTTGAACAAATTTTTCACTGATTTCTAGTAATACCCCAATTTGAGCGAAGTGTTATAAGAATTGATCTAACTACTTATATCAACATGGTATACCATCCTTTTAGTGATTCCATCCTAAGAAATTCATAGTTAAGCATGCTGGTTGTGGAGCAATTTTTAGGATGGGTGACCCTCCTGGGAAGTTTCGGAAGTTTTTTAAAAATTTATCAGGAAGTGCATGAGTGAGGAAAAAGTGCACTGAAAGGATTTTTGTTGATCTATGAGGCCAGCCAATCAATATTAAAGCACTCCGAGGTAGCCTCCACGTAGTCTTATTGACTCGAGGTGTTATAGATTTCTAGTAAGACTATGGGATAGCGAGACACCACACCTATGTTGGGAGACCACAAAATAATATGGTTGCCGAGTAGATATATAGAACCTTATTGAAGAAGGCTCGATGTATATTATCATAGGGAGGGATAGACATAGTGTTTTGAGTAGAGGGGGTTCACATGGAGGTATGGCTGGTGAACTGGTCATCAAATCAATCCATAGAGTTGAAGACACCTGAGGATTTGTGGTATGGTAAGCCACTTAATTACTATTATTTGCATGTCTTTGGTTGCACTAGTTATGCTTATGTGAATGATGGTAAACTTGAGCTTAGATACAAAAAGTGTATATTCCTTGGCTTTACATCTAGAGTGAAGGGGTACAAGTTATGGAACCCAATTGCATCCAATTTCTTGACTATCAGGGATGTTACCTTCAATGAGTTTATGTCCCTCCAAAAGATTGAGTCTTGTGATGGATTATCTAAGGAGGTGGAGAAAGATAGTGCATCAGACCAGATGGAGGTTGATTTTGACTTGGATGGAAGAGATCCTTCTGATAAATCTATTATTCCTGAAGTGGGTAGATCCAAGTAGTAGATAGAGCAAAAGGGCATTACTCTAAGCAGAGGTTGAAGGATTGTTAGCCTCCGGTCAAGTATGGTTTTAGAGAATATGTTAGCTATGTTTTATCTAGTGTAGAGACTATTGTTGATGTGGATGAGCCAGCATCATTCTCAGAGGCTATTGAGTGTATTGATTCTGGTGTGTTGTAGTAGAGGAGGAGATGGAGTCCTTATTGAAAAATTAGACATGAAAACTTATGAAGGCACCTAAGAAGAAAAAGATTGTTGATTGCAAGTGGGTTTAAAAGTCCAAACAAGGAGCTATAGGGGTCGAGAGATCAAGGTACAAGGTTCATTTAGTTACACGTGGATTTAATATGATTCCAGGTGTGGACTATAACGATGTATTTTCTCCTATGGTTAGACATACTTCTATTGGTACCTTGCTTGTGCTTGTGGCCATGCATGATTTTGAGTTGGAGTAGTTGGATATTAAAACTACATGTTTGCATGGTGAGATCGAGGGGAATATTTACATGTGAGAGCTTGATGGGTTTGTTATTGATGGGATGCATGATTATATGTTCTCATTAAAGAGGTCACAGTATGGTCTGAAGTAATCTCCTAAATAGTGTTATAAATAATTTGACCAGTTTATACTTGAGCATAGTTTCTCCATGAGTGAGTATGATGGATGTGTGTACTTAAAGGAGATGGAGGGTGGCACTTTTGTGTATCTTTTTCAATATGTTAATGGCATGTTTGTTGCATCAAAAGATATGTTTGGTGTTGATAAGGTGAAGGCAATGCTGAAGAGTGAGTTTGAGATGAAGGATCTTGGACTTGTGAAGATCATTGGCACGTAGATCATTAGAAAACATGAGTAGAAGCTTTTGTATTTGTCACTAAAGTCCTATGTGATCATGGTGCTACAGAGGTTTCATATGATGGATATGATAAACATGTAAAATATGTGTTATCTTAGTGTGTTTCAAGCATAATTTATGGATGTTTGATGCACATTTCATATTTAAATCAAAGATATTACTTTGATTTATATTCTTATGTGTAGTTATTAGCTCAATATTGAAAGATTTGATGATCGTTGGAAGTCAAACAAGATTTTGCATTCATAATGAGATTTAGAATGCATGTTTCTAGGAGAAAATGGATGCATATGTATAAAAAATTGAAATTTCAACCATGATACAATGTGAATATGAACAAACTTAAAAGATAAAAGTTGTAGGTCTCTTCAATATATTTCTAACACAAACTAAATCACATCAATATGAGGTTGAAAAAAAAAATTACATCCATAATGCTAAAGACTATTCCAACAAGCACGAATTAAGTAATATAGCACATGCCACACATGTGGTTTGGTTACGACATTTACAAAACTTATTTATTTATTTCCAGATTTTTAAGACCTGTGTGTGTGTGTGTGTGTGTATTTTAGCTTATATTTTGAAAATGCTTAATTGTAGTTTTCTATTAGCCTCCAATTAGTATCTAAATCTAGAACTCAAGTATTGAAGAAAAACGAATGATTTCTTAAGTAAGATTGGATTACAACTCTCTACCTTGAAGATTTTAATCAAAATATTGGTTCTTTCTTTATTCTCTTTAATTAATTTCTTCCTATTATTGAATTGCATATTTATTTGATGTGTTTTTTATTCCCAATCATGTGTGGGTAGATTCTTTGTCTAGGATAGGGAAAGAACCCAACTTTTTGGTAATTAATGATGAACTATTTAAGCTCTCGGTGTTGATTTAAACTAAAAAGGGTGAACTAGCATGAATTAATCTAGAGCCTCTTTTGAGGTCTAAAGATTGTGCCTAATTATGGTTAATTACCCACTTTCGTGAATTTAATATTAAATTAAACCCATTAAGCTTCTTTCTAATCCAATATTACTCCCAAGGAATCTAACCTACTTTTATGGTTTGAATTCCCTACTTAATTTCAAAAGATCCGGTATTAATTTTCACCTTTCGATCCTTCAATTAATTTCCTATGATTGCTAATTTATCTATTGAGTCAAAAAAATTCAATCACAAGAAAATAAGTTTAAAGATTTAAACTTTCATTTAGAACGAATACTAGTTCACTATCAATTAATGAAAAGTTGGGTTCTTTCCCAATCCTGGACAAAGAATCTACTCACACATGATTGGGAATAGAGAACATATCAAATAAATATGCAATTCAATAAAAGGAAGAAATTAATTAAAGAGAATAAAGAAAGAACCAATATTTTGATTAAAATCTTCAAGGTAGAGAGTTGCAATCCAATCTTACTTAAGAAATCATTTGTTTTCCTTCAATGCTTGAGTTCTAGATCTAGATACTAATTTGCAGCTAATAGAAAGCTCTAATCAAGATTTATCAAACCCTAAGCTAAAATACATACGTACACACACACACACACACACATATATATATATATATATAGGTCTTAAAATTTTGGGAAAAAAAGTTTCATAAATGTTGTAGTCGAACCACATGTGTGGCATGTGTTATCTTTCTTAATTCGTGCTCGTATGATCAGTTTTTGGTATTCTAGCTGTAAATTTTTTGTTCAACCTCATATTGATTTGATTGAAGATACATTAAAATGATATCAACCATACCTATAACTTTAAACTTTTTAGTTTGTTTAGATTAACATTGTATCATGGTTGAAATTTTAGTTCTTTACACATATGTGTCCATTTTCTTCTCAATCCATACATTCTAAATCTCATTGTGGCTCCAAGCTCTTGTTTGATTCCAAAAATCATCAAATCTTTGAATATTGATCCAATATAAACCAAGCATTATCCTCAATCCCAAACATGAAATATGCATCAAACACCCATAAATTATGCTTGAAACACACTAAGATACATATTTTACATGTTTATCAACTCCCCCAAGCTTATACTTTTACTTTTCCTTAAGCAAATAATTAATAATAACCATAGGATTAGGTAAATCTAACGGATTAGGGATCACCCCCTCATCAATCCTACAACTAATATCCAACATATCACAAGATAAACACGTTTCATTGGGACTTAACGAAGTAATTTCCATAGCTTTCAGTAAAATCACATTTAAAATTTTATTTGCAATCACAAGTATCACAAGTCAAGGATAAACTTTCCATTCAATCCTCAAGAAAATTTAAGAGAAAGCGATCCATGTAACTAACTTCAATTTATAATTAGTAAAATTGAGACATTCAGGGAGTTAAATTGGTAGACCTTGCTTTAGGGCATGTGGATTCTCAATCTCTCATGTGGTTAAGGGTAGAGTTATGTCATTGAAAATTCTTCTGAATGGATGTATTCAATATATAGGCTTGCATCTTATCTCAATTCTTCACCACTTTGAAAACTAATGCATGCAAAAAATCATGAGGTCTTTTATTTGGTTGTAACATAGCTAAGGTCAAAAGGGTCGGATAGATATTTGGGAATGTAGCTAAAAGCCTATAACTAGTGGAACAATAAATTCAAAACATAAGATCTCAAAGAAAGGTCAATAATATCCACACAAGCTCCATCTTCTATCAAATAACTTCTTCCAACAATGCCCTTGGATTCGTCATAATAAATTTTTTTGACCACCCACAATTATATGTACCATAAAGATAATACTTGATTTGCAATATTTCTTCTTCTTTTATCTATTTTGTCTCCCTTTTTTTTATAGAGTAGAAAGAAAGGATGAGGAAACCAAACACCACCTTTCACACCCCCAAGCTTACACCACATTATTCATATAACCCATTGTATCGAAAGTTATGGTCCCCTAGCTTATGCATGGGTAGGGATTATATTCCAAATTAGAGGTTACATATGTTGGTTGAATAAACAAAAATTGGGTTCATAATCTCAAAATGTCTAATCAAAAGGAAAAATATCATATGGTAGGCTATTTAGCTAAGTTGGATTGCGAACAAAAATACATGTGTCTTAGTCACTTTTTATGCATGTTAAATTTATATGTGGCCTTGAAGAAATTCAAATCAAGTTCTAGTCTCTTAAACCATTAGAGAACATCACACTAGGAAATAAAAATAATGATTGGATATATAATGCATCCAATTTTAGGCTCAGGATCTCACCATTTTTAAATACCTACCAAATTTAATTCCTTTTTGTCTCTATATGATAAAGGTTATGATGCTAGCCACATAAATGTTGATGCCTATAAGAAAAAAAACATTCAGGTGCATTTCTCCCCTATTTCTAACTTAAAATCAAAAGTCATTGAGAATCAATTAAAACGTGGGTTAAAAAGTTGTTCTAGTCCCTATATTTTAAAAGATTCAAGTGCATTTCTCCCTTATTTCTACCAAATTTAATGATCAATAAATTCTAAGGATTCGTATCATTATTAAAAGATAATTTCCCTATATTTTTTTCATTTTTTAAAGAGAATAAGCAAAAACAAAAACAAATAATCATAGACAATCATCAATGCATAATGAACCCACACCCCCAAGCTTAAGATCTACATTTTCTCCAATTTAATATGACATAAAGGAGTGCAAGGGTTAGTGGAACATCTTGACTCGTTGAAAAGCAGAAGGTGGAGTGGGGATGTCATGGCGAAGCTCCCACTCATGAAAAGAATGCATAAATGAATGTATTATAACTTAAATTTATGCCTATCTAATTGCCTATAAAAATAATAAATGAAATCAAAATAAAATAAAATAAGGTAGAAGAATAGGAAAAAAAAAGGAGGAAATTTTGGGTTGCCTCCCAAAAAGCGTTCATTTATGGTCATGAGCTTAACCCCTATTACACTCAATTATCTAATGAAGGGGGGATTGAAAAGGGTATAAATGACTCATTTCTCTCTTTGTTGCCCTATACTATAGAGTATTAATCAGTTCCCATTCACTTTGAAAGATCCCATTATTTCACTTCACACTTCAACAACTCAACCAGGAAAGATCTCACAAACTTTAAAAGGTCCAAACCATCTAGACTTGAGCTTGCTAGGAAAAACTTCAAGCGAGAGTTGAAAATAAGCACCATATCTCCTTAATTAAACTCTCTTCAAAGGATATTACTATCATACCATCATTTATTCCTTTATTCATAAATCCATTCATTCTCATAGGAGTCTAATCGTAGTCATCTAACTTATGAAATTAAAGCTTTCTTCTCTCACCTACAATCTTCATATCAAAGTTGAGTAGCTTGATGCTCCAATACTCCTTGTGCTCTGGCTCAACCAAAAGATGACACATTTTTCCATATACCAAATTGAATGGTGTCATACCTACTGGTGTCTTGTAGGCAATTCAATAGGCCCATAAGGTATCTGGGAGTTCCATAAACTATTCCTTTCTCAAATGATTAACTATTTTCTCTAAAATACTCTTAATTTTATGATTCCAAACCTCCACTTGGACACTAATTCAAGGGTGATATGGCATGGAAACCTTATGAGTGACCCTATACTTTCTCAAGAGAGCTTTAAAATTTCTTTCTATGGAGTGCGAACTATCATCATTGGTTACCATCCTTGGCACCCTAAACCTAGGAAAGATGATGTTTTTAAACAGTTTTACAACCATGTTAGCATCCACCATTGTGGGGGGGATGTTATTGCTTCTACCCACTTGGAGACATAATCTACCACCACTAAGATGAACTTGTTGTTACATGATGGTGGAAATAGCCCTATGAAATCTATGCCCCACACATCAAAAACCTCAATTTCCAAGATGGAGTATAAAGGCATCCTGTGTCACTTTGAAATGTCCTCGGTCCTCTGACAACTAAAAGAAGATATCACAAACTATCTTGCATCTCAAAAAAAACTCAGCCAATAAAAACCTAATTGTAGAACTTTTGCAGTTATCTTTAAAGTACCTTCATGTCCCTTATAGGAAGATCAATGATAATGATGGTGAATACTTGTAACCTCATCTTCAAGAACACACATTATAAACATCACATCAATACACCATTTGTATAGAAATAATTCATCCCAAAAATAATGCATCAAGTCCGCTAAGAACTTTTTCTTCTTTTGATGGCTCAAATCCGGGGACAAGACTCACACAGTATATAAGTGAAAAAGTCTTCATACCATGGTTCATCCAATCTTTCTATGCCTAAAAAGTGATCCTCTAGGAAGGAGTCATTGATTTGTAGTTCATCCTCCTCCCTATCATATGACTCTTGTTTCATCATCAACAAATGGTTTGCCACTAGATTTTATGTCCCATTCTTGTCCTTTATCTGTAGGTCAAACTCTTATAGTAATATTAGTAGTATCCATCAAATCAACCAAATCTTGGCATCTTTCTTGCTCAAAAGATATTTGATGGTAGAGTGCTTTATATAAATGATGACTTTAGACCCCACTAAGACTAAAACTTGTCAAAGGTGAAAAGAAATGCTAATAGCTCCTTTTCTGTGGTAGTGTAGCTAAATTGGGCCTCATCAAGAGTATGAATAGCATAATAAATTTCATGAAGTATCTTATGTTTCCCTTAGCCCAACACCGCACCAACCACATAATCACTTGCATCAGTTATAGCTTCAACTAGAATATTCTAGTACACAATTGCATAATAGGAGTTGTTATTAATGATTTCTTCATTTACACATGCATTAATAATCACAAAATAAGTATAGTTAGGGCCAAGAAATTCATACCCTAAAGAGGATGGGAGTTGTTTTAGTTCTACCTTTGCTACTTTATCCTCTTCATAAGTAGAACTTTTTGGCTCTAACTTTAGAATTTCAAGCTTTGCATTTCAAAGTGGAGCAGTTGAGGTTGATTCCGAATATTGAGCACATGCACCTACCTTAGGGTCTTAATCATTTATTGAGATATCACTTACCAAGCACTTCTCACGTGGATCAACTGAGTAATGGTTTGTAAATTGCTCATGTGTACACTTGTCAGTCATTGAACCTGTAACAAACTTTATCAGTTAGGAGAGTTTCATAACTTTACTTAAATCAAATTCTACCTTCTACCCTCTAATATTTAGGGAGAGCCTTCCATTTTTTAACATCAATTATAGCACCTGCAGTAGCAAGGTAAGGACTTCCTAATATAATTGGAATGTTAGAGTCTTCCTCTATTTCTAAAACAAGAAAATAAATTGGGATAAAGAACTTACTTACTTGGGTAGACACATCTTCAAGTATACCTATCGGATATTATAGCAATCGATCCACTAATTGGAGTGATATCTTGGCTAGCTTCAAATCCCCTATACCAAGCTTCTTGCAAATAAACATTGGCATCAAACTTACATTTGCACCCAAATTACTCAAAGCATGATTAATAGAAATATTACCAATAACACAAGGAATAGAAAATGCATTGGCATCCTTTAGTTTAGGAGGCAAATTATTTTGAATTATTGCACTACACTCCTTAATAAGGGCCATAGTCTCATATTCTTCCAACTTCATTTTACTAGAGAGGATCTCTTTCAAGAACTTTACATAAGAAGAAATTTGAGAAATAGCCTCAGTGAGGTATATTAATGTGTAATTTTTTCAAAATCTTAAAAAAATTTCCAAATTGCTTTACTAACTTAGCCTCGGCTAACCTTTGGGGAAATGGTAGAGGAGGCTTGTAGGGAGAGGGAGGCATATATTTTTAAACATTTTCTTCTTCTTGAATTTGGGTCTCATTAACCTCATCCACCATCATTTCATCTTTTTCTTCATGATCGCCATGTACCCCATCGATTTCCTTCATATTAGGTCCCTTATATTATTTTCCACTCCTAAGGGATATAGCATTCACATAACCTTTGGGATTCGCCTCGAGTTGTTGAGGCCGCATACCCAAAGGTCTAGAGGAAGATCTAACATTTTGTGCCAATTGAGTGATTTGTGTCTCTAACATCTTGTTATGTGTAACCAGAGAATCCATATTAGAGGCCAATTATTTTACTACCTCATTCGTAGTTTTTTGTTTTTGCTTAAACTCTTTCATCACAATTTTTTCCATTATATTTTCCAAATTTGACCTTTGAGGATGGGGATTTGGTTGAGGATCATGAAAACCAAGAGGGGAAAAATTAGATGTGGGCTTGGGATTTAGCGGTGGGTTTCTATAAGATAAATTTGGATGATTCCTCCACCCTAGATTATAGGTGTTGGAGATTTCTGATTAAAATTGTTAACATATTTGACCTGTTCATCACCAGAAATATCAGGAGATAGGGGTTTCCTAATTGAAATTCTAGAGTAAATTAACCTACATAACCACAAATTTCACATGCAATTGTTGAAGTAGATGCCACATAATTAATACTCAAGCTTTAAACATTTTTAAACAAAGCATCAACTTTAGAGGATATATGATCTAAGGCATCTATGTCATACCTTCCACTTTTTGATGTTTGAACACGCTCTCTTGCCTATTAGTAGTGATTATGAGTCATGTATTCAATGAAAATGTATGTCTCATCTATTGTTTTGTTCATCAAAGATCCTCCCGTAGTAGTATCAACATTCATTTGAGTGTTGTAAGTAAATCTGTTCTAGAAGGTGTGAATAATAAGCCACTTCTCTAATCTATGATGAGGGCACATCCTCAATAATTACTTATATCAGTCCCAAGCTTCATAGAATGATTCTCCTTCTTTTTATGCAAAGCTTGTGATTTGGTTCCTTATTTGTATTGTTTTACTCAATGGAAAGTACTTTTTTAGGAACGCTCTAGACAATTGATCCCATGTGGTGATGGCCCTAGTTGGCAATGAATGTAACCAATCCCTAGCCTTGTCTTTTAGGGATAATGGAAACTGTATGAGTCAAATAGCATCACTGATCACTCTAATATGCTTTAAGGTGTTGCAATACTTCAAGAAAATCAATAGATGATGGTTTGGGTATTCAATAATATCTCCTCCAAACTAATTATACTAAACCATTGAGAGTAGTGATGGTTTCAGCTCAAAGTTATTAGCTTCAATAGCGGGTCTTGTAATGCTCTAGTTCATTCCTTGACCATTTGGGGAAGCAAAATTCTTAAAAATTTGATTATGATCACCCATCGTAGCTTATTATGTGCTCCTTTTCTCCTTTATATACCTTCTTATGTCTGCAATAATCAATGATAGTTTAGGATTGTTCTCATCATATACTTCCGATTTATACCCTTGCATAAAATAAAGTCAGTAGAAAATAAAATAAAAATAAAAATAGAAATTTGAGCCTATCGTAATCACGTAAACAATCAATATTAACACCGTAGTTGTAATCCCCCAAAATTTTAAAAGTAATGTAAGAAATAAATTATATTTTGGTCATTGAATGACTAAATAGAGGAATAATATGATAGGTTAAACTTTAGGGCCATGTTGACCTAAGTTTTTATTTGGTTTTAGAGCTCTTACTTAGTAATAGATACATTGCTTTTACTTGTATAAAGGTATTTTTTTTCTTAGCCTCCAGCGTTTGATTTTGGGATGTTTCCTTAAATATTTTCGAGGGATTCGTGGTGATCCTTTGGATCAATGATTTTCATGGTTTTAAATGATTTTTGAACATTCTTTGAGGTTTAGTGTTAAACATAAACGCTTGTGATATGAAGTGTTACGTTTATCCTTTAAAACTGGAAGATATCTATGTTATGTGTTCTTTGAGCCACATTGGTGATTACAATTGGCGTTATATTTTAAAACATAATCCTTTGGAATATTGGTTCTTATTTTTTCTGAAATAAAGGGGTTTTTAGTCCTATAGTAACTTGATACCTTTTCTACTCTATAGGTCCCTTTGAACCCTATAGGGGTTATGTATATTTAATGATTAGGATACCATTTGTGAGATCACCATGGCAAGAGACCATTGGTGGTGGAAATTGGATTTTCAAGTTGTCATGGCATTTGGTGAACAATTTGAAGTGGATATGGCACTTTGGAAAAGTACCTTGGCCTAGACGTTTATGTGCAGTGGAGTCGAACTCCTATAATTGATTCCTTTGTAGAGATGGTTATTTATTGATTCCTTATTGAGAGGTATATCTGTATTTGTTCCTTTTTTTATGACTATGATTATAATTTTGACCTATGTGTCTATTTGTGATAAGGCAGGATGTCCATATATGAACACTGATATGTTTTTAGTGCAAACACTTGAGCGATCATGGGTTAAAACATAAGAGTTCGAATTTATAAGATCACGATATATGAAGAGTAATAATAGAATTTTATTTCCTAAAGTTGCCTTAGGGATTTATTATCTATGCTTACACATGATTAAATACCGAATGCTATCATGATTTATTATAATGTGATAATGTGTATTGTATAAAGCATGCTTATATGTGATAATTAAGTCTTATTCAATGTGCTTTTCGTACTAATAACATGAAATTTTTATTCTTGTGCAATTGTCTCGTGCCTTGCTATGTGGGGTTGAGAGTGTCGGGACCCTAGTTAGCTCATTAAGATTTTTGGTTTAGATCCTCGGGATCCCATATTCTATTTTATTTTAGCTCTTGTTGAGCTCTGTTAGATCTTATTGATATTGTATTTATTTTTTATATGAGTTTTGTAGGCATTATATCAAGTTTGGGTTAGGTGATAGTCACAGATAACTATTGGGATTGAGTTTACTTTATAGCCTTACATTTGGAATAGGTTAGGTAATGAGTGTACTTCTTCTATGTTCAATATGTCGGTAGCACCCTATACTTCCTATTTAGCTTCCACAAAAGGTCTTGTAAAACAAAACAAAAATATCTAGTTATAAAAATAGGGGTGTTACGTTTAATACCTTAATTACCATCACTAATCCACGTTTTACTTGCCAAATTCAACCCCCATATTTAGACATCGATCGCCATTAAAATCACTCCCATAATCACCTATCATACTCCACACATTCAAACTCCAAAACCCATTCTTTCAATCAAAACCTTAACCCTAACACCTCTTCTTTACCAATGATTTCCCACTATTAATTACCTAATTAATCACAAAATAACCTATCATAACTGCCCTAATCATTAGCCATAAATTCATCATTAAAACTCTTAGCCAATACTAAACCAAACCCTAATTTTAACCAAAACCCTAAACCCCAACATAAACCCTAATTACCAAATTCTGACCTCAAATTTCTAATCTTTCTTGATTGATATTCATGTGGATTGTGTAAATTTCTTTTTTCTAAATATGGATAGTATCATAAATAGTAATTTATTATTTATTATTTTTAATAATAATTATATTTAGTTTATCTAATTAGCAAGGAGATTATATGAAGAGGTAGATGCTAGCATATAAATATCAAATATAAATTTGTACTATTTTCTCATGGTAGAATTTGAATTATAATAAAATGTGTTATCCTTGTGAGTTCACTTTTATTTTATCAATTCCATGTGAGATATAATTTTTTTAAAAAGCTCTATTAATTATGTGTGAGTTATCAAGTAAAGTATAATGCACGTGTCTTGCATTAGAGATCATTTAAAAGTTATATGTGTAAATCTTTTGAAGCTAGTTTATAGAAATACTTTGTGTATTTATTCATTCATATCCCTACTCTATAAGTGTCAATCAAATCAAATCACGTCATTTTTATTTAATTCATCCATAAAATTTCTCACTCACCAAATCATTACTTTCACCACACATCAATTTTCATACATAACATGTTATAACAAAAACAAGACATGCGTGCTAAAATGAAATGCCCCAAAAATTCTAATTTTATTATTTATCATTAAATAAGTTTTTATTTTAAAAATTAATTAAATAATTTACTTTTATTAAAATAAGAGAAAATTAATTAGGGTAAATCAAGAAGATAAATTTATAAGTTTTTTAAATGGAAGGAATGTTGGTATTTTTAAGCTAATTAATGATTTTATGTAGAAATTAATTAAATAAATTACTTTATTTAAATTAAGAAGAATAAAATAGCTTCAATTAATATAAACTTTATAAATAATTTAATTGGAGAAAATTAGAGTGTTTTGTTAATTAAAATGGAATTTAAGAAATTTCTTTCAAAAAACCCCTAAATTAACCTAAAAAGATAATTTAATTACTATTGTAATATTTATATTTTATTAAACATCCCAATTACCCAAATCATGCTAATTAATCCAACCACTTATTTCCCTTCTTTTTCCTTTTTTTCCTTTTTTCCTTTTCTCCCTCCTTTTTTCCTTTTTCTTTCTTTCCCCTTCTCTTCCTTATTCCCCCCCCCCCTGACTTGGGTCGGCCTGCTAGCCCAGCACCCTTGAGCGGCCCAGCTCCCCAGCGCACGCCCTCCTTTCTTCCGGCCGGTTCGGCTCCCTTTTTTTTTCTTTCTTTCTTTTCTTTTCCACTGGATCGCCGGTCTAGCCTTCTTCTTCCTTCCCCGCGTCGTCTTCTTTCCTTTGCCGCCTGCAACACAAAATTTCTGCCGGAAAAGGAAAGCCTGCAACAACAGCTCCAGCACCGGTCATTTCACCCTCTTCTCCTTGTTGTCTTCCCTGTGGACATGACCGATCAACTCAGTCCCTCTCCCCGCACAAAAACCTTCTTCTTTTTCGACAAATCATGGCCTGCAAATCGCAGACCATGTGCCGGCGAATCTTGCCGGACAACCTACCCTAACCCTAAGCCCCTAACCTCCCCCTTGAAGCTTGTCGTTTCCCGTCCCAATTTCCCTATAAATAGCCCTAACTATTGCCTTAATCGGGTTCGAAATTTGGAACCCAGAAAACCAGAGCCGCACACCGCCCCACCTTTAGCCGCCCTTTCCTCCGCCTTCGGCCACCGTTGCCGCTTGCCCGCGCCACCAACATCCTCCCTGCACCTCCCTCTACACAACCAAACTACTAGCGCCGCCTGCCTTGCCTCGCACGAGTCTCCTTGGCCGCGCGAAGTTGCCTTCCCGAAACAGCCTTTCGTCCCCTGGCGCCACCCTCGTGCCGCCGGCGCCGCCTCCACCACCACCTACAGCTCCGCCACTACCCCCCAAATCAACCAGCGGTTCCTGCCCTACCACCCTACACCTCTCCTTTCTCCTAGTTTCCCTTCCCTAGCCTCCACCTCTATTTTTCCCCTCTCTTCCCCTCCTCCACCGCCGCCGCAGCCGCCGCTGGCGCCACCACCTCTCAGCCAGGTTGTCCAACACCCTGAACCCTAAATCTTAAAAAAAAAAAAGTGATTAATGATTTAATATTATTAACTACTATTATTATTATTATTATGATTAATATTAACATTATCATTATTATTACTAATATTATTATTATTACTAATACTACCACCCTTATTATTATTACTAGGACCCAACCTTACCCTAAGAACCTCTAATTAATGGTGTTAATTAACTATAAGACCTTGTTAAGTTATTACTATTATCTCTATTGTTATTATTATGATTATTATGATTATTATTATTATTATCGTTATTGTTATTATTATTATTATTATTATTATTATTATTATTATTATTATTATTATCATCATCATCATATTTGTTACTTCAACTATGAATAACATCTTTAGTATCTCTATTATTATTATTATTTTAGTAGTTTTACTAATACTAGTATTGTCACTATTAATGTTATTATATTTATCATTAGTATTAATAATATGGTTATGGTGGTTGTAGTTGCCATTATTATTACCCTTAGCATTATTACTATTATTATTATTATTATTATTATCATCATCATCATCATCATCATCATCATTACTATTGTTATATTTACCACACTTATTACTTTAACTACTATTACCATCATTAATATCCTTATTATCATTATTATTTAATACTATTACTTTTAGTACTCTTATTATCATTATCTGCATTATTACTAGTATTATCGTTATCATTGTTATTGTTATTATTATTCCTATTATAATTATTATTATTATTTTTATCATTATTATTATTATTATGATTGTATGTTGTTGTGTTATTATCATTATTATTGTCATTACCCTTATTGTTATTATTATTATTATTATTACTATCATTATTGCTATCACCATTATTTTCACTATCATTATTATTATTATTAGTATTAGTATTATTATATTATTGTTCTAACTCTTATTATCGTTGTGTTATCCTTATTAATATTTTTAGTATTATTATTGCTCTTTGCACTATTATTATTATTATTATTATTATTATTATTATTATTATCATCATCATCATCATCATTATCATTATTATTGTTATTATTATTATTATTATTAGTATTATTATTATTATTATTACCATGATCATGGTTGTTGTTATTATTATTATTACCATCATTATTATTATTATCACTTATACTACTACAATTTCAATTGTTATTATCAACATTATTATCATTGTAACCACTATTATTATTAGTAGTAGTATTTTTACTATTATTATTGGTATTAATAATAATATTGTTATTAGTAATATTAAAACCCTTTACTTTGATAACTATTGATTTTACTAAGGCGTGTCTTGATTAGTGGTCATTTGCTTAACTACCTTAAGAATAATAATAACCCCACCTTTTTAATTATAAACTACTATTATTAATATTAATTATAGTACTAGGCCATGATAGGGGTAAGATAGGAAATTATGGTAATTCCGGTTGAGGGAGATTAACCCTTAGTATTTCTTCCTTATAGGTGAACCGGGTCAAACCCCAGGAGGTGTAGGAGCGTGCTCCAAGCCCGGCGCCGATTTAGGTAAGGACGTAACTAAGGCCACCTGTGTGTATTGCATGTTTCAACTGTCTTGTATGCCTTGTGCGGTTGTATGCTATAATCTGTATGTTATCTGTGTATTTATGTAGCGCAGCGTGGAACTGAGGTACGTTCTCGTGCTCTTGTTTGTATGTACTAACATGGTATGGTACAAAGATGATGTGATGTGATGTGACCCCTACGACATGCATGCTAGGTGTTTTGATGAGGAGTTGTGGAGTGGGGGCTTGAAAGAGAAAAATAAGCAACTAAGATAACCAAAGGGAAGTACGCTGGTTAACGTAGGTATGGGCGAGCTAGGTAATCTGTAATATGTGAAATGATAAGAAAAAGGGGAATTAAATAAATAGAAGAGTGGGGGAAAATAAGGTTGCATAGGAGAACTAGGGTTTGCATAGGAATGATAGAGTTGGCATGGTGGAAATGATAGGGTTTGCATGGGAAGTTAAGGTCCGCATGGGGGCGAACCTTACGTATGGAAAGTTACTTTGGGACGTAGGGAAGGTAATGGAAAGTTTGTTTGGGAGTTTGGAGGCTTGAGGTGAAAAATAGTACGTGGGATAATATAAGGGTACGTAGGGACCGACTAGGGTTTGGGAAGGAAACCCTAATTTGAGAAGGTGAGAAAAGAAAAAGGAAATAATAAAAATAAATGAGGAGGAGTGAGGTATGAGGGAGAGTTGAGTCTGAGGATCATGATTTGGGTCCCCAATGCGAGAAATGTGTTAAGCATGATAGTTACAAAGGATGTTTAGTGGCCTAATATAAGCGCAGGAGATAGCTCGATAACCTAAACTGAGTCAGGATATAGCTAAGGCTGAATGTGTGACATGTGTCCTACGTGCCATGGATGTCTTATATGATTTATGTGTCGTGGTCTTAAATGCCATTATTCTAACTGTTTCATGTGTGGCGTGGCTTGGAATCGGGTTGTGTGCATGTGCCCTTAGTAGTATGTGATAGTACGCATATACCTTCAATTTTGATGTGATGTGTTGAGATCTCTGACCATGCATGAAAAAGGTGAAATGCCCTCGAATAAGATACATTAAAACACTAACGAATTATAGAGAAAGATGTTGAGTTGAACCCAGACCGGTCCACCGGCTATAATAGTGGCAGGGTATCTTACCCTCGCGACCGTTCCACCGGCTATAATAGTGGCAGGGCATGTGCCCTCGCGACCGTTCCACCGGCTATAATAGTGGGGGATTTCGTGCTCAACAAACCAAACGTAAAAGTGATAAGACATGGAAATATACTAATATTTACAGTGGAATACCTTGTGAGTCGGGGCCAGACCGGTCCACCGGCAAATAATAGTGGCAGGGTATATTACCCTCGCGACCGTTCCACCGGCTATAATAGTGGCAGGGTATGGCCCTCGCGACCATTCCACCGGCTATAATAGTGGGGCTCCCGCACTCACATGGATCGATAAAGACTATGATGTGAATCGATTATAATTATCAGAGATATAATGAGAAAGTTATCTGATTCGTGACCAGCATTGTTCATCTGTGTTATTGTTTATTATTTACGAGCTATGTCTGCTACGTCATGTATCTCTGTGTATGTGAGCCTTAGTGCGTCTGTTACCTTACTCAGTACGTAGCGTACTGATCACTCGTTTCATGGGTGCTGCTCATTCCCACGAGCAGAAGACCTGCCTGAGTTTTGCAGGTAAGGGACGATGTCTGGGGCATTTTCAGGACTGAGAGTTGAGTCTGGATCTAGCTTGGGGGACGAGAGTGACGTGGTTGGAGAACTTCCCCCTATCTTGTTTCTTTGCATTATCGTACTCTATTATTCCGATATTTTAAGTCCTCTGACATTTGGAATTTTTAAATTATACTTCGGAATGTAACTTTTGATTTTCGCACTCTGATTCCGTAAAACTAATGCTTTACGAATGACTTGTTTTGGTTCTATTCTTTTTTAGCCTTAGCACTTAGTATCGGGTCGGTGGGCATGAATCGATCTGGTACTAAGTGTGGCTGTAATACCCCGGATTTACAGTTTTATTTGCTTGCTTCCGCTAAACTTCTTTAAAAGTAAACGAAATTTTTCAGTAGTAAATTTGGGGGTGTTACATAAAAATTTACATATTTCATGTGACATGACAAAAATACCCTAAAAGCTTAGTTATGCCGTTTCCATGCCTAAATATGCTCAAATGTAAACATATCATGTATGAAACTTTAAGTAAAACATATGAGAAATCTAATGGTAAACTCAAAATGAAAGAAAATGTATTGTCAAGGATAACAATTCCCTTGTCCAAGAGACCCTCATAAAACATACATAATCATTCACCACAAATAACCTTATTTTAGCATATTATCATATATATATATTAAAATACATAAATTAACATACTCTCGCATAATATCACATGGTTTAACACTTAAGGAAATAAAAGTCATACATGCCGTATGCATGTGTTGTATAAAATTATAAGAAAGCATAAAATCACAACTAATCATACCATGGAAAACCCTAAACATGATACCACATGATTTTTACACATTTAGTATGAGAATATGAATTACCTTCTTTCCAAAAACAAATAGCAAAATACGCAAAAAGTGCCACTAGGAGCACTAATTGCCAATTTAAGCTTCCTTCTCCTCATAAAAAACAAAAACCAACAAAATTAGCATCTAACACATAAAATATCAAAGTGGTCAATAATCAGATAATAAGAATCAAACAAGAAAAAGAGAATCCATACTCAATAAATTGGGTGGTGTACAGAGAGGAACAAAGAAGGGGGAAACTCTTCAACTTTTTTCTAAATATAACACCCTTATGCTTAAGAAAATTTAATAGAGATAGATAAATGATTAGAGGAATAAAAACAAGAAAAGAAATGGAAGAACAAGAGAGGGTAAAGGTTGTTTTTTTATAGCAAGAAGAATAAATGGAATGGTATTCAACACTTGAAAAAACTCAAAGTAAAAGTAAAGAGATATTAGAGAGAATGAAACATAAGATAATGAATAATGAAATAACAAAGCAAATGAGTAAATCTACAAGGGAGGGATGGAGATAACTAAATAAACTAGATTCTATCACACTTGAATGAAAAAGGTTGAGTGACAGGGTAAGGTGTATAAGAGAGTGGATAAGAGGTAAGGTGATATGACATAAAGTTAGAATATTGATTAAAGGGGAGGGAACAAGTAACAGTTAGATAAATGGTGAAGGAAGGTCAGGGGAAGGCCCACAAAGTTAAAGGGTTGACCGTAAAAAAACTAATTGTTTACCCAAACCTCTTGGTGACTATTTTCTACTTTAAAGCCTGGTTGTACAACCCTCAAGCACTAATCAATCGTTGGCCCTAAAAGCTTAACTTATAATCTAATATATTTTCACCCCAGCCCAAACTCACATAAAATAACATATTGCACATATATTTCCCACCTATAATTTTTAAGATCAAGTTCACATAACATATTAGTTGAAATTATCTTCTCAATTAGTGTTTGAGGAAGAAGAGTACTATAATAATTCTCTTATACTATTTTATTATTGTTCCACTTTTTTATTCCATTTCATGTCTTCTTTGAGAAATATATTTGCCTTACCCTTAGTATGATAGCGGTGCAATAATCGTACCTATACTAAGATTGACAGTAATATCCACATTTGAGTATTTCACTTACACAAAATAATATTTTAAAATGATTTGTTATGAAAACTAGGTTGTTACGGAAAAAGCCAAAAATCCCCCCACGTCTTTTACTAGCACAGTTTCAAATGTGAGCATTGTTAATATGCATTTGTATGTACAAACAAAATCCTAACGTAATACAACATATGAAGAAGAAATATTATGTTGAGGGGGGAATCCACACTATTTTTCTTAGTCATGGTTTTAACCTTGACAGTGTAGTATTTTGAAGGTATACTCTGAATAGGAAGTATAAAATATTGGTGAATGGTACATCTTTATATATGTATTTATGATTCTTTTACACCCTTCATGTATAATTATAACCTACATAATAGTGTATTAGATGCTATATGATGTATATACAATAGGAAGTTTGTAAATATTGCAGATGTACATTTATGAGAGGTATTTTAGATACCATAATAAAGGGGTGGATGTTACATCATCCCCTCATTATTGTACCTATTCAACTACCACAATATTTTCTATTAGTATTTGGTTTTTAAACTCTTTATTCGTGTTTATTTAATTCTTACATATTGTAACCTCCATTATTACTATGGAGTATACGTCTATGATGTCTATATATATACGTATAGAGATTGTACACAATACACAGAGTTGAATGTAAATGGAGAATAAGCCCCCTTCATTTCCATCTTGCATTTTTTATTAATTCTCCTACTTTGATTTCTCCAATATCATCATAAATTAACTTTATTTTTCCTCTTTTCAAATTTCGAATCCCTCTAAGTAATATAAGCTAAACAATAGATTTAGATATTAAATTCATTGAAACCATAAGGGAAGATAATCTATAGTACATATCTCATCAAATTATCATTTTTAGTTTTGATTCAACATTAATCAATATAATACAAAATATTACTTAAATAGAAAAATTCCATCGTTAGTATAACAATTCAAATTATAATGAAGAACTTAACAAAGTTAACTACACTTACAAGAAAAAGAACAATAGAGGATAGCTATTTCACCGAGTAATTCATCCTAATTATTTAATTTAAGTTATATATTACACTTAAAGTTATAATATTTTATATCATATAATATAATTTTGAGTATTTTCAAAACATCTTGCAATAGGGGAATAACACTGATATCTGAAGATTACCATATTATCAATGTAGATATAATGATTTCCATCAATCAAAACTAGTAAAGGCTAATATATGTTCCCATATATTTTATTGTTATAACTCTTAATTTAGATAATCTATCATTTAGTAAAAAAAAAAGACAATAGAATCTATTTATCACATATCATGTAAAATATTGTACAAAGTTATATACCTTTTAACATTAACAATAAACTAGTCACATATCATGTAAAATATTGTACAAAGTTATATACCTTTTAACATTAACATTAAACTAGTTCAAACGATTTGAGTTGCATCTAGTTGCCAAAAACTATCATAAGATACAAATGTCATTAGCAAGTGGATATATAATTAACTTAATAACATACAAGAAAAATTAATAAAATAAAAAAAAAGTTTCCCTATGCCTTGGATTTTATATTTACTTTTTTTTTCGATAAGTAGAATTTATTACTATCGAATTCGAGATTACAACTTAGCATTACAATCAAGATCATCAAGCGACCCTAACCATCTAACATACTTAGTAGAATAAGTATGATTTACAAGCTTCCTAGATACATGCATAATAATAATTCTCAAAAGAACACCTGATTGCCTAGTCTTGTTTTGAAAATTTCTAAGATTCCTTTCATGCCAAACAGCTGCAATGTAAGAGACAAATAGAGCCCCTAAAATGTGTTTCTTCTTTGTTACTTGCCTAGTTCTTGTAATTAAAGTCTTGACCTCTTATTCCCATCCCAAGATAGGATCACTTCTGCCAGCCAGTCTCCTAATGGTTCTCCAAATTATGGATGTATTAGGAAAAAACAAGAATAGATGGTCCCTGGTCTTATTATGATGATGGCAGAAAATACAGACTGGATCCACTGCCATGCCTATCTCCCTTAGTCTTACTTTAGTTAACAATCTATTTCTGCAAGCAAGCCAAGCAATAAAATTCATTCTTGGAGTAGAAACAGATCTCCATAACAACTTTGTCCAAGGCTGCTTATCCTGTGGTGGTCTAATGGCTTTATAAGTTATTTTGATACTATACTCTGTCTGAGTTGCCTCACAATTCAAAATGAAGTTCTGCATAACGGCTCTAATTTGGAGAATCCTGAGAAAAATCTAGGAAGTGTAAGATGTAGGATTAAAACCCCACACAGAGCCTTGTTTAATATAAACTATATGCACCCATTTGACCCATAGGGTATCCTTCTTTGCTGCAATGTTCCAGAGGAGCTTCCCCAATGCACAGCAGTTCCACAACTAAAGATTTAACAATCCAAGCTCACCCTCACTGGTTGGAGAACACAGAGAATCCCAGGCTACAAGAGTAGACTTTTTAACCTGCAACTTTCCAGACCATAGGAAAGTCCTGCAAAGACTGATAAAATAGTGAAGAACTTTCCTAGGAAGCAAGATGATCTGGCTGAAATAGAGTTGAATACTAAATAACAGTGATTTAATGAGTTGCAGCCTGCCTGCATATGAGAGGAACAAGGTACTCCAATGCCTTAACCTTATAGTCAGTTTATCCAGTAGTGGCTGTAGATGTGCAGTAGATAATCTTGCAGAAGATAAAGGCAATCCCAGGTAAGTGATGGGAAACCTCCCTGCAGGAAACCCAAGGTGATCCAGAATAGCTGCCTGTGTTGAACCATCCACACCCCCAAAAAACACAGAACACTTGTTGGGATTAACCACAAGGCCTGAAGTTGTAGAAAAATGAGCTAAAACCTCCTGAAGACATTGAACACTCTGCAAATTATCCTTACAAAACAGCAAGAGATCATCTGTAAAATTTAAATTGATAAGCTACAGTCCTCTACATCTTGGATGAGTATGAAACCTGGGATCAACCCACAACTTCTTCAAACACCTACTAAAGTAATCCATAACCAACACAAACAGGTAAGGAGAAAGAGGATCTCCTTGCCTTAAACCTCTTTTTCCAGGGAAAGGTGCAGCCAAAACACCATTGAAAGAGACTGAATATAAAACAGTGGAGACACATGCCATAATCAACTTAATAAAATTAGTTGGGAAGCCATCCAAGTTAAGGATTTGTTGCAGAAAATTCCATTAAACATATCATAAGCCTTCTTAAGATCAATCTTAAGCATGCATCTAGGAGAGGTGCCCTTATGAGAATACTTCCTTACTAACTCATGGGCCAACAGAATATTTTCTCCAATACTTCTTCATTTAATGAAGGCATTTTGAGAGAGGTCAATAAGAATTGGCATAATATGTTGTAGCCTCTGAACAATAATCTTTGCAATAATTTTATAAAACACATTGCAACAAGATATAAGTCTAAATTGAGTAACCCTATTTGCATTAGGTTGTTTGGGAATGAGAGTGAGGGCAGTAATGTTCAGCTTCTTGGGCAGAAAACCAATAGAGAAAAATTATCTAACAGCCCAGACAACCTCCTCTGCAATAATTGGCAGCAAGTCTTGTAGAACCCTGCAGAAAAAACCATCAACACCAGGGGCTTTAGTATCCCCCATTGAGAAAATAGCTGCTTTCACTTCCTCTTGTGTAACAGGAGCAGAAAAGCCAGCATGATAAATAGGAGGCAGGCCTGAGTTGATAACAGAAGGATCAATAGCCTCTTCCATACAAGGGTCTGATCCCAAGAGATATTGATAATAATTGCTAAATGCTTCATGAATGTGCTTTGCACCTCTAATCTCATTATTATCAAAGTCTAAAAGAAAAACCACTACTTTCCTTTGATGCCTCTCCTTAACCTTGGCATAAAAATATTTATGATTTGAATCCCCACATTTAAGCCATTTATTTGTTGCTTTTTGCTTATAGAACAGTTCTTCACAATGAAGTAAATGATGGAAGTGATTCTCTTTTACCTGCAAGAGTCTTCTCTGATCAGAATTACCTGGATTGGTATAACAATTATGCTGTAATACTGCCACTTCCTCTCTAGCTACATGAACTCTATGAGAAATAGAGCCATAAGTTTCTCTGTTGAAATTCTTGAGTTCCTGCTTTAGCATACTCAGCCTCTTAGAAATTTTGAGAAGAAAATTTCCTCCAATCTTGATTCTCCATATTCTCTAAATAATAGGTAAGAACTTCTTTGATTCAGTCCAGAATTGGAAGAACTTGAAAGGTTTAGGTCCTGTCAAATGAGAAATGTTAAGGTGAATAATCACAGGAAAATGATCTGAAACTATAGGACTTAAGAAATTTGCCATAGATTGAGGATGAGCATCCATCCATTGGAGATTGACAAGATCCCTATCCAGCTTACAAAACACCTCCTCGTCTCCTTCTCTATGACTGGACCAAGTAAAGTGACAACCCTGACTTTACAGATCACACAATCTCAAATCTTGCCAATAATCTCTGAAGTCCTACACATCAGAGCTATTTAGATGTCTCCCTTGAAATTTATTTGAATCCTGCAGATGCACATTGAAATCACCCACCACCAACCAAGGAAACTGTCCTGGAGAGTTAATCTTCAACCATTGCCATAGATCCTTTCTTGCAGCACCATAATTATTTACTTTATATATGTATAATAATCAAAAATAGAATGAAGTTATCTACTAACCTAAAATATATAGAAAAAGGATATTGCACGAGATAATTCTGTATTTTGGAGAAATTAAATGAGATAAATCTATATAATTTGGTGTTATATTTATGAGATAACCCGATGATTGAAGGAAAAGACATGAGATGCCCCTATTGTTAGTTTGGTTGTTAAGTTGTTTGAAGTAGGAGTTAATATTTGGTCAATGTGACCAAAATGTCTTTAGTTATAATTACCAATAATTTAACTCATTTCCCTCCATATATTATCTCTAAAAAGATGAAAATATCTCCTAAATCCCGCTTAATGCCTTCCTCCACTAATTAATTTCCATTGTAAAATGATAAAAACATTATTTTGCACCAGATAACCCTCTAAGACCTAAAAATACCCCAAAATGCTAAATATGCTAATAATCTTATATGTAAAGGCGATGATGCTACTAAAATGCTAAATTTACCTTTTACACCAGATGACTCTAACACTTTAAATACCTTATAATCTTGAATGATTTTTTTAAATAAAAATATCCTTTACATAACATAATCCTTCCAAATAAAAACAATCCCCAAATGACTATTTTATCCTTTTCTTGTGGCTTATAGATAGTCTAAGTAACCAAAATGTTGTTTGCACTAGATAACCCAATATTAGAGAAAAAACATCCATTGCCTATTTTTGAACCCTCTTGCACTAGATAACCCTATAAGGGTTAAATTGAATCCAACATATTTTTTTGCATAAGATAGCCCTGTACACCAAACATATGTTCTACCAACCCTTTTTTGACCCCCCTTTGCACGAGATATCCCTCTTTATTTAAATACCCATTGTATTCTACATCCTTGCTCATTTTATATCTTATCTATTTAGTTGCATCTTAAAAGGGAACAAAAAACACATTACAATATATCATATCCATTACATTAATCAACTAAACTAACACAACAAGACCTTAAGTTTTCATGTCATTACATTAATAGAATTGCAATACTTTTTATTTTGCAAGTAGTCTTAACTGTAAGGGGAAATTTTACAAGTGTTCAACATTTGAATACTTCTATTAGGCAACATTGCAACATGCACCAACCATGTAAGGCCAATGGAAGAAGGTGTGAACACACACCAACCATCACGAGTATTTGCATATTGACCAATGCATGCAGTAACAATACTTGTTGAACAAATGAAATAGGAAATCCAAAAAGTGAAGTAGCAAATGTAGATAACACTTATTTAGGTGCTAAAGATATGTGCCCTTGTAACAATTTTGTTGTTTATTCCTATTATAGTGAAATAATGTAATATTGTCCTAAAAACACATGATATGATATCCCCAAAAGGGCCAATGATGCCAGCGAAAAGTACATGTCATGTTAGTCCTACTTACAAAGTAGATAAGTTTATCATATCATATCATGCATTGTTTTAAATTATTATATACATCAAACATAATGATGAGTTCATATTTTGACATATTTTATACCATTATAATTTTAGTTTTGGGTATTTTATTTAAGTAATATAGGTGAATAATTATGATTTTATGCTTAAGTGATAATAATTGTATAAATATTATTATTTAAGATAAAATGATAATAATTGAATAAATTTAGAATATAATATTATTTATTAATTTTTATTGATTTATTTTGCAAGTAAATCTTAAATAAAAGGAAAAAAAAAAGAAGTTGGACATTTGGCCCAAAGGCCCAAAAACAAACGGCACATGAGAATTGAAGGTCAAAGAAAAGAAAAAGGAGGACGGTAGAGTAAAAAAGAATGGGAAGCCATCAGTCAAGAGAGGCACGAAAATAAAAGAACAGCTGCACTGGAGATGCAACGAGAGAGGCAGACTGAACTAAAAAGGAGGAGCCAGCCGAAACTTAGGAGGAGAGGAGGAGGCTGCACGCAAATAGAGAAGAATAGTCACGCAGGAGCAGCAGTTGCAGAGCAGATAACAACTGTCAGGAGCTGTCAGTAGAAGAAGTCAAAGAAATAAATAAAAAGCAGCGGTGCAGGCAAGGCAGTACAAGGGCAGGGAAAGAAGATTGCGCCAAAGAAGAAGAAAAGAAAAGATGAATTGTACGGAAATAAACACAACTGAAATAGAAAATAAGAGAAAAAAATTTATTCGATAGAATTTATTTCAGATATAATTAAATTTTTATCTGAATAAATTCTTAATCTTTTATCTATAATTAATTTTAGATATTTCTTTCTCTATTTCTAATTTATATTTTTAGATATATATTTCTGTGTAATTAATTCAATAATTATGATTGGATGATTATTTATTGCTAAGAAATAGATTGAAATTCTAAATTAGGATTTGAGATATGATTTTATTTTTATTTTTTTTGTAATATTGTTCTTTGATTATATTTTAATTGTTTATATATATATTTTTTGTCAAATATAATTAATATGGTATATGCATTGTTCTGGTTTCCTCATAGTGACAATATGTAGGATTATTTACCTGCTAGGTGGCCATATAAATATGTTAGAATTTATACGTATAAATCGTAGGTATGTTAGATAACAATGCACCTAATAATTTTGTAATTCTAACCGAAGTAGTAAAATGTTTAGATACGTGTGAGTCAAAGAAAGAAAATACATCTAGACATGCTTAGTGTAATAGTTTGGGTACTTAGATTGACACCCTTCTAATTATACTTAATGCATTAAAACTAGTTAAATATAGGAACCACTTGTTGCTACTATGCTGTTAGTATTTAATATGATTAATATTGATGCTTTGTCGTATAAATTAATTTAGGGAAGTAATATAAGGTGTACAAACCTACTTTTGGTGAAAAACTTGGTTAATCTCTTTCTCATGATTAAATTATGACTTAGAAATTATAATTATATTTTAACCTAATCTAGTAGTGTATTTCGATTTCCCTATCATATTTATCATAATTGCGGTTATCCATTATTTTTAGTATTATTTTATTTTATTTATTATTTTATCATTTTCTAATTTTCAAACCCCATTTGTATTTTCCATATTTATTTATTTTTTGTGATTTAGAGTTTTTTATTTTTATTTATTTTTAAGTTAGTTAAATAGAGGTGGGTCATTTCAATCCACGGTATAGAACGATACCCTTTTTACCAATACTACAATTGTCAACAAGAGTGTTTAAATTGTGTGTCGGTTACGGCCATATCACATAACTTATTGTCAAGCACAAGTTATCTACGATTCTTCTCATTGCCATTGTTTAGAAACATCAACATCAGCATTGTCACCATTTGATCCACCTCCACCGGCACTAGAAACATTTTATGAGAAACAAGTAGCTTTGTTAGCATTTGATCCACCTCCATTAGCAGCAACAATAACATCCATGTGTTTCTTCTCTCTTACTATAACACCACCCATGCAAACATTATGGCTATGCTTAAACTCACCACAAATTGTACATCTCTTAGAAATTTATTTTTTCCTTTCTTCGCTCATTATACTCCAACCTCCTACACCTGGTAGGCCTTCTTATTCTCTTACTTACTATCAATGTTTTAAATAGGGATAGTTAAATTTAGGCCAACAATTAGGGTCTAGAATAGGGTGGGTAATTTTATTATAAGTTAGTTTGTATATAGAAACATTATAGAAAGGGGGTACACATTGCTTCAACTATTTTCTTTCACTATGCACTTATGTGCATGTCTACGTGATAGTAATTTTTAGGATTCTTGCCCTTACCTAACTTCAAAATAATATATATTATCATCACAAAATCTACACGTTCCTTCCATTTTCCCTTCTACCATACTCTATCTCTCTCTATTATCCCTATTATATATTTCTTATTATTCATATAATAAAAAATTACAAAAATATGTATATAAGTATGTATTATGTAAACATGCAGGAAGTTAAATAAATATAACACTTTCAAAGTTATTACAAGGGGTGTACAAAATCAGATATATGCATTCGCCTAATCAAAAATGAAGAAAACTAGATTAGATTACTAAATAAATTTGAAAAATATAATGATACTAATATTCATTACTAGATACATACATTTGGGGAAAATGTTATAATATAGTAAAATGTACTATATAATATAATATAATACACTAAAAATATAGTACAAATGCTCTAATACATATTAGTACAATTATATATTCAAATACAACGTAATAATTTTTAAATATAGTACAATACATTGAAAAAGTGGATATAGTACCATTTTGGATAATTTGGTATAAAAAAAATGACCAAATGTCCACTCTTGTTGCAACTGGATTTTCTAGTATCTATTTTTTTAGATCCCAAATTTTTTACACAACCCTAGATATTACCTTAGAGTAGAGTGAAAATGGGTTTTTCCATCTAAACCTAATGTTTAATTGAATTATTCAACCAAGTTTGAGACATTCTCTGTGTTGCACACAACTAAGTCAAACTTGAAGGTTGCCAATTGTTATAGTGGAATGTCCATTAGATATTAATATGCTTCCACTAATATGGATTTGATATTTTCCACGTTAGACATGAAAGCATATTCTAAAATAACATTATATATTACTCAAAAGAACATATAATATTCAAAACAAAGGAATACTATCATATTATTTCAAAATTGTAGCACTAATCCTTTTCTATGATCACTTTTCCTAAAATTAGCATACAAGTGTATAAAATATATTATTTTGGTGCATTGGAGGAATATCTCTTCCATTTACCTTTCAACATTCTTAAAAAAAAATAATAGAGGTGAAAATAGTAGTTTGATTTTAATCAATGAAATAAATTTGTAAATTAAAACAAAGCGTCAATATATTGTATATATTTTACCTTTTGCCTATACTAACGAAGGTCCACTGCCTATCACCAACCTCCCTAAGTGTAATATTTAAAATGTTGAAGAAATATTGCCATGTTTTCCTACATTAAGACTAAACAAATCCATAGGCGATGGGAAAAACCCCTTCATTTCCATATAGGTAATGACTGACCAAACCACACCAACATAATGCCCCTTTAAATGATATCCATCAACACAAATCAATGGCCTATAACCCTAGATGAACCCCTTAAACGAAGCATTGAATGAAGAAAACACCCCTTAAATAGGAGGGTGTAGTCTACCTTAGAGTGTAGATAATGTGTGAATGAGATAGGGTTAGGTTATTTGAGTATAACAATGTAATAAGATATGAGTCCATAAGAAGAGTTATATGCTTAATCAAATTCTCATTTGCCTTGATCTTAAATTTAATTTGCACTCTATACCTCTCTAAAATTAAACATTAAATGCCTTAATAGGAGCACCATGACTAACCCTCATATCATCCATAATATTCCCCATTAACCGCTCATTATGAGCCATAAAGCTTTCTTTTGACATGTCATAAATATGGGTAATGTGATGTATGGTCTTCATGGTAAATTTGTGGCCATAAAGTGGTAGGGAAGTATAAATTATCCATTCATGACCCTTTGATGCATACTCAATTGTGTATTTCACCTTTTCAACCTTATTTCTAACCAAATCAAACCCTTCTTGAGTGCAAAAGTCCCTAAGCACATCTAATAAATGGTTTTGTCCAAAAATAGCATCTAATCCCTAAGGTTGATCAAACTAAAACACTTATTTTCATTAAAAAGAATCCATTTTAATAAATCTTATCAATGTAAGTTCTCTATAAAAATCAATCCTCTAAAATGACATCATCATGATTTTTAATTGAGTTGTATCCATCATCAGTTGAACACCTACCACCTACTCTACATAATCATCATCACCTTCAAACCCATACCCCTCACTTCGACTACCTATTTAATCAACATAATAATCACCAGAGGAAATGCCGCCGCCACCATCAAGGATATAAATAAAAATTATGTTTTTCTTTTTTTCTCATTGATTTGGAAAGGGGAGTTTTAGATATAGAAAAGGAAGTGTTATTTGAGGTTGTGTGTCTATCATATTCTATGGAATAGACTATGTTTTAGGAATGGATATAAAGTGTGTTCGAATATTGGAGTGATCTTTTGTTTCTTCTTTTCCATAACTTTTTATGCATGTAATTTTTTTTCTTAGTATTTTGGATAACAATGGAGTATTTGATTATTATGTTTGGGGAATGACGTTCTCTAGTGCCAAATTAGAGAGATCAACATTAGTAGGCTTAGGAGAGGGTTAAGTTTGAGTGTATAGTGGAGATCAAGCTGAACAAGATATAAATTATGCATCCCCTTTTATGTAATACTCCTCATCATAGGTGTAAAAAGGTGCGCCAACATGTGGATGTCATGAGAGAAAGATGGAAGTCTCAATGCAGAAGAGGAATACAATTAAATATTAGTCCTAGTATGTAATATCAGCTGATATTTATCAAATTTTAGGTCAGTTGATGAGCAAAATTGGTGATACACAATAGTTTTATAATTGTACATATTTATCAGTGATATATCAGTTTCAATGTTTATCGATATATACCGATATTTATTGTGAAAAAATATTTAAAAAAGTAATACTATGATAACCGTGACATATAAAATTTTATTCATGATACTACGACCATGATCACAGCAACAATCATGATCGTGACCATTATTTTATTACTTAAGAAGAGGGAGATGATTCAGTAATACTATCATAAGGGGGATATGGTGCAACCATTAGTCCATGAGGTTGTGATTGGGTTTGAGAAGTTATATTTTTTTCTGGGTTTAGGTTTCCCACCCCCTTAATATTTCTCATTGTTTTTCCTAAAGGAGTGTAAGTAAGCTTTACTCTTGGAATTTTCTTCATTGTACAAATAAGGGAGTTGACATGTTTTATAAGAGTGTGATGAGTTTTGAGAAGTTCAATTTAAATAAGTTTTATGTACAGAACATCAAACATAATATACCCATCATCATCATCCCGATCTTCTTTCCTACTTTTTCTTCATATTTTTGTTCTTGCGTCTTTACCTCTTTATATTGAGCAACCAAATGTCTAGATGCCTCTACCATTAGCCTAGGCATTTCACTCTCATTAATATAAATGTATATCATCAATGCTAGATTCATTAAACACTTGTTGGTAAGTTTAATCATATTTTATGTTTCTTTTACTTTTGACATGTATCATTAGATTTTTTTTGAGGGGTTACATATTATTTTTTATCATGTTAATGTACATCTAAATTTAACTCTATGATATTATATATATACCAATCATTAACATGAATACTATATGACTTATCTTTGTAGTGTGTCATTAACCATGTACCATTTGTTGACAATATTTTCATTACAAACTACATTATGCTTATAGTTATAAATGGTAGTGTGGTGATATTATTATGTTAAAACAACCAAATATCAACTAGTAGTATTCATATAACTATTTTATATATGAAGCAATAGAATGTGAAACTCTAGTTAATTCATATGTTAATAATTTAAATATTAATTAATTAACTAATATAATGCCCTAATGGAATTGAAAGTCTCAAATTTGTCACAAGATTTGAATTTTAAACCTAAAGCCTTAAAAACATTATTTTCTAAAACCCAAAGATAACATTTGATAATTATCTTGAAGATATAAATTAGCTAATCTAGGAACCCCATTTTTATAGTTTAAAGAATAAAAAAAGTAGTAATTCCTAACTTTGCTAGAACCTTATCAAAGAAGCAAAATTCCACCCCTGAATTAGATAGAAAATGGAATCTAAACTAATCACGAACAAAATGAACTTAAGTAACAAAAACCCAAGCAAGATTATACATAAAATGTTTGAATTTTATGTACTCTTTGTGTGTATTAGTGACACCCCCATATTAAACAATTTTAATTTTTTTAAAGAGTTATTTGTGTAAGCTAAAACATTAAAAACGTAGGGTGTCACCATCACACTTGAAATAATCCTAGTTTTCTCTACCATTCTTATATTAATTACTAAGATTAAAACATTACTCTGCTAAAATTAAGAATGACATTCATGAGTAGCAGATAATAAACTATTCCACTAATTAACATAGTTCCAATACAACGAGTTCAAATAACATTTACATAAGTTAAAAAGAAAAGAAATACATAATGACATAAGAGTTCAAGGATATTCAAATCAAAAGATGCTAAATAAAGCATTAGATAGACCCTCAACCCCAAAATTATAGCTGTCAAATTGATCTCACGAATGATCCTGTAAGGTCATAACTATCCATTGAAAAAGTAGGGGATCATGAAATGTAACCAATCAATATGACAGTAATGAGTAAATTACTATACAAAACTAAGCATGCAAAGGTCAAATGAAGTACATAGAAGGTATTACAATAGGGCATGGCATAAACATACAAAATCATATGAACAATCAAAGAAAACAATAAACATGCCAGATAAACATTTACAGCCAAGGTCACATGCGCGACATATCATTTCACTCAAACCATAATATAAAGATTAATAAACTTAAGCATGCCTAGGTTGTTCCATAAAGGGAAGATACTAAACCATTCTACACCAATTTTCGTAACAATCACACTATATCTCATAATAACAACATCCATACTAATAAATTCCAAATCTCCATAAGTAGGATACGAAGGCAACTCCCAAGCATAAGTAGGAAATGAAGGCAACTACCAAATATAGGTAGGAAAAAAAGGCAATTATTGACCACAGGTAGGGTATGAAGGGAACTATCAACCATAGGTAGGACATAAAGGCAACTACCTACTATAGGTAGGGCATGAAGGGAACTACTAACATAGGTAAGGAAAAAATGTTACTACTAACTCACAAATCCAATATCAATCTAAACCAAACAATAATTACTTCCATTTTATTAACTTGAGGGGATATAATATCAACCTAGAGACACTAAGGTACTTTGTTCATAGTGGTGCACAAAGGTAACATAGTATACTACCAACTTTCAACCCAATGACACTAAGTTTGGTCACACTAGCACACAAGGGAGGCACATCACTAATGAAGACACCTAATTCATGATTATGCATATTGTATAAGAAGTCCAGAGAGCTAAGTAGAGTAAGATATATGGCCTATTTGAAGCACTAAGGCACACCAACAAAAATCTAAACCAAACCATGGGCTAAACCATTGCTTTGGGGTAGTTACTCCTAAAGAGCCACTATTTTCTATTTATTAGTATATTATTAAGGTGACCACGAAATCACATAATACACAAACAACTTTAATTCCCATACTTTATCACATTTCCTTTAATTTCAATTATTCAAGTCAACCCAAAGTTAAAGTCAACACTTAAAATCCACTAAGGTCATCCTATATTCAATTATCACATTTAGGCGCATTAGGTCATAAATAACCAAAATGCCATTGAAACCAAATTACCATGATATTATTCATTTTAAATGCTAATTTCATTTTAATTAAAATTTTATCATGTAAAAGCTAAAATGTGATGATTTAAAACACCTTAGCATGTAATTAAATTACAAGACAAGGCAAATGACATTTTACCCCGACATATGTATAATTATATAAAATTCTAACATGTGTATCTAAATCATATAAATCACATGTTTTCATACTCAACATCATATAATACATGTTAGGCATATATATTGGGATAAAATAAACATTGCATACTTAAAAGATAAAATTATTCCTAAAGCATACAAATAATCATCATCGTACAAAATAAGCCTAAATGCACTCAAGTTATCATGTTACACATATACATCATGCCTAATTAATCCAAAAAATTAATCTTATTTTGTCATGTTTTCATATGCATAATATTTTAAACAATTTAACATGCTCCAATATACTTAATTTTATGCTAGAATACTTAGAAAAATAAATGCAACAAAATAATATATGCTTAAGGTAATAATTACAACTTATAGCACCAAAACCATAAGATGCTATCATGCAATTTTTACATTTTAGTAAGGCATAGGGGTTGCCTCTTAATCCCAAGAAAAATTAAAATACCACAACCAAAATAAAACTCTGGTTTCCACTAATCCTCATTTTCCACCTAAAACGAAACCAAATAATACACATTAGAAGCTAAATAAAATGATAACACTTATTAATCAAAACTACAACCAAATGAAGAAGCCAACCTAAGTGAGTTGTGCATGAAACTCATATTGCATGGGGATACCACCATGATCTCCTCATGTTGGCAAGAGCCAAAACATGAGATATCAATACAACAAAAGAAGGAATGCATGATTAATGCAGCAACAACTCAGGACATTGAAGGGTGTTGGGTTATCATACTGGAGGCTGCAAAATGAGAAAAGTTGATGATAGATGGTGCAAGGTTGCATAAGGAGGCTCACCTATGGGGTTTAAGTGGTGAAGTGGTGGGGTTGCAGGAAGAGAATATGGGTGTTGGGTGATGCTAAGTTATATAAAAGGCTCACACAATAATAGCTAGGTTGTGTGAGCTAGTTACGCTATAGGGATGTTGAGAGTGTGAGCTGCTAGCAAAGCAAGGTATTGGCATCATGGGTTCTCAGTGTTGAGGGGGTTGACCAATATGAGGGAGAGTGATGAGATATGTTGGGTAGAGGAGAGGATGGTGGAATTTGGTATGGTTTTGGGAAGTTAGAGGAAAAAAGGAGAAATAATAAAAGTGAGGAGGAGGAAGATGAGGCTCGGTGGTGGTTTACAAGAAGATGGTGTTGGTTGCTAATGACACAGTGCAGGGGATGGTGATAGTGTTGGGATGGCGATTGAGAGGTGGTGCACAATTGGGTAAGTTATAAGGACATGGTGTTGAAAGTTAGGGAAATAGGTATTAATAGTTGAGGAACAAATTTTTGAAAAAAGGAAAATTGAGGAGAAGGAAAAGTGGGTGTTGGGTGATGGTGCTGCACATGGGACATGGTGTGAATTGCTGAGAATGGCGGAAAGAAAATGGATGGGAAAGAAGAGTCGGTGCTCACAAGTTTGGGGAAAATATAGAGGTGGTTGGTTGATAATGCTATGAAGATGGGCACAAGAGCTAGGGAATAAATAATAGAGAAAATTCCATGGTAAAGAGAAGGAGAATAGAGGAAGATGAAGAGAATGAGGCTTGGTGATGGGTAATGGTTGAACATGGAAAAAAAGAAGAAAAGGGAGGTTGTGTGCCAACCAAAAGAGTATGGCAAGGGGTTGGCGAAGTACAATGGTGCAGTTGGCAAGATGGGCAGGTTAACATAGGCAGAGAAAGGATAGAGGGCATAGGCTAGGTTGTGTGAGAATGAAAGAAAAGGTAGGGGTGGAGTGTAACTTTGAGATTATTTTGTTTGTTTACTTTCGTTAGGCTAGTTGAGAATTTTTGGTTAATAAAACCAAACAGAAACAAATATCAAGTTAAGGGTGAGGGTTAAAGAAAAAGGGAAATAGATGAAAATAATTAGAGTAAAATATTTAATAAATAAATTAGGTTATAGTTTAAGGGTTAAAAAATAGTTAAGCTAAGGTTTAAGGTTCATTTTCAAATAAAAGGCTAAACAATTGAAAATAAATGTTATAAAATGTTGGGGTATTACAATATTACTAGAATTTTATATCTTTATTTTGGATTTGCAATGCTTCAAAATAGATCAAAACCGCAACAACATTGAAGAGTGGTAATTCTAGTGAATTAAGGAAGAAATTGATAGCAATGTTAAGAATTTAGGGGTTCAAACTAGCGTGTTGCATGCATTAGTGAGTGAGGAAGAAAGAATGAGGGAGAAATTTCATGTTTTAATAGTATCCCCAAGTCTCCTAGTGTTCGATAACTATTAGGGGAGATAGATATTGCACAACAAAAAGTAATGGCATCAACTGAAAAAATAGTCAAAAGGTTTTATCAAACACTTATGGGGTCGTATGGTATAAAAAATGAAACATAGGCTTACATGGCGTTTCATATAATATCCCAAAAATAATTATAAGATCAAACAAAAATACCCACTTTATATCTACGTGTGTACATAG
Organism: Tamarix austromongolica; assembly: GCA_039764185.1. NCBI lineage: Eukaryota > Viridiplantae > Streptophyta > Magnoliopsida > Caryophyllales > Tamaricaceae > Tamarix > Tamarix austromongolica. The sequence goes on along the minus strand of CM077816.1, from coordinate 103,894,744 downwards.
ATAACTATATGAAAAAGTAACCTTACCTATAAAGAAATAAAGAAAATATTAGTATAGCTTTATAAATATAGTATTTAAGTATATAAAAAATCAAAATAAGTAACATAAAAACAACATATCAACAATTCAAATACTTCACATATGCATGTGTACATCTAGTAATAGCTAATATAAGATTAGCCTTACCTACAAAGAAATGGAAGGAACATGTTAGGAAATTTTCATAAATTGAATGATTAATTATTTTAACAAAATTGGATCATAAAACATAAACAAAAACTACTTTTTTCTATTTAATTACTTCAAAAGACTTCAATTAGCATACATGAAAAATAAGAAAATAATAGTAATTTCGTGTAAGATAAAAAAATATATATTTAAAAAGTTAAGTATGGAACTTATTATTCGACAAAAATCCAATAGTAAAGGTAGTCAAGTATCCATGTAAGTGATGATGATGATTGACATCATTAGCAAAGCCATATCTAAAAGATGAGTCATTTCGATGAATAATAAAATTAACACCCAAAATTTATGAAAATGTGATAAAAGTAAGATAACTGCACACAAATTAGATATTTTTTCCTTAAACAAGAGTGTTTAATAAGAAGTAAAACTAAATATTAGTCTTGAAACATTAGGATTTAAGAATATGCTAATCGAGCAATACAAAGTCAACATTTAAAGAAAAAAGGTACAAAATCTAAAGAATTATCTCAAAAAATGATATTAAATAGTAAAGTTATTGTAAAAGAACTATGATTTGACCTATGATAGAAGTAAACATATAAAAAACAATTTATCTATGATAGAATTAAAAACCATACCCCATTTTAAGAAACCTTGAAATTATAAATTTAAGACATAGATTATCTTTAATAGCAACTAATCTTAAAAAATGTAGAGAGTATATCGAACCAAGAAAATAGAAGAAGAAATTGCAAGGATTTGGGTAAGGAAATATCAAATGAATCAATATCAACCATTTCAAGAGAATAGATTAACGAAACTATCTACAACGATGCAAAAAAAATTAGAATAGAGGACCATAGGAAAAATGGGTAAAGAAGGGTTTGATTAAAAGAATAATAAAATGAAGACCATACATTAATATGTATATTGGGCTTCCTATGATGGACGATAATGATTTTATTTTGTAAATAATGTAGGGATATGATTCATTTAATTGGGTGGTAAGTTAGGTGTGTGTGGTTTTGTTCAAAAGTAATGGTTTATTCTAAGTGAATTCTATGTGTGCTTTATTTGAACTCGAGTTAAATGTCATTATAGGAATGAATGTGTGTTAACTATTTCCCTAAAAAATGAATATTATTGGTCTATAGTAAAAGAATGAAGTTCCTAGAAACCAACTATTTCATTATTTTTTTTAAATTGATTTTTAAATATCAATTATGTTGTATGAGTTTCTTGAATCGAGATGTTCTTAGGGTAAGGAGAAAACATGAGCAGGTTACTAAGAGGAAAATAAAGAGGAAAGAGGAGAGATTATGAATGGAATGTGTGTGTAGTGATTTCCCATGTACAAAATGATTACAATATCCCCTATTTATAGAAGTGAAACATAGGCAAGGGAAAATGGGGATTATGGTGTGATGGGAAATAAGAAGATTGTCTCTAGTGTTGTGAGGTCTATTAGTCTAGGAGTTAAGCTTTATGGATTATCAACTTGGAGCCTACATAGAGCCAAGTGTGATCGGTTGGGGTGCATCCAGGACTCTCCAAAGGTCCTTACGTTAGGGTGGGAAAAGGGTCGACAGGATGAAATGTGTGGGGAATATAGAATGCAATACAATGGTAGTTGGTAAACTTGTATAAGTGTGTCAGGACTCATGGTATGTCAAATCAACTAACCTACAAGAAGAGAAAAAAGCTAACCCATAACTATGAGATATGGCGGTTAAGTAAAATTTGAATAAAACTATGGTAATGAAATAGGTGGCTTGATGAACAAGCTTTATCTCCCTTACTCTCACGTGTCAGTAAGTAACACATTCCTATGCAATGGAGACCATGCAATCATTGTCGATATGATACTATGTAAAAGGGGTCATGATTCAAGCTATGGTTTAGTATTATGTTTTCCTATAAGAACACGTTGGTCAATTAGTTATTGCAAAATCTCAACAACACATCCCCAATAATGAATATGCTCATCTAGATCCAAGAAACCTCATTAACGTTTGAATCAAGATCTAAGTATTTCTAACTCTCTTCTACCACTATTTATACCCCTACAGTTTTCATCTCTCCATAATCTTGAGTTTCTCCATCTTTAAGTTCTTCCACTTTTGAATTTATTTTCTACCAAAAAGTTTAGTTTTCCACCAAAGACCCAACTCTTCCCTTCTTTTCAACTAAATATCCAATCTTTGGTCATTCTTCCTAGTTAGGACACCTTCTACAACATTGTTTTCACCCCTTTATAGTATCTATAAAACCCCTCCCATTGTCATTGAGAGTGGTGGAATGTAAAGGAATATGCTTCCTAATGGCAATAGAACGTGTGGATTTCATGTTGCCGCCTTACCAAACACCACTTTCCGTAAGAGACTTGGAAAATCCCATACATGCTTAAGATTTATCTATCTTGAGTGTCTTGTCCGTTCCCCTTATTCCTTCAATTCTTATTCTTCAAGTGCCCCTACTACAATTTTAACCTTGACCTCCTTAGATTTACTTCCCACAAACCCGTCAGCCACTCCATTCTCTTTAAATTCCTAATTTTTACTTCACATGGATGACTCTCATTCCAAAGACTTGAATTCTCTTCCTCCAAGAAACATTACTAACACCCAACTTGACCAATTCTACACTTGATACCGCTTCCCTTCCAACACTAGGCTGATCTAACCCTCTTCGTCGAATAAAGTTAGTTACCCCATAAGAGATGCATCACTCTATGTGTTGAGGCCATGTACGTTGAGATTCATTTGCCTATACATACTTTAATGAGAGAGTTTCTCCATATTTTTATTCTAACCTGCCTAGCATGTCCCTATTCTTGAATGATGGCAGCGGGGTTCCTATATAGGTGTTATTTGGTGGATGTGTTGACTGACGGGAGTTATTTAGGTACTTCTTCAAAATTTTAAGTTATTTGTTTTCTACAAGCTTCTATTCCATTCTTCAAATAATGAGTGATCACAAGTTTATAAAAAGAGCCCCAATCATCTTTAAAAAGGCAAAAACATCAATACTTCTTTGTTTAATGGGGGTGCAAAGTGGGTCTTTTCCAAGTGGGGCCAACTTATTTTAGACATCCTAGAGGATCCAACCTTCTCGTTGTATTTGGAGGCCAACACCGACTATTTCAAGAAGATGATTGCATAGTCAAAAATAATAATGTTGTGAGTGACTTGTTCTACCTAAAAAATACTAGGCTTATGTTTTATGCTAGTTAGTAATTTCCTCTGGCCCCATCACTATTGTCTCTTTGTTAATTCTGTAAGTTCATCAAATTATTATGCTTTATCATTTTATTTACAGAATGTGATGAATCGAAGAGCCGATAAAAAGGTGGTCCCCATAATCTGTCTAAGGGCATTAGAAGACTCACAATCTGTCCCCCTAGAACATTCACCTCTAGAGCATCGAACACCATGACTAAAGTGCCCAAACATAAGGTATGCTCTTCCACCTATCTTTCAAAGTACCTTGAATAAAGTTCCCCATCTATAAGCATAACATAAGTGAACTTTACACTATTATATATTTAGGAATTAGAAGGTGTTATTAAGGCTAGTCTTGATAAATAGAAGGCAAATCCGAGTAAGGTCAATGGCACAAACTATGATGTTTAATACATGCAACCTATCGTTTCCCAACCTTTGGTTGTCAACAAACTTACAAAAATCCTTCCCATTTGCTTGGTTGTGAGGGCACGCATGTGTATTATGATGAGTTATCAACTTTAGAGGTGCCTGGTTGGGTTTACCAGTCTATGCCACCCAAAACCACAAATTTTGACTTTGAACCCATTGTGGTACCTAATTTCCCCCTCATCACATTATCTTCGATTCTCCTAAGCTTTGGCTTCCTTCCTAGGAGAAACCTCAATCTATGATTATCCTTAAGGCTCCTACCAATTCAGTGCCAAAATCTCTTTCAAGATAACTGATGCCAAGAAGTTGATGACCTTAAAAAATAAGGACAATACATCTCCCTCGCTACAGAAGGAACTACAAAGCAAAAAGAAATGCATGTCTAACCCTCTGTTGAGGATGTCAAATATCCTTACATATAAAACATTGTCAAAAGGCACAAAAGATAGAAAATAAGTGGCCCCAACATCAACCAATGAACTCATAGTGACCCGTGGGGAAAGTTGAGGGTGCAGTAGTCAACCCTGCAATGGATAGGTGGGGAGCAGAAGGGAAAAAAGATGTAACGAGTACTAAGGTCACAAATATTCCATTGCCTAAGGAGAAATAATGGGCTATTACTGGTGTTTGTTGCTCATGTCACGAAGGTAGGGGTATAGACAGTCTTGATATTAGGGTGGTCAAGCTAAAATCCTTCCCCTCAATGATATGAGTCCTACGTTAGGGGGGTCCAAGTTTTGTATTGAATATAAGAGAGACAACTTGAAAATTCTCAATGATTACTCTTTCTATGGCTACTACCCAAAAAAAACTACTAGTCTTGAGTTAGCTAAGGCAATAATACTCATTCGGGATAAAAAATTAGTTGATGCTCTAAAGATGTCCACTTTAAACCTCTCCTTCTAGGTTGGTCATGATTTGCACATGTTATATATGAAAAAACCTTATTGTAAATACTAACAACTATGCTGGTGATATTTGTAGCAACTATTAATGCAAGAAAAGATCTTTGGTATATTTTAATGAAGTTCAAATTAACTCTATTGGCTAGAGAAGGAACACAAAGATCTTCTACCAAGCATCTCAGTGTTGTAGGTTAAGAAGGAATCCTTATAAACTAAAGTGACTGACTTGGAGACCAAGTAGAGCACCTTCAAATCCACTTTAGCTGAGGGTGACTTCTAGAAGGCTTGAGTTGTTAGCCTAGAGGATAACCTCCTAAGAGAAAAGATATTAGCATAGACTGAGATATAACTTCTAAAAACTCATGTCACTAGCTTGGAATATTGCTTGTGGAAGGATAAGATTTGAAAAAATAAACTATCCTTAGAGAAGAGGAAGTGGATTGTTGATATCAGGAAGGTTTCACATTTTACTAATTGTAACACCCCGAGTCGACACGACCACGCGGGGGCTACCTTGGAGCACTTTTGGATTGATCGATTAGTCCCACAGATCAACACGAGTCCTTTTAGCGCGCTTTGTCCTCACTCACGCACTTCCCAATAAATTTTCAAAAAATTTCCGAAACTTCCCAGGAGGGTCACCCGTCCTAAAATTACTCCACAGCCAGCACGCTTAACTATGGAGTTCTTAGGATGGAATCACCAAAAGGATGGTATACCATGTTGATATAAGTAGTCGATTCAATCCTTATAACACTCCGCTCAATTTGGGTATTACATTCACCCCCACTCAAAGAACGCAACATCCTCGTTGTGCCTCAACCAATGAGTGTCTCAATACAGTTCATCCCAAGAATCGTCCCACTAGGTGACTGACTGGCTCATCCAAGTTCAGCTCACGGTCGCGGTTTCGCTCTGATACCATTTGTAACACCCCGAGTCGACACGATCACGCGGGGGCTACCTTGGAGCACTTTCGGATTGATTGGTTGGCCCCACAGATCAACACGAGTCCTTTTAGCGCACTTTATCCTCACTCACGCACTTCCCGAGAAATTTTCAAAAAATTTCCGAAACTTCCCAGGAGGGTCACCCATCCTAAAATTACTCCACGGCTAACACGCTTAACTGTGGAGATCTTAGGATGGAATCATTAAAAGGATGGTATACCATATTGATATAAGTAGCCGATTCAATCCTTATAACACTCCGCTCAATTTGGGGTATTACACTAATACCAACGCATCACTACAAAATGAAGTTATAGCCCTCGGCAAGCTAAATGAAGATGCCAACAACACAATAATGGGATATGACACTAAGTTTTTTGAGATGTATAAGGCCTTGGAGAAGAATGTAATCAAAACTTAGTAGCTACGCACAGAAACAACCGAGAAGCATAAGAAAAGTGATGCCAAGATAAGCCAATTGAAGGATATGGTCATAAAGGTAAAATAAGTAGTTAAATAGGCCTAGAAGGATGTGTTCGTTTGCATTAATAGAGTTAATACCAATCATAAGTTGAGATATGACCGTGAATATGTGGATAATTAGTTGAAAAGCAAGGAGTTTGAAAATTATGAGGTACAAATTCAGTCCCAGTAATATGCATATGGTTCCTCGATGGTGTACACCTAATTCAAGGCATTGGTTGAATTTGAATAGCTTCATTGACCCAACAAAGAATTATATAATGGTTAGGACCTAGAGGATATATCAATCCCAAAAGGAGCTAAGGGAGGGATAAGAAAGGTTGAAGAAGGTGAGGTGAAGCTGGTAGAAGGTGAAGAATATGTCAAGGCGGTTAACAACAAGACAGATGTTGGGGCAAATGAATGAAGAACTTGCTTTTTCTTTTTTAACAAACTTGTAAGTTGTCTTCCCGATGCATTATTTTTAGTGCTATAACTTTTTAATCCATGTTCTAACACATTTTGGGTATTACTTAAGTATGAAAAATAGTATTTGGAATGTTTCCCTCAATTCTCTTACTTTATGTTTTGTCCAGGATTTCTATATTTATGTAAATGCCGGTGCATGTGCTTATATTGCCCACCCTTCATAATTCTTGTATACTGTTGTGGTGGATAACCAAATTAGTGCTTGGACCAGTTTCCATTTGTTCATTATACCAAATGGGCCAACCAAACCCCTCATTATTAGGCTTAGTAGCCTCAACATGTCGATCAAAGAATGCGCCCTTCAAGTGGTTGAAAAGTCTCCCAGTGTGCCTGATTTTGAATTTAATGGCCCTAAACCATCAATCAAGGAGGGAACCATGGGAGCTTATGCTTAGTAATTTAAAAGCCACAAGGTGTGTCTGTCATTTTTTATTTACTATATTATAGGCTCACTAGCCTTGGCACATTAGTTTAAGGATGCACCATACGAGATTATGTTTAGTGCAATAAAGCACATTGATCTTTTAGTTCATTGGGTGTACCCATCTTCTTTCTTCTAGTCTCAATAGCCTCAACACATCAAATTAAGGGAGCACATTGGGTGTCTGGGCTTAGTGGCTAAAATCAATGGTCTTTTAGTTCACTAAGGGTGTTCGTATTCTTTCTTCCTGGTTAGTGGCCTTGACACATCATCCCGAGGGAATATCATTGGGGGCTTGGTCTTAGTTACTGAAAGCACATCTGTAACACCTCCAAAATTCACTACTGAAAAATTATGTTTAATTAAAAGAAAATTAGCGGAAGCAAATTAATAAACCGTGAATTCTGGGGATATTACCGCCACACATAGTACCAGACCGGTTCACTCCTACCGTTCCAATACCAAGTGCTAAGGCTAAAAGAGTAAACACAATTTATGAGAAATTCAAACATATTTAAATCAGAGTAGCGTAAGTAAACATTTTACAAGAACATAATCCATCAATGGTGGTTCAAGACAACAAAAACATAGAAACTATGGATTTAAAGGAGGTGGAGTAAAACCCTAAAAGTTCCGGATAGTTCCTTATGCTCTTTCCCGATGGCCCCCTTGAGTAACACCGAATACGACCTGTGAGGGGTTCTACCCATTGAATAGGCATGGGCCCCATGAATGAAACCCTTCAGTACTATAGTACTGAGTAACCCTTTAGAAACACACTTAAAAGTAGGCACGCAATGTAACACGTGTTATACTACTATGTCTATACATAACGATAGGTGTAAACATAATATTCAAACCCATACATTCACATATTCCACAAGTCAATCAGATATTAATGGTGTACACATAACATTCACTTTCGTACATTTGCGTACTTAACATGTCAACCAAATATTAATAGGCCATATTGAATAACCGATACTTTTAGGGCCTTAAGACCATCAGTCCAACATTAATCAATCATCTCGGATTATAATCTCCATGAGAGTGCGGGAACCCACACTATGATAGCCGGTGGATCGGTCACTTATAGGGCAGAACGTACCTAACCACTATTATATGCCGGTGGATTGGTCTCCAGGGCAAAACGCTCCTAGCCACTATTATGCCGGTGGATCGGTCTGGCCTTGATTCTCATGGTGTTCCACTGTAAGTACTTAGCGTCTTTTACTCGTCCTAATAAATTAGGGTTTGGTTTATTGAGCTCGGAATCCCTCACTATTATTGTCGGTGGGCCGGTCACTTGCGGGACGATGTCCACACCACTATTATTCGTCGGTGGATCGGTCACTTATAGGGCAGAATGTACCTAACCACTATTCCTAACTGGTGGATCGGCTAGACCCGGCTCAATAATCTTCCACTTTACATGATTAGTATTTTATTGTATCTTATTCAACAGGTTCTGCCCTAGACATGCATGGCTAACTCCAGCTATACTTATCCTCCTAAGAGGGCCCATCCCATATCTTGAGATTCAGAGCCTCCTAACTCGCCCCGACATCTTTCCTGTAATCCGCTTACTTATACCGAAAACTCGACTCCCAAGTGTGGGGGTTGAGGCCCACACTTTATACCCCAAAAATCCACTCACCGCCTTACCCTCGGGTTTTCTCCAAAAACCCTAATTTGGGCCTATGTGGTCCGTCATTTTCTGCCTCACACAACCCAAATTATTTTAGCACCCCCACACGTCATGACCCTTAGATTCAACCCTCACTTCGTGTCCCACTCATTCTCATTTATTTATTTTTATTAATTTTTTTTTATTACCTTCTCACATTAGGGTTTCCTCCCAACCCTAGATTAGTCTCCTACGCACCCTTATATTGTCCCACGTACTATTTTTTACCCGAAGCCCCCAGACACTCAAACGACATTCTATTACCTTCCTTATGCCCTGAGACAACTTTCCATACGTAAAGTTTACCCACATGCGGACTCTAACCATCCCATGCAAGCCCTCGCTTCTCCCACTCTTGGATTGTGGATTATTTAGTTCATTCTTACCTACGTTAGTCAACTTACTTCCCCTTAGCTATCTTTCTCTCCCATTACTCTTTTTCATGCCTCCATCCCACATCACCACATTAATCATCCTAGCATGCATGTCCTAAAGGGCCACATACATCATAACTCATAGCATATCTATATCAGCACATACCAAAAGAGGACACATAAACACACCTCGGTTCCAAGCCACGCCACACATGAAATAGTTAAGGTAATAGCATATAGAACACGCCATATAATTATATGGGACACCCAAGGCATGTAGGACACATGGCACACATTCAGCTTTAGCTACACCCTTACTCGGTTTAAGTTACCAAGCTATCTCCCACACTTATTAGGCCACTAAACACCCTTCATAATTGTTACACTTTACACATTTTCCATTTGGTTGGTTAGATTACTACTTTGACCTTTTTCCTTCATTATAAGTAATAAATTGCCCTTGATTTGGTCAAATTACCAAATTACCCCTGTTCAATATCCTAATTACCAAATTACCCCTTTAGTTGGTTAAATTACCAAATTGCCCCTCACATTTATCATATTTACCATTTTATCCTTCTCCATTATTAAATTATCATTTTACCCTTCTCTTTTATTAAATTATTATTTTACCTATCTCGATTATTATAATTACCAAGTTACTCCTTTCCAATTCCCACTTTTACCCCTTTTATTTACAAAATTACCATTTTACCCCTTTACTTTCAAATTTACCATTTTACCCCTTATCTTCCAAAAATTACCATAACACCCTTCCACTTATAAAATTGCTATTTTATCCTTAATTACAAAATTACCATTTTACATCTTTTAATTTCCAAATTACCATTTTGCCCTTTAATTACAAAATTACCATTTTACCCTTTTATTACAAAATTACCATTTTCCCTTTTATTACAAAATTACCATTTTATCCATTAATTCCAAAATTACCCTTTTATGCTTTAATTACAAAATTAATACTTTGCCCCTGCCTCCAAAAATTACCATAATACCATTTTTAATTAAAAGTACCATTTTTCCCCTTAGTACACCACTCACATTAAATTATCATTTCTACATAAAATATTAATATTAATACCTCATCCACAACTCTCATATTTCATATAATACTTATTAGCACCCATATATATACTAGGCCATATTCTTATACAAGATACATTACTAAAATACCCTTAAGGCTCACAAAATATTAACCATGCATTAAATATCACAATAACATAATATAACATGGATAATACTTAACATTTTCATTAACAACGAAACTCTTACCTTAAACAATATTCCCATACATATCATATAACCTATCATGCTTCCTTTTATCAACCAACACAAGAAACCACATATAATATATTAAACAACATATATCAAGCATAATACACATTAAAAATGCCTAATGTGTTAACATGTGTTATCCATGCGTTTAAGTGAGATTTAACAGTTGCCTCAATTCTCGAAAAAACAAACCTTACCGGTATTCCGGTTAAAGGTTCAAGCTTTGATTATCAAAGCCAATACCTAAAAATATTATCAAGGTTTATTATGTTAGAAATAATAAAAATCAAAGTATAAAACTTTATAATGCTTAATTAATCAAATACTTGAATCAAAATATTATTATACCTTAAAAATGATTACCCAAATTAATCAACAAAGGCAGCAGCTCATCCTGCTCATGCAGCATGAGCTGCATGCAAGGAAAAAAGGAGGAGGGGGCTCGAAGGTGGTGAAAAGAGGGAAAATTGGGTACTTTCGGGTTAGTAGTTTGGGGCTAAGAAAAAGACATGATGGGGAAGGATTTGGGGTAAGGGAATGGTGTAGAAGTGGAGATGGGGTGTAGGTGGTGGTCGAGGATGGGTTGAAGGCGGCTAAGGGCGGCGGCAGCGAGGTTGCGAAGGTGGCGGCCGAGGAGGGAGTCGAAATGGGGGCTAGTGAGGAAGGAAAAGGGAGAGGGAAAATGAAGGCTTTTGGGTGGTGTTTTAGGGAAAAGTAGGATTGGGGGTGGTAAAGGGTGTTGCAAGGATTGGTTTGGTGGCTCAGGTGGCGGCAGAAGCGGCGAGACGGCGGCGGATCGGGGCTGTGCAGGGTGGCTGCCGAGAAGGGAGGGAAAGAAGAGAAAAAGAGGAGAGGAGGAAGAAGGAGGCTGCGCGGTGGCTCAATGGGGGTTGTGATGGTTTGGGGGTGAGGTAGAGGGTGGAAGGGGGTGGTGTAGGTGGTGGTTGAGGCAGGGGTAGCGACGGAGATGGGCGGCGAAACAAAAATAGGGGAGAGAGGGGAGGAAAAGAAAAGGAGAAAAAGGAGGCTCAAGCAAGGCATATGGGGCTCAAAAAATGGCCGAATGGATCAAGAAGGGAAGAAGAAAAAGAAGAAGGAGAGAGAGGAGGAGATATGGAGCTTGAGGGGTGGTGGTAGGGTGGTAAGGGAATGGCGGTGGCAGGGAGAGGGAGAAGGGAGGTATGGTCGGGTATGGGGAAGGGAGACAGGGACTGTGGGGCCGGGATGGTGCAGAGAAAACGACGAGAGGGAGAGAGAGAGATAGGGGGAAGCAGTGGGGGAGAGGGAGTTGCAGGTGGATGGTCGGGATTCTCGCCGGGGATGGAGGAAGAAGAAAGAAAGAAAGAAGAAGAAAAAGAAGAAGAAGAAGAAGAAGAAGGGGAGGGGCTGGGTACGTGCGATGGGCGAGCAGGCCGGCCGAAGGGGGAAATAACGCGGGCCGGCCCGGTCGGGGAAGAAGAGAAAGAAAAAAAGAGGCGATGCGGGAAGGGAAGAAAGAAAAAAAAGGGAGGGAGTTGGTCCGAGGGAAAGAAAAGGAAATGAGGGGAAAATGGACCAGCGACCCAGGTGCAAGCGGGAAGAGGCAGGCCAGCCAGTCGGCGGCCCAAAGAAGAAGAAAAATAAAGAAAAGGGAAAAGAAGGAAAAAGTGAAAAAAGGAAAAAGAGAAGGAAAGATGGTATTAAACAAAATAATTTAATTTATAAGATAATACAATATAATGTATTTTGGGTAATAAATTGATTTAATAATTTAATTTAATATAATTAAAGTATAAGGGTTTAAAAAGAATAATTTAAGTAAAATAAGGGTTTGAAATTTTATTTAAATAATAAGGATGTGATAAAATAACAAAATATTCATTTAAATTTATTAAATATTTATATCCAATTTTATATATTCAAAAATCCATAAAATAATTAAATTAAATAGATTTAAAGGCTAATTTATCCCAAATAAAATTTATTTATTAAATTATAAGCTTTTGAAAATTTCGGGGGATTACAACATCACTCTTTCAACTCACTGGGTGTGATTATCTTCTTTCTTTTGGGTTTAGTGGCCTTTTGGTATCGATCTGAAGCAAGCATGTTTTTGAAATAATAAGGTATCATATGAGTGTGTCAACATTTGTTTGCAAAAAAAATACATAGAGCATCATTCATTTATTAGCATCATATGCGAAAAGAATAAACATTAATATGTAACAAGAATCATCAAGTCAGTCACAAGTAGTATTTTTGCAAGTGCTATGTGTTATAAGCATTTGCCATGCATCTTTTATTTTCATTGGATAATATGAATGTGGCTAGCCCAAACTATTTCAAAGCTTGGTATGGTTCTTCCACTCTGGTAGATGGTTTGCCTCTATACTTGCCACTTTGGAACTTGACCTTCCTTAACACCCGGTCACCCACATTTAATTGCATGTGCCTTACTCTTTTGTTGTAGTAGTACTAAGCTACTTTATGTTGGTAGTTAGAAAACTTCATTTGAACTACATCTCTCCAATCCTCCAATAGGTCCTTTGTCAATTATTACGGCCTCCTCGTTAACTCTTGGGTCATAGTGAGTGATTATATATGAACTTGTTTTAATTTCTATTCATGCCACTACCTCAACCACAAAATCTAAGTTGAAGGGCATCTCGCCCATTAGCTTTTTGACATTGTCCTAATGACATGCAATATTCTAGGAAGCCTATCCACCTATCCTCTCTCATCTCCATTCAACTAGCATCTCCACAATCCTACCATTTATTTATTCTCATGCTTGGCTTGTTCATTGCACTACATCATAAATAGTGAGAAAATTCTTCACATTATACAAATTTTTTTACTATAATAAGACTAGTCAATGTATCTCACCTACAGATGAACTATTAAGGTGAACCTACATTCAATTTTTTAATTTTCTCAAAATTGCGTGTATTTATTATAGTCAAATTATCAACCCTTATCAGTTACAATAGCTTGAGGGACTCTAAACTTGAAAGAATTTTGTTAATTCTATTTGAAGGGTGTTGGGTTGTAATCCCACATATTATCGATAGTCACTTTCTGTTCTATACCTTCAAATAATATTCTTCTCGAAGAACTTCATTATTCATTTTTCAATAATATGTGTTAGAGGATACACCTCTACCCATTTTGTAAAGTAATGAATTGCTACCATGACATATATCTTTTATCTGACACCTACACTTAGTGGGTTAGCTTGAGAGGTTACACAAGTATGCTTAAGCATTAAAATTTATGTGATGGGTGATGAACTTTGAAGGTTTATAATTACTTGTGTTGAGTGGTCTATATATGAAATACCCCAAATTCCTAATTTAGAGAATTATGACAAATTAATGATTTATTAGGAAAATTAATTAAATAAATTATTTTATTAAAATAAGAGGGATTAATTAAGGTAAAATCAAGAGGAATTTATAAATAATTTGATTGGAAGAAATTAGGGTGTTTTGCTAATTAAAATAAAATTTAGGAAAAATCTTTCAAAAATCCTAAATTAACCTAAATAGAAAATTTAATTATTATTTTATTTAAATTATTTTAAATATCCCACAAATACCAAAATATTTTAAATACCCCCGATGCATCTATTTTTCTTTTCCCCTTTTTCCTTTTTTTTTCTTTCTTTTTCCCCTATCTTTTCTTTTCTTTTCTTTCCTTCCTCTCCTTTCTCTTTTTCTTTCTTCCCTTTTCCTTCCCCGACCTAGGCCAACCCACCCCTGTAGCCTAAACCCTCTCCCCTCTCCCTTCCTCCTACGTGGCCCAAGGTAGCCTCCCTTTCTTCTCCCTCGCGACCTTATCTGGCCCCTCCTTTTCTTTCTTTCTTTTCCCCTAGACCAACTAGTCTGCCCGCCCTTTCTTCTTCCCTTCTCCTTCTCCCCCAACCCTCTCTCTCCCCGATGCCCAACCCTTCCACTTCTCAGTGCAGGCACGCGGCCTCTACGTCGCCGGACGCCGGCTTACCACCCCTATCCTCTTCCCTATAACTTCCTCTCTCTCCTCCACCCAATCGTGGCCTCTCTCTCCTCATGCATGCATCTTTTCCCCTTCCTAATCTGCCAGACCTACAAAAATGGCAGGCCTATTTGGCCATAGAGCCATCGGCCGACAACCTGCACGCGTGTTGCCGCCCTTCCCTCTTCCCCCTCTATTATTTCCCCCTCATCCTTGGCTAAAAATACCCCTCAACCAACCCCATTCAACTCTTTTTTCTCTCAACCCAGAAATCCTCACCTCTTGTCGCTACCGCCTGTTGCGCCACTGCTATCCAACACTGCCGCCCAAACCACCACCCAAATTACTCCCTACACCACCCTCCACTAAGCCACACCCCTCACCACCCTCAATCCTCCCAGCACGAGCAGCCTTGGCTATGCAAAGTTGGCCATTCAACCAACCTTAACCCAGCTGCCGCTGCCATTTGCACCTCCATTCGCCGCCACTCCCACCGAAAATACCACTCCCTTTGCCCTCTAAAATCACTAGCAGACCTTCCCCTACCTACCTCCCTCCCTTCCCCACTTTTGACCACCACACCGCCGCCACCTGCGTCGCTGCCTTTGGCTGCACCACAACCACCACTCCAACCCTCTCCACCTAAGCATCCTCCACCACCTTAAATCCCCCTCTCATACCCCCTCTCCTACCCTAAACACCTAAATTTCCACCTTTTTCCCTCTTTCCCCACCGTTGTTGTCGCCATCGTGCGTCATCGCCGGTGCCACCAGTCACCACCAACCCTAGGCGGTACCCTAACCCGTAAAACCCTAGCTATGATGTCTTTAGCCCTTTTTACTTATTATTATTATTATTGTTGTTGTTGTTGTTGTTGTTGTTGTTGTTGTTGTTGTTGTTGTTATATGACTATTATTTTTATTATTATTAAGTGTAGCCTTAGGATATTTATTCCATTATTATTAAGGAGCCGAAACCCTAATTTTAACTATTAATATAATTATCCTTATTTTTATTAATATTATTACTATTATTATTATTATTATTATTATTATAAGTGCTAGCCTTAGTATATTACTGTTATTACTTTTGTGAAAATTCAAAACCCTACCCTTATAAATAGCATTATTTTGAATATTATTATTATTATTATTATTATTATTATTATCATCCTTAGCAATATTAATATTTTAGTAATATGACTATTATTATATTATTATTTGTATTACTAACCCTATTATTAGCCTTAACCTTAATAATACTAGGGTTTCTATTACTATGAGTATCTGTATTATTATTAGTGGTAGTAGTATTACTATTTTGCTACAACTAGTATTATTACTATTATTAGAATTAATAAAGCTATTAGCCTTAATAATATAAATATGGCTATAAATATTTATCATGAACCTATTTTGACTAGTAATAACTTAGTAGGCTAACTTAAGAATAAAAACCCTGTTTTTACTTGTAAAGTTTCTTTTAATAATAGTAACCCTAATATTAGAATAAAGTAGAGAATAATAGTATTTTTGGTAGGAGGGAATTAATCCTTAATTTTCCCTCTTATAGATGAACCCAGTCAAAACTGTAAGGAGGCGTAGGAGCGTGCTCCAAGACCGGTGATGTGTTAGGTAAGGATTAGCTAGCGCCCTATGTGTGTTATGTACCTTGTATTCCTTTTATGTCATGTACCATGATATGTTATGTATCTTATGATTATCATTATAACTGTTTTATGTGTAGCACAACTTGGAATTAAGGTATGCTCATGTGTTTCTTATGGCATGTGTATAACGTGTATATGTTGTGACGTGACTCCTTTAGGGTATGCATGCCAAGATATTTAATATAATGATATGGGGTGAGAGGATGAAAAAAAGGAAAATGAGGAAGTAAGTTGACCAAGGGGAAGTAAGTTGATCAAGGGATATGGGATCGACCTCAATATCCCATGATCCATGAAAGGGAAAATAAAATAGAACTATGAATAAAATAAAAGAGTGGGTGAACTTTGCATGAGAATTCTAGGGTTTTGCATGGAAACTTTGAGGTTTTGCATGGGGTGGATGGAGTCTTCATGGGGATGAACTTTGTGTGTGAAAAGTTGTATTTGGGTGTAAGTAAGGTAAGGGAAGAGTTGTTTGGGTAATTGGAGGCTTTGGGTGAAAAATAGTACGTGGGTTAGTATAAGGGTGCACAAGAGACCTAACTAGGGTTTGGGAGGAAAACTCTAATTTTAAATGATGGCGAAAGTAAAAATAATTGAGGGTGAGTGGAGTATGAGATGAGGGTGGAAGAATGTCATATGTAGGGTGAGTATGGGTATCATGGGAAAGTAAGAGTGGAAGGTGAGAAATGGAGGGGTGATAGGTGGAAAAGAAGGATGCTAGGGTTTGGTGTGATCAACTAGGGTTTTGTGGTCACACGTGTATTTGGGGGAGTAACGTGAAATGATGAGGGTTGAATATGAGGGAAGTGATGTGAAATACCCCAAAAACCCTAATTTAGGAAATCATGGCCGAATAGGGAATTATTAGGAAATTAATTAAAATAAACTACTTTTAGTGAGATAAAAGGGGAATTAAGTAGGATAAATCAAGAAGGAATTTATAAGTGTGTAAATAGGAGGAATTGTGGTATTTTAAGTTAATTAAGGTTTTTATTTTAGAAATTTATTAAATACATCAATTTATTTAAAATAGGAAGGACAAAATAGTTTCAAATTAATATAAAATTTATAAATAATTTAATTAGAGAAAATTAAAGTGTTTTGTTAATTAAAATGGAATTTAAGAAAATTCTTCCAAAAATCCCAAAATTAACCTAAAAATAGAATTTAACCATTGTTTTGATAATTATAATTTATTAAATACCCCAAATTATCCAATTATACTAATTAAGCCAACTACTAATTTTCCCTCTTTTTCCTTTTTCCCTTTTTCATTTTTCTCCCTCCTTTTTCCTTTTTCTTTCTTCCCCTCCTCTTCCTTATTTTTCCCGGCCTGGGCCGGCCTGCTGGCCCAGCACCCTTGCGCGGCCCAACTCCCCAGCGCACGCCCCTCTTCCTTTTCTCCCGGCCGGTTCGGCCACCCCATTTCTTTCTTTCTTTTCTTCTTTCCCCGCTGAACCGCCGGTCCGCCCCACCCGTACTTCGTCTTCAACCTTCAGCCACCTGCAACCCGAGATTTTCGCCGGAGAAGGAAGCTTCAACGCCATGCCATTAGCTCCCGTCATTTCGCCCTTTTCATCCTCGTTGTCTCCCCTGTAGATTGGACTAATCGATCCAGTCCTTCCCCGCACGAAACCTCCTTCTTTTTTTGACAAATCATGGCCTGCAAATCGCAGACCATGTGCCGGCGAATCTCGCCGGACAACCTAACCTAACCCTAAGCCCTAACCTCCCACTTGAAGCTCGTCGTTTTCCCGTCCCAACTTCCCTATAAATAGCCCTAACCGTTGCCTTAATCGGGTTCGAAATTTGGAACCCAGAAAACCAGAGCCGTCGCGCCGCCTCACTTTCAGCCGTCGTTTCCTCCGCCTTCGGCCACCGTTGCCGCCTGCCCGTGCCACCACAATCCTCCCTGCACCACCCTCTACACAACCAACCACCTTAGCCACCCTACCTCGCGCCGCACGTGCCGCCCTAGCCGTGCGAAAACCTCTTCCCGAATCGACCCCCTTCCAGCCCTACGCCACCTTCGTGTCGCCGCCACCGGCTGTGCCGCCGCTTGCAGCACCACCACCACCCCCCAAAACAACCAGGGGTTCCTGCTCTACCACCCTATACCTCCCATTTCTCCTAGTTTCCCCTTCCCTAGCCTCCACCTCCATTTTCCCCTTTTTCTCCCTTCCTCCACCGCCGCGCCGCCACCGCTGCCGCCGCGCCGCCGCCGCCGCCACCCCTCAGCCAGGTTGCCCAACACCCTGAACCCTAAGTCTTAAAAAAAAATATATATATATATATATAATAAATAAATAATAATAATAATAATGAATAAATAAATAAATAAAAGTGATTAGTGGTTTAATATTATTAACTACTATTATTAGTATTATTATGATTAATATTAACATTATCATTATTATTACTAATATTATTATTATTACTAATACTACCACCCTTATTATTATTACTAGGACTCAACATTACCCTAAGAACCTTTAAGTAATGATGTTAATTAACTATAGGGCCTTGTTAAGCTATTACTATTGTTATTATTATTATTATTATTATTATTATTATTATTATTATTATTATTACTACTATTATTATCCTTATTATTATTATTATTATTGGCATTATTATTATTATTACCATTAGTGTTATTATTACTACTACTATTATTATTATTATGATGATGATTATTATTACTATTATTATCATTAGTGTTATTATTATTATTAATATTATTATGAGCATTACTATCATTATTACTACTATTATTATCATTTTTATTATTATTATCATTATCGTTACTGTTACTATTCTTATGGTTATGTTATTATTATTATTATTATTATTATTATTATTATTATTATTATTATTATTATTGTTACTATTAGTATTATTATTATCACTATTATTACTATAATTATTATCATTGTTATTATTTTACTATTAGTGTTATTATTATCAGTATTACTATCATTAGTACTATTATTGTCATTATTATTATTATTACTAATATTATTATTATTATTGTTATTGTCATCATTATTATTATCATCCTTACTATTTTTATTATCAACATTACTATTATAGTTGTTAGTATTATTATTATTACTATTATTATTATCATTACTATCCTTATTATTATTATATTATTATTATCCTTGTTATTATTTTGTTGTTGTTGTTGTATTTAACGCATTTATTATTTTATCGATTATTACCATCGTTATTATCCTTAACGTTATACTTTAATATTATTACCTTAGTATTTTCGTTATGCTTAGTATTGCCACAATTATTGTATTATTATTATTATTGTGATTATTATTATTGTCATTTTTATTATTTTTATCTTTATTATTGTTATTATTGTTACTATCATTATTGCTATCATCACTATTATTTTTACTATAATTAATACTAGTGTTATTATGTTTATTTTTCTCACTATTATTATTATCGCTATTATTCCTATTAATATTATTTCTAGTACTCTTACCATCCCTTGTGTTATTACTATTATTATTATTATTATTATTGTTGTTATTATTAATAATATTATTGTATTTATTATTATTATTATTATTATTGTCATTACTCCTATCATTATTATTATTATTGCTATTATTATTATTATTATTGCTATTATTATTATTATCATTACTACTACTCCTTCTATTATTATTATTATTATTATTATTATTATTATTATCATCATCATTATCGATATTGTCATCTAAAAGGTTATGGTTGTGTTAGTATTTTATTATTATCGATAATATTACTATCACTAATGCCACTATGACTTCAATTATTATTATCATCGTTATTATCATTATAGCCTTTATTATTCTTATTATGAGCACTATTATAAGTAGTATTCTTATTATTGTTGGTATTATTGGTAATTATTATTAATAATATTGAAACCCTCACCTTAATATTCTGGATTTGCTAAAACCTACTTTAATTAGTGATAATCCGTTTAAGCTATCGTAAGAGTAGTGATAACCTACCCCTTTATTTATAAACCCCATCATTAATATTAGCCTTGGTATTAGGCCATGATAGGGGTAAGATAGGAATTTTGATAATTCCGGTAGAGGGAGATTAACCCTAAGTATTTCTCTCTTATAGGTGAACCGGGTCAAACCCCAGGAGGTGTAGGAGCGTGCTCCAAGCCCGGCGCCGATTTAGGTAAGGACGTAACTAAGGCCGCCTGTGTGTATTACATGTTTCATTTGCCTTGGATGCATCGTACGGTTTATATGTTGTATTATGTGTATGTTATCTGTTCTACCGTGTAGCGCAACATGGAACCGAGGTACGTTCCCGTGCTCTTGTCTATATGTACTAATATGGTATGGTACAAAGATGAGGTGGTGTGATGTGACATGCATGCTAGGTGTTTTGATGAGGAGTTGTGGAGTGGGGGCTTGAAAGAGAAAAATAAGCAACTAAGATAACCAAAGGGAAGTACGCTGGTTAACATAGGTATGGACGACCTAAGGAATTCATAATTGTGAGATGATGAGGAAAAAGGGGGGATTGAATAAAATGGAAGAGTGGGAGAAACTAAGGTTGCATGGGAAAACTAGGGTTTGCATGGGAATGATAGAGCTGGCATGGTGGAAATGATAGAGTTTGCATGGGGAGATTAAGGTCCGCATGGGGGCGAACCTTACGTATGAAAAGTTACTTTGGGATGTGGGGAGACTAATGGAAGGTTGGGAGACTAGAGGCTCGAGGTGAAAATAGTACGTGGGGTCATATAAGGGTACCTAGGGTTTGGGAAAGAAACCCTAATTTGAGAAGGTGGAAAAAGAAAAAGAAAATAATAAAAAGAAACGAGGAGGAGTAAGGCATGAGGGAGAGTTGAATCTAAGGGTCATGATCTGGTTTCCAATGCGAGAAATATGTTAAGTCTGATAAATCGCAAAGGGTATTTAGTGGCCTAAAATAAGTGCGAGAGATAGCTCGGTAACCAAAACCGAGTAAGGATATAGCTGATTGAAGGTGTGACATGTATCCTATGTGTCGTGGATGTACTATATGATTTATGTGTTGTGTTTTGAAACGTCATTATCTTATCTGTTCCATGTGTAACGCGGCTTGGAATTAGGACGTGTGCTTGTGCCCCCATTTGTATGTAATAGTACGCATATACCCTCAGTTTTGATGTGATGTGTTGAGATCTCTGGCCATGCATGACAAAAGATATGCCCTCGAATAAGATACATTAAGACACTAACGACTTGTAGAGAAAGATGTTGAGCCGAACCCAGACCGGTCCACCGGCTATAATAGTGGCAGGGCATACGCCCTCGCGACCGTTCCACTGGCTATAATAGTGGGGGATTTCGTGCTCAACAAATCAAACGTAAAAGTGATAAGTCATGGAAAGATACTAATATTTACAGTGGAATACCTTGTGAGTCGGGGCCAGACCGGTCCACCGGCAAATAATAGTGGCAGGGTATATTACCCTCGCGACCGTTCCACCGGCTATAATAGTGGTAAGGCATAGCCCTCGCGACCGTTCCACCGGCTATAATAGTGGGGCTCCCGCACTCGCATGGATTAATAAATACTGTGTATGAAATGGACATATTATTATTAACGAGAATAAAGAATAAGTCACCGGAAAGTACTCAGGCCTTATCTTGTGTGTCATTGCATGTTACTTATATGATTGTGTTATGTAGACTACGTGGTATGATTGTATGCTTGGCCCTAGCACCTACGCCCTTACTCAGTACTGGACCCGTACTGATACTACACTAGTTGAATGGGTCCTGTGATGATCCACCAATGGTGGGGAGCAGACCTTTGATGCAGGTTTTGATCGGTTGCTAAATTGGGGTGGAAGGTTGACTTGAGTGAGTAAGTGGTCCGGATATTTACCCTTCGGAATTTGTTTTGTGTAACCGTATTCGTCTTGGAAGTCACAAGTGTTGTACTTAAATTTTCAAGGGTCTTATCATACTTGTTATTCCGTTATTTTAAGTACTCTGATATATGGACTTTTTAAATTGTATTTCGGAATGTAACTTTTGACCTTCGCACTCTGATTCTGTAAAACTTATGCCTCATGAATGATTTGTTCTAACTCTATTCTTTTTAGCCTTAGCACTTAGTATCGGGTCGGTAGGTATGAATCGATCTGGTACTAAGTGTGGCGGTAATACCCCCGGATTTACAATTTGATTTGCTTGCTTCCGCTAAACTTCTTTTAAATTTAACGAAATTTTTCAGTAGTAAATTTGGGGGTGTTACATGATGTGTGGGGTGTTAAGACAACCTTAGTGGTGTGATGCAGAGAAAGATGGGTTGCATAGGCCCAAATTAGGGTTTCAGGCGAAAACCCTAGGGTAAGGAAGTGAGTTGACTTAGAGGCGTAAGGTAGATGGGCCTTGACCCACACACTTAGGATTTGGGCCTCTAGTGTGAGTAAGTAGAAGAAGGGGAGGATGTTGGGGTATCTTAGGAGCGTAGAAGTCACAAGATATGGGATTGGCCCTCTTGGGAGGATAAGAGTAGATGGAGTGTGACACGCATGTCTAGCGTAAAACTTGTTGAATAAGACACGGTAAGATACTAATCATTTAAAGTGGAAGATTATTGAGTTAGGCCCAAACCGATCTATCGGCATAATAGTGGCCAGGTGTCGGGTTGCCCTGGAGACTAATCCACTGACATATAATAGTGGTCAGGTGCGTTCTTCCCTGTACGTTTCCAATCCACCGACTATAATAGTGGGGGATCCTGAGCTCAATAAACTAAAATCTAAGTATGATAAGACATGGGAAGACACTACGTACTTACAGCGAAACACCATGAGAGTCGGGGCCAGACCGATCCACTGGCAATAATAGTAGCTAGGAACGTTTTGCCCTGGAGACCGATCAACCGGCAATAACAGTGGTCAGGAGCATTTTTTCCTATACATTTTTGATCCACCAGCCATAATAGTGGGGTTCCCATACTCACATGGATTGATAAAGAGTATGGTGTAAAATGAGTATTGATCAGAGAGCTAAATAATCAGTTATCCGAATTATAACTTGGCCTTTATTTATCTATACTGATTGTATATTGTTTATGTGATCATGCTTGTATTACATATTTTTGTATGCTTGGTCTTAGCTGTATGGTTACCTTTCTTAGTAGGTAGCGTACTGATCACCTGTTTCATGGGTGTTGCTCATTCTCATGAGCAGAGGTCCCTACTGAATTTGTGTAGGTAGGTGATCCTCTTTTCTATGCCTTTGATGCTTACGAGGCATCGAGCGAGGTCAAGAGTTGAGCTTGGACTTGGCTTAAGGATTGAGAGTGATGTGGCTAGATTTACTTCTTATATTCCTTTGTTTTGTACCTGTTTAATCAGAATCGTTTATTGTACTGCCACCTTTATTCCATTTGAAGAATTTTAATTATGTACTCTGGATTGTAAACTCTTTTCTGCGTACTTTGATTTTTGTCTTATGAATGTTTCAATGCTTTTATAAAGCCTTGTTTTGATTTTGAATTATGATGGTTGTTAATTTCTTCTTTAGGCTTGTGGTTAGTACGAGACCGGCCAAGGGCTGGGCTTGTAGTGATCACGACGGTAATATCCCTAAAATTCACAAGTTTTGATTTACTTGCTTCCATTAAGCTTTATAATAAAATGAAAATTTTCAGTAGTGAATTTTGGGGGTATTATAATAAATTTCTACCCTTTATATAGTGAATGACCATGGACTCACGATGGGTTACAATTTTGAGGGAGGCATATTATGTGATGGGATGAATTTTTGACACCCCTAGTATTGGCACACTATTGCTTTAGCATCTTGGTACGTGGTTTTTCAATAGTACCCTTAGCATAAAACTTTTGCGATAGAGATCTCGCAACTTTGTGTAACCCACATATCCCCTCATGAAATTCATTCAAAATATCTTGCCTTTCTTTTTGAGACACACATTTTAGTATTATCATATTCTATGAAAACCTATACAATTACCCCTCATCCATGAAGTATTCCACTACTCCTCTTCGCTCAAGTGCCTTATATTTGTCCATCAATTGAATCCCTACCTCTAAATAATCTATCAATTCCTTAATCCACCCATCCATCACCTACATCTATATGAACTCACATAAATTGTTGTTGTTTTCATTTGTATCAGCTAATCACCTTATCATGCATTCACCCTAATTGTTGACGGTGATGAAGAAGTGTTGGTCAAGGCCAACTTTACTAGAGTGTCAATGACCAAGTTAGCCAATTTTGGTATTTGTGAGACTTTGATAAAGGAGAAATGCTTTATTGCTTAAATCAACTTCCCTAGATATTTTCCATATTGGGCTTCTTGTTGTTCATTGTACTGGCCCACAACCAATGCCAATTCACTATATAGCTTTATTTTTTTGCCCTCAAGCCTTGAGCTATTCTAAGTTTGACCTATGTAACTTTGTATCCAGCTTCATTATTTGTACATCAAATCCAAACTGAAGCATATATTCCATCATTATGTTGTTGGTGTCAATCAAAACTACTCTAGCCCTAGAGCCTAAGTTGTTGGAAGTCCCATCATATGTCAAGTCCACTTTCTCTGTTCCCCCAAAATCAACAAGGTGCTTGGCTTGACTTCAAATGAGCACTCAATAATGAAATAAGCTAAAGCTTAACCTTTAATAGTAGGCTATAGGCAGTACTGAATAACATATCGACTTACCAAAGTAATTTATACCACCATCCACCCCGAA
Organism: Tamarix austromongolica; assembly: GCA_039764185.1. Lineage (NCBI taxonomy): Eukaryota > Viridiplantae > Streptophyta > Magnoliopsida > Caryophyllales > Tamaricaceae > Tamarix > Tamarix austromongolica. Next base: position 103,869,919 of record CM077816.1, on the reverse strand, counting down.
TTCTCAAGCTTATACAAGACGGTTCTAAAAAGAACATTAGTTAGGATCGTAATGGAGTGAGAATCAAAATAAGGCCTTAACTATCACAACCCAAAATTTATTACTAAAAAATTTTATTTTACAATGAAAACATATAATTAAGATACTAGGTGTTACCGCCATAATTAATGTAAGTTTGGTTTACCATACCATATTTACATCAATCACAAGACCAAAACCATTAAGAGTAAAATATAATAATTAGAAATGAGAGAAGATTTATAAATATAAATATAAGTTTGGAGATTAACTCTGAGATATAATAACAAAATACAACAAAAAGGGATACCATGGATTGAAGAGTCAAAAAGGTATCGGGGTAAAAATATTATCCGGATACATTACTATTTGCCCAAACACCTAGTATATAAAAAGTCACTCATCCCCATATAATGTATCAAAGGCAGCAAAATCATCTAACTGGTCCTCATAGACCTTCACAAAAGTATCTGGGTCATCTGCTCGTGAGAATGAGTAACATCCATAAAAATGATGGTTAGTAAGCTACATACCGAGCAAGGTAACAATACCATTGAGTCGGGGATACAATTAAATACATACATTCATAGTAGTGGATAAGTACACATGCATAGAACATAAAGTATCATAAGGTAAGTACTGATCTAAGCCTCTTTATTAGATATAACCACTTGTATTCTTTTAATTACGTTGAGTTCAGATTCGCTATTCTAAAATTGGTGGAAATGTATGAAAAACATATCAAGGACAACACATCTTAGTCACTATTATCATCCAATGGAATGGAACTAACACCTATCAGGGTCAAATGCTCTCCAACCACTATTTTAAACTGGTGGAAGGGTCTGAAACACCTTTAAAGGACAACACACCTGAGCCACTATGAATGTATGTTTATTTGAATAATCATCATAGTATTCTAAAAATTACTAGAATACCCTTAAACCATAAAATTATTGATAATCACCTGAAGCGTGGGTTACTGAGACAATAAACCCCTATTCTCTTATTTAACATCAAACAATACTTATCATGCATGTTTATTAGAGTAATCATCATAGTCCATTCAAATGTACCAAAATACCCCTAGACCATATAACATTGATAATCATGCTGAAGCATGTGTTTCTAAGATCATAAACCCCTATTCTCATTCTCAACAACACATAACACTTATAATGCATATTTATTAGAATAATCACCATTGTACATTTAAAATTATCAAAATACCGCTAGATCATATAATGTTGATATTTATGTTGAAACATGTGTTTCTAAGACCACAAATCCCTATTCACATTCTCAACATCAAATAATACCTACCATGCATGTTTATTAGAACAATAATAATTGTACATATAAAATTACCAAAATACCCCTAGACCATAATATTGATAATCATGTTGAAACATGTGTTACTAAGACCAAAAACCCCTATATCCATTCTTAGCAATATTTATAACATATTAGGCATCATGGTTAGAGTTAAATATCATGATATATATAAATGACCAAACTGTCCCTAGGGCACATGGTGGTAATAATATTGTGACAAGCGTGTATAAGCATACTTAACATATCATCTTTATATGCACATAACATACGACATCACTTTCCAATATTGGATCATTTTTAATCACACTTTCGCACACATGACATTTTATACAGGATGACATCCTTCCTTTTTCTATTTCCCAAGATAATATTAAAAATCACACATTTATGTAACAAGTCATGTCTAACACAAATCACATGTCAAAACCCTAATGTGCTAACATACAATATCCAAACATTTTAGTAGAGTATAAAGCTTACCTAATTTTCAGCAAAAGTAAACTTTACTAATAACCGTTTAAAAATGATTAGGCTCTGTTAATAAAATTTTTGTACCTAAAAATAATATCACAAATACCATATTAATATTTGATAAATAAAATAAATACTTTTATTAAAAATATTTATTAAATATAAAATTACCAAACTACCCCTATGCATTATATATTACCAAAATTAATTAAAAATCCAAAACATAACTCACACTACATATGCAACATGAGTCATGCATGCAAAAGAGGGGGAGAGGTTTGGTGCAAGGTTGGAAGTGGTGGTTGGGGTGTTAGTTTTGGTCGTTGGGTGTAGGAGGTGGGGGTGGAGATGGCTAGTGGTTGGAGGGTGTGGTGAAGGTAGGTCAAGGGCGATGACGACGAAAATGCAGGCTATAGGGAGAGGCAGTGGAGAGAAGGAAAATGAGAAGAAGGAAATGAGGAGAAGAGGAAGGAGGGAAGGTGGTGTTGGGTTGGCTATGGGTAATGGTGCAAGAGGTGGGTGGCAGTTGTAGCTAGCGGCAGGCAGCTGGGAGGAGCTGTGGTGGTGGAGGAAATGTAGGGGAAAATGGTGGCTGAATGGAGGTGGTAGAGGCAGGTTAGGGTGTCGAAGGGAGAAGAAGGAGGAAAGGCAATAGAAAGGTGGTTGGGGGCATATGTTAGGGGTTGTGTAGGGGCATTGTAGGGTGGAGGAGCTGGTGGTGGCTACAGTGGTGGTGATGCAAGGGGTTAGTTAGGTGGTTTGGCCGCAAGAGAGGAGATGATAGTGCTGGTGGGCTTGTAAGAAGAAATAGAGGCAGGGGTGTGAAGAAGGAAGAAGAAGGAGGATATGGGTGGCTCGAGAGGCATTAAGGGAGCTGGGACAAGGATTGTAGAGGGAAAGAGAAGTAGCAATGGGTGCTGCATGGTAGCTCAACGGGCCAAGGGATTGGGTGCAGGTGGAGAATGCCTAAAATGGAAGGAGGAAAGAAAGAAGGAAAGGGGTAACATTGAGGTGGTTGGGGTTGGTAATGGTGCTGGTGGTTGGAGCTAAGATAGGGGAGGTTGCAGCGACGGAGGAGGGGTTGCACAAGGCGCTGATGTAAGGAGGTAGTGGTACTAGGTTTGCAAGGGAGAAAAACATTGCATGGCATGATGGAGAGGGGAGAAGAGAAGAAGAATAAGAAGAAGATGATGAGGTAGGGAAAATGACTTAGGCATATGCATGGGCAAGTGGATGTTGTGGGGGAAAGGGAGGGTGCAGTAAAGAAGTGGTTGGGTGCAGGCTATCAGGAATGGAAGAAAACGGGGCAAATGAGGGAGAAGAGCAGAGGTTGTATGGGATAAAGGGGAAAGGAAAGCTGGCAAGGTACAGGGCACAGGCAGGAGAAGAGGTGCAAGGGCTGGGCGGTTATAGGAGTGATGGATGCATGGCTGAGAAGGGAAGGGGGTCATACGCAAGCAACGTTGCAAGGATCTATTTAGGCCAGAAGGGGGGAGGAAAAAGGGAGAGGGAGAAAGAGAAGTGTGAGGAAGGGACTTGGGCGTGTTTGGTAGGGGGCGTAGAGTAGGAAAAGGAAGAAAATAAGGGAGGCAGGGCCATGTAAGAAAGAAAAGGGAGAAGGGGAGTGGGTCGGCCTATATGGGAGAAAAAGAAGAAGAAAGAAGAAAGGCTGGGTCAGCCACACGGGAGAAGAAAAGGAAGAAAGAAAGAAGATGGGCCGGTGTAGGAGAGGAAAAAAAAGGAGGAAGACGGGTTGGCCAGAGTAAAAGAAAGGAAGGGAGAAGAAAAAAAGGGAAAAAAGACAAAGGAAAAAGAAAAAGAAAAAGGAAAATAGATTTAGGGTTAGGATTAAAATTTGATTAACTTTAGGTTATTAGGATAATAGTATATTAATTTATCCAAAATTTAGGGTAAGAAATTAAGAAAATAAATTTGGAAAATTTATGGGTTTATGATTTATTTAAATATAAAGAGTAAGATAAAATAATTATATTAATTTATTTAAAAAATTATCTAGGTTTGTAAGTCAAAGGTTGACAAAAATAATTGAATAAAAAATTAAAGATTTAAAATTTTTCAGATAAAAGGTTAACTTTTATAAATAAAAATTTGGGGTATTATACATACGTCAAATCACATGATGACAATAGCATGTAGAACACAAGATCATGCATAATACTTAGCAACGAAAAATTCTAGACTATGAAAAGTATCCTTATGAAAAATGACTCTGGTCTATGAACACGTAAATCTAATTCCACCTCTTTGGAACCTCGAGAAAATCACCTAATAAATTATAAGAAAATACCATTAGAATTAGATGATATACTTAAGGAAATGGAAGGGTGAAAGAAGGGAGAAAATTGAAACAAACCATAGGGACACTTGCACAACCAAAGAGAGGAGGAACAACAAGGTTGTGCCGAGCCAAGGGGTGGTAGCAACAACACAAGCTGCTATTGGTATGGGGGGTGCAACGGTGGTGGAGGTTGGAACAAGGAGGGGGTGGATGCAGTGGAAGATTTTGGAGAGGGAGGTGTGGCTACGGTGAATGTGGTCACAGGTAAGGAAAGAAAAATGAAGGAAGGTGGCTATGAGGAGCTTGGCCAGAGGGTGAAGGGGTGCACTGATTGTTTTAGCTAGTGGTTAGGGGTGACGTTTGGCAAGAATGGACGAAGGAGGTGTTGTTGTGGTGATGATGGCCAAAGGTGGTGGGTGTGATGTTGTGGTGATGATTACCGAATGAGGGTGGGTGGCTTCGATGTAAATGGTTAAAGTCAAGGGGGTAAGAAATGGTGAGTTTGGCTAGTGGTAATGGGGAGAAATGGCAAAGGTTGTCGATGGTGGTGTTGGTGCCTCAATTGAACTCGTCAGTGGTGGGATTTTAGGGATTTTTTGGCAATGGCAAGGAGGGAGGAAGGTTGTGTTGGTGGTGTAAATTTTGGATAGAAAATAGAGGGAGAAGGAGGTAGGTTCATACATTAAATTTACCTTATATACACATGCACACATTGAGGAAAGTACGAGGGATAGGTGGTGTGATTGACAAAATTTTCAACCCCGTACCCCTAAGATGGGGAGGGGGAGTTGATGGGGGTATAGGGTAGGCCTAGTGGGGGGGAGTCGTACACGCAAGGGGAAGGGAAGAGAACCGATCGGGGGGAAATATAAGGGGAAGGAGAAGAAAAAAAAGGAGAAAAGGGAGATGGTGTTGGTTTAGATTTAGGTTTATGTTAAAAATAATTTAGGTTATGGTATTAGGATAAATTTATTAAATGATCATTCGAGATTAGATTTAGTTTAGGAGAGATGTTAATAACCTAAAATAAAAAATTAGGGTTAGCTTAAGTTTTAATATTAAGGAATTAAGGTAAGATAGAAAAATAAATTTTCCAATGTTAAAATTAGGTTACGATATTAATTACTTAGGATTAGGGTTAGCTAAAATTCGGGGTATTACATTAAATTTTTGGAAGCAGTGAGCAAAGCTTATGCCATATTTTCTAGGTTTGAGTACCAATGCTCAACGTTTGTCAACACTTTACCGGTGTAGTAAATAAGCTTATGCATTCTAGCTTATATGCTTTCTTGGACTATAATGAAAGATATGGTTGATGCCCACACCTCCAAGTAGAAAAATAATATCTCACCTTCCACTGGGGTTGTCAGAGTCAATAATCTGGATATGTGACTTTTTAATCATCAAATACCTTTTCGTAATCTCCCGCCCACTAAAAATCATCTTTTGCGTGCAGGAGTTGAAAGAAAGGCAAGCTCTAATTTCCCCCTAGATAAGAACCTAGTTAAGGTTGTTAAATTCCCTGTCAGTTGCCAAATATTCACTTTCCCAACCGAAGCTTACATGTTCAAAACTACCACCACCTTTGTAGGATTCACATCTATACCCCTATTAGAGACCATGAAGCTCAGAAATTTATCATTGTTGACTCCAAAAACACACTTCATATGATTCCTCTTCTTTTTTTATTTAAGAGTATCAAAAATAGTCTAGAGTTCTTATATATGAGGGTTTCTTTCTCTTATTTTCCACTATCATATTGTCCACATAAGCCTTTATCTGGTCCCCGATCTGTCCCTAGAATATTGTGGTGGAAGATTAATTGATGTTCTTAAGGTCAAATAACATTGCCTTGTAACAATAAAAATTTCATCCATAATGAAGGTACTTTTATCCTAGTCAGACTCAACCAACTTTATCTGATGGAACCTTAAAAGGCTCCCATAAAACTTAACCTTTCATGACCTATTGTTGGGTCAATCTATTCAAGGGAATGGATAAGTGTCCTTGGGGAAGACCTTATTTAGATCTATAAAGTCAATGCAAATCTTCCACTTGTCATTGGGTTTCTTTACCATGACTAGATTGGCAATCCAATACGCATATTTCACATCCCTAATAAACTCTAAATTCAACAACGTGTACACCTCCTCTTAGATGAACTTATTCTTTTTGACATCTATGACCCTTTTCTTTTGCTAAATAGGATTATACCCTTCCACTATATCCAAGAGATACTGAATAATTTTACAGGGGACACCCTCTAGGTAAGCCACTACCCACACAAATATGTCTTTACTCATTGTAATAAATTCTAACAACTCCTGCTAGTTAGCTCAACTCAAGTCCTTGTTGATTATTATAGTGTGTCCCAAATCTCCCCGTTGCTCTTATTTTCTTCTGATGGTGGCATGTATGCTCTCTTTAGACCATCTAGATTTTCTAGGACTATAGTTTCTTGAGCCTCCTTGGCCTTATAATGCCTTGAGGTTCTTCTCACTTTAATAACATAACATTGTTGAGCTATTCTTTGATCTCCTTGACTTTTCCCCATCTATGGAAATCTCATAAGTAACCCATACATAAAGATGCCTTCTTAGAGCTTGTTGAGGGATGAATAACCTGATATCATATTATATACCAAGGGATAAGCAAAAACCACAAAATATGTCTTAACACCCCTCAAGGGCCCTGACTGGCCGATGTTTAAATTGAGATAAACTATCCCCTTAACTTTTATAACGTTACCGATGAATCCAACTAGAGGTTAGGCATTAGTTATCAAACACTCCTCCAGCAATTCTGATTGCCTATAATCTTCTTAAAATATAACATCAATAAAAATTATTGTATCTATAAAAACCTATTTCATCGTGTAATTGTTCACTTGGCTCTACTCATTTCCTTAGCATTAATCTTCTCATGTGTGTCCTTCCTAAGAAGAGTGTAGGATTTATGCTTTGTCAAGCACATATTCTCCACCAACTCTTTACTAGTAAATCCATTGAGGATGAATGGCCTATCAATGTCATTATCCAAATTATTAATTTGTCAAACCCCCTTGTCAAATTTATTCAGTAATGATTGCATTTAATCCAATGACCTTTGGGTAAGCCCCGTTAGAGAGGAAGAATCATTTTTATGACACTAGTATAAGTCAAACCGCTCAATGAAAGTTGTCACAAGCTACGCTACAAGAAGGAATCTGTTAAAGTGGTATTTAACTTTCCAAACCACCTTAAGGTTTCTCCCTTCAGAGTTCTAGGAAATGTTTTGCCTAATATTTCCTCTCGAGCCCTAGCAAACTAAATTAAGCTCATGAAGGTGTTAAGATGATCTTCTAGATCGATTGGGCCATCAAATGCTTCAAAGGTCATCATTCATATCTTTTGGGTTGGTGACTTAGAGATAGCCTTAGTAAAAGGTGTTTGCTAATTGGACATGATATCCTCCGTCTACTCTTTCATGGATTGTCGGATATCAGAAACTCCTTTATCTATCATCCTTTATGTTTTTTTTAGCCTTTTGGCCCTTGATTCCTGTGTTATTATGCTTTGTCCTAGTGCTTGTCGAGACCACGATTTAGAATCTTACACCTTCCATGCCTACCTTGTCTAGGAGGGCTAAGGGACTCTTGTGAACGGTTACTTCTAACTTTTTTGTATTGGACATCATTTATGGAGTTCATGTCCTCTTTTTTCAAGATGGCACTACAAAGTCTATATCTAGGTTATCTTTTTGGAGGGTTAGGAACCTCATTTAAGGTTTCTTGAGGAGTAGGTTGCTGGGGTGGGATGTGTTGATACTAGTCTAGAAAGTAAGACAATCGATCAAGGGTGTTGGTAAGAGTGGCCAATATGCCTGACATCATCTCTTAAATAGAAGCACGCAATTCAGCATTAGTAGCTTAGAGCTAAGATATGGCGATAAAGTGGCCTTCCATCAAGGGATTGTGAGTGCTTGGGGTTAAGTTAATGAGATGTTGTGTGGGAGACATGATTTTTTTATAAGCATCCCCAAAGATAATGCCTATTATTGTGTGAGTTTTATGAACATAGATGTTCTTGGGGTTAGTGGTAAGGAGCAAACATGGGAAAGGCGTCGAGGGTAAAATAAAAAGGTGATAAATTAAAGCAAAAATGGAAATACTATCTAGTGATTTCTTATATCCAAAATGATTACAAAACCCCTTATTTATAGAGGTGAAATAAGGGATAGAGAAAAGGGGAATACAATGCGATAGGGGGTAAGAAGGTTGTCCCTAGTGCCGTAAGGCCTACTAGTTCAAGATAGTGGCTTTATGGGCTATCAACTTGAGGTTAGCCCAACAATAAACGAGACCGGTTGGGGCGTGTTAGAGATAGGGATAGGGTCCTTTTGGGGCTAATCTTGTCTCTTGGGCCGGTGTTTGAGAGCCCAACAATCTGGTTGAAAAATCACCCATATCAAAGTATTTATTACATTAGTCATGTTAATATACCTATATATATTAATAAATACTTACCTATTTATTCATAGTGTTTAAAATATTAAACTAGTACTACTAACTATCTATCAAAAATTAGAATGATATATTAATACTTGATTAGAATAAACTAAAGCTATAACAATTGTCATTTTAGTTAAACTATAATACCCCGAAAATTTGCTTAGCCTAATCATGTATTATTAACGCCCTAATTTGATTCCATTCTCAAGAAATATTATTTTTAACCTTAACCTAATTTCTTAATCCCAAAACTTTAACGAAAACTGAAATCTTGACTCGGATAAACCATAATTCATAAACCAAAATCAAAACTAGCTAAAATTTTCACTAATCCTAGCTATCTTGGCTAATCCAAAATTACCTAATATAATCCTAATCCCCCAATCCTTCTCTTTTTCCTTTTTTTTCTCCTTTTATTTTCTTCATTTCTTCCCTCTTCTCTCGTTAGTCTAAGCCGCAAGGTTTGAATTTATTTTGTTGCAACTTGCACCATCAACCTGCCTCCCATATGCATCCTCTCACCATCACCCTGCCATCCCTTGTGCCTCTGTTGCACCTTGACACCATCAAACTCCGTTGTTACTCTTTTTCGACCGTCAACCACCATCACATTTCCTATTTCCACTCCTGTGCACGTCTCCCTCATGCACCATGTAAACCATCCCCTTCACCCTCTGCTTCGTCCCTTGCTGCCTCTGTCGCTCTCACTAACCACCATCATTATCATCCTTCATGCCTCTGCCCAATCTCCATCATCCTCTGCAAAATTTCCCCATTCGCACGCGACCATACTAGTATATATACTCCTCTATCCCTCCATTTTATTGTCGTCTATCACCTCCTCGACCTCCTTCTCTTCTTTCTTCTCCTTTCTCCTTCTTCTTTCTCTATTTTTGGCCTTTGAACTACCCAATCCACCATCGAGCACCACCTCGACCACCACTCGCCACCCTTTAGTTGGTGGACTGACCACCAAGGTCGCCCCAACCTTTCCCCTTACCGTCGTCGGCCATCATCGCCGACCACCACCTCTTTTCCTTTCTTCTTCCTCTCGTACGTTGCAGCATTTTGGAGTGCACGACCTATGCACTGCCTGTTGCATGACCGTGCAACGCTTAAAATCTCCTATTGTACAGCCATGCAACCTTTGCACTGCCTGGCCTTGCACCTTTTTTTCTCTGAGCCTAGTGCTATACAGCCATGCGACTTTTACACCGCTTGGCTGTGCACCTTATTTTCTCTCGACCAGAAGCTGCACCACCTGCTACACAGCCGTGAACTTCCCATTTTTGGTTGTGCACCCCTATTTTTACCCCTCAAACCTTTTCCAAATACCAACAAAAATTAATCATAACTCCACCACACATTCCTCTATATTTCCATACAATTCAAGCTTCCATTCGACTCTAATTATTTCCATTTTTACCTTCCTCTACCTTAACTTTCTCCTCAATTTTTAATCTTCAATCCTAATTGCATTTTATCTTATTATCATAGGTAATCTTCCAGTGATCTCAAAGGAGGCCTATGATTTACATGCATAGAGCCCGGTGTTTTGTTAGTAATGATACATGTAGTAGCTAGGTTTTTATGTGATACATGTATTTGTGTATGTGCTTTTATGTTGAGTATGTTGTATTGAATAATTTATTTATGGAAATGCTATGAAATTATATTCTTGAGAGTAATTAACTTATGTAAGTATGTATTTGGGTATAATGTTGGATACAAGATATCTATGGTAAATTGATAATATGTGCTTCGGATAATGATTGAAAATTCATATGTATTAATATTAGGTTTCATAAAGCATTTGGGAGAATACTATTGTCTTGATTACTCTAAGGGTATTATGATTATTTGAGGATAATTATGTGGTCGTACTTATGTTGTTCAATTGTATGTCTTGCATATTTATATGAGTTCGGTATGATAATATATAATCAACTCTAAATAAGGTGCTAATCATTTAAAGTGAAAGATCACATGAGTTGGGCTGAGGTGTTTATATGGGTTCGTTCCACTGGATAATAATAGTGGCTCGGGTGTGTTATTCCCAAGAGGTGCATCAGTCCATTCCACCAGATTAAGAATAGTGAGGCCACATACTCAACGTGAATGAAAATATGATTAAGAGATAAAGTATAAACGGAAAGATAATAATTATTTAAAGTGAAAAATTACGTGAGTTAAGACTGAGGTGTTGAGTCCATTCCACCGGATAATAATATTGGCTTGGGTGTGTTATCCCAGAGAGGTGCTTCAGATAGTTCCACTGATTTAATAATAGTAGCTCAGGAGTATTTTACTTTGAGAGGTGTTGGCTCCGTTCCACCAGATAATAATAGTAGCTCAAGTGTGTTGTCCTTGAGAGGTATTTCAGACTGTTCCACCGATTTAAGAATAGTGGGGTCTCTAAACTCAACGTAAATAAAAGATTGGAATATGGTATATCTAATGAAAGACCAAGAATCAGTATTTATCTGGCATTCTTTTGATTTATGCATATATGATTTTCTTATGGAATTCTTGTAACCCTATTTGATTATACAGTTACCTTACTCAGTACGTAGCATAATGATCATCCATTTCATGGGTTCTACTCATTTCCACTAGCAGATCCACCCTGCTTTGCAGCTAATTGATGATTATTAGCTTGATGTGCTTGCCTTGGGTGAGTGCTAAATGATTTGGTAAAGGGTATAGTTATCTAGATATCTCTATCTCTCGTTGGACTCTTAGTTCTCTATTTTCAATATTTATTCCCTCATTTCTATTTCGTATCATGTATCGTGGTGGAATTAAGTGCTTCCCACGCCCAATTCCTAGGTATAAGGTTACTTTTACCTTGCATCTGACATAGACTAGGCATAGGGAGTGCCTCTTCTATGTTGGATGCGGCGTGACACCCCTACATTTTGTGTTTTGGCTTCCACTATTAACTCTTTAAAACGAAAATTTTAAGTTTCGAAATTAAGGGTGTTACACAAACATTTTCCTCAAAGCCATTTTTGTTGTCCACCAACAGTGAGAGAGCAACCACTAATTCTAATTTTCTTCTTGTAGGAACTACAACCAACAAATTTTTGCACACAACAACAATCAACTTCATACCAATCAAAATTCCTTACAACTAATTACCCAGCCTTCTTATCAATTTCATAAAATATGTTAATAATGATAGTAATGTATACGATGTATTAAATTTTATTTTGATTGAGGCTTAGATCATACTTCAATCTACACACACACACACACACTCTCTCTCTTTTTTAATGTAATACAAGTATTAAGACACACACACACACACACTTTAATGTAATATAAGTATTAATATTTTAAGCGTGCATCAATTGTGTGGATTCTAAAGCGGTATATTATGATCCCATATTATATTTTAATCTTGGGAAAAAAATATTAGCAGCCTACAAACCATCAAAAAATCAATTTTAAGAAAAGTATTTGAAATAATTGATAGTATAGATTCATTTTTTCCACAATCCATTAACAAAATGAATTCCCAAACTACAAACAAAATCAATAAGATAATTAAACAATTTTAACACAATTGAAGAGAAATAAAAAATATACACAAAAAAAAAATAATCTAAGAGAGAGATGCATATAGGTGAATAGTATAGATAGATAGATTATTATATAATAGGCAATTGTGGTATTTTGAAGTGGTTGAGATATTTTATTTTAAATTTATAAAAAGTACATATTTTTTCAATTCTATTTATGGGGGTGGTTATTAAGGTGTGTTCCCTTAATAACTTACCATATATGTTATCTGAAATAATGAATTTCATGTATAAAACAAAACAAAACAAAAAAATAGACCCCTTCCAATTTTTACCCTCTACCATATCCTTCATGGTTTTATTTCTTTCCCTATCTTTACCTTTAACCCGTCCATTCTCTGTTCTTATCTTATCGCTCTTCTTTGTTCCTATCAACACTTTTGGAAATTAGATTTGGGAATGAAATTCAATGGGAAAAGGTTAATAGAATCCGTTTTATGAAAACCTAGCTAGAAATTTGATCCACGAAGGTAAACAAATTGGGTACAATTTTATTAGACATGATTGATTCTCAAAACTCCAAATTGACAACAAATAAAAGAAACCATATGAATTTCTCATGGTATAAGTAAATTATTTATGAAGCAACCATATGAGAAAAAATTGAGATATAAAGGTGAATGTCGAACACTAATTGAGAATTTCTCATGGTCAAGGCACAATGCATTCAAGCAAAGAAACCTAAATAATTGAAAAGTAAAATTCAATAATGGAAAAGGCATCAAAATAATGTAAATGCAAATTCAACTCAAAGAAGAACTGTTATAACAACTTGTAAAAGTGTGATTAAACCCATAACTTTGTTAGGGCTCTAAGTCGAGAGCATTGGATTTAGATTTTTAAAGAAAAATCCACAACACTAGCTAGTTATGTGGAACTTCCATCAATTGTTTTAGAGTCTAATAGATGTACATCACACTTGCAACTTACAATGGATCAAATTTTTCGCTTAGTTATACATTTTTTTTCTTTCTGGTTAGAGCTTTGGAGGATACATTTGCGGAGTCAGTTGCAAAAGGTTTCAACAAAATTGATGCTCAGTATCGTCGTCTGAAAATAAGTTATGATTAGGAGAGGGGTGAAATAATGAGAGAAGTATTTTGGGAATGAGGCTCAATATTTTATTTTACAAATTAATTAATTAATTAATTTCATTTAAAAACACCTAATAGATTTCATTATTGATGGACAAGTAAAGAGATCATATAATTAATAGTATAATATTTGTTACTCCTTTCAATATATTATAATTTATACGTGAGATTTGGCTGTAGATATAGTGGGCTGATGAAATATATTTTATTTTGATGCAAGTTTTCAAATAGGAGTACTTTATTAGAGAGGATGATGATATGGGGTTATAAATTATTCTTCTTGGTGATATGGGGTAAAATGCATAATCAGTTGATGAGTTACTTAGAGAGATTTGAAGGAAGAAGAGCAACAAGACAAGTATAAAGAATGAAGGGGTTCTTTATGGATTGGGGTTTCCTCACCACTTTGTGCAACTGATTGTATAATGTGCTACCATTATTAGGTTCTCAATTGCTTTACAAGGTACGTTATGCACCCCATTCCAAGGACAACAAGGTATAAGACAAGGAGATCCACTCTCTCCATACCTCTTTTGTGCTTTGTATAGAGTACCTAACTAGGTTAATGAAAACCTTATGGAGGAATCATGAGTTTAAAGGCCATTCTACTTGCATTGAAGATAATATTGTTACTCTATGCTTTGCCAATAATCTATTATTATTTTTTAAAGGATAGTTGAAGTTTGCATTGTTAATTAAAGTTAAGCTTGATTAATTTACTGCTTATTCTAGCATTAATTCTAGTCGCCAAAAGACTAATATTTTCTTTGGAGGGGTTCCTATTGAACTTTAGTATTATATCCTTCATCAACTGCAATATCAAGAATGTCAGTTTCCATTTGATACCTAGGTGTGCCTATGCATAGTTCTTCCATGAATATTAATGATTATGTCCCTCCTATTGAAAGAATCACTACAAGGTTGAAAAATTGGACCCTATAATTTCTTAGCTATGCTGGGAAAATCCCATTGATTTAATCAGTAATTTTTGGCATTGCCAACTATTAGATGCAAATGTTAATGATTCCCAAATTAGTTATTCATTAAATTGAAGCTCTTTGTACGGAGTTTTTTTGGAGAACTTAGATTCAAACAAGAATGAAGTCCCTGCTGCTTGGAGTATTTTTTTTTGCCTAAGAAAGAGAGTGCTACGAGCATAAGACATATAGGTACATGGAATACAACATGCATTAGCAAGTACCTTTGGAAGTTGTTTGTTAACAAGGAGAGTTTATGGGTACAATGGATCCACAAAATATATCTTTTGGGTCGAGACATTTGGACAGTGAACGTTGGGCCTAATGATTATTGGATGTTCAAACATATCTTACTCATAAGACATGTAGGATTGGAAGCCTTGAACAAATATACGGTAAAATGATAAGTTTTAGAGCCAAAGCATGTATCAACATATGATAATAAAATCAACTCATGTACCTTGGCATAGACTAGTTTGGTGTCATTTAGGATTGCTAAGATAACATAACAGATGGTTAGATGGTTAGTATTTCATGGAAGCCTAGATGTGAAGAATAAATTGCACAAATGGGGTGTTATTGCTAGTGCTGATTGTGACGTTTGCCTTAATGGAACAAATGATGTTTCTCATCTCTTTATGTGTTAAGTGGTGGCTAAGAGACTCTAGAGAAATATGCTTATTTGGTTACTTTTTCCTCATTTCCTTACTACTCAGGAAATCTACCTTTACAAGATGATTTATCTAACTAGAAGAGATCAAGGGAAGGCTTTAATTTGGAGATATGTGTTTAATGTAGTCATTTATAAGATTTGGTAGAATCATAATGGTGTTATATTCTAGCAAAATAAGCTCTTATTGATAACATCCTGCACCATATTAATTATGAAATCTTTATCATACTCAGTGCAGTGAGGGATATGAAGGCTCGTAAGTACTTGCACTATATAGATCATTGATAATATTGTAATTATTCTATGATTTTGTGATTGGCTATAGCCTTGGGGCATTCTATTTTACTATTTGATCATTTTGGTAATAAAATTTTTAATTAAAAAAGAATGACGGGGCCACACACGAGTAAAGAGAGTGTGAGAAATAAAATTGTGAAGGACAGGGATAAGGTAAAATATGAAGGGGTCTACTATTTTGTTTTACACATCCAAGTCATTGTTTCAAATAACATATTCATAAAATATAGGAATTATCTAGAAAGTTATTTATTATTTTTTAATGAGAACATATTATATATATATATATATATAGAAAGAGAGAGAGAGAGAGGCTCAACAATTAATCATGTCACATACGTTTTTTTTTTAAATCTACTACCTTCTCAAAATTTAACCAAAATTTTTGTTACTAGTGTTAGAATAAGTATACACAGTAATAGTAAATTACTAAGATAAACAATTAATGAATGGAATCAGCGAAAAATATAGCAAGATGGCCAAACAACTTCCTCCCAACATATGGTCAGACATACTAGAACTTAAAAGCATAACATTCATCATTTATTTAAGAGTCTCATTTTTCCTTTCAGCTACACCATTCTATTGCAAAGTATAAGGGACAACAGACATATGAATAATTCCATGACTATTATAAAATTTCTTTAGGAAGCTAGTTCCATATTCACCACCATTGTTAGACCTAAGCCTATTTATCTTATAGTCTAACTGATTCTCGAATTTTGTTTTATACTTCAGGAACATGCCTTCGGTCTTATCTATATACCTAAGGAGGTAAACCTTTGTATATCTCGAGTAATCATCAATAAAAGGTCACATAATACAATTTACCCCTCTACTCTCGGCGTTCTTAAAATCCGCTAAGTCCGTATTGACCAATTCAAGTAGCTTACTTGTTCTATTTTTTGTGACATGTTTAAACTGCTTTCTAGTAAACTTAGATTCCACACAAATATGATACTTCTCGTAATTTGTGTCTGTCACATTAATTAATTTTGAACTTTTAAGTTTGTTCAAGGATACTATGTATACGTGCAGTAACCTACCATGCCAAATATCAAAAATCTCACACAAATAAGTTGAAACAACAAAAGTCATTTCATTTAAAACAAATGGAACAATGTTTAGTACAGACATA
Organism: Tamarix austromongolica; assembly: GCA_039764185.1. NCBI lineage: Eukaryota > Viridiplantae > Streptophyta > Magnoliopsida > Caryophyllales > Tamaricaceae > Tamarix > Tamarix austromongolica. The sequence continues at coordinate 103,853,544 of CM077816.1, read as the reverse complement.
CCATTAGCTAAATACCCATTTCCCACAAATACATTAATTTTAGTTATTACTACTTTATCGGCATCAAATACGAGTTTCATGGCAGTTCTAATCAACAAACTACCAGAAACCAATTTTCTATGTAGGGAAGGTACAAAGTAAACATCATTCAATGATAATGTCTTTCCAAAAGAAAGTTTTAGTAAAACCTTTCCCTTGCTAATAAATCTTGTTGTGGCTTGGTTGCCCATGTAGACTAGCTAGCCCTGATCAACATCCTTGAACTGGCTGAACATTTATATGCTAGCACGCATATGCTTTGAAGCACTTCTGTCACTACATCAGCTATTATATCCTCAACTTCAGCAACATTGAACCGAGGAGCTGGAGTGTAGGATCTTGCGGAGTCCAAATTCCTTGACTCTGCCTCTTGTAGCACTGATACATCTTATGACATGTCTTCCCATAGACGTATCATGCTACTTTCTTTTTTATGGATCTTCCTCCCTTTTGAGGTTTGATGGATTCTTCTTTTGTCCCCTCTTTCAAGTCAACTTTCCTTTTCCTTTGAACTTGTGTTTATTAGTACCAGAGAAAACCAAGTTAGCATCAACATAATCAAGAGTATAAGAGACACAATTATATTTCATTCGATTGACCTCTTCAATCCTCTGACTAATCAACTTTGTTAAAGTCAAATATCTTTTCTTATGCTTCGGGTGGTTCTAGTAAGAATTCCAAGAATTGGAAAACTTTTCTAGTAAAATATTAGCCTGGAATGTTTCACATATCTTCATCCCTTCAACTATGACCTCATTAATCAAGTTCTCAAACTCATGCACTTGCTCCATGACAGACTTGTTATCGTCCATCTGAAATTTCAAGAAGTTTCCAACCACATATCTCTTTATACCAACTTCATTAGACCCATACCTCTTCCTTAGGGATTCCCAAATATCCTTAGCAAAACTTACATTAGAGTAAGTATTAGACAACTTGTTTGCCATATAAGACAACAAATGACCCCACACTATTTTGTTATCCCTATCGTACTTTTTCTTATCTGCCTTATTTGGTTTCTTTGTTGCAGGAGTGATTGGAGTGGCAAATAGAGTCGCTGCAATAACATCTTCAACAGGTGGATCGATTACTAAAACTTAACCAACATCAATAACTTTGAATAGCATTAGGACCCTTTGTGACTATCAATGGTAATTGGTGTTGTCGAGTGGTTCAACCTTAGACATTTGTGGAAAAAATTTCGAAGCAACTGCAACCATATCTCTTAGTGCCAAAGTCAACAAAACCAATATGATTCAGTAGACAAAAACTAATAAGGTCGGATTATGAACCACAATAGTCGAGTAGAATAAGACGACTGACAATTAATACCAAGAAAAAATATAAGATCCCGTGATTATTAGGGAGGCATAACAATTTGGGAGACCCAATTAGCAAGATCGAACAATAAACCGCAGCTATTGCAGATAATCAAATAACCAAAATTAGTTTCCAAATTGTAGCAACATATCATCGAAAGATAATTACCATGTATACTATATAATTCGCTTCAGATTGTTAGAATAAGTATACGTAGTAATAGTAAATTATGAAGACAAATAATTAGCAAATGAAACCAACAAAAAATACTTATAAAAAACTATTGCTGTGCCACGACTGAAAACACTACCCTAAAGCTAATTATGGTAATCTTGTAATCGTCGGTTCGCCCTCAAGGTTAACACGACCCTCTAATCTCGTATACTCAAGATTGAAGAGTATAGAAATCATAAGAATTTGCCCAGTGAATGTATTTGAAAACAAAGATAGTTGATAATTGGGGAGGGTGCTCGGTTCTATTCAACCTTTAAAAAAAGACCGAGTAAATACAAAATTATATAGAGAACTAAAACCTATCCACCCACATCTATTGATTCCTTATGAATCGGTCCACCAATGATGCATGAAGAACGTGCGTCAGAAGCGTTCAAAGTGGAAAATAACCGTTAATAATCGAGTAAGAAGAGAAGGATAAAAATATAATAAATTTTTAGTAAAAACAATGTTGGGCTAGTTGGAACCAGGGCTGTTGACGAGCCGAGCCGGAGTAGGTTTGGGCTTGGCTTGTTTATTAAATGAGCCTAAAAATGAAGCTTGAGCTTGACTTGTTTATAAACGAGCCGAACTTTTAACGAGCCGACTCTCGAGCTTTGGTGGTAAACGAGCCGAGCTCACGAGCTTTTGCACTGTAAACGAGCTTGAGTCCAAAGTTATTAAGCTCAAGCTTGGCTCGTTTAATAATCGAGCCGAGCTCGAGCCTAATTTTTAAGCTTGTTTAATAAGCGAGTCGAGCCGTTAACGAGTCGAGCCCAAAAAGCTCGCGAGTCGGCTTGGTTTGTCAACGACCTTAGTTGGAACCATGAACCACCCATCCACTCGCCCCCAACCCCGCCTAGACCGATCGTACAAGTGTACAACCACAATGACAGGCGCATGCGCATGTTGTATCAGATCCAACCTACCATAACTACAAAACAACCTATATCAATAACTCAAACACCAAGTTGAGTAGAACGAATTTTAAGTTAAAAAAATTTATCCATTTCCAACAATGTGTGATAAAGGAAAATGCCTGTCAACTATAAAAATCCTATTATTTTTCCATTGTCCAACATCTAGTAATTTTTCAGCTTAAGAAACTAAATGTGTGGGGGATATCAATTATCATGCGAGGCATGAATACACGATTTTATTATTATTATTATTATTTTATAAGAGCATGAATACGTTATTATTTTCCGTCGCGCTGTATTTGGGCCTAGTAGTGTGATGGACGGAGACCTCCGCAGTCCATATGCTGCAAGAAGGAATCTCTGTTTATCAGCGCCCGAGTCTCCACCACGATCCACGACGACATAGCTGAACGTGTTCGACGCAGATAGCTACATCTCCCGCCCATCTGCCTCTATTACTGGTCTACTGCTTCGCTTTCGTTTCCATTCTCTGTCCAAACCCGCAATCACGGCCCCTACGAAATTCGTCAGAAATTAATGTTTCGATTAGTTCCAAATTGCTGAAAGATGGTGGGACTGATGGCGGCTTGTTCTCGGGAGAGGGTTGCGGGTCTGATGGACTCGGTGTGCTTCGATACCGATTTACGTTCAAAGCTTCAGCACTTGCGTCAGTTGAAGGATGAATTGTCGAAAGCAGACGCCGTTTTGCTGTCTGAGTTCTTATCTGGCCTTGTCAAACTCCAAAATGATCAGTTCAGCCCCGTCCGAAAATTCGTTGCTGAGTAAGGAATTTTGTGTCCTGCAGCTATGCTATCTCGGTGAATAACTTGCGTTGTCGTGTTTGGTATGGTTGTTATGCTGTAATGTTGCAGTTTAGGACCTTTAGGTAGATGGTCAATTATGAGTTCATGTTGTTAGCAGTTTCATCATCTCGACGCTGAATTGCGTTGCCTAGGAGTGGTAATTTGAGAGTCTACTGTAAGTTGCAGTGCCCAGAGCTTAAGTGTGGTGCTTGAATTATGAAGCTTGACTTTGTGAATAAGTCTGTATCACCGAACTTTTCTTTCTGCTTTTCTTTTTAGAACAAAGTGTTCGATCCTACAGTTAATTAGGTGCCTTAAGAGGCATTAACTTGATAGGTATTCATTCGAAGTGATTTTTGTTATTCATGATCTGCTATTGTGTTTTTCTTCTACACTCCAGTGTAGGTTATTATGCCTATATATATTACTTGAATATTCTATGTGAACTATTAAGATGTATTTGTAGGCTCCGTTTTTATTATTGATTCCGAAGCTTATATTGAACTTTTAATCTGTTTATTTGTAGTATTGTTGGTGAGATTGGATCATCGCATCCGGAATTGTTGCCAGAAATAGTGCCGATACTGATGAATATTGTTGAAGACGATGCTCCAGCCGTTGCTAGACAAGCTATATCTTCTGGAACAGATATATTTCACCACACCCTCCAAAAAGTTGCTACTCAGGTACTTTTGAAGCTTCAGATGGTAGCATGCGTATATACTTCAATTTCAATTGTTGCTATGCTGGATGCAAACTCTTATTTAAGTTAAGGGCTGATTCTTCCATTTAAACTTAAGTTTTCTGTCATGGAGGGGTCTGGCCTAGATAGACAATATTTTGTGTTGGTTTAGCTGAGGTTGTTAATGGGGAATTTTCGACCAGGAAGACAATATGTTTGTAATTCTGAGGAAAACAGGTTGCTAATCTGGATGCATTTAGAACGGATACTTACTGGACTTTTATAAGAGAGTTGCAAAGGTGTAACTTGGCTATCAAACCAAATAAGGGTCTCTACTTTCACATTATTCTGGCTGAACTTGTGGCTGCAATATTCTGAATGTCTGAGCATTGACTTATCGAGTTTATGTTTACTCTTGTGGATCTGCTTTTACTTTGGAGAGAGTTAAGTTGCAATAACTGATGCTCTTGATTCAAAATTGCTGCCACTTATCTCGAGTATTTTCATTAGTTTAGAAGCTGGCTGGTAGATGTGCTATAGAATTTGAATTTAGATCAAATCCCATCTCTGAGCTAATGAGTCATATGTAGATCCATGAAGTGATCACTAGTTTGAAACAAGAACCATGCTTTGTAGAAGTCCACGCTTGAATAATATCTATGCCGAAGGAGCTTTTTGCTTACAAGTGTGGTATTCCTTTTCTTTGATGCACTAGGGTTTACAAACTAGTGAGCTGGATGATTCACTTGAATCAGCGTGGGCATGGATACTGAAGTTGAAGGAGAAGTTCTATTCAACCGCTTTTCAGGTAAATGGCATTTTGATCATATTTGGAGACATAATAGCACTTCATGTATCATATTAACCCCTATCTCTTATTAAGTTGGAAAGTGATGGGAGAAGGTTGTTGGCACTAAAGTTTGTTCAAGCTGTTATTCTGATTTATACTCCAGACCCATCTGGTAGTATCGAGCCACCTCTCTGCCAAAGTGATGCCGGTAAGGTAGCATTGTAGGAAGCTGCTTCTTCATTTTTCTATATATTTTACCTGTTTGCATAAAGTGCTGCTCATATTCTGCAGGTATGTTCATAGAATTCAATGTATCATGGCTTCGTAAGGGTCATCCTGTTCTAAAGGTTGGGGATTTATCAATTGAAGCCAGTCAAAGTTTGGGTTTATTGCTGGATCAACTTCGATACCCTACTGTGAAGTCTCTTAGTACCTCGATGGTCATTGTGTTAATTTATTGGTAATTGTTATTTCTACATGTATTGTTTGACATTCTAGCCAGCATGAGACAACATGAAATTCTATATCCTATTGCCTGGTGGGAGGATTTTAGCTGTTGTATGAACTATGTACGAGGCGTTGCTGAACTGATGAGCGGGAATGAGAGAATGATTTCTGGCATAGTAAAAACTATTTGTATTTTGTTGTTTGTTAGCTTCAATCTTTCATTCATCTTTCTCACCCCAAAATTGCTTGAACTTTTGTAGTATTGGGTGTGGGCCTAATATATCGTGCTTTTGTACCAATGCATACTGAAATATGGTTTTCCAATTGGTTTCCCTCAGCATTTTCATTTCATAGTCGATGAAACTTTGTTCTGTTTCGTTCCTGTACTCATGCAGTGGGTAATAAACCCTGTCAAGTTGTCTTGACCTTATCACCCTTACAAGTTGGGCCTTGGTAGCCAATTCATCTTCTGACTCATTTACCAGACCATCTTGGCTTTCTGAAATGCACATTGACCCAGTTTGACTTTTGCTTTTAGTGAAGCACTGCTGCATTTCAGGCATGACAGAGATGTTTATTCTTCTGCATTGCAGTTTATCTCTGAACATGGTCTCCAGTAGAGTTTGTGATAAGGACCATATATCTGACTTATCAATTGTGATAACATAGACTTTGGTTGGTTCATTTTTGGTCTGGAATTTGCCCATTCCAACAGGCTAGCCTATCTAGTGTAGAAGAATTTTTCATGTGGGCTTCTTGTTATGCATGTATTGAGAGGTTACCTTTTCTCTTTTTTAAAACTAATTGTCTAGAAACAGAGTGGCAATGTATGTTTCATGTTCAATTTCTATATTTTGCTCCTGTGAAGAGAAAAAACATCAAAACCATCTGGTGATGGATGCCTTCTGAATTATGGCGGAATGACTTAAAATTTGTATTTTTTGGTTCATAATGTCATTGATACCATATGTTCATTCATTTTGTGCCCTTTCTAGTGTGCATATTTTTCTGCTGCAGCTGCCATGCTTTTGTTTTTTCTGGTTTCCCTTGGCAAGGAGATTGCTTTGGTGCCTCCTCTTTCCAAAAATACTGGTTCACCATTGCCGAGATTTTACTGCTCAGTTGCTGAGATTTTATGCACAACCGCATCATATTTTCCTTTTACTAAATTGCATTTCTCTGTTTTTGCTAGTCTCTCCACCATTGCAACAAGGAGGCCTTCATTTTATGGACGGATTTTGCCAGTTCTACTTGGTTTGGATCCTTCAAGCTCTACAATGAAAGGGATGCATGTTTACGGAGTGCAGAATGCATTAAAGAATGCATTTTTGTCTTGCTTGAAGTGTACGCATCCAAGTGCTAAGCCGGTATATATATATATATATATGTATGTATATGTATATGTGTATATATATATATATTTTTTTTTTCTTTCTCATGTTCATTGTTTTGGGGCAGTGGGTATATTGTTTATCTGTAGTTTGACTTACTCTTTTGACTCATTGGTTGCAACGGGAGCATGGAATGTGAATATCTATTTCATCTCTAACTCATCTGTTTCTTCAATGCTTATACCAAATGAATCCAATCTTTGAAATTCAAACTGTCTCACCTGTATTTCAGCTATACGGGAATGACAACTGCATATGAGCGTTTTGTTAGGTGAATTTTATCTTGACTTGCGTTTGAAAAGATGTATCAACTTCATGGGTTCTGTGAGAAACATAATTGTTTCTGTTTTTCCAAGATATCCTCCACTTCTCACTGGAAAAACTCCATCTAATAATTTGCTCCAGACTATTGTTTCTTTTTCTGTTTCTTTCTTATGCATTGTTGTGTCAGGAGACAGTTTGTCTCTCTCTTTATTTTTGTATTTATTTATTTTTAATCCTCTTGCTTGGCTTTACAGTGCCTTTTTTTTTGTATATTTGGGTAATGATGATCATTAAATGATCTCTCCATCAAGAAACAGTTTTTGTTCACTCTTTCTCTCTCAGACATGCACGCATGAATCTTTGCAGAGGTCTGAATAATTCTTCTGTTTAAAATCTGTAAGACATGGGTAGTTTGACCTTGACTTGTTTGATAATTGAGGACGAACCTTTACCAAAGCTAATGTTGGTCCATTGTGACTTGATTGTCATTGCTCAAATTATGGAAACAACCAGTCTGAAGCAGGATAAGGCTGCTCAGGCATATCCTTTAGCAGGGTTCAGAGTGAGAAGCTCAGTGCATCGTAACTTAGCTTTTCATGCTTTTAACAGCTCACGTATCCTATTTACATTTTCCTTGTTCAATCTTAATGTAAGGAGTTGTTGCTGTTGCATCCAAACTTGATACCTTTGAACCAATGACATGTGCAGTGGCAAGATCGCTTGATTGCTGCCCTAAGGGAAATGAAATCTGGAGGATTTGTGGAGCATGCCCCTGAAGACGTCTGCAATGACAACAATAATGTAATGAAGAATGCTCCGACTATTGTTAAGGTTATTGTGTCTTTGTCTATATATATTGTTCTTCCTGTTTAATTTTTCCGGGTCAGATCTTACTTGCTGGATAAGATGTATTATTTTAAATTCCTTGTAAATCTTCCCTATTGATACTGGGGAAAAGGTGGAAAAACATTAGTTGATAGACTTGGGTTTGGGTTTTCTTGTATTGAATGAAGAATTTTGCAGGCGCCTTCAACTGCAATATCCAATTCAGTGCCTAGTAACTCAGGGAGAAAAAGATCTGGAGTTGAGGAATTTGGTGAAAGGAGTGAAGATAGTGATTCCCTGGGAAAACGTATCCGATCAATGCCAGGTGTATATAAGGGATCTACTGAACAGCTAAAATCTGAAATTGATGCAAATAATATTGGAGTTAGTCCTACAGCACTTTCAAATGAAGTTGATTCAGTGCATGTGCAGCAACTTGTGGCTCTATTTGGTGCCTTGGTTGCTCAGGGTGGAAAAGCTGTTCCTTCATTGGAAATTCTGATATCGAGCATCTCTTGTGACTTACTAGCAGAGGTGGTTATAGCAAATCTGAAATACATTCCATCTACCCGCCCAAAGGCTGAATGTGATGTGGAGCTGGCAGACGCAGATGATTCAAATTCCAATGTTTTTGATTGTGATGCTCCATTCAGGAAATTGTCTGCTTTTATATCAAATGCCCTTTCTTCAAGTACCTCCACACAATTGATTACTCAGATGGAAATGCAGCAATCTTCTGATCAAAGTGAGGTAATAGGCAGGCAGTTACTTTTGCCCCTCCCTTTTTTCATTGAACTTTTGATACAGCTAGGAAATTAATTCTTGTTTGGGGACAGTGGAAATTGCCACTCAATGTGGTTTGTGAATATTTTGATTCCGTGATAAAGCTTTGGGTAGATGAAATTTAGTTCAGTTTTTTTTCTTCTTTTTTTTGCAGCTTTTTGGTTCATTTGCATTTAAAGATATTCTGTGTTTGATTGGAAAGGGTTTATTTCTTTAACTTCGGTGTGTTGGTGGGATCAAGGTGTTTTTGTTGCATCTCTGTGGCAGGACATCTGGTTCACTACTGTAGTTTAGAGCATCTCGTTTATAGTGTAATTGCTTAATTATTTTTGTAATTTTTTTAGATAACGCTCTATCCTCTGCCTTTGCATAATCTTCTTCTTGCATTGATAAGATCCTATCAAAAGTATAACATAAAACTTTCCTTGATTCAATTACTAGCATTAGTAATTAACAGGTGTTTTTTTCGCTTGAAGGATGGGATGTATATTCAGTGGGTTGCAAAATGTTCCGATCTCTTCCCTGTATTAAGCACAACTTTTGGTTATTCATCAATTCTAGGCAGCTCTACCACTGTCCTATAATAGAGAACACTTCCTTACCTTTCAATTTCAGTATTGTTAGCATGATGCATCAGCAACTTACACGATAAAGTGCATTAATAAGTTTTTTGAGGAGGGTGCTTTATAGTACTATGGATTAGGGTGAAAAATGGGGCATCTTTTACTGAATTTTGGCCAGAATTCAAGCAAGTTTGAGGGATGTGGGTTCTTTTAGGCCTTTGTTATATGTGATATTGTTCAACTTAGGTGGCCAGAATCGTGGGTTTCTTGTATATTGGAAATGTTAATTGACTCAAATTGAAAATATTGGTGTTAAAATGTTGGCGCAACAATAGTAGAGATGAAGTTGTTAAGGTAAGATGTAAGCAAAACCAATTAAGGACTAAATGCAGTATCTGGTTCTGAGGTAGTTTGGTCATGTGAAATGAAGATTTTCCAAGGCTCCAAGTAAGATTATAGAATTTGAGATGTACAAGCTTGGAGGCCTAGAGGAATACTTAGGCAAATTTGGGAGGAATTAGTTAAGCAGGCTGTAATTTATTTGTAGCTTTATATGATATGGCCATCGTAATATTATGACAGTGTAACACCAATGTAGCCAAACTTAGTGGGATGAAGACTATTGTCTGAAAAATGATCAGTAGACGTCATTTAATACCACTGCATAAATTGAGTGTTCTGAACTTATTATCCTAGCCTTGTTGTCATTTTTTCTTTAGGAGGCATAAGAATTATGTTCAATATAGCGGCACTAGAATGGCCCTATTCATTGCATTTATTTCAAACTTTTGGTTTTTATTTTCATGCCTTGATCTTCTTGGATCAACAGTTCCAACAAGCGAAAGAGGAACCCCATGGAGTGGCTGAGGCGGATGTTGATATGGTACGTGCATCTGTAGATGAAAGAATGGAAAACACGGTGGACAAATCAGGTGTCCCATATGATGATGGTCGCACAGAAGTAAGCAGGGGTTTTTCATCTTTCACATCTCAGATTCAAGATGTTGGGAGTGTAGATGGATTCATACCTGGTTTGGATGCTGCTCCTAGTGATAGATTACCTGAAACAATGCCCTCTTCTTCACTGGCTTCGACTAATGTCGATGATGCCAGCCAAGATCAAGCTGTAAGCTCTGGAAGGAAGTCTGAACTTGATTCTGTTCCGTCACTATCAACTGAGAGGTCAGAGGAAATTAGTCCAAAAGCGATGACAGATGAAATTGGTGGTGTAACCTCAACAGCAACCTCTCTTGCATCAGTTCAGAAGTTTGTCTTGCCAAAGATATCTGCGCCTATCATTGATCTCACTGATGAAGAGAAGGATCAACTACAAAAGTTAACTTTCTTGCACATTGTTGAAGCATATAAGCAAGTAGCTTCTGCTGGAGGCTCGCAGCTTCGTTGCTCTTTGCTGTCCTTCTTAGCAGTTGAGGTAGTGATGCTTGCTTTGTCTGGACATTTACTTGGCTTCTTGTTTTGTTTATCTAGCTTTAACCATTGTCTTATGATGTTACCATCGTTCTTGGCTTTTTAAATTGTCTGCTTCTCAGGGAAGATTTGTGCTTGTGGTTCTTTTTATGCATTACATTTATATGACATTAGAAGTCATGAAGGTTTAAAAATAGCAGTCTTGCAAAAATTACTCCATGGAAGGAATTCCTTCTGACTTCCTACTTGGGCTCTGTTATGTGCATAACCTAAAAAAGCTTGTATCTAGATCCTGTTTATGTTTGATAATTTTCGCTGTGGTTTTATTGCAGTTTCCTCTTGACTTGGATCCGTGGACAGTTCTTCAACAACATATATTGTCAGATTATGGGAATAATGAGGTATTTTGATTCTATCACTTTGATGCCATTTTATCTGTATAATATTGGTATTTTTTAACATCTTAAATGGGCTCTCAAACCGGTTGATGTTCATATTGATTTTGATGGCAAAAAATAATATCACACCAATTTATGTCAAATGATGGTTTGGTTTTGGTTATTTAGATGGTAACTGTTTCTGTCTGTATTTTCAAGGATAGTAGATACTGATGACATTTTTGGATATTGTCAGGGACATGAGTTGACATTGCGTGTGCTTTACAGATTATATGGGGAGGCAGAAGAAGACTGTGATTTCTTTTCATCCCGTACAGCTTCTTCTGTATATGAAATGTTCCTTTTGAAAGTGGTATGCACGTGTGCTTCTATGCCTTTTGGAGTCTTTGGACAAAAACAAAGTATGATATCCCTGCAATTTATGACTGATCATAGTATCAAATCAGAATTTCTGTTCCAAGCACCATTGCTGTAGTTCATATCATTTCAGTTTTGACCCCTTTCTATGTAACTTTTTGTTCTTTCCCTGCATGTTTTGCGAGTAATCACTGGATCTGTCCAACTCCAACATTTTCTTTTCAAAATTTATATATTTATTAAACCTTAACTCCTTTATGTGCACACCTTGTTCTTGGTTTTTTCTTATCCATATTGTGTGCTCGTCTGAACAAAATATTCTGATATCTTCTTGTAGGCAGAAACACTTCGAGATTCATTTCCTGCTTCAGACAAGAATTTGAGTATATTGATCGGTGAGGTACCATATTTGCCTGATTCTATCCTTAGATTGCTGGAACGCTTGTGTTATCCCAATACCAGTGATGGCAAAGAAAAGGAACTGTACAGTGGAGATAGAGTTACCCAAGGTCTGAGCTGTGTGTGGAGCCTGATATTGCAGAGGCCACCCATTCGCAATGCCCTACTGGAGATTACTCTAAAGGTTTTAATCCAATTATGTTCTTAAAAAGTTTGTGGTTTGATTTCAAAACCTCCTGCAGTATACACGTCTATTTTTATATTTGCATCCCATATTCTTTTCACATTTTGATTGAGTTGTTTGCAGATAGATAAACACTAATTTGAGAAGCCACTGGCCCCATGAATCTGGATAGGCATCATAATTCTATGTCATTAATATTTAGGAACACTAAGAGTCAGGAGCTAGGCAAATGGAGAATTTTACTTTGTTTAGACAATGTGCCTATCATATTAAGCCAGGGTGTCCTCAAATTGCACTATAATAGGACATTCAACACTCTGATATTTTAGTTTTGCACGTCTGACCTTAACATCCTGTTGGATACATTATTCCTCTATTTACTAATCTGGCCGAATGCAAGCAGCTGTATCAATTTGGATCGTTTCCCAGCTCTTTTTTCACTTCTAAAGATAACCAACATATGTTCATCTTGTCTCACTAGATTCTTTTTTTCTTTTCTTATGGGAAATAAGTATATGCTTTCATTTTTTTTTTTGCACATGGAAAGAATGTTAAGAAATTAATAATCCATGTAGAAGGAAAACGTGAAATGACCAATTTATATAACTGGGGGTTTGATGTAGAGCTCGGAAAATTATTCCATTTACAGTGCTCTTTTTCTGTACTTATTAGTCTTGCTTAGTTTTTTATGTGTTTGGATGCCTCTGATGCAGCATTTGGTTACTCTTAAGTTTTGCTGTGGAGCTATCCCTTAGATTTTCTTGTTGTACATTCCACTGCGTAAGGGTCTGAAAAGTGTAACATATGGTTAGTCCTAGATTTCATGGGAAATTTGAGTAAACTAGGATACTTAATTAATGAATATGCTTAGGGCTTGGTAGCTAGTGGATGCCTTGTATCAAGGATTTGTGGAATCACCTACTTGTTTCTTGATTTATTTATTCTTGCCAGACAGCATTTGTACAGAAGGAATTACTTGTTCTTTCTTTACCATGTGCCTGATTGATAACCAACATCTTAGTTTGGCCTTTCATTCTTTGTTTTCTTTTCTTTTATTTTAGTGGGATTTATATACAAAAATTGAAGCACTGCAGCCTTGTACCTGTGAACTTTTGAAGTGAAACAAGTATAATTATAAAGGAAAAGGAAAGATATTGCTGCCCCTTGGGGTTTAAATTCTCTACTGGATGTTGCATTCAGCTCGGGAAGCCCTGAGAGTACCAGGCCTCTGTCTTTACTCCAGTTGACTGGCCTATTTTTTGATTTTTATTTTATGCCATAGGATAAGCAGTTTTCTTCCATTCTTAACGGTTTCCCCTGCCATAATTTGATCGTCTTTACTGATAGGAAATAAAAACCCCTGGCCTCTATACTGGTATTAGATTTGATCTTCAATTTTATGGAACCAAGAAAGAGGTTTTTATTTACATATAAGGAGTATTTGTGAGGGGGTAATGAGAGTCGAAACGATAATGACGGAGGACATAATGATGGATTTCAGAAGAAATATTTTAGGAGAAGATTGATTCTTATCATCTTTTCACTTTTCAGCAAATCTTTTCTTCTAGAATTTTTTTATCTTATCTTAGGATTAATTCTATCTATATATTTCATTTTTTTATATTTTAGACCTAAAATTAGTATTAAAGTGCTAGTCCTGAGAGCATTGTATTCAGATATGATGAGTGATTAATTAAAATTAATAAAACATCCTGCATTCTCTTTCTTTCTTCTTTTTTTCCCGCCAGTCCTCCTCTCTCCTCTCTCCTCTCTCCTTCTCCCTCTCCTTCCTCTTGCTCTTTCCTCACTGTTCTACATCAATCTTGGTATTAGAGCTCTAATTCTGTACCTCACAATTCGCTGCCACTCAATTCACAATAAAATCAGCCCCAATTTGTCCATCAAAACCCTAGTCATCGTGGTCCTAGTTCTTCACCCCAAATTAATCACAAATTGCTCTGAATCTGGAATAATTGAAGCTTTAAAACTTCAATTCGAGTCTCTAAAGCCCTAGATACAACCCAATCAAAGCTTAATTGAACTGGTTATAGTCCCAGTTGAGCAAATTGAACAAGAGATCAACCCTAGAAATTGCCCGATGGAAATTATTTGTTGTCTCCAGAAATCCAGGGTGGTATCCAATGACCTCCTTGGTTGGTTAGCGATATCAGAGAGATACTGGGGTCGCTGATTTGCTGTTACCAGCAGTTAAAGTTTTGAAGTCACGTATAGGTTTCTGTTGAAGATATGTCTTGCTTTGGTTGCAGACGTTTTATTTTCTTCATTTTATTTTAGTAGTTATTTGCTGGACTGAAAAAAAAGGTCAACGGAAAAAGAAAAATTGACGGGGAACAGAATATTTCCTATTAATCTTATGCTATGTATTTAGAGTTGACTTGAAAAGTAAATATTTACTGTAATTCAGACCATAGGACTCTCTTAGTTTTTATCCATGAGATATACTATCCAATCCCGTATAGTCTTAGACCAAATATTTTTTTTTCTTGGAGAAAATCACATAGTTTAGGAACTCTGTTTTTGCCTGTATTCAATTCTATTATGAAGAAGATGCTATGACAGCTCTACATGTGCTCTAGGGTAGAAATATTCATGATGGATGTTGTTGGCTAGAAGTTTGGTTCTCTTGCGAGGAAATATGTTTCCTTGGTCATGTTTCTCTTACACCAATAGTGATGATTGATCCAGGCATTAAAGAGTTATTTACTACCACCATAGCAGTACTTAAAAGGGATACTAAGCACTTTCAAAAATATAATCAAATATTCAACCAGAAGTAGAGTTCCAAGGCAACAAAAAATTAGAAGTTACTGTGGAAGCTTCTATGCTAAGTGTTGAGTTAACCGAAATTCAGGAACCTATTCCGAAAGTGCTTGTGAACTATGTTAGTTTGTTTGAAGATAGAGAGGCTACCAAAGTTTCCCAGGTTGAAGAGAAATCTCATGGATTCAAAGAGTCCATTTTCAACAGGCTAAAATAATTGATGCTGATTTTCATTTGCCTATTGATTCTTGGATCAATAATTTCTTGTCCTTCAAGGTTAAGTTTGCTATATTTCAGCTATTTGTCACAAAAGATCCTCCTATAAGCTATGGTGTTCTCCCAACCTTCATGATCTCATGTTTCTGCAAAACTCGAGCTCCAGTTTTTATCAACCAGGGGAGAATGATGCAGAATTTATATTTTATTATTTAGTGGTTGTAGTTATTATCTTAGATTTAGATTGGTAAATCAATGTATTGCTTAGTTTAGTTAATATCTAGTGAATTTAGATAGTTGGTTTGAATAATTATCTATAAGAAATAGTTATTTATCTTTTAAGATATGTTAATATCTTTTAAGATTCAGTTTATCATTATCTTAGGGTTAATATTCATCTTTTTAGTTCTTTGGCCTATATATAAGTTAATTTTCAGATTTTGAATGAATGTGTATTGATTATCCACTCTGATTTCTGCTTCCCTTCCTCTGTCTATCCTATCTTCTGCTCCTCTATCCCCTTCTCAAGCCCATCATCTTCTTTCTCTCCTTCTCCCATTTCCCTATAATCTCCTTTCTCCTCTGTCCTACATCAGATAACCTCATACTTTCTCTTGTATGAGGTATTTAGAATAGAGTAAAACATGTTCGTGAGAATTCCTATTTTAGATCTTTGTTGGGACTAAATGATTATCTTTCCAAAATGGTTTTATTCTCCTTTCCTTATCTCCATACCAAACGGCTTCTCCTTCTCCAAATTCTTTCCTCATTTCTGTGGGGTTCATGACTTGCATTATCTCTTTGGACCAGAAATTCTATGGGCCGGTCAAATTCTGTTAGTTCTTTAATGTTGTGGGGTATTAACTGAATTGCCTGATATAATGAGACTCTTAAGTCTTAACCTGCCTTATTGGTGATGATGGGGCATGGCTATTGTTGCCTAACTTGTGAGCCCTTTTGTCTCATACTCGTTATGTTGAATGAATTGATTAAGCAACTAGATTTGGTATAAGAATTAAGTGCAATGAGAAAATAGAGAGCACACACATTCATGTTGAACTCATTTTGGGTGAACCATGGAAGAGAGAGAGCAGCAGCCAAAATCTATCATAAAAAATGTTGGTTACTGTTACAATTCATACTCTTCATGCTATGGGTCCTACACACTGTATTGTTGATGCGTAAAATTGTTCTTAAATTAGGAGCTTTTACTCAACATGTTATACTTGTTATTTTATTTTTTAGGGCACAATTGCTTCTTGTTCTCTGGCTTACACTTTCCCTTTCTCTTCCTTTTTCCCCTGAAAAAGAGTGCAGTTCACAAGCTGGAGGAAGTTCGCATGAAGGCCATACGTCTGGTATTCCCAGTTTGCGATCAAATTCATGGGACAATGATTTGCCTGCTTCTAATTTCCTCCTTGTATGATATTTATTATTGACAGGTTGCAAACAAGCTGTATCCTTTGTCATTCATTTCTTTACGAATAGAGGAATTCGCGAAGGAGATGCTGCTTTCTGTAGCCAAGGACGGAGAGCCTGCAGATGATGAGAAATTGAGTACTCAGTCACAGAAGGTAGTACATTTGTTCTTTTTTGTGTCCACATACAAAAATATTTTCATGGTAGGCTGAAATATTGTTTTTAAAAAAATGCTTGTTGTGTTGTGAGTGAATCTGCCTCTACTGAAATATAAAACATCAGGAAACTGAAAATAGAATAATGGTAACTAATGCTAGATTTCTATCTCTTGTTTTTGTTAATTTTTAAGTTGAATTGTTTTGTCCTTGTATCTGTTGAAATTGCTTGGTAGACTTCTATCACTATGAGGACTCTTGTGGCCTTCATTGTGTTCTGGTTCCTGCTGCAATAACAGATTTAGATAACCTTATATGGTTAGACTTAATTATGGAAAAACAAGTTATTCAAGGCAGTAAGCAGGCTAAGCCTGTGGGAGAGGCCTTCTGTGAATAACCTTTAAGCTACAGGTGGTAATGTTATTGCTATTAAATGTGTCAATGGTGACAGTCCATCAAAGTGGTTGGTTTGTTGACGCCTCTGCTATTGTGGTGGTAATTCCTCTTTTGATCAATATTATTCTTGTATTCTGTAGGGAGGGGATGAGGTGGCTAAAAGTGCAAGTTATCTGGTGATCTAGTTATTTGGCTACCTATTTGCATCTTTTTTTTTACCCCCTCATGACACCCCATAATGGTGACTATCCTGTTTGCAACATGGAGCCATGAGAGTGATGCTTACCAAAATATAGTTCCCTTTTTCTCATAAGATGCCTATGACTCTTGTTTTTTGTATCCCTTCTTTCGATATTCCGAGGGTAGGAATATAAGGTTGTAGTAGTTTGTGTTTTATAGCTCTGAGGTAGCCCTATCAGGTGAAAACAAAAAGGAAACTTGGAAAGGCTTTCTTGGTTAGTATAGAAAAATGGTGGTGATGTTCATGAGCATATTGCTATTAAAAGATTTAAGAGCCATCTTTTGTGAAAACAAATGTTTTTCAGTTGCTTGTTAGTTGGTGGAGAAACGGCCCAATCACGTTTTCTAGTTTGTTGGTTATTGACATTGTAGTTTCACCTGCATAATGTGCAGATTTCTGATATGGGACCGCATTCAAATCAACAATCATCATTAGATGCAGAATCCAAAGACACCGCCTCTGCTACTCATCAATCAAGTACATCTGGGATTATGTCAAGCAATTCAACTTCTGAGGTGGGCCGATGCATGTCATTGTACTTTGCCTTGTGTACTAAGGTGAGATTTTGTCTGCTCAGGTTTAGTTTTGATTAATATATTTCTGCTTTGTTAATTTTTTATTTTTTTTTTGTTTTACCCATTGTCCTCATTTTTCACAGAAGCACTCCCTTCTTCAGCAAATATTTCTTGTGTATAAAAGCTCACCGCTCTCTGTCAAACAGGTTAGATTGCATATTAGTCAATATTTGGATGAGAATTGCTATACTTTCTCTATCATATTTTCCTTATCAGATATTGGTTGTAGGCAGTTCATTCCCATGTGCCTATCCTTATTCGAACTATTGGGGCCTCTCCCACACTTCTTGAGATTATATCTGATCCACCTGATGGCAGCGATAACCTCCTTATGCAGGTATTACTTTGATATGATGTCTCTTATATTACAAAAGGCTGCATTGGCACTAATATGTTAATCTTGTGTGCCAGGTTTTACATACACTCACAGATGGGACAATTCCGTCTCCTGAACTGATTTCTACCATTAAGCGCTTATTTGAAACAAGGGGGAAGGTGTGGTTCTGAGTTGTGAAATCATTGTATTTTATTTTTGCAAGTTTTTTAGTTAATATGCTTCACTAATATGATATTCTTATCTGATTTCAGGATATAGAGGTTTTACTTCCAATATTAACATTCTTGACAAAAGATGAGGTGCTTTCTTCTGTTGTCCTTTTCATCTCTCACTTCAGATCATTTCTGTCCATTGCATTCAATAGACTTAGTGATCTCCAACTCTGGATAGTGCAAAAGAGGTTTAACTTTGTGGCACTTAATCTTTGTTAATACCTGAGATGAATACTTATCTGGTAGGTATTTATAAAATGAAAATTCTGTTCTAGCCCTCTCCTATGATCCCATCCACCCACTCATCCACCATCAACTATCCCACATTTGGAAAGAAATACTGTGAAAGAAACTAGATCATTTGACACCAATCTCAATTTGTGCCAAATTCTTTGATTACCACTGAACAATGTGTCATATGTGAGAATGCTGCAGGAAATGGCGGAAGTTGCATTTCTGCTATTTTAGTTTTTGCTTCATTGCAGGTTTGTTTGTTGGTCAGATTGTACTTCAATATTATAGGTATCAGTATAAAGGCTAATTAATAAAACAAACCATTCTGAAGCATCTGGAATCTATGCTAGGAAGGTTGATGGTGTGATGGAGTGTCTGAATGATCACAAAGCCTTATGTATGACATTTAGTGACCTGGAAAAGGTAGGTTGCAGAGTGCAAAGGAAGTGCCCCGGAAGTTCCGGAGAAGGCAAGCATTCTTGTATGTTAATTACGTGTAACAAAAAAATTCCTGATATGGTCTGTTCTTGTTAAGATTCTATTATTCCCATGATGGATACTTTTTGGTGGGCTACATACTAACTTGTTAAAAGAAGAGAAGATGACAAATTTCTGGTTTTTGATACAGGTTTTTAGGTCCATTAAGCGATGTTATGGTAAGTTATAACATAAGGTGTTATGTCACTTGTGATAGCATCATCTATAGGTGTGTATGGAAAAAAGTGAGAAATGTTCATAAACTATAGAGTATAGACCATTATTTGCAGAAAAATAGACTTGGGCGAAGATGAGGACAAGTGTGGTGTGTGGTAGTCAGAAGGACATCATCTTGGAGAAAGTGCATGTTCTATCAATAGAGAAGAAGTAGATTAGAGAAACAAGTCTAGGGAAGTGTAGGACATATGAGTTCTTAAATGATTTCAAGAAACATGATTTAACCATTCGGTTGGTGCAATAATTATCAGTAATTCTTGTTCGTATATTTCAACAACAATTATTGGCACTGACTGTGTCTGAAGTTCTTAGCCTTCTTCATTTTAACCAACATGGTTCAGTCTTTTGTTTGTTTTTTAATAAACAAGCATTTCTCTAAATGCCCATCACTAACTACTTTGCTATGTGCTCATAAAATTTGCTATTACTTAAATATGAACTTATTAACTCTCTTGGCTGCTGTTCTGCATTTCCACCTTGTGTTTGTTGCTGAAGCCTGAAGCCTGTGATCTATTTTTCCACCAACCTTGAATGGATTTAATCTAATTGAGAAACATCCAATGACCTTTGATTTTTGGCTGAAGATTTCCTGAAATCTTTGGGAAGGAAGAAGAGGATCCTTTACATGGATTTCTTAAGTATTCTGAGCTATACTTGTTGGTATGGATACAAAGATGGGAAAAGGAGTGGGGGAAGGAATTTTCAGATTTTCAGCTGCTAAAATCACTTGGTTCCTAGTCTGTCATCCATAAATCTGTCTTTTTTTGAATCACAAATTTTATTAATTATCAATCTTTTTTGGCATCACACTTATGAATTATCTGTCTTTCAGGTCATATCAGTATTTCCCAGTCTAGTTAAACTTCCACCAGAAAAGTTCCAGGCTGCTCTTGGCCGCTTGCTGCAGGTATGTTGGCTGTGTTCTCTAGCTTGATCCATTTAGCATGGGACATTGATTTATTTTAATATTGGCTAAGGCTGTTTTTTTCAATGTAGGTGTTACCATGTGTTTTTATCGTCCATTAATTGAAGGGCAGTGCTATTCTAAATATCAAAATTGTTTAATACTCCCTTCTTATCAAAAAGAAAGTCATTTTAAAAATTTGCATATTTTTAGGAACTAATAAAAGAAGCCTTAAAATTGCACTTACATCCTTCATTAAAAAACAGCAAAGCATTTAATATATAATTAATGAAAGAAAAAAGGTGAGGGTAAAAGTGGAAAGTAACTTTTGATTTTTTTTTAAAGTTTCTTTATTTTTTATACAAAAGTTTAGTGATAGAATGACTTTCTTGGGGGTAGAATCTTTTTTGGCACTAGCTTGATAATTTTGTCCATCGTTTTTTGTTGGATCAAAGTGCTTTGTTTGGAGTGTGAGTTGCACTGAGCTTATGCAAATGAGCTTCTTGCAATCCATATGGAGCTCATGCTCATGCAGGGGCTCTGAGTTCCATGAAGGAGCTTTGAAATGGACAAAATCCCCTCAGCCAGTGGCAACATTGTTCTGTTGAGCAATTTTGTGCGTGATGAATAACTTCTTTGCTAGTAAGTGAAGGAACATGATCCGTGGAACAGCTTATGGTTAATGCCAGTGAAATATATGATGCAGGTTCTCTTTATCTATATTTATTAGTACTTGTATCATGTTATGATCGTGGTGCTTCGACAGCTTGCCAGCCCAGATTTACCCTTTTGAGTTGTCGTACAACAAGATTGAGGGAAAGTGGTCATCTCCCGGAAACTCCTTTCATTACCTGTGCATCCTCTTTCTCCAATTGTTATAGAGACAGAAAGTGAGGATGGGAGAAAATGATAAATTCATAAGTGATCAGAAGAGCAGAATATTTTTTTTTCTTCCATTGTTGGCCACCTATAATATTCGTTGATCTTGGACAATTACATTTGGACCCTTTGGTATTCATTCAAATTTATGTTTCCAAGATATTTCTACTTCTGCAAGGTTCAACTATGTGTGGTTGGTTGGGCAGCCATTTGTGCTCGTGGATATGTCACTTTGTCAAGGTAGCAATTATGGTGGCTTACAGATGGTGCAATGGTGGTGAAATGATGGCCTTTCATTCTTTTCAGAACAGCCTCAGAGGAACAAGCAACCCCACCTCTTTCGTGGATATAAATCTAGTTTGGAAGCTGGCTTATGGAATTTTTTTGATGCAGCGAACTTTTTAAATGTTTGTTCTCTCTGAATATTCTGTCACAGAATGCTCTCAAATCTTGAACTAATTAGTTTCATGTTCATCAGGCTGGATTAGTTTTGCATGTTGAGACATTTGACATATTGTGTGCTTAAATATGCAAATCTCAATGTAATTTTTAAAAATCACCATATTGTGATGATTGACATATTGATAGAAGTTTCTGCAGGAGTCATCACCTTCTGGTTTGTTGCTCTCTCCCTCTGAAGCTTTAATTGCTATTCATGGGATTGATCCTGAAAGAGATGGAATTCCTTTGAAGAAGGTAATTCTCAACTTAGCCCATATGTTTTTTCTTTTTTTTTTCTCTAAATATGCAGACTGCAGGTGACATTCGTATTGAATTGCATTTCTATTTACATGAGCAGGTGACTGATGCATGCAATGTGTGTTTTGAGCAAAGACAGATATTCACTCAGCAAGTTGTAGCAAAAGTCTTAAATCAACTGGTATGCAACAAAACTTTGAATTTCACTCTTTTATGCCCAAAAGCCTACCTTGAAAGATGAAACATGAGTTAGTTTATAAATTGGGCAGTAACAAGTTATTGCTTATTTCACTCAACAGGTTGAGCAAATCCCTCTTCCTCTATTGTTCATGCGTACAGTATTGCAAGCAATTGGTGCTTTCCCAGCTCTGGTAAGTTGGAAGCATGTTTTATTCGTTTATGTTTGGTTCAAGCCCCCCTCCCCAAACTTTGGTATAGTTAGTATTGTACATTGTTCATAGTTTATATCATATCTCTTTAGTCAAAGGGGTGGCTTTAAGGTGTTTTGGGCAAAGCCTGATCAGGTATAGGAGTTATTGTCTGCCACAGATAACAATTGAGAAGTGTATGGGGAGGTACCCTGGTTTCAGATAAAGGTTTTTTCTGGTATTTAGGTCTTTGTGACCTTTGCCCTAGGGTTTGAAGTGGATAACAGATAGTTAGATGCATAGAATAGATACAAAGGTGACCTTTAGGGTTTGTTTGTATGGGGAAGTTTTATAGGGTAGTTCACTTTTAAAAAGGATTTATTAATTTTTTTGGCCTAAAAATACCTTACAAATTTCCTCCTGAAAGTGAAGTACTCTCTGAAACTTCTCCATCCAAACGTACGTGTAGATTCACTGAAGATCTCATTTGTATCCTTAGCCTATTTCTTCCCTGGACAATTTACTACTTTTTTTATAATTGCTCCTTTTGTTTGTGGCTAATGCCCCCTCTTTGTAAAACCCTGAAATTTCAAAACTGTGCAATAATATAAAATATTAAAAATGGCTACTGAAAGGTTTGGGTTGTTGTGTTGTGTTCCCAAAAACGAGCACAAGGCTAAGACCTTCAACAAAAGATTTCATTAAAACAAACGAAATGAAGGAATAATAAAATTAAAAATATTCAAAGCCCAAATACAAGGTAACTTAGAAAATAAATAAAACATTTTCATTAACAACTAATCAATGGCGACCCATACCAATCATGCATCATTGTTACCAGTGCATAACATAAAAGAAAAAGTAAGCCGTGAGACACTACTCGGCAGTAACTACTCTAACCATATGAAAATTATTTATTTAAATTTTCTTCTATGAAAAATTTTACGATTTAATCTTTTTGTAAATTATATGAAAATTTCCAAAAGGAACTATTTAATAAACTTTATAAAATAAGATCACAATATTTATCATAACACATATTTTTATCACTTCACAAACTATTCCCTAGTGGACTATATACAACTTTTCAAGGCCGATCACATGAGATATCTTGAAAGACGCAACCAGTAATGCCTCGTGGGAACATATAAACACCGGTCATTTTCAGTTATCTAGGGAAGACTCTACACTACACCAATAGTGTGGGGTGCTAGAAAACTTTATTTTTGTGATTTATCTAATTGAATATCATCACCAGAATTGAAAATAATTACCATGCTAGTTTTCACCAAAAATATTTGTATAAAATTTTCACACATAAAATAACAAAATATCTAACTAACAAAATAATAATTAAGGCATGCATTGTAACATTTAATACTTGAACATATGGTGTAGGAAAGTAATCAACACATGGACTTTTAAATCATATATCAAATTTTAACACAATTAACATTAATAATACTATACTTTTTCACCAAAACTCATATATAGATGTATCTCTAAAACTTTAAACCGCATGAGTTTACGTGAAATAACAAATTCATACAAAGTATAAATATTAAGAAACTCTTTAAGATTTAATAAGTTAAGCCACATTGAAGTTAAAGGGAAAACAGAGGAGAATCACATGTTTCTCCTTCTCTTTTATTGATTAAAATCTACCAGAGATTACATGGATATATATAAGCATATTATGAGACCGCAACTTCTGATCTTTCTCTTACAAAATAGGAGATACTCATAACAGAAAATAAAGAGATAGTTTTATAGATAATAATTGACTAACCAAGTCCTAGATATCGACATAGGTATGGGTGATACTCGACTAGTTTGATTTCCTACACTCCCCCTCAAACAAGGCAACATATATGTTAGCTAGACCAAGCTTAGAGCTTAGCTCAGTCAACATAGGTCAAAACATAGCCTTTATTAAGATATCTAATGCTTGCTGCTTAGAAGGCACATAGCTGATAGATACCACCTTGTCTTTTACTTTCTCGCTGATGAAGTGCCTATCAATCTCAACATGCTTTGTCTTGTCATGGTTAACTGGATCTTTGGCAATAGTAATTGCTGATTGGTTGTCACACATTATCCTAATCGGATCAGAAATATCAATCTTGAGTTCTCCTAGCAATCAATTCAGTGAAATCCCTTCACAAATGCCATGAGCTAACGCTTGAAATTCTGCCTTTGCACTGCTGCGGGTTACTACCTGTTCTTCTTACTTCGCCATGTCACTAGGTTTCCATAAACAAATGAAAAATAGCCAGATGTGGACTTTTGGTCAATAGGAGATCCAGCTCAGTTTGCATCTGTGTAAACTTGTATTGATCCATTACTTGTTTTTCTGAACATTAATCCCTTCTCGGGATCCTTTTTAACGTACCTGAGAATCCTGGTGGCTGTCTCCATATGAACCATCAATGGATTGCTTATAAACTAGCTAATACTACTAACAACAAACTTATATCTGGGCTTGTGTGAGTTAAGTATATCAGCTTTCCTATCATGCGTTGCAGCCAACTCTTCAGTCCGGGGCATTAATTTTGTATTAGGATCCATAGAAGTCTCAACTGGCTTGCACCCACTCATGCATGTTTCTTGTAGGAGATCCAAAACATACTTATGTTGTGTGACTGGAATTCCTTTTATGAGATCTGGCCACCTCCATTACCAGGAAATATCTTAATTCTCTCAGATCTTTGATTTCAAACTCTCTAGATAATAAGATTTTGTGTCTTGCTATTTCTTCTTTGTGATTCCCAGTAAGAATTATATCATCAACATAAACAATCAACACTGGTGGGTGCTTGGTATTATATTCCTTCTTAAGGGCATTATATTCTTCTAGAGTAGCTGTTCGCCATTCTGGAATCTGTAGTGCCTCATTCATTGAGCCGGGAATCATAATACTATCTAAGGACTTTACAAATACTTTGTATTTCTGTGATACGTTTGAGTAGGAGGTGTAGCTGTGAAGTGGGTGCTTGGTACATGAACAAACTCCTTTTCTTTGAGCAATGAGCAGATCTAACTCTGGGTTATGTTCTGCCACTTTTTCTGCGCTTGACAGTGGACTATCATTAGCCTTATCTCGTGTCCTCTCAAGATCAATTGACCTGGGAAGGGCCTCTTGGTTTTGCTGGCCTGGTTCAGGCTCAGGCTGCATGTGAATCTTTCTTCTTGTGTAAACTTTTATTGCTTCATCAGGAATATGGAGGTGTTTAGGATAGATGGTTCATGATTGGTTTCATGAGAGGGAAGAGGTTCATTTAATGAGTGAGGACTTGATGGGCTGGAGTGAGAAGAGTGGTATGGATAGGTTTCAATGAGTGTAGACCAGTCCCAATTTTGCAGTTCTTGAGTATTATTCTCCCCCTGAACTGCAGAATTGGGGTGTAGTAGAATTTACAAGTAGTAGGAGAGTAGCATTTGTATCCCCTTTTATTCGATGAATTCCCTAGGAAAATTCATTTAAGAGCCTGGACATTGAGTTTGCCACGATTTTGAGGATAAACATGGATAAATGTAGTGCAGCCAAAGAGTTTGGGAAGAATTTGGGATACTAGCTTAGAGTTTGGATAAAGGTGATGGAGAATTTGCATTGGTGATTTATATTTGAGTGCCCGTGAGGGCAGTCTATTTATGAGGTATGCAGCTGTGAGAACTGCTTCACCCCAAAATTTATTTAGGACATTAGATTGAAAAAGTAGGGAACGAGCAACTTCGAGTATTGAGGTGTGTCAACGCATGAACTCTGGTGAACTATTCCATGGGACTTAAGGTATGAGTCTGATTTTGAAATAAAGAAATCTCTAGCATTATCTGTCTTGAGGATTTGAATTTTATTAATGAATTGATTTTGCATCATGGCATGAAACTGCTGGAAAATATAAGTGGTTTCAGATTTATCTTTCATAAGGAAAGTCCAGCTTATGCGAGTATGGTCATCGACTAATAGTAGAAACCATCAAGAACCTATAATATTTGGGTTTCTAGTTGGTCCCCAAATATCACCATGGACGAGGGAGAAAGGACGACTCGGTTTGTATGGTTGAGTAGGATAACTGCTTCATGTGTGCTTAGCAATTTGACAAACTTCACAATGAAATAGATGGGAAATTTTATTGATAAGTAAAGAAGGTAACAAGTGTTTCATGGACGAAAAATTAGGACGGCCCAAATGAAAATGCCACATCATGAGAGCACTATCATCATTTGATTGGTAAAGAGACTCAAGATTATGAGCAGATCTACATTGAGTACTGACTTGGCTTTTAGTAGAATTGAGGGCTGGATGATGAAGTGCTTACTTCAAGGAGATAGAGACCTGAATGAAGCTTAGCATTGCCAATTGTCCTCCTCGAGCTCAAGTCCTGAAATACACAGTATTTGGCAAAAAATTTAGCTCCACATTTTAGGTCACTGTACAGTTTACTAACTGATATAAGATTGCAGTCAAGATTAGGCACAAATAAGGCAGAATATAGAGTAATATTATTTGAGAGACAAATAATCCCCTGTTCCTTCTGCTCTTGCACTTGTACCATTAGCTATGTGTATAGTGAGATTATTATGACAAGGAGAGTAGGCTGTAAATAAGGATCTATCACCTGTCATGTGTTTCGAAGCACCTGAGTCCACTATCCATGAGGAGGAGGGTCCCAGTTGGTCAACATGATGTGCAAGATTACTCGAATTGTTTGTAGAATTATTCTCAGTTGTGTTAGCCTCTGAATCTGTGAACATATGGTCTTTACTAACTAGTTGTTGAAGCAGCTATATTTGGTCTTTGGTGAATGGCACTTGATTGTTACTTTAAGTTGTCTTAGTAATGGTTGTGTTTCCTGTAGATTCATGGTCACGATTTGGCTTTCCATTGAGAGGTTTTCCATGCAGTTTCTAACATGTCTCTTTATAGTGACTTGGTTTCTTACAATGATCACACTAGGGACAACCTCTTCTTGGACAATTTTCTCCATTCTGTGAATCTTCGGAGTACATGTAATTCTTGGCTGAAACCAATGCTGAACCATCAGGGGCTGAGGAGTGATCAGATTGTCCCATCATAATTCTCTTGTGACTCCTCTCTACGTACTTCAGAGAATATTTGTCATAGACTTGGTAGAGGTTTAGTCCTAAGTATTCTGTCTCGAACCTCATCTAACGACCTATCCAGACCCATTAGAAACTTGAAGATGCGTTTGGTCTCAATGATCTTCTTGTAATTGGCACAATCATCTGAACACTTCTATTCATAAGTCTCAAAAAGATCTGTTTGCTACCAATACTGAGTGAGAGCAATAAAATATATAGTGATAGAATTTTCTCCTTGTTGTAGATCTTGGAGAATACTTTCCGCCTCGAAAAGTTCAACTGTGTTGTCGCTGGTTGAAAATGCATCTCTTGCAGGATCCTAGATCTCCTTTGCTGTTTTGTAAAGCAATAAATTTTCTCCTATCTTAGTTGTCATTGAGCTAATTAACCAGGCCATGAAAAGATTGTTTTCAACCCGCCACAGTTTGAATTTAGGGTCTCTTGAATTAGGTGGAGAGGCTGCACCAGTCAGGTAATCATCCTTGCTTTGTTCAATGATGAACACCATGATTGACTGGGACCATTTGAGATAGTTTTGGCCATTGAACTTGTGATATGTGGTGGGGACAAGACTATTTTCAGATGTGGCCTGGGTTAATTGAGGAATAGAGACATGAGGAGATGATGAATTGTCTGAGGTTTGATTAGAATTGGCTGTAGGAATAGTTTTGAAAAAGATGAGAAAGGCGACGATTGTGAGATGAATTTGGTTTGGAAACCTACAACTTTGATACTATGAAGTTAAAGGGAAAACAGAGTAGAATCACACATTTCTCCTTCTCTTTTATTAATTAAAATCTACTAGAGATTACATGGATATACATAAGCATATTATGAGACCGCAACTCCTAACCTTTCTCCTACAAAATAGGAGATACTCATAACAGAAAATAAAGAGTTATTTTTCCAGATAATAATCGACTAACCAACTCCTAGATATCAGCATACATATGTGTGATACTCGACTAGTTTGATTTCCTACACATAAATTTGTACACCAAATAGATATTACATGCAAATTCACATTTTAGAAGGGGTTAGACATGGGTACTTACCTCAAAATGAATCCATCATACTTCACCACCTACCCAAATATCAATAATTGTTTTAGCAAATCTCTAGCTGCAAACTTCACGGTGATAATTAAGTACGAGATAGAGGAAGTTGTTTCTAGCAAAATTTTAATGAATAAAAGTAGTTGTATATGTATAGATTTAGGTTGGTGAAATGGGTTTAGGGAATCAAACGTAAGTTGATGCGATAAATATTTACTTTGTTTACCTCATTTAGAAGATAAGTGTACTCCAATAAAATTCCTTACTCCTTTTTATAACCCACTTTGTAACTTCCCACTTCTCTGCTATCCAAATATATGGTAATTTTTTTTATCCCAAAATAGCCCACGAAATACATGCACTATTTACCTAGTTAACTAACCAACTCCCAATACTCCATTCACTCTAACGTCTCCAACCTGCAACACCATTTTTTTCCAAGCCACCTCCTACGATCTAGGAACCTATACCCTTATCACTACAAGTTACCTACTTAGCTTATACCACAAATCAATCACAACTCATCATCATTTTTTTTCCTAATATACATGTATGTAGACATATACTCCCAAGTGCATATAATAGAACTAAAATAAAATATTGCTCCTATGCGTGAACATTAATCCACAAAAATACGAATAATGATGATAACACATATATCCAATAGTATGTTGTAAATAATTGAATCTACGAAATATCATAAATAACACAAAACACTATTAATTAGTGGGGTATTACACCCCTTCCTTCTTTTGGGGACATTTAAACAATGTAATAGAAAAGAATTGAGAACTGGAGGTTGACTCACATTGAAATGTTGTTGCCTGCTCTATGGTTTTACTTAGCCTTGCTATGTTGCTAATGAGAAGTTGATAGCCATGGGTTGGCTACAAGGTGTTAGATTCTCGCAATGCAACAACGAAACCACATTGATTAGAGAAAAAATGGCATATCAAATCTAATTGAGAAGAAGGATATATTGATAATTGAGGAAAACGAGTTACACTCAGGTATTTAAGGTCCTGGTGCCCTCCCTATTTCCACTCGATTCCCCTTTGCCTTTTCCTCCCTTTCCCTAACTACTAATAGAGGTGGGCACAACTCTCTAGCCTCTGACTCAACATAACTACTAAAATAGAAACCCCAACAAAATAACGAACTGAGCCTAATTCAACTAAACAAACTCTAACTTGCTAATAGACAAGATATAAAGAAGAAAAGAAGGTAGTCGGGTTGGACCAGCTATTCATTCGGCCTTCTCATATCTTGCCCCTCCTTACGTAAGTGTATTTGATTAGGGGTCTATCATTACTCTCCCCTCGGTCCTTCACCTTGTCCTTAAAGTGAAAATCAGGGAAATGCTCGTTGATTAGCTCAAAGGCTTCCAAGATGCCTCAAATTTAGGGAACCCTTTCCATTTAATAGAGACCTCTAGTAGCCCTTTGGCATTGTACCTCATGTTGAGCACAAACTCTATCTCCACCTGCCACTCCATTCCTATTGTAAGGACTAGGGTAAAAAGGCCGCACTTGTTGTCCTTCATCCACTGCAATCTTAATCATTGACACATGAAACACCGGATGAATGGATGCTGACTTTGGTAACTTGATACGATAGGCAACCATTCCTAATTTGGCATTATCTGGTACGGACCAAATTAATGCGGAGAGAGCTTTTCATTTAACCTCCTTACTAATGATTTGTGCTAGTATGGCTTGAGATTAACAAACACCCATCTAATGATTTCAAATTCTGCTCCTGTCTCTTCTTATCAGCCTGAACCTTCATTCTCACCTAACCTTGTTGCCAGTGTTACTTTAAATCCTCTTAAATTGCGACTCTATCTTGCAACTCTTGGTCCACAACAACAAATGGATTGCCCCAATCTCATATCATAAAAACAGGGGAGGATCTCTCCCATACATGGTGTGGTGTGTATTGCCGAATGAAAGGATGTATTATACCAATATTTTGTACAGGAAACCCACTTGACCCATTGTTTTGGCTTGTCGCACGCAAAACAACGTAAGTCTCCAAACCATAGTTAACGGCCTTTGTCTGGCCATCTGTCTGCAGGTGGTAGGCCGAGCTGAATTTAAGTGTTGTCTCGGACATCTTAAATATTTCTTTCTAGAAATTATTGATGAACACTTTTCCTAATCAGATACAATATAGTTGGGAATTCCATGCAACCTGACAATGGCGTGTGTAGTGAATGGGTGTTTTAGTGGTATGAAGTGGGCGTACTTTGACAGCCTATCCACCTCCACCAAGATGTAGCTATGGCCCTCCGATTGTGGTAATCCCTCTACAAAATCAAGTGATATATCCTTCCAAATCCTCTATGGAACGTGCAACAATTGCAACAGACCTGCTGGGCTCATAGCCAAGTATTTGTGTTGCTGACCAACAGCACAACCAACCACAAACTCCTGTATACCTCTCTAGCCAACCTGTGATAGGTCTTTAATACTCCAGAATGTCCCCTCGCTTCCCCACCATAGAGTCAGCTAGCAAATGTGGAATTAATGTTGAACTTGTAGGCAGAACCAGGCATTGTTTGAAGAAGAGGTTTCCTTGAGTTAGCTAGTACCCCCTCTGCATTCTCTCCTTTCATCATTTTGGTCTTGATAGGCTCATAGATTGGGTTTGTCTCAATTTTGGATTGAAGGGTGCTCCATTTCTTGACCCAGGCAGCAGAGAAGGCGGCTAATATAGCTACTACTTCCACTCTTGATAGGGCATCAACAACCTTATTTTCTTCCCCTGGCTTGTTCTCAATGTCAAACTTGTGCTCTTTCAGAATTATTCGTTGCTCAAATAAAACCTTCAAACTTTTCTAATCTGTCCTTATTGTAAACTTTCGGCTCATGAGGTAATGTCTCCATCGTTGAACCACAAGTACCATAACCATTAGTCCCCTCTCATATGTCGATTTCATGCGAGCTTGTTGCCCTAAGGCTTGACTGAAAAAAGCGATTGGGCGTTGTTGTTGCATCAAAACATCCCCAATTCCAATCCCCGAAGCATCGATTTCCACTATGAAGGCTCATTAAAATTTGGAAGACCCAAAATGGGTATTGTCATCATATCCCCCTTACGCTTGTTAAAAGCCTCCTGAGCCTCTGCATTCCACCCAAAAGTCTTTCTTTAGTTGGGTGTGCAGCGCAACAACGTGCCCAAAATACTGCACAAAATTACGGTAGTAACCTGTCAACCCTACGAACCCTCTCGATTCCCTCATGTTCTTAGGCTTCGGCCAATCCCTTATACACTGAATCTTGGCGGGGTCTGCAGCCAATCCCTTTTCAGGAGACTATATGCCCCAAATATTCAAGATCCCATTGCCCAAACGCACACTTCTTAATGTTTACCGATAATGAATGCGCCTTTAGGACCTCAAAAACTAAGCTAAGGTGTTGGACATGAGCCTGCATGGAAGGGCTATATACTAGTATATTATCAAAGAAAACCAACACAAATCTACGGAGGTAAGGGCAAAATAACTCATTCATCAACCCTTAAAAAGTGGCCGGAACATTTGTCAATCCAAATGGCTTAACCAAGAACTCATGATGCTTCTCATGCGTACGGAATGTTGTCTTAGGCACATCTTCTAGATGTACTTTGATTTGGTGATATCCTAATTTGAGGTCCAAGTTTTTCAAAATTGTTGCCCCGTGCAATTCATCCAGTGACTCGTCTACCATCGGAATTGAAATTTTGTCAACCACTGTAACTTTATTTAAAGCTCAGTAATCCACACAAAAGCACCAACTACCATCCTTCTTTTTCATCAACAATATGGGGCTAGAAAAAGGATTGTGGCTCGGCCGAATCACGCCGGCTGCTAACATTTCCACCACCAGTCGTTCAATATCATGCTTCTGTATATGGGGGTATCGGTAAGGACGTACGCTTACTGGTGCAGCTCTGGGCAGTAGGGGAATTCTATGATCCCTCAGTCTAGGTGGAGGTAACCCTGTTGGTGCCTTCAGTACCTTCAGAAATTGGTTCACCACAACTTCAATAGGTACAAGAATAATCGTGGAATCAATAAGTGTTCTTATCACAAGACTCACGAGTTGTCGAGCTTAAAGTTCTAGCAATATGCCTTGTCCTATCTTTCGTATGGTGGGAATAAGTGCCTTTGGGATTTGCACAATTCTACATCCCCCCTTAGTGTGATTGGTGTACTGCTCACGTGAAACTTTATCCACAGAGCTTCCAATTTATTTGTACAACCCTCGGCTTTTCCAACCCCTACATTCCTAGTACTACGTCCATGCTCCCCAAATCCAAGAGTAGAAAATCCTCAACAATCTCCACCTCTGATAACGATACTCATACCTGCAAATGCCCTCCGTTAGCACTGAGCTCCTTGCGCCCATGAGCACCCCATACTTCATTGTTTTGGATAGTGGTAAGTCCATTTTCCTGACCAGCTCACGTGCAACAAAGTTATATGTTGCCCCGTAGTCCACTAACACCACCACCGACTCCCCTTCAATCGTCCCCTTTAGCTTCATTGTCTAGGGTTAAGTAAACCCAACAACATAATGCATAGAGAGTTCGATGTGACCTTCCACTTGCTCGTCTGAGCCCTGTGGGTGTCTACTTCATCTGGTGGTGTCTCCTCTTCTTTAGTGTGAACTTGCGAGTCGTCCACCACGAGGAGCCGCAACATCCGATTTTTACATACGTGACCTAGAAAAAAATTGGTCATGACACCTGTAATAGAGGCCCCATTCACACCAGTGCCAGAGCTTAGAATCCATCAATCTCTTGGTCTCTAGTGTTTGTCGTCCCCCTACGATCTCCTCTAAGCTCGGTTGGTTGCCTGGTGGGGCTTGGTTTGCCTTAATAGACTGGGTTGCCTGTAAGTTAGGTTTGACGTATGTGTTGTTTTGTGGCCGCTAGCTTTTGTGGGTCGACCTCATATTTGTTGGGCCCTCAATTCTGGCCCTAGTTCTCCCAGGCTGGGTCACCCTACTCTTGTCCTCCACCATTTGAGCTGCCTCCATTATTTTCGTCAATCCCTTCAGCTTCATCGTCCGAACTTCAACTCTAATCATTGGTTTCAGCCTGTTGAGGAAAGTCCCTTCTAGTATCTCCTCTGTCAGTCAACCTTGCAACGGAGCAGCGAGGAGCTCGAAGGTTTCTAGATAATATTCTACTGATGAATTCTATAGGATCAAGAGAAATTTCTCGCATAGGGAACACTCGTGTTTCAGGTGAAATCTAATGAGAGAGAGACGCCTTCCTGAATCCCCTCCAGGTTACGAATTTCCTCCCACCCTTCACATACTGCAACCATACCAGAGCTTTGCCTTCCAAGGCGATTGCTACTGCCTCTAGCTTGTAGGCTTTAGTCATTTGATTTAAGTTAAAGAATTGTTCAACTTGAAACAACCACCCGTTTGGATCAACTCCATTGAATATCGGAAATTCCAGTTGTCTGGCAATTGAAGTGGCGGTTTTATGTGTGAGGAGCTCCCTGAAATTCCATTGGCGCGACTGGGTTTGGTTCGTTTGCCTCAGTGGTTTTCCTATCTCCCGGATCATCAGATGAAGCCTCCCCATTTCCTTGTCCCAATAATTGCCCTAGCTGTCTTCAAATTTCCTCCACGACTTTCTCCAACAATGGTAATCTTTTGGTATCCTCCCGAACGGTCTTTATCTCCTTCTACCATTCCTCCTAGATGACCTCTAGCTTCTCCTCCAACACTTCCATTTTCTTTTGAGTCATACTTCATAGTCACGTATTGCTCTAATACCAATTTGTTAGGTTCACTCAATGCAACAATGAAACTACACTGATCAAAGAACAAAGAATAGATCAAATCTGAGAGAGAAGAAGACTTGATGATTTATTGATAACAGTGGAAAAAGAGTAACACCCAGGTATTCGAGGTCCTGGTGCCCTCCCTATTTCCACTCAATTTCTCTTGCCTTTTCCTCCCCTTCCCCGACTACTAATAGTGGTGGGCACAGCTTCCTAGCCTCTGACTCATCATAACTACCAAAACAGAAACCTCTATTAAATAACAAACTCAGTCTAATTCAATAAAACATACTGACTTGCTAATAGACAAAATATAAAGAAGAAAAGAAGGTAGCCAGGCTGGACCAGCTATATAAATCGGCCTTCTCATATCTTGCCCTTTCTTACGTAGGTGTATTTGATTAGGGGTCTATCACAAGGATGCAAGTTTCATTGTGGAATATGTGGACAAATGGTATGTTCTTTAGGTTGCATGCTTCTGCTGCAAACGATATTCATCAGTATACAAGAAGTTTCTTGGTACAGAACCTTTGATCTTGGCATTTCAAATCTACAAGTTAGGAATTTCCCCATTTTAAACAGGCTGGACAGGATATTCTTCCCGACAGAAGTTTCTTGTTGGTAGAAAACAAAACCTTGCTGGGAGAATTGGCAAATGCCGTGGGTGATGGTGACTCAGGATGAAAGGAAAAAGGATAGGAAGAGACTGGGCCCATATCAGGTTGTTTGTATTTTAATTTTTTGATAATGCTGGACACAGCCAATAATATGATAAACGTGTATTGATCTTTGGATGTAGCAGAAAAGATGTGATTGTCATGGCACAGAAAAAAGAAAGAATCTGGATGTTCCCCCCATTTTTGGTGGCATGGGGGACCACCTGTTCTTTTATTGGTTAATGGCAATTTCTTGATCTGTATTCTATTGTTGCCTACTCTGATGATGTAAGTCAAGATCTCTGACTTTCTGACTTAAATGGTTCCACTTTATTCGTCAGGGAGTGTTGTTTTAACTTGACAGTACTTGGTAAGAGGCTGAATAGGACTCTGACAAAGTTTTTTTTAAAGGGAGGATTCCGATAAAGTTGTATATATGCATTTGAAGCTTGGATGGAGTCTATAAATTCATAGGTCTAGAAGTGATTTTCCGTCTATTGAGGAAGGTTTTAAAGTGCAGCACATTATACCCAAGTTATGTTTCCTTTGCCTTTGTTCCATCAATAGAAGTGATATTTGACAATATGAATGATCCTGTCTGCTTTTGTGATAATCTGTGCTGCTGGTAAATAAGCACTGCTATTTGGGAGTTGTGACTAAGATGGTCCGATGGTCCGATGGTCCAATGGTCCACTGCGGTTACAAATAAACCATTCTCTTTGCAGATTTCTGAAAGCATAAGGCCCACTGCGGTTACAAATAAACCATTCTCTTTGCAGATTTCTGAAAGCATAAGGCATCGAAAAATTTCTCTTGATATAGAAATTGGCATATCTTTTGAGCCATTCTTATTCTCTATTTGTCTTGATGAGAGCTATAGTCAAGATTTACTCAAGAAAAGTAACACGTAAGAAACAGCTGTCTGGGTGTATGATCAGTACACAATTGCAGTTGGTTTTGAATAAGAGAGTGGGCATTGACTCAGGCTGAAGCGAACCTATGAATGGTGTAGAATTGCTAGTGCAACAATTTGAGGAGGATGATGGCCATCAATCATTGATTGATTTCAATTACTTTTCAATGGACAGGTTATAATATTTGAATGAGTTGTCAAATCATTTCTTCAAAGTGACTGTCATGCATAAGAGTGGAGAAGTGCCTATCATTGCCGCCTTCTTCTGATGTGCAGATGCCATTTGTTAATCAAAAGTGTGTGAAACTCAGGCAAGCTGTCTGCAAAAGTGGTGTTGCTGTATTATCCAAAATGTCTGATGATTCATGTCACACTGGAAAAACAATATCCCTTGCTGAAGTACAAATTGCTATATATATGCATGGTACATTCAAACAAGTTAAATGAACTGAGGACTATGAGTTGGTATAATCTTTTCTTTGGGGAGGGGAGGGGGGTAAAAAAGAGGAGCCTTTGGAAAGCACCTGAGAAGGTATGTATAGTTGAACCGTAGCTTGGTTGACCCTTGTTACAGAGTGATTTGATTAGCCTGTTCTGGAGGAACCATGCTTGTATGCAGGGATGTCATTAAGTTTGTTTGTGTATATGCTCATTTGTGACAGATGCCTTTTGAGGCTCACCTTGATCTGTATTTGTGGCCTTGTGGGTGACAGTGCACTAGTCAAAGATGTGTGGTTTTTCACTTGAACTGCAGACAAGTATTTGATGAATAAACGCCATTGCCTTGCCCTTCTTATCTTAGTGGTTATGAACATGTTCTTTTCATGCTACAATGAAGGCCCAAGAGGTGTCTCAGCGTATTCTTTTCAGGATTCAGTAATTCTTTAGGAAAGAGTTTAAAAAGTCGCTGCTGCCGTTGAAAGTAAATTTTAGCTATTATAGCAATAATAATGAAGAAACGCCACAAATAAAATAAAATAAATTCCTACAGTGCATGTGCTATGGAACTTTTGTATGATGGAAGAGGTTATGGCATATGAGAACACGACTACATGAGCTAGTAAAATTCAAATATTAGCTTAATTGTATAACAAGTTGATTAAGGGAATACATTTCATCTCCTCCTCAATGAACAATGCCTAAATGAGACCAGAGGTTAGAGATGGCAGGAGTAATTGATAACTTGCTCCTCATCATTCATTGGTGGCTGGTGCACCTGATGAACTCCAACTCAAGACGTTTCTTAGGGAGTTCTATGATGCATCCTGAATGTGTAATATTGGCTCTGTCTCAGCTTTTTATCCTTAGTATTTTCTCTTGTCTCAGTGTTTCAAGTTTTCTATGGTCAAAGATTCTGATGCTTTCCCATCAATTGAAGAGTTATGCTCTTTTTATCCATTTATTGATCATAGAAGCACTGAAGCAGTCATAATTGGTTATCTTGGCCGGTGTCATTTGAATAATGTGTGAGCGATACCTTAAAGTTTTATGCTTTTGCTGTTACATTGTAGGTGGATTTCATAATGGAGATACTCTGTCGTCTTGTCAGCAAGCAGGTAACTTTTTGTCTGTGTGCCATATGATATTGTTGGTGTTTCACCAATAATTAAGCCACTCAGTATTTACGCTGCAGATATGGAAATACCCGAAGTTATGGGTGGGGTTTCTCAAATGTGCTCAATTGACACAGCCTCATTCTTTTAGTGTGTTGCTTCAGGTACGTCAATTCTGCTATTTGCATGACTAAGTTTGTTCCATTAATGCCCCTCACCCAACTAAAATAAATTCTAGCTATTCCTATGGGCTGTTAAGCGAGAGAGATTTTTTATCAAGCAGATCAAAGGCAATAGAATCGACTATACAGAGGAAAAAAGAAGCAAGTAGTATGCAGGAACTGTTTCTATATGATTGTATAACATCATAAGCACATAATGTTTGAGATGGAAGAGCTTTTTGATGACGCTGAATTCTGAGACGTAATGTAATAGTCATAACTCTGGCTATAATTAACCCAGTCAACGGTACAAGCTTTTTCCTAGTGGTAACAAGCAGCTATGTTTTGATGTATTTTGTAAACCCTACTATTTACCTGTTTTATGATGTTTGAAGCTCTGCCTATGATTTACCGTAAGCATTTGGAGCCTTGGTGATGCAAGTAAATGCTAATTGATGGACAGTTTTGATCCTGATTAGCAAGAGCAATTTTTGGTGCTGGAAGCTGATCTGTTTAACAAAATTTGTTGCAAAATTGAGAAAATTTAAGCAAAGTTAAAAAAAAAATGATTTCTTTTTTTTTGAGACAAAGTCAAAATATGTTTGGCAAAATGAATAAAATTGGTAAATTTCCCCTCTCTGCATTAGTATAGTTGTTAATTCGGAACTTTGAGTGGGTTAAATGATAGCAGCTCTATGTATGGGGTCTAAAAGAAGCTGCTCATTTGTTGGCAAGTGAAAGGAACATGCTGCCATGAAGTGAGAAAAGGAATGTTCTAGTAGAGAAGGTTTTCGGTTGTATGTTTGATTTGTTATCATCTCTAAATGCCCTTGTAATTATGTGGCAACTATAAAAAGACGTTTTCCAGGATGAGGATGTGACATGAATAGCAGAGTAGTTCTCCTTGCACACATGGGTCATGGCCTCTCTATTGATCCATCGTAGTCTATTTGCTGAGCATAGTTTGGTTCTTACAAAACAATGAACTAAAATGCATTTGGTATTATTTTCAAGCTTCTTGTCTATTTTTATGTATTCTGCTGTGATGTCCCAGCTACCACCAGCTCAGTTGGAAAATGCATTGAATAAAATTCCTGCACTCAGAGCAACATTGGCAGCTCATGCTGACCAACCAAAT
This sequence comes from Tamarix austromongolica, assembly GCA_039764185.1. NCBI lineage: Eukaryota > Viridiplantae > Streptophyta > Magnoliopsida > Caryophyllales > Tamaricaceae > Tamarix > Tamarix austromongolica. The sequence continues at coordinate 103,815,244 of CM077816.1, read as the reverse complement.
GTCAAATCGACTCTTCCAAGGTCTGCAGATCTTCTGTTTGTATGATTTGAATATATATTCGATTAACAGTCCAATCTAATGGGCAAAATCGTTGATGGTTGAATCCAGGTCTGTGTTGACAGTACTAGGCGTCAATGTGGATTCTCAAGTCTCAGGTCAGACACAGGCCGCCTCTGCTGATGCTGTTGATGCAAGCAGCGGAGACAAGGAAACAGTCACAGAGAAAAGTAAAGAATCCTCAAGTGCTAGCTGACGTGACAAGGTCATATATCCTTTCTGGTTCTTTTCATGACATATATTTGCATGCAAGATGGATACGCGAGGCTTGCCCAACCCTCCTTTTCTTCCACGAATGCCCTTAATATGATAAGATAAATCTTACACCGACAGTTCCTCCTTGTACGACACTGCATTTGGAACTGTGTATCGATACTCGAAAGCTGATTTAAGCTGCTAGTGTACAGAGTCCGGGACGCACGGCCATATGTGTAGTTGATTACAGTAATGGAACGTATTCGATCAAACCCAAATCTACCTTTTACAGGGTTGCTGATTTGTAGCTAGTCTGAAGTAGATTTTTTTTATAGCTGTTAATTTTTCTGTGATTTAGAACACAAACTAAGAAAAAGTTTTGGTAAAGGACCCTTTTCTTTCTTCTTTAAGTTAATTCCAAGTGGGCAGGAAACAGGTGGCGCAACCACCTTTCGTATAGCAGTGTAGACTTATGTAGTAGGATCGATTAGCCTGGTTGTAGTATTAATGTTGGGCTGTTAGGGCTTTATATTCAGCCGTATTTTCCTCATTGACCAATGTTTGCTTGACATCTTCCACTAATGTCTGGGTTGGGACCTCGTTTGCCCAAGTAGTTTTGAATATCTTAGAGCGTCGGGGACCGCTGGCGATTGCTACTCAACGAACTGTATCATTGGAAGACAATTGATTAAATTGTGTTAAATCTTTATCTTTTTGGTAGCCACATATTTTGTTCATGTGTATCCTCGTGGCTTGAATAAAAGTGATGGTTTTTGTCAACTTTTACACAAGTAATTTATTTTCTAATGGTCAACTTTTACCCAACAAGCCTCATATTAGTACTATCTTTTTTTTTATATTGAAATTAAAATTGACTTTTATGAAAATTGATGAGATTTGTGTAGTTTTGTTTTTATCTTTGTAGGAAATGTTAATGAACTTTATAGAAATGTGTAGTTTTTTACCTTCTTTTCTATTTAACTTTATTTATATGATGTTTGATGGTCTTTTTTATGTAACTTTATTTATATGATTTCCAATGGCCTTTTATGTATGTTTGTATGCGTGTTTATCTCTGTGTTTGATGTGCATATCGATGAATTAACTTATCCATCGATCTTTTAAGCTGTAACTTTTGTTTATTTTTTTGTCCCAGGATCTTTTGAGTGAGTTTGTTTAAACATACAATTTTTCTTTCTCTAATGTAATTGAAGCCTAGTCTGTCTATAGCATAGAAGTAGTGGATGCACTCAACCATTGGTAATATAGTTGAAGCTTAACTTTTCTACTCTAGAGGAGTGGTTGACATGGTAGATAAATTTTTGAAAGGAGTGATGATATAGGTCTCTTACAAACTAGTATTATAAGGCCTTGAAGTGTTAGCCTAAAGGATGAGAGTCGGTCCAAAAGTTTCTAGATACACCATTCTTAATTTTAGTCTAGTCTCAAACTAGTAGCCCGTACCATTCTTACGTTGGGCCAGTCCTCTATGCAGGATAGAGGTAATTTGTTGTCCTCAAGCATATAATATTTTCCCTCTTCCTCCTCTCTCATTTAACCCTTATATATAACAGGTCTTGTATCCATTTTGGGGTTGATGAAATTATAATATAACTAAAAAATACCCTAGAGGGGGTGAATAAGATTTTATGGAATAAAAATGATAAAATAAAAATTAATATATAATATAAAGTGGTTCAAGACTGAATTATTTTTATATCCACTATCAAAAGGTTTTTCTTTTTGAATTTTTAAATAGTGACGTATTTTTGTTTATGATCACTCTTCTCTTGGTTTATGAGTCATATTATCTTAATGATCCTCTAAGAGATGATTTAAAATTTAAGTTATTTATCTTTTCAAGACTCTCAACAAGAATCTTTAAAAAATGATAGGCAAACGTTTACTAATCTCTTTAAATAAATTTTGATATTGTGATTGTAGATAATTCTCCCCAAGAATACAAGATATGAACGTGTAGAATTTTAGATTAGAGACAATATATCTAGATGTAATGAGAGATATTACAATTAGATAACATTCTATCTAAGAGAAGTGATCAAATAGCACTTTTCAGTAAAACCTTGGACTTATGAAAGTTTGGAAATTTTGAGTGAGCAATTAAATGATGTGAGAGTAAGAGATTAATTGTATATACAATATTTTGAAAGGTATTTGTAATAAATGCAAAGGAACATTATTTATAAGGGTTTTCCTCATTGTATACTCGTTAGAAAAAAAAAATCACAAAAAGTTGTTTTGCCCATAGGCAAAAAATTAGCATTTAATGTTCACTAGTCGATTGGTATGGTCGAACTAGTTGATCTATTGTATGATCATTCAATCGGTATTTCAAACCAGCCAACTGTTTATGTTTAGACCAAAAATAAGAATTACCGTTGTGTGAACCAGTCGATCAATTATGCATAATGCATAATTGGTCTTAAGAACATATGTGAACAATGACATGGTACGGTAAGACCAGTCGATTGGTTTATCCAAATTGGTTGATCGATTATGAACCAGTTAATTGGTTTGGAAAAATCGGTTGAAGTGTTTAACTAGAGACTAATGAGTTTCTATTTAAATAAAACTCATGGACTAGTTGGTTAAACCAGTCGATCAGTTTGGTGAAACCAGTCGATGTATTTAAATAGAGACAAATGGCTTTCTATAAGAGTAAAATCCATAGACTGGTTGGTTAAACCAGTCGATCGATTTGGCAAAACCATTTGATGTGTTCAAACAGACATGAACAAGTTTTTTGCAAGAATGAAACCCATGGGTTGATTAGCCAAACCAGTCAATCGATTTGGTAAAACTAGTCGATGTGTTTAAATAGAGACGAACGGGTTTCTACAAGAATAAAACCCATGGACTGGCTGGTCAAACTAGTCGATCGATTACCAAACCAATTGATCGTTTTTTTGCTAGTCGATCCGTTTGAGTTTAACTCACTTCATGCCTTTGATTAAATAGAACCAGTTGATCAGTTTGAAGACCAGTCGACTGGTTCTGACTAGAACCAATCATTTTGTTTTGAAAATATCTATAAAGAGTTTATGAAATGAAATCAAGTCAAGTATTTTTCAATAAAGTGTTTTAAAGAGTTTTAATTGAAATATGAACTTTGCTCAACTTAACTTTTTACAAGAAATCTAATACTTAAGAAATATTATCCTTAACCTTCAAGTGTTGGTTATTTTCCATGTGTTGTTTTCTTGTACTTGGAAACTTAATTGCTTGTTTACATTTTCACCTTAGGAGAATTCTTTAAGCGGATAAGCCAATTGGTGTACATGCACACTTAAGCAAACACATTAGTTATCAAGATCTATTTATTACCATCAAAACAAGTATAATAACATGTTTAGACCTTTGAGAGTCAACAATCTCCCCCTTTTTTATGATGGTAAATAAAAAGTGTGTGATTGTAAATGTAAAAGAGTAATGAATGCACGGTAGACAAACATTTACCATTTTTTCAACTTTTAATTCAAACTCTCAGATTCTCTCCCCCTTTTGGAAATTAGCAAAAGGTGATAAAATGGAGCATCATGGAAGCAAAAAGATTCAAACAATCACCCTATTGAGAGGGAAAACTCCCCCTTAAGATGTGTGTATAATAAATTAGGCATAAGTAGCCATGATGGGAAAATAAATAATTCTCCCCATAAGCAAGAAATAGGTGAGAACTTGGAGGTGAGTGTTTTGTTATAACTATGAATCAATAATTAGTATAATTATGCATCTAGAAATGATAGAGATGAAAGAGAGAAAAAATGTCAATATCTTATTAATAGTTATAATACAGTAATACCTGAGAGAAGACACACAAGCTCTACAAGCAATACATGAAACATACTAGGACTAAGATAAACCTAAAAGAGGTGTATAAGTCTTGGTCAAGGAAGACCAAAGGTGAGCAATGATGAGGGCTTGGCTAGAGTAATGATAGCAAGCACGGTTTGGACATCGAAGTCGTCGTTGGCAGTGTTCTCGGAGTCAGCTGACTCAACTGCAACATGTCCAATCTGTGAGGCCTCAACGAGGGACACATCAAAGACGAGATCAACAAAAGTATGAACAATGTTTGTAGTAGTATGAGTGGGGGTGGGGTGATGGTCCTCACGGACAAAATCAGCGCCTAGAGAAGTGTCCGTATGATCCTGGTGATGCAACACAAAGTTGGGTTGGAATTGATAGTGGAGCGCATGCAACTCTATCTCCATGGCGGTCTATCATTGTTCCATTGAGGTAAGCATTCCAACTACACGAAGAAGGAGATCATGGACATTGACAAGTGTCACAAGATCAAATGGAGGAGGCACAGGAGATGTATGAGAGATGGAAGGGGTGGAGGTGGATGTTGAAGCTCCCCTTGTGGATGAGAATGGCATGTCGGTTGGAGCCAAAGGGTCATTCGAGGGTGGTGGCAGATCATCTTCAGTTTGCTGGGAAGATTGTGTTCCATATAATGTAGAGAGGCAGTTGTTGCGATGTATTAAGGTAAGAGCCTTAGGTGCAAGTTTAAGCGTTTGGACATCCATACTCATCTGATAGCCCATTATTCAGATGGCATCACCATCGAGGATATTAAGCCCATTGTGTAAGCGCAGTAAGGTAGCCGAAAACCCTCTAAGATTAACTTAGAAGTTTTGAAGAATTCGCATAATGAGGGAGTCATATCCTAGGGTTCTTTGAGTGTGCTCAACCATATAGGACATGTGTTTGAAGATGTCAGCCTCAAAGCGTATAAGGGTAGAAGAAATAATGTGATCTACCTCATACCACTATTTGAGGGTCATGTCTACTTTTGACCTAGCTCATGGAAAAAGAACGGAGGATACCATGTAATGACACACCCGCTTGAAGGGCGGTAGACAATAGGAGCTGGCAATACCTTCGTAAACAAATTGGCAACGATGCATATCTGATAAGATCTCATCAGAAATTCTAGTGTGCATCCACTTTGTATAGGTTATGCCAGACTCGATATTATGATCAATGCCGAGAATGTGAGCCAAACTTGCCTCATCCAAGACAATGGGAACACTCAATACATGAGTGGCGATGGTGCTTCTTAGAACATGGATGGTGAGATTGACGTAGAAAAGATGAACCAAGTCCAGGTAGAATGGATCGTTGAGGGTGAAAAGAGGTAGAAGGTGAAGGTCATAAAGGGATTGCATGAAAGGAAGCTTGAAATGATCAGTACAAGATACTACATTAATACATTTCGCAAGGATTACTTTATTTTTGTGAAAGGATTTGATCTAGTGTTTTTGGCCATCCATACGCTGGAAGAAATATGTAGAATGAGGAGAAGCCTCATTGGTTCGAGCTAAGAAAGAGGAAGATAACATAGGTGTCTTGGTGGATAAAGAAGGAGGGGGTTGAGCAGTAGGTTTGGAATGAGGTGAAGATGGGGGACTAGCTTCTTTTGAAGAAGAGGAAGAATATGAGGATGCCCAAGACAGAGGTGAAGTAATGGGTTCTTCAATATGAATTGTCGTTTGAGCCGCACAACTTTAGTGGGTACAAGGTCTCTTAGTAAGAGGAGCACCAACACCTCCACGAATAGTGGTTGAGGCAATGGATTTCCTCTTTGTCATTTTACTTCAATAAGAATTAAAAAAAGAAGATTTTGACAATGAAAGGACACGAGGCTATGTAACCTTAGGTGAGTGAGAGAAGTTGAATAGGGTTGGGTGGAACTTTTCACAAATGATGAGAAATAAAGGAAATCGATGCACCATTTGTGTGAAATTATCTTAGTGAGTACAAATGTGGGACTGATGTGACCTTAATATGAGTCGAGTGCAACCAAATTGGATAAAGTGAAAAGTTAGGTTTTGTTTGGCAAATTACGTCAAATCTAGCGAGGTAAAGTGAAATCAAAAGAGATTTGTAATATCCTGAATTTTTGTTAACTTAATCCCAAATACTTAATACCTTAATCCAAACCTAATCTTAAGAATTTTATTTTATCCCTATACTAATTCTTTTATCCCAAAATCTTAACCTAAACCTGATATTTTACTCAAAAAAATTATAATTCTTAACCACTTTAATTCTGGTTAATTTATATAATTAATCTTGCCTTTTTGGCTAATCAAAATTTTTTTAACCTAATATAATCCTAACATCTAGCCTCTTTTTCCTTTTTCTTTTCCTTTTTTTCCCCTTTTCCTTTTTCTCCTATACTGATTTTTTAGCGTGAAGGAATTGGGTTCCTCTACACAGTCACCATCAACTTGCCACCATCGTGCCTCTGCTGCACCATGATACCATCACCCAACACACCACCATCATCCACCTTATTTATCCTCATGCCCTGCCTACTTTCTTCTTCCTTCCCCTATAGATCACCATCTCCCTCGTGCACCATGACAACCATCCCCATCACCTTCTACTTCTTCCCCTATTGCCTTTGTCACCCTAGTGCACCACCATCATCTCACTATCACCATCGCCCTATTTTTCTTCTTTCTTCTCCTTTGCTAATCAACCTCATCATCTCCATCATCTTCTGCAAATTCTCCCCGCTTGCACACCATGACTCCCCTGCCATTTTTTCTCCTCCTTAGCACTCCACCATCCTAGTATATATACCCCTCCACCCCTCCATTTATTGTCGTCCATCACCCCTGCCAAACCTCTTTTTCTTTCTTCTTCCTTATCCTTTCTTCCTTCTTTTTTCTTCTTCTTCTTCCTCCTTCTTTCCCTATTTTTGGCCTGTGCACCACCCATTCCACTACCATGCACTACCTTGGCCACCACTTGCTGCCCATTGGCAGGTAAACCGCCCACCAAGGTCACCTTAATCTTCCCCAACACTATCGTCGGCCATCGCCGTCGACCACCACCTCTTTCCCCTCCTTTCTCTCATCCGTCACACTTTTGCAGAGTGCATGACCTGTGCATGGCCTCATCACAACTGTGTAACACTAAAAATTTCCTATCGCACAACCGTGCAACCTTTGCACCTCTTGGTCACTCGTGATCTTTTCTCTCGGCCTAGGTGTGCACGCTTGCAACATAGCCGTGTAACTTAGCACTGCCTGGCCGTGCGTGATCCTTTCTCTCGACCAAGGGCTGCACCACTTGCAACACAACCATGTAACTTTCCATTTTTGGTCGTGCACCCCTATTTTTACCCCCAAACCTTGTTTAAATACCACCAAAATTTTACTATAGCTCCACTGCACATTCCTCTACACTTCCATACAACTCAAGCTTCCCTTTGACTCCGGTTATTTTTATTTTTACCCTCCTCTACCTTAACTTTTCCCTCGATTTTAATCTTCGATCCTAATAGTATTTTATCTTATTTTCGTAGGTGATCTTCCAATGATCTCGGAGGAGGTCTAGGATTTACGTGCATAGAGTTCGGTGTCTTTTTTGGTAATGATACATATCGTAGCTAGGATTTTATGTAATACATGTGTTTTTGTATATGATTTTGTGTTGAGTATGTTCTTTGAGTAATGTATTTATGGAAATGTTATGAAATGATATTCTTGAAAGTAATGAAATTATGTAAGTACGTATTTGGGTATAATGTTAGATACAGGATATCTATGGGAAACTAAGGATATGTACTTCAAATAATGATTGGAAATTTATATGTATTAGCATTAGGTTTCATAAGGCCTTTGGGAGAATAAGATTGTTTTGACTACCCTAAGGGTATTATGATTATCTGAGGATAATTATGTGCTTGTACTTATGTTGTTCAATTGTATATCTTGCATATTTATATGAGCTCAGCATAATAATATACAATCAACTCTAAATAAGGTACCACTCATTTAAACTGAAAGATCATGTGAGTCGGGCCGAGGTATTTATATGAACCCGTTCCACCTGATAATAATATTGGCCGGGGTGTGTTGTCCTCGAGAGGTGCATCAATCTGTTCCACCGGATTAATAATAGTGGGGTAACATACTCAACGTGAATGAAAATACGATTAAGAAATAAAGTATAAATGGAAAGATACTAATAATTTAAAGTGGAAGACTATGTGAGTCAGGACCGAGGTATTGAGTTTGTCCCTCTCGATAATAATAGTGGCTTAGGTGTGTTGTCCTCGAGAGGTACTTTAGATCATTCCATTAGTTTAATAATAGTGGCTTGGGATTATTTTACTTTGAGAGGTGTTGGGTCCGTTTTACTAGATAATAACAGTGGTTTGGGTGTGTTGTCTCTAAGAGGTGTTTCAGAATGTTCCATCGGTTTAAGAATAGTGGGGACCCTAAACTCAACGTAAATAAAAGATTGGAATATGGTATATCTAATGAAAGACCTAGAATAAGTAATTATCTGGCATTATTTGATTTACGCATGTATGAATTTTTTATGAGAACTCTTTTATCATGTGTAACCTTGCTTGACTATACCGTTAACTTACTCGGTACATAGTGTACTGATTATCCGTTTCATGGGTGTTGCTCAATCCAACGAGTAGAAAATCCAGATGTATATGTGCAGGTTAATGAGGACTAGGTGGATGAATTCTTAGCCTTTGATGTTATATATATGGAGGAGTGATTTCTTTTGTATCAGGGTTTTGGGTGTAGAATTATGTTATCCAAATGATAGTTTTACCCGTATACCTTTTTGGACTCTTAGTTCCATGGGATCCCTTTTGTTGTATTTTAATATTGTAATCAGAGTTGATCTCCAAGCACATATTTGATATTATTAAAAAATTTCTCATTTCTTCTTATCATGTTTTAATTTTCTAATCGTTTTGCCTTGTGATTAACGTAAGGATGGTGGGGTAAGCCAGATTTATGTTAATTATGTTGGTAACACCCAACTATTTGATTATACGCTTCCGCTTAAAATGAAATTTTTCAGTAGTCAATTTTGGGGTGTTACAAGATTAGAGTTGAGAAATATATTCCTGGCATCGATTCAACCTTGACAAGTTTAATTTTTTGTATTTTGATGGATTATTGAGCAATTTTGGATAAGAGAGTGGGAAGAGGAGAAGAGAAGTCGATGGGTTTGGAGGAGTTGAGGTCGATGGATTGGTTGAATAGGTTAGCTGGATATTTATATGCTCGATACACCAATCTACTAGTTGTGTATATCAGTCAACTATTCATGATACCGATTAACTGTCATTGGTTATCCAGTTGACTGGTTTCTCTTAGGTTAAACACAAACCAGTAATGATTTTACCTCCCCGATTTAGACTTACCAGTCAACTGGTTCGCCCTATTAGGTTATATTTTCAATAATTTTCAAGTCCCTTTAATTGCGAGCCATAATCCGATATATATAATTTTTATTATATGAAACATATCACATTGATCAATGGTCACATAGGTCATATTTTGAATTAAATTTATGCAAGTTATTCTGTTTTGGATTAATGTCATGATTAATCCTTTATTTTCAAAATTTTCGCAATCTTGAGAGAGAATTAGTTTTAATCATAGAAAAGTCATTACAAGTTATCTCCTAATTGTTGTGAATCTTTCTTCATTTAATGGCTTAATCAAGATGTCCCCCATTGATGTAAAGTGTCTACAAATTCTACACATACATATCCTTTTTCAACATGGTATTTTATGAAGTGATGCCTTATTTCTATATGTTTAGACTTGGAGTGTTGAACAAGATTTTTTGTGAGACATATAACACTAGTTTTTTCACATTTAATTGGAATTTTTTTCAAGTTTAAGACCATAATCACTTAGTTGATGTTTCATTCAAATTAATTATGCACAACAAGCACTGGTTGCTATATATTCTACTTCAACTATAGAAAGTGTTACACTAAATTGTTTCTTGCTATGCCAACTAACTAGGGCTTCTCCAAGAAATTGGAAGGTACCCAAAGTGCTTTTTCTATCAATTTTATATCCCAAAAATTTGGCATCAGAATATCCTATTGGGTCTAGAAGAGCATCACTAGGGTAAAATAAGACTATGTTATGTGTGCCAATAAGAAACCTAAGGATTTTCTTGACACCAATCATGTGAGATTCCTTGCGATTACATTAAAACATAGCACATGGACATACATTAAACATAATATCAATTCTAGATGTAGTAAGATAGAGAAGCTATCTGATCATACCTCGATATCTATTTTGATCAATTGGCTTACCTTTATCATTCATGTCAAGTTTTGTGGTAGTGGTCATAGGTATACTGCAAGGTTTTCTCTTGTTCACTTCAAACTTCTTGAGCAATTCCTTTGTGTACTTTTCTTAGTTAACAAATACTCCTTCCCTTGATTGCTTGATTTAGAGTCCAAGAAAATAAGTCAACGCACCCATCATGTTCATTTAAAACTCACTACACATTAAGGTAGAAAAGTTCTTGCACATGGATGCATTAGTAGCACCGAATATTATGTCGTCAACATAGATTTGTGCAAGAAATAAATCCTTTTTAGTCTTTTTGTATAAAAATATTTCTATCAATTTTACCTCTTTCAAAATCTTTTTCTAATACAAATTTACACAAAAGTTCATACCATGCTCTAGTATCTTGTTTTAAATTGTAAAATGCCTTATTGAGTTTGTAAACATGGTTAGGTTTTGAGTCATTTTCAAAGTAGGGTGGTTGTTTAACATATACCTCTTCTTCAATTAAACCATTAAGAAAATAAATTTTGACATCTATTTGATATAATGTAAAGCACATGGATGATGCAAATGCAAGGAGCATACGTATAGCCTCGAGTCTAGCTACAGGGGAAAAGGTTTATGCAAAATCAATGCTTTTCTCTTAGTTGTATCCTTTGGCAAACAATTAGGATTTATTTCTACACACAACTCCTCCTTCATCTAGCTTATTTCTAAAGACCCATTTAGTCCTAATGATGGGCCTATTTGGAGGCATCAAACTTGGTTTTACTCAAATTGGTTAAGCTCATCTTGCATTGACATGATTTAATTTTCATTATTCATGGCTTCCAAGTGATGCTTTGATTGCCCCCAAAATTTACTACTGAAAAATTTCGTTTTAGTAAAAAGGTTTAACAGAAGTGAAATAACAAAACTATAAATTCTGGGGGTATTACCACCACACTTAGTACTAGACCGGTTCACTCCTACCGTTCCAGTACTAAGTGTTAAAGCTAAAAAGGATTAACTTCAAACACAAGTTGATAATTGAAACAAGCTTTCATAAAAGAAATGATAGCGTTCACCATATAGAAATCAGAGTGTGGTTAAAGAGAGTCACAACCTAAGGAGTAATTAAATAAGTTCTTCGAATACATTAAACACAGTACGACAGAATATGACTAGAGTAAAACGATACATAGTAAAAGTAAGATAGAGTCCGACCAGCCACTCTCGATCCCCAATCCAAGATTAGGCTCAACTCTCGACCCCGCCCGATGCCTCGTAGGTGTCGTAGGCATCGAAGACGACATCCTCTACCTGCACAAACTCAGACAGGTTTTCTACTCGTGGAATGAGCAGCACCCATGAAACAGGTGATCAATACGCTACGTACTGAGTAAGGTAACCATGTGCTAAGGCCAAACATACAAAACATACAACATAGCATACATGGCATAATCACACAAGTAGCATGTAGTAATACAGATGATGAAGGCTGACTATGGTTGAGATAGCCTTATTCTTTAGATCTCTAGTAAATATAGTCAATTCACATCATAGTCTTTATCAATCCATGTGAGTGCGGAAACCCCACTATTATAGCCGGTGGACCGGTCATGCAGGGTAAAATGCTTCTGGCTACTATTATTCGCCGGTGGACCGGTTTAGCCCTGACTCACATAGTGTTTCATTGTAATTATTCGTATCTTTCCCATGTCTTATCATCATTATGTTTGGTTTGTTGAGCAAGAAAACCCCCACTATTATAGCCTGTGGAACGGTCATGCAGGGCAAAATGCGCCTGGCCACTATTATTCGCTGGTGGACCAGTCATGCAGGGCACCCCGGCTACTGGCCACTATTATTCGCGGTGGATCGGTCTGGGCCCGACTCAACAATCTTTCTCTTTAAATGGATAGTATCTTATTCGTATCTTTTTCGATAAGCAGTTCACCCTTGACACGCATGCCTCCAACATTCTACCTCTATCCTCTCAAGGGGCCCCGTCCCATATCTTGAGACTGTTACGCCCATTATCATGCCTCGACATCATTTCCTCCTTACACTTACACATAATGAAAACCAACTCCTAAGGGTGTGGTTTAAGGCCAAACACCTCATGACATCAAACTCCACCTACTATCACCCTCTAGGCTTTTCCCTTAAAAACCCTAATTAGACTTATGTGGCCCAACTTTCTCTCACTTACACTACCATTACTTCATTTATCGCCCCACACCTTATCTCATTTAGATCCAATACCAAATTATATCGCTTTACCCCCTTGATTCCATAAGTGACCAAAAAACCCTAGTTGGCCACTTCAACCCAAGTACCTTTCTTCTCCCACAAGTAACCTCTCTATTTTTCACCCAATATCTCTTCTCTCCCATGGCACCCATACTCTCCCCTTATAAAATAAATTCTCACTCTTAACCCGTACTCCACTATCCCTTAATCATTTTTACTTCCACATTTTCCAGATTATTGCTTCCTCCCAAAACCCTAATCGGGTCCCTTATACACCCTTACACCAACCTACGTACTATTTTTCGTCACGAGTCTCCAACCACTCCACAACTCTCCCCTTGGCTTATTTACACCCTAAAATAACTTTTCTCACATAAAGATCACCCCCATGCAAGTTTCATCCACCCCATACAAACTCTCGAAGTCCCGATGCAAACCCTAAAATTCCCATGCAAGGTTCCCATCTCTTTTTTATTTTGGTCATCTCTTCCTATTTATTTTCCCCTCATGGATCATAAGATATTTTGGTCAACCTCATATCCCCCTTAGTAAACTCACTTCCCATTTTCTTTCTTTTTATCCTTTCATCCCCATATCACATTATTAATCATCCTAGCATGCATGTCCTAGAGGGTCATATCATATCACATCATAATCACCATATATATATATATCATACTCATACTCATGTCATAAGGAACACATAAACATACCTCAACTCCAAGCCGCACTACACACAAGACAAGTTAATGACAATCATACAATACACGACATAGCATAATACATAACATCCAAGGAAAACAAGTCACACAACACACATGGGCCTTAGCTACATCCTTACCTAAAACGACGCCGGGCTTGGAGCACGCTCCTACGCCTCCTTAGGGTTTTGGCTTGATTCACCTATAAGAGGGAAAAACTAAGGATTAGTTCCCTCCTACCAAAAATACTATTATTTCTTATTTTAGTCTAAGATTGGGGTTACTATTATTAAAGGGGGCTTTATAGGTGAAAACTAGGGTTTTTATCCTCAAGTTAGCCTATTAAATATTACTAGTCAAAAAATATATTTATTTTAATATTTATAGCTATATTTATATTATTAAACCTAATAACTTTATTTCTTCTAATAGTAGTACTAATACTTGTTATAGCAAAATAGTGATAATAGTAATAGTAATACTAACACTCCTAGAAATAGAAGCCCTATTATTTTTTAGGCTAAGGCTAATAATAGTATTAGGGTTAAACTAATAATATAATAATAGTAATACCCACAAAATACTAATATTGCTAAAGATAATAATGATAATAGTTATATTTGGAATAATAATAATATAAGGGTTCACATGTTTTTGTCACAATAATGGTAACAAAATAATAATAATAATAATAATAATAATAATAGTAATAATAATAATAGTAGTAGTAGTAGTAGTAGTAGTAGTAGTAGTAGTAGTAGTAGTAGTAGTAGTAGTAGTAATAGTAATAACTAATAATGATACCATAGTAATAATGTTAGTAACAGAGGCATTAGGAATAATATTAGAAATATTTGATTAATAATAATACTAAGGTTGAGTATTCTTCTTTTATAGTAACCAAATGGTAACATGCCAATTTCAGTTTCCATAACATTAATAATAATAATAATAATAATAATAATAATAATAATAATAATAATAATAATAATAATGGTAAGCATAATAATAATAACAATAACAATACTAATAGTAACCGAAATGGTAATAATAATATAAGGGTCCAAATATTTATATTAATAATAAAAAGTGATAATGGATAAAGTTAGTATTAACAATTTTAGCAAGAAAATAATGATGATAATAATAATAATAATAATAATAATAATAATGATGATGATGATGATGATGATGATGATGATGATGATGATGATGATGATGATGATGATATTAATAATAATGATGGTAATAGTAGTAGTGGTAATAATAATATTATCAATAATAATAAGGATACTATATTAATACTAAAGTAGTAGCCTTTTAAATGATAATACCATAGTTATAATGTTTTCAAAGTTAGGTTAGATTGTAAGAGTAGTAACATAATAATAATAATAATAATAATAATAATAATAATAATAAGGGTAATACTATTAATATTACTAAAAATTATTAACACTTATATATAAAAGGTTTAAGGGTTGGGGAAATTAGAACACCACCTAGGGTTGGTGGCGAGACCGGTGGCGGCACGTGGCAGCGACGGCGGCGGTGGTGGAGGAGGAAGAGAGGTGGAAAGATGGGTTTATAGGCTAGAGGAAAGGGAATGAGAGGGTTTTTGAGGTGATGGAAGGTGTCTTAGGTGGAGAGGGGTGGAATGGAGGTGGTGGTGCAGCCAGAAGTGGCGGCGCACAGAGCCGATGCGGTGGCCGAAGGTGGTGGAATGTTGAGAAGGGAGAAGGAGAGGGACGTAGGGAAAAAGGGAGGTATGGGTAGGTAGGGTGAAGTCCCCTGGTTGTTTTGGAGGGGGAAGTGCTGGTTACGCCGGAATTGGCGGCGGACGGCGACGAGAGGTTGAAGTAGGCTGATTGGGATGGCGGTTTTGCACAGCCGGGATGGCTCGTGTAGGACAAATCGAGGGGCGAGGAAGGTCTAGTTAGGTAGAGGGTGGTGCAAGGGTTAGTTTTGGGGGTGGTTTGGCCGGTAGAGATAGGCGGTGGCGGCGAGAAGGGGCAGATTTCTGGGTTTCGAAATCAAAACCCCAATTAAAGATGCCTATGGGGTATTTATAGGCCAATTGGGGTGGGCAATAACAAGGAGAAGAAGAAAAGAGGTTGCAGGTGCCTGGCACGCCGCCGGTGGTGGCAGTCAAGGTGGTGCTGCCATGGCAGGGGTGGCAAGGTCGAGGGAAGAGGGAAAGGGAAAGGGGCAGAATGCTTGGGAGAGGGGAAAAGGGTCGGTTGGGGCCGAATTAGTGAAAGAAAGATACAAGAGAGGGAGGGGAGGATGGCTGGACGGTGTAGGTGGCTGCTGGCAGGTGTAGGGTTGCAGGGTCGGGGTGCAGGTGTGTGGGAAGAAGAAGAAGAGGGGAAGGGGGTGGATCGGCGGTCGAGGGGAAAGAAAAGAAAAAGAAAAGGCGGCTCAGGCTGGCGGTTTGGGCGACGGGTGAGGGGGTATGGTCGTGCGGGCCTGGACCGCACAAGGAGGGAAGGAAGCTGAGCCACGTGGGTGGGCTGGCCCAAGTTGGGGGGAGAAGGAAAAAAAGAAAAGGGAAAGAGAGGAAGAAAAAGAAAAGAAAAATAGGTGGGTTGGGAATTTTGGAGTTTTTGGATTATTTAAAATAATAATATTTATAAAATAATAATTAATTCATTCTTAGATTAATTTGGGCTATTTTTGAATAATAATTAATTATATATTTTTTTAAATCCCATTTTAATTAGCAACACTCCCTAATTTTTTTCCTAGTTAAATTATTTATCATTTTCCTCTTGATTGTCCCTAAATAACTCCCCTATATTTTAATAAAATAATTTATTTAATTAATTTTCCTAATAAATCCTTATTTAGCCATAATTTCTAGAATTAGAATTTTGGGGTATTTCATATTACACATAGGATCTTGTTGCAACTCCTCTCGTTGGATATACAATGATGAGTTCCTAAGGGTTCCCATAGGAATATCTCCATGCTCTAGGAAGATCCTATTTCACTTTATCTTCTTGTTGATTAATTTGAGGTTCTTTATCTTTCTCTTCTTCCTTGTCATCATCTTCCAACAAGATCTTGCCTTGTATAGAGGGACCTGCTTTTTTGCTTTTAGGTTTTCTACACACTAAAGCAAGATTCATCAAAAGTAACATGGATTTTTCAACTAAAATTATTCATTTGTTGAAGATCCGATAAGCTTTATTGTGTAACAAGTACCCAATGAAGATGAATTCATCTGCTTTGGAGTCAAACTTACCCGGATTGATTTGTCCATTGTTAAGGATACAACAATTGCAACCAAATGTGTGTAAATAACTCACATTTAGTTTCTTACATTTGTAGAGCTCATAGGGTGTCTTTTTCAAGATGGCATGTATGAGTACTCTATTCATTACATGATTTGTGGTGGCAACAGGTTTGGCCCAAAAGTATTTTAGAAGCTTGGAGTCGCACAACATGGTTCTTGAAACCTCCTCCAAGGTTTTGTTTTTTCTTTCCACCACTCCATTTTGTTGTGGTGTTCTTACTGCCGAGAAGTTGTGGGTAATACCATTTTGATCACAGAATTCCATACATATGTCATTCTCAAACTCTTTTCCATGATCCCTCATTATATCATGAATCATGGTTCCTTTTTCTACTTGAATTTTCTTAGCAAGCACAAGAAAAGCATTAAAAGTATTATCTTTAGTAGAAAACAAATAATTTCTAGGTATAACGTGAGTAATCATCAACAATGACTAGTACATATCTACAACCGTCCATGTTATGAGTCCTAGTAGGCTCGAATAGATCCATATGCAATAGTTCAAGTTGTTGAGATGTGGTAAGAACATTTTTTAGTTTGAAGGTAACCTTATGTTGTTTCCCTTGTTGGCATGCATCACATAATCTGTCTTTTACAAAGTTCAACTTTGGAATTCCACATACTAGTTCTTTTCTAGCTAGTTTGTTTAATAAGTCCATGCTACCATGTGCAATGAGTTTATGCCATAACCATGCACCATTATCAATTGCACTTAAATATGTATTGTGAAATTTTATTGTTTTGACATTAAGCATGTACATATTGTTGATATGTGGGTATACAAAAAGTATAGATTTGTTTGCTCCATTTGAAATCATGCAGTGTGAATTTGAAAAGTTTATTAGAAATCCTTTATCGCATAGTTGGCTAATATTGATCAAATAATGCTTGATGCCATCAACTAGATATACATCATATATAAAGGGTTTATAATTATTGATATTGATGCGGCCAACACCGTTGATCTTTCCTTTTGAGTTGTCTCCAAAGGTCATGCTTCCACCAACATATAGAGTTAACTTGGAGAACATGGTTTGATCATTCGTCATGTGTCTTGAGCATTCACTATCTAGAAATCATTTGTGGCTTCTTGTATTGACTTTGAAGTATACTTGTTAGCACAAATATCCTAGTTTAGGTACCCTTTCAATAGGTCCTTATCGAGTTAGTGTTTAATTCGTGCGGGATGGTCCCCATAGATACCCACACCTACTTGAATTTTGGAATCACTCTGATATATTTTTTAAACTTACAAGATGAAGCAATGTGATCAAATTTATCACACATATCACATTAAATTCTTTTCTTATGGGTGGAGGTGAATCTTGCATTTTTTGTATGCCTACATATTGTAGATGAGTGGCCAATTTTTCCACATACATTACAGTTGTTTGGTGCAAGAGAAACATTCACTTGACGAGCTTTAGAAGCTCTTAAAAAGAAATTCTTTAGTTTTTGGCATTTAATTACCTTCTTATTCCGTAGACTAAACCCCTACGGTCCTTATAGTACCATTGAGCACCTAACGGTACATTTAAGACTTCTTCACCCTTTGTAAAGGTATATGAAATCCTTATAAATTTATCACATTTGGCTTGTAGTTCCATTATTTTATATTGGAATTGATCTATCTTAACCTGGTGATAGCACCAAATATATTCTTTGTATTCATTGAATTTAGTTATTTTATTTGCTAGCTCAATTTTGACAAGAAGCATGTGAGATTCAAGAAGACCATTTTTATTTAATGCAAGAGTGTGTTGGTCATTTTAGTGATCAAGAAGTGTCTTCATGTTTTCTTTTTCTTTAGTTAGTTTATCATTGTCACGTAATGAATAATGTAAAACATATAATAAATCATCATATGATTATAGTAAGTTAGATTGTATCTCATTGATGTAGTCTTCATCATCGAAGTTTGTAGGTGAGGTGGAGATTGATGATTCCTTTCCTAAAGCCACAAAATAAAGGCTGGCGACTTCTTCCTCTTCATTGGAGGGTTTACCTTTTCTTTCGCCAAAGGCAGCCATGAATTTTCTTGGTCTATGCCTTCCTTTGTTGTTACTTGTGTTCCCTTTGTTCCTTACCATTTGTTTAGTGATTTCATTGCTAAACTCATAGCAGTCATGAATGGCATGCCCTTTTCCACAATTGTGGCATTTGCTCTTATCATCCATGTTGACTTCTTTAAGCTTCCTTGGATTTCTTGAGGAAGGTCTTTAATTTCTATTTCTTCTTGATTGGAGGAACATTTTAAATTGATTGGTTATGAAGGCCACTTCTTCATCATTCATGGGAGGTTATTCTTCTCCTTCCTCACCTTATTTTTCACCCATATCTTCAACTACATCTTGTTGTCTAGAGGATGTTGAGGCTTTTAGTGCTGGAGGCTTATTCTTTCTTCTGATCCATCTTCCATTTTTGATTGATGAACCATAAGATTTCCGAAGATCTCTTCAATTGTCATTTCACTTAAATCTGTGGCTTCTTCAATCGTGATCACTTTAACATTGCAAGATCTTTCTTACTCTCTCTTCTTTAGTGATGTATTTCCCCAAGGCCTTAATATTGTTGACAATGGAGGTGAAGCGGTTGCTTAGGTTGTTGATGTTTTCACCTTGCTTCATCCTAAAGAGTTCATACTGTCTAGTGTGAAGGGTGATTCTTTAATCTTTCACTTACTTTGTCCCTTCATGGGTGAGGATGAGCTTATCCCATATATCTTTTGCAGTTGAGCACGATTTAATTCGGTGGTACTCTTTTTTACCAAGTCCACATTTAGAATCATGATAAATTTATCATTGAGAGTTATCCTCCTCTTTTCTACATCCATGAGCTTATCCCTTGTCTTTTCCGCAAGTTCATCATTAACCTCCTTTGTGATCTTGAATGGACCTTCAATGACTATTGACCACATGTTATAGTCTTGTGATTTGAAGAAGAATATCATTTAGTTATTCTAGTAAGCAAACTACTCTCCGTTGAATAATGGTGGTTTAGCGGTGGAGATACCTTCATTTAGACAAATGAAATCCATTTTGCTTGTGGATCTTTTCCATCTCAAATTGTTGAATCTTTTGAGAGATGCCCTCTAACTGATACTAATTGAAAAATACTTTATAAGGGGTGAATAGGATTTTATGGGATGAAAATGAAAAAAATAAAAATTAACATACCATATAGAGTGGTTCAAGAGTAAATTGCTGTTTACACTCACTACCAAAAAGTTCTCCCTTTTAGATTTTGAAATAGTGATGTGTTTTTATTGATATTCACTATTCTCTCAGTTTATGAATCTTACTATCTCAATAACCCTCTAAGAGATAATTTATAACTTGACCTATTTATCTTCTCTAGAGTCTCCACAAAAATTTCTCAAGAACGATAGAAAAACACTCACTAACCTCTTTAAATGAATTTTGTGAGGAGGTTGTGATTACATATAATTCTCACCAAGAATACAAGATATGAAAGTGCAAAATTTTGAATGAAATGTAATCTAGTTAGATGAAATGAGAGATATTATAATTGAAAAACAGTTCTAGCTAAGAGAAGTGAGCAAATAGCACTTTTTAGTAAAATCTCAAAATTATGAAAGTTTGAAAATTTTGAGTAAGCAGTTGAGAGTAAGAGATTAATTGCACACATAATGTTCTGAAAATTAGTTGTAATAAATGTCGATGAACCTTATTTATAAGGTTTCCCCTCAGTATATAGCCTTTAGATACAAAATCACAAAAAGTTATTTCATCAAATGGGTAGAAAATCAGCATTTAATGCTCACCAGTCGATCGGTATGGCTGAACCAGTTGATTAGTTTTATGTCCATTGAAAGAAATAGTTTAGTAACTAAAGAGAAAAATAATTCCAAATAAATCTATAAAAATAAAAAAATAAAAAATATTCTATTTCATTTTTAAGTCAAGAAAATCAAAATATAATAATCCATAAAGTTTAAAATTTTTAGATAAATAAAATGGATAAATTAGAGCTTAAAATACGAACGAGCATTAAATAGAATATGAATAGTATTATACTTGTTGTAATACCTTTTTATCATTTTGAAAGTAAAAAAAAAGACCTAGAAATTTTAAATAATGCAAATATGGATCAATTAGAATTATTCAAGAGAAATTATATCGCTAGAAGTAACTTATGGAGCAAAAATCATCATAAAGATCAAGAATTCCCAAATAAAACATTTTCAAAAATGTAAATAGGGTTTAAAATTCTCCCAATGATGTAATAAAACATCAAAATAAGGTATCTTTAATTCCACAATTACAAGTCCTAAATAAATTAGGTCTTAAAAGGAATGAGGTATCGCACAACGACCATTGGTCGAGGAAGGTTGTTGTCAGTTTTTTCTCTTGTAAGGAGTTATTGTTCTTGGTCCTTAGAGCTTTGTTGATTGTTTATATGTGAGGAAATGCATGGCTAGTCAATAATAGGAGTACATGAAGTGGTAGACAATGGAGATACTTGGCCCTCATGCAATAAATATGGGGAATTTACTACCAAGTGACATGTTAAATTTTGGAGGAGGTGAGATTGGTTTGTTGTCTAATGTAGGTGTGACGATGGAACCAACTATAGGGTGAGTGAGTGATTTGTTAGCAGGGTGCTTGGTAGGAGTGTAATTGGATAGAGAAAGTGGGGATGCTGATGGTGACAATCAGGGTAAAGACCCTCTTCAACATATTTTGGAGGCTTGTGATTAAATGTGACCTACATTCTTGTTTGTCTAACAAGCTACGATGAACTATAGTTTTCATTTGTTTGGTTTGAAAAGGAGTTGACAGTGGTTGACAACAAAGATGACTCTTTCAAATGCTAAGGATCTATTGTAGT
Source organism: Tamarix austromongolica (assembly GCA_039764185.1). Lineage (NCBI taxonomy): Eukaryota > Viridiplantae > Streptophyta > Magnoliopsida > Caryophyllales > Tamaricaceae > Tamarix > Tamarix austromongolica. The sequence continues at coordinate 103,793,795 of CM077816.1, read as the reverse complement.
CTTAGGATGTGTTTGGGTAAGAGGAGCTTGTGTAGGATAATATAATATGGTACAATCTAGGCACCCACAAGAGAAACACATATGAGAAATATTATCATATTGAATATCATATTTGAATTTGCCAAGTTGAACCCTAGTAATCATAGGAAAATTTACTGCTACTTAGACATAAATACAGGCAAACCTACATCTATCACTATTTAGTAGTATGTATGTCTACCTTAACTTTTTTCTGTAAGATTAGCTATACCTACCAACATTTGAGTATAATAATACTCGATTTGTAGCGTTTGGATTCACACCCAAATTGTTGTTTTTGTTGCCACAACAGTTAAAGGGTTAAATTCCGGTTCCCATAGTTGGAGTGATATTTATTTCTTGTTAAGAAAATATGGGTCATTAAGTAGGGCCTTTCGTTGATCTTCTTAAGAAGAGAAATTTGTGGTAAAGAAACCATTACCAAGATCAATAACTTCAAAAGCCTAATTAGGCTTAAAGGAGTTTAGTAGTCTGACTAATAACAGTGTTTAGCCAAGGTTCATACATGATGCATTTCTATGAGTAAGAGATTCCATGACGTGGTCCATCCTTCTCATATGTCTTATCATCAATTTTTTTTAAATTATTATTCTAGTTAAGATGTGGATTTCGAGCTTGTGTTAGTGAAGAAATCCTTGCAATAACTAATTTCCTTATGTTGTGGAACACTAGGAAGACTACATTCCATCATGGTAACTTCCCTTTAATGGTGTGGAGTCTTGTATGTTACAATATCCAAGCCATATTGATTGTCCATGTAGAGGGTCCTAGTAAAAAGAGTAAGTGATAAATGTGTCGAAGAAGTATATGAATGGAAGCAATTATGAATCAAGATTTGGTATATAGAGCACATTCTTTGCTACATTCCGAAGGAAATGGTAACATTTTAGAGGAGAGATTTGTTATCGATAAATTAAATATAGATGAAGTGAATAACACGGTTGGTGAATGAAAGTCTCATGATGAATACCAACTATATAATTAAATATAATCCCAGTAGATCTTTTAATAAATACGGTAAAAACATTATTTCGTCATTTTCACATCATATAAGGCTATAACATAAACACAAATATTGTCTTCCGCCCAATAAGAATGACATGAAACTTACGGAAACATTGAACGCCTAACTGAAATATTCTCAATAACCAAGGCTTTTTACCTGTGACAAGTAAAATTAATTGAACCAATAGAAAAGCATATATCGATACATATACAATTTCACTCATAGGATTTTAAAAGACGGACACTACCACAACTTGGAGAACAATCAGAACATTCTAGCCAACTGAAATGCGTGCCCTCAGCTCTTATGATTTCCGGTAAATCATGTTTAGTTTCCAGTTCAAACTGCTCATAAAAGACTTGCGCATATCACAAGTCGACGAGTACAAATGCAAAATATGGGTACCTACACAGGCTACACTTCTTTTCTCTCTCTCTCATGGGATTTACTAACCCGTCGGCCGTCGGTCGTCGGTCAAGAGCATGTATGGGCTTGGTCTCAACATGTACATTATTTATGTGCGACGAAAAGTCGTCCGATTGGAAATCCACAGCCCAACACCCTTTTATTCCTCTACAGTCATCACCCCATAGCTCTATCGCGCTTCTCGTTCTCTCTTACATCATCAGCAGATCACACCCTTTCCTGCATCTCTTCTGCTTGCTTCCAAGCAACAAACTAACTTCCGGCCAAAATTTCTGGCGTCAGCGGGAATCGAGAAAGAAATTTAAGAGCGGCGGAAGAGATATAGAGAGAGAAGCGGAAGGGGTGGAGGAATGGGAGTTGATTACTACAAGATTCTTCAGGTAGACCGAAACGCAAAGGATGATGACCTGAAGAAAGCTTACCGCAAACTCGCCATGAAATGGCATCCTGACAAAAACCCTAACAACAAGAAAAGTGCCGAAGCTAAATTTAAGCAAATCTCTGATGCTTACGATGTATGTAAAGTGTAAACTTCAGATTTTGCCCTTTATTTCTCTCTCTTCACTTGACTATTACTTGATGCCCATCCATCAAAGTCACGATCTTTCAATCAAATTATGGATATCCCTTTTCTTTTTCTATCAGGTTTTGAGTGACCCACAAAAGCGAGCAGTCTATGATCAGTATGGAGAGGAGGGGCTGAAAGGTCAGGTTCCGCCTCCGGGTGCTGGCTTTCAGGGCTCTACCGATGGCGGTGGCTTCCATTCGTTCCGATTCAATTCTAGAAGCCCTGATGATATATTCTCCGAGTTTTTTGGGTCCTCCAGCCCGTTTGGTGGAATGGGTATGGGGGATATGGGCGGATCACGTCACGGTCCCTCCTCCGCCTTCGGCCGAGGTATGTTTGGGGATGATATATTTTCTCAGTTCAGAGGTGGCCCTGGTGGTGGTGAGGGTTCGACTATGCCCAGGAAAGCGCCGGCAATCGAGAGGAATTTGCTTTGTAGTTTGGAAGATTTGTATAAAGGGACTACCAAGAAAATGAAGATTTCTAGGGATGTTATTGACACATCGGGGTATGTTTAAACGTCTTTTGATTTTTTTGAGATAGTTGACTGGTTATTCTTGGTTTCTTGTGTATTGTGTGAATCGCTTGGTATCTCTAGCAGATAAGTGAAATTTTGCCCAATATGACCCCCTCCTTCCACTCTAGTATGCAATGTGAAGACGGCCTCAACAGTTCTATTTGAAGCTGTAAATGCATCATGATCAATAATACTACCTGTTTGGATATCCACTAGTTCTGGGCAATTGCGGTAGGCTTAGCTTTCATCTTCAAATATCAAATGGTAGTTCTTTTATCCATGCTTCTGTCTCAGTTCATCCAGTCTTTTGAGGATGGTTCAGAGAAGGGTCATGATCTTTTGATGCCAGCCTGATTTTCTTTATCATAGTTGTCTTTTATTGGTAACGTAACCGATAGAGAAAGGATAATCATGCATGCAAACGATGTACATAACACAATAGTAGCTAGATGAACAGTGGTAGGAAACGGAAAATGAATGGCAACATCCATCTTCAATTTTTTTTGCTAGAAGGACATTCAGTACACATACTAGGCCACTGATTAATCATTAGATAGTCATGATTTGGTGGTCAATTGTTCTATGTCACCCATAAGTCTCACTTTGACAGCTTTGATATATTATTACATTTCCATTGTACTTTGCATTCAAACTTCCAAGACTAGAGCTGGTAAACTTATTGGTGACATAAAGGAGTTTATTGACTACTGAATAGTACTGACGGAATTATTCAGTCTTATAAAACAGGTACCTTTTACCAAAGTTGCTATTAAGTTGCCATTCTTTATGGATAATTCAACTCGGCTATTGATCTTGTCCATCTTGCTACTATTTTCACCATTTGTATGAAGGGTTATCCTTTTTTTTTTATCTAATATGTTTTTCTTTACTCAAATTTCCTGATTTATTATGCGATCAGGAATGATTGGGTATGACATTTGGTTTTAAGCACTTGATTTCTTGGCATGAATGTTTTATTTTGTATTCCTATTAGCCTACATTATGAACTGGAGTGCCACTTTGTTGGCTCAAAGGCTAAACCAGGTTAAAAAAATTGCGTTTATGATTTGCTCTCCCTAGTTTGGTCAATGTTTTTTTATAAATACTGAGAGTTAATAGATGATTACTTTTTTGATGAAGATTTGAATTTATTTGTTTAGCCAAAGAGAATAATATTAGGGCTAATGAAAAATTGAGGCTGAATTGTGTGACTATATATGCAGCCTTATACCTATATTCCAAAGAACTATGTGCCCTAATTTGCTTCATCTCGCACTTGTACAACTTCAAAGCACCAAGTCTTTGATACAAAATATTATGAATAAATGTTGATGTTGTGAGGTGATACCACCTAACAGATGTTAATGTAATTTTCCTCCTATATTTTGCTCTATTATTTCATGGTTATGAACAAACCATACCCCTCCCCTGATTGCAAATGTTACTCGATATTAAGCAATTGATGCTGGATCAGTTATGTAGTGTGTCAAATGTAGTATATTGTGGGATTCAAAGGAACTTAAGAAAAAAGGTCAAATATAATATATATGCATCATCAAATGTGCAATGCTCTATGTTCAAGGGACTGCTCTTTAAACTTGCATTTTACATATATAATCCATTCGTTCCACTTTATTTGCATGTTATTCCTTTTTAAGCCATCCTAAAATGTTTGCAAGATTTCTATTGATAAGATGTTCATTTTTTTTTTAACTTTCTTTATATTTCCTTATTAATTAAGGATTTTTATACATTTCTAATGAAGAAATTCATCAATAATAAAGGAAGGAGTGAAATGATAAAATTAAATTAATGATGTCACACTGCAGTCAATGCTGAATTGACTATTTTTAATAATGTTTTTCAAACTCTTGCAATTGTCGTGGGACGGAGGAGGTAATTTGGATCATCCTCTACATGACTATCTTTCTTGAGGCCTTGTCTACCTTAGAAAAGTTGACTTTATTCTCTAATCCCTTTGTCCCATAGTACTTGTAAGGGTTTAAAAATTGTTAGCAAGAAAATAATCAGACTATCATTAATTACCACAACACATTAGTATTTACATAAGGACTTGTATTAAAGTAGGTGCATTTGATGCCTTATAAGTAGGAACCTTGCTGACATTTTGGGGCAGCTTAAATAGGAATAAATTTTCAACTATATGGGATGGAAGGAGTTTCATGTTGTGTACTTGTATCAAGTCATAGTGGATGGTCATTTTTGCAACTATTCACATTTTGCAATTTTCTTCCGTTCTCCATTCTAGTGTAACCTAGTTGGGGTCCTTTTTAAGAAGCCTTATAAAATTCCATTTTTAACGGTGGTCATGGAAATTAATTTATGGCTTTCTATTGGAAGTAGTTTTAATCTGGAAACATTGATCAAATAGATGTTTTTGGAACTTTTGCTTTTCTCATTGATTTGAATTTTTTCAAAATACTCCCTACTAATAATGAACTAATATAATGAAAAACATCAGCCTTTTGGGTTATTTGCATTTGAGATATGGTAAGGAATGATCCAATTTCTTGTTTTTTTAACGACTTTATACCATACAATTAAATTGTGGTGTTGCTATAGTGTAGCGGTCATTATTTAGCAGATTTTGGGTTAGTTGTAACGCAAAACTACTAATATGCTAAATCTACTAAAAAAAGCATGTAAAATAATTTCTTCTTTTTTATTTTTTATATATATCTTAGACTAAGTTACTATTGAATTATAATAAAGTATTGTTATTTATTAACTTTATATCTACCCCTAAAAAACATGTTTTTTTTCCATTCCAAGGCAAATATAGGGTTATTATTAAGGAATAAAATCATGGTCACGGTGTTGCTGTATTGAAGCTTTGCGAATGGTAAATTATATGTTGCAGCATGAATTTTTATTTTTATTTCATCATATGATCTAATTATTATGTATTGATCATTTAACTATAAGCATTCAATAAACTAGTATTTTATATTATACTAGAAGCATCTAAATGAGTCATTATATGATAAATTGTCTGCCTTGAAAAAAAAAAAGACATGTTATTTAGTGGAGATGTGAAATAGTAATGCTTTATTATAATTCAATAATAACTTGGTCTATTATATATATATATATATATATAGGAAATGAAGAAGAATAATCGACGATATTTTGTGATTTATTATGATATTTTTCAATTTATTGACTGATAAAATATGAAAATTTAAAACAGTAGCAAATCAGTGATTATGCGTCGTGGCTAATCCAAAATCCGTTAAATAGTGGCTGCTATATTTGGCTACAGCGGCACCACTATTTAATTGTATGGTTATGAAAATAATTTAAAATATGACTCTTTAAATGCATATAATATAGTATAGACCAGTAGTTTAGTGAATACTTATATTTACATTATCAATTAATAATAATTAGAGTATATGAAGAAATAAAAATTCACTCCGCAACACATAATTTATCGTTCAAGACGCTCCGATACCATGACTCTGATTCTATTGCCTGCTTTGCTTCCCCCCTGCTGTTTTGTACTTTAGAGTTGGTATGTGCAGTTTCAGATGTGCTCAAGGTTTAACTTGGATATTTAAGAGTAGACTTCTGGATGGGGAAGATGTCAGAAGCAATCATATGGTCTCTGCATGATTTTTAGCATAAGATCTTCATCATTGCAGGTAACTTTATGCTTCATGCATGATGTCAATGTGTACAAAATATCTTTGGCGACTCAGTAGGTTCTTGTTTTGACCTAGCGGCTATTTGTAAAGCTGTATCTCATAGGTTTTTAGCATTGTTTGCTTTCTAACTGGTGCTATCATTTTGATATGTAGTTCAATTCTCAGACTGGGGAAATAACATACTTAGAAAGAAGTACTAAGGCATTCACTGGAATTGTTATTTCAAGCGTCCACAGTTGTTGGTGGAATGGAAGTTTGATGTATGGGACTGTATGCCTGAAGGTTCAATGACAGTTGTTGCTTGTAAGCAAATTGATAAAGTAGGTTTGATGTTTATATTGTTAACATGGTAGATGGGGAATATTATGGTTATAAGACTTGCAGGTGCATTCTTTGAGGGGGTAAACATGCATATGTTGAAGTTGTTTTAGTTAATTACTTTCTAGGAAGGATGGTCACTGAAATACTATCATTCTTTCTGGCCTTTTTTTGGTGCCTAAACTCTTCTGGATCTGCGGTCCTCAGATTTTCGTACTTAAGCCTCGTTCCTTTTGTGCTTCATCTGTAATCTGTTACGTTCCAAAATATAAACCTACAGCTCCTGCGCAGAAATATGATCTGCATTCTCTCATTGATGTCCTGACGAGTCTATTGTTTTCAGCTATAGTGTGAGCTCTTTTGCACTGAATGTCAAATTGCACTTCTTGCTGTCTGATGTGTATCCGGCTCTTACTGGATCAGTTTTTTCTTTTTCAGGAGGCCAACTACATTGGAAGAGATTCTGACCATTGAGATAAAGCCAGGGTGGAAAAAGGGGACAAAAATTACATTCCCAGAAAAAGGAAATGAACAGAGAGGTGTTATTCCATCGGACTTGGTCTTTATAATCGATGAAAAGCCTCATGCTGTGTTCAAGAGGGATGGCAATGATCTGATCGTCACCCAGAAAATCTCTCTAGCGGAGGCTCTGACAGGCTACACCGTACAGATTACAGCCTTGGATGGGCGTACTCTGACGGTACCAATCAACTCTATCATTGGCCCCACCTATGAAGAAGTTGTCAAGGGAGAGGGTATGCCTACCCCCAAGGATCCATCTAAAAAAGGAAACTTGAAGATTAAGTTCAATGTCAAGTTCCCAACCAGGCTTACTTCAGAGCAAAAAACTGGGATCAAGCGGTTGTTAGCATCGTGAAATGCAGGAGTTTGAAATGACTATGGTCTTGTGTATGTCTGAATCAATCAACTTAATTTTCAGTTCTCTTGGAAAGAATCTTCAGAGAAAAAACCACAGTAATTCCCAAGAACTATGTTTTAGACATATCATGTTTATTTCAAATGTATTCTTTGTTTCCTGTGCACAGTTTCAGGCTGTTGTTTCTTGTTTTGGTAGTTATGTTGGTAACATGTTCATAGTTTAGTATTGCTGTATTTTAGTTGCCAAGCGGGGTATCCTTTGCCACTTCATAGCAGGCCCATGGAAATGGGGGGCTAGTTCGTTTTCTTTCTTTCTTTTTTGGAACTCAGATAAAACTTCATTACCGAGTCAAATCGTTATACGATACATGATGCAAAAGCCTTGGGAATAACGTGATTATTTCATGAGGAATGTGACAAAGATTCAATCGCTAATTGAGCAAGCAAGTGTGCAGCATCATTTGCACGTCGAGGGACCGAAAAAACCTTAAAATTGCCATAAGCATATAGCATACTCTTTTTCTACGTCTAACGATCATGTAAGAAACGTGCCAGGAAGGAGCGATTTCTGTCATTAAGTACGTTGGCAACCAAAGAATCCATGTTAAGGATCACCTGCAAGCTCCGTCCCGAGAATACACGCATTGTTGATATTGCTGATTTCAGGGGCAGATGATAAATCTTGGTTTCGGTAATCAATAATCATTATGTAACTCAGCATATGCGTGCTCCGTGAAAAGCGACACTTTCATTTTACTTTGAGATAGGTTAGTAGTGCCAATTCTTATACAACTACGAATTCTTGCTGAATTATTCTTTTCTTCACTGTAATGTAATACCTAACAAAGTAATAACACTCAAAGCTTGTTTCGTTGGGTTTCTTTTCGAAAGCAAATGTTCCTTCGGTAGCTAGCTACTTGGGAGAATAAGTGGGTTTAATTTGGCTTCTAGAGCGTCATGTCACACACCAACTTCTACACCAAGCCTAGATATGTGTGACCTTAGTCTTTTCTCACTCTTTAAAAGACTAAGTCACCCTTCATCCTTTAAGTATACTCGATGCTTAGGCAAAATATGTTTCCAAGACCACCACACTGAACCCTTCACAAGAGAACTGAAGAGAGAGATTTTAGATACAAAAAGAAGATTGTATTATAAAGAGAGAAACTGTGAATAATCTTATTGAATGATTTTCAAATGTCTCTACCCCTTCTATTTATAAATGAAACTCCACCCCCTCCTCCCCTCTAAGAAGATTCTAGAGATAGGCCTAATGAATTTCTCTAGAGTGACCCAATAGGTTCATTAGGGTTTCTAGAATAGTCCATTAGGATTTCTAGAATTTTCCATACTCATCTATACAAATGTAGAAGGATCTAGAAGCATCCTCTCTAGAACCATCTAGAATTATCTAGAATCATCTATGAGAGTGTAGAATTTTATATATCTTTCTACACTTATCTAGACTATACAAGAACATTCTAGATTATTTTAGGGCCCGTGAAATCTCATTGAAGACCTTTCGATGCAGTTTGTAACAGTCAACTTTTAAATTGACCTTAAAAAAATTTGGCTAATGCACGAGCTTCCTTCATGCTCCATGTACAAAGCTCGTGAAGGTGCTCCATGCAAAGTGCACAAAACACAAGATCAAACGATCCAATTATAAGTTAAACAAATCTAGTTTAAATTTTATTTTTAGCGAGTTGAGCTGAAGAATTTATATGTTCATATATCATTTATATATTTAATTATTACATTAAATTGTTTCATCTTTCAACTTAATATCATGCTCTATATAAAGTACCCATATATTTTCAAATTAGAAAATAAGCATTCCATTTATACTCTTATGTTCAATTAAAAAAATTATATAAATAAGAAATTAATAACCAAATTTATAAGAAAAAAATTTGAAATTATGAAACTCTAGTTGTTTATTCTACTAAAGAGCATCAATATTATAATTAAATTTTCTTAATTTGATTCAATTAAAAATTAATGAATGAGTTGAGCTTATGAATCTTCTCGACTTATGTACAACTTTTTCTCAAAGTTTTTCCAAACATAACAAAATTGAGAATATTTATTGTTAATGTTTCATTAACACGGGAAATAATTCACGAATTGAATATTGTTTTTGAACTTTCTAGAATGTATTTGTTTTATTTTAATCTTTGAATGAACAAAATTTATTTTAGCCCTTCTAAATTTAATTTTTTAATCCCTCAATTAGAGACAAAAATAGAAAAGTTTGCATTCTTAAGGGATTAATTTAAATAAAAATAGAATTTAGAGTGATTAAAATAAATCTATTTTTATTCATAAATTAAAAATATATTTTTTTAAAGGGACCAAAATAATATATAATTTTAAACTAAAAAAAAAAATAGGACCAACAACTAAAACGACACAATTCAGATACCCTTTGCGTTTCTCTCTATGTCACGTTACATGCACATGTTGGTCCGGACTTCAAGCAAGCAGAAAAGCAGTAACTCGGGCATCTAAACTCTAAACTCCCGATCTCACCGCTTCTGTTCTTCCTCTTCCCCTGCAATTCAATTCGTCACACCCTGTCTTTTTCTTCTCTTTTTATATTCTTCGTATTTAAAACTGTTATACTTAGATTAGATTATGGTATTACTGTGTTAGATTTATCCTCGCATCTTTATGTATGTAAGAAAGCATAAAAATATAAAGGAATAGATAAAGAAGGTGCAAAAAATGTCAGCAACGTCGTCAAATCCTCGAACAGTAGAAGAGATCTACAAGGATTTCAGCAATCGACGTTCCGCCATCGTCCGTGCTCTCACTTCCGGTACGAAAAGTTCCATCTTTTTATCTCCTCAAGCTAATTTCATTGGTCTGAATTTCCTTTACAATTGGTGGGTTCTTTTGTTTCTTTCTGCTGCAGATGTTGATGAATTCTACGGACTTTGTGATCCGGGTGAGTTTCATAAATCATTTTCTGTTTCTATTTTAGCACTACTAGTTTCGATGTGTTTTCAGCTTGGAAATTAGTAAGAAATTTTATTCATTGAGATTTTGCTTCGCTTCCGGGTTAATTGGAAAATTAAGGGTTTTCTGGGTTTTTCGTATTTAATTAACCGTAGTTGTTAGTTATTAATTTCTTAAGTTTGAGTGAGGCAGATGAATTACTGATTTTGGTTGGTAGCTCGTGGGAGATAAAAATGATCCTTGAGGTGACATTTGTACATGGTTATATTTCGGTTTATTTCTGAGCTAATTCGTTTGCTTACTTTGTTCCATCATCTTATTTGTTGGAATCAGAGAAGGAGAATTTGTGCTTGTATGGACACCCAAATGATACTTGGGAAGTTAATCTTCCTGCCGAGGAAGTACCGCCTGAGCTTCCTGAGCCAGCTTTAGGGATCAATTTTGCTAGGGATGGAATGAACCGAAGAGATTGGCTTTCATTAGTTGCTGTTCATAGTGATTGTTGGTTGTTGTCTGTGGGTTTCTATTTTGGTGCTCGTCTTAACCGCAATGAGAGGTATAGCTCTTTTGCCCCGCCACTCACCAGGATTTTATGCGTGATATATGTCCGCTGCTTTCTTTTATTTGTTTCTGGTTTCATATAGAGTAAGAGCTGGTGAATTTTGACTTTTTGTTAAGCTTTAATTTTGTCGTTGCGGGAATATTCTGCCTTTAGCTACACATATTTTACACCTCTTGCACTGCAGTCGTACTAGTGAATACTCCTACATGCTTGACCCAGTGCGTTGAGCTGGAAGATTCATGCACTAGCATCTGTTGGTTATCTTCTGCTTGTGATGCAGTACCTGTTTTCTTTTGTTGCAGCCTAGATGTTGAACCTAGAAAAGCAGATTTCTTTTGTTAAAAGGAATCATCTTTTTTTTCCCCCTACTAGAAGTTCTCATGTCCAATTCAGTTTTTCCTCATTGCTTATGAGCTTGGCATTTGGGCTGTAACTACTCGAAGGTTCTATTCCTTGCGTTCATTCCATGCTATTGTGCTTCATTTTATTATTTTTTTCTGATTCATTTGAAGTATCTATCTGCATTTAGCTTTACCTCTATGCCCCAGGATTCCTTTGGTTTTTTCTCATTTCATGCTTGCAATCAGCCGTAGATACTCTTTGAGCTAATTGTATGTTTGGAATTTCTGACTGAGTAGCTTAAAATTGGAGTGCTGTTAGTGTTGGACTTGGTAGAAATGAGGCCCAACTCTCTAGGCTTCTGTGATATTGGAAAGATGGTAGAAATACACTGCGGTGGGTATCGGATATATATTAGTAGGACCCAATTCTCCTAGTACCTCCCCCATATGAATTGGCTTGAAATGTTAGTCATGGAATGTTTTCCTTTTCTGGTGCCAGGCCGGGTAGTATTTTATCCCAAGTGTAAATAACAGAAGGGCCTCTGTTTCTTCTTTCCTTTTTTGTTCTCATTGAAGGAGGTAAGTTTGTTTGGAGCCTATGAATTTTGGGGCTTAAATAGGTCAATTTATGACAAAAAGAAAACAAAACTATGGTTTACTTACGGAAAGTAATTAGATGGCAAAGTAAAAGTAATTGAGAGAGTTAGAGAGGAACATTGTTGTGATCCCTCATTGATTTTTGTCTTTTTTGAGCTAATTTTTGGGTAGAGTTAGGGTTTTTCCAAGCACCTCTTGGAAGATTACGTTAGCTGGTTACATCTTGGGATTCCAGATCGGAGACCTGTTTGGCGTTACGATTTTCTGTTTCCTTATCGAGGCCCATAAGAAACATGCTTGGGTGAGAAAGGTTTCACCTGTGAATTACTAAGCCGATGCTTGGTTCTCCATTTATTGCTGCTTGATGTGCTGATAGTTTATACATATCTACCAACGTTGTGTGATTACTGTCAACTGCCAAGTCTTCTACAATCAGGTGGATGAAACTTCATCTTTATCACACTTGCTGTTTAAGGCCTGAGGGACAGTGTAATCCATTAGCTTCAATTGATAGAACTAAGTTGCTAATGAAGGAATTTTATCTCTGAAAAGAATTCCCAAGGCATGTGACATCAGATTTCAGCATCTAGCGCTTGTATTAAAGTATGCTACAGTTACCAGGAACATAAGGTCACTGTCCACTGCATTGCACTGGAATGAAATTCAATGGCCTGTGGATCTAGACAGTGAAGTTTAACTTATTGTGAATAGTCTAATGGACTTTCCAATTTGTAGAACTAAGTTGCTAATGAAGGAATTTTATCTCTGAAAAGAATTCCCAAGGCATGTGACATCAGATTTCAGCATCTAGCGCTTGTATTAAAGTATGCTACAGTTACCAGGAACATAAGGTCACTGTCCACTGCATTGCACTGGAATGAAATTCAATGGCCTGTGGATCTAGACAGTGAAGTTTAACTTATTGTGAATAGTCTAATGGACTTTCCAATTTGTAGAACTAAGTTGCTAATGAAGGAATTTTATCTCTGAAAAGAATTCCCAAGGCATGTGACATCAGATTTCAGCATCTAGCGCTTGTATTAAAGTATGCTACAGTTACCAGGAACATAAGGTCACTGTCCACTGCATTGCACTGGAATGAAATTCAATGGCCTGTGGATCTAGACAGTGAAGTTTAACTTATTGTGAATAGTCTAATGGACTTTCCAATTTGTCCTCTTGGGAAGTTGTATGAATTGTCAAATACAGTAACAACATATTTCTATGGAGAGAGTGGATGTTTTCCTGATATCAACTGGAAAAGGTCCCGAGGATCTCACTGACTTCCTCATGGACTCTTAATCCATTTCATGTTTTGAAATATTCACCATAAACAGATCACTCTGGGGATACTTTTACTAGGCATTACTACCATGATCCACTTTTTCCTGCCAGATTTGGTCATTAATGACATGATGTTCTCACCCTATACCAACTACTGACAGATGTCCTTTTATCTCAACTAAGATTTTTGATATGTACGGTAGTAATGGATGTCTAGTGTTGGTCAATATCTAGATCAGCGCTAGAGTGAACTCTTTAAAATGACTGTTCTGGTTCTTGTCTTATGGAATTTAATTTTGGGATACTGTCCTCTACCCTTTACTTGTCTACATGTTCATTTTCATTTGTTTCATTATTTTTGCAGTTTGAGACCACTTAATTGTGCAATAGTTGACTGAATCTGCACCTTTAGAAGATTTGGATCTTGCCTGTTTTAGTAAAGCTTCTCATTTAGCTTGTAGTTTAGGATGGCCTTTCTGACTGAACATTGTGTGATCACCATGTCCCAACTGCTTGAACTTCAGCCATGGGATTATTTTTTTTGGCAACCTGTGTTTTATCCAAAAAGTTCACTCTCATTTCCCCTTCTTCTTCCTTTGGGATTTGTTGTGTGTTCCTTGTTCAGTCTGATTTGAGCATGAGGCATGAAATCCACTTGACTTACCTGATCTCTGGAGAAAGATGTTGCAGATCTAGATAATTAATTATATGAATTCTCCAGCCCCAGCACCCGGGATGAAAGGGAAGAAATTTCTAAATCAAAAGCTAGTTGGCTGCCTCTTGAATTTTTTATTTATGTCATTCATGCCTAGCGCAGCACACTTTCTCTACTTTGCTCAAAGTTGGCCAGCTTCATTCTTACCAAACAAAGCAAAAAAAAACACCTTTTTTGATGAAATGTTTTGATAACTTACAACTCACTTCTTCTCTTTTCTTTCTCACTGTAGATGTTATTGGTTGTGGATGTGTATGCTATCTTCCTGGACATTTTGGGCTAACATAGTCTTCTACTTTGCTGTGACAGAAAGCGGCTATTCAGTATGATCAATGAAATGCCTACTGTTTTTGAAGTTGTAACTGAAAGAAAACCTGTTAAAGACAAACCCAGTGTGGACAGCGGGAGCAAATCTCGTGGCAGTTCCAAGGTGAGATAATTAATATTGGTTTTAAATTTGCAAATATAAAATCCAGGCAGTTAATATTAGGAAATTAACATATTTCCATTAATGTTGCTTCCGTGTCTTTGCAGAGGTCAAGTGATGGACTGGTGAAAAGCAACCCTAGGATGGAAGAAGAGAACTACGAAGATGACGAAGATGAGCAAGGCGAGACACTCTGTGGTAGCTGTGGTGGGAGTTATAGTGCCGATGAGTTTTGGATTGGCTGTGACATTTGTGAGAGGTGGTACCACGGGAAATGTGTGAAAATAACACCAGCCAAGGCTGAGAGCATTAAGCAATATAAATGCCCTTCTTGCAGCTTGAAGAGAAGACAGTAAGACGGTAGTTGGAGTGGCTTATTGATGATGTGGCTGATTTGTAAGATGTAATTTTCATGGCTGACATAGTATAGCAAGCAATATTTTTATAGCTATGAAAGTTCGAAGAATGTTAGTTATCTTTATCATGATGTCTGTTTATAACAGCCGATGTTCCTTAAAGTTGTATTTTTAAGCCCTTTTTCTTTATTTAACCTCGAAATATTATTCCTCTGTATGTGCTTTTATTGGATGTTTGGATCGTCTGATTTATGAGATCATGTGTGTGTGCACCAAGGATTTAAAAGGCAAGCAGCATGCCTACCTTCTGTTTTCGTTTGTGTCTTTATCCTCTTGGTTGCATCTGCTGGAGGGTTTTGTTCAAGGCATGCCAGTCTGTTCTCATTCAGAGTTTCAGTAAGCAGTACAGAAACCCTCGTTACTATTATTATTATTATTATTTTACACGGATTATTGGATTTCACATTACTGTCGAAGAGACTTGTTTAAGGATCTAGTGTTGGTGGCTTCTGCATCTGAGGACCATAATTTGATTAGCTCCTCCAGTTCCTACTCTGCCTCGCAGTCCAGTTGTACGCAGTAGCCGATCCGGTTTGTGACTACACCTTTCCCAGTATTTTGTGCACGGTATGGACTAAGACGGAGTACGGCGGCAGGAATACAAGACCACGAAGTGAGAGCTGGGACCTTCCTGGTTCCCAACTCGAGTTATATTGGTGATACTAAAAGCACTAAACGGTGAGAACTTAGACAAAGTAGCCCTTGTGCCCAGAAAGGATGCAGGGAGGAGAATCCTCTCCCAAACCCCCGTCTACCGTCTCGACAGATTAGTTTCTTAGCCACATAGTAGCTTAAAGGGATTTGAGAAAATCATAATGTCCACACAATATGGGACACAGTTTGGAGATCCAAATTGATATACGACTATGGGGTGAATGAAAGGAGCGTCACTTGCTTTCCCTGAATTGAAAAGCAGCAGTCCCAGTACAAACTATAAATGACAATACATAATCAGCACCACTATGGGTTGTCTGATAGCAATGCTGGTGAAGGATCCATACCTAATCACACACGACCAAGTAAAGCTGCATGGGAAGGGAAAAGCAAATATGCTAAGAAACACTCAATATTACACTGGATGACCAAACTTAAGAAAGGCACAATCTTGATACATACCTATCGTTCGCCCCTCACCCTCATGTTTCACTACAAAGGCATACATTTCGGCAGTTAGAGCCTATCGTGCCCCATAGATAGAAGGGAAGGGGAAAAAGAAAAAAAGAACTTTGAGACTACGTGGAACGAGAGAATCATACATGCCATCAATGGCTGCAAGGTGAATTTTTTTTCACAAACCACCAAACAGCTCTCCTAGCCTCCCTTGCAAGCCAACAATCAGGGCTAGATTTTGATGAATTGCCCTGAATGAATAATAAACATTGAAGAAAAGGTCTAAAATATATGCAAAATGACTCATCATCTTCGGTTGTATAATCAGGTTAGTTGCTAACAGCCTAGAGAGCTACTCCGTCCCCAATTTCAGAGAGCCGTCCTTCATTAGCTTGGTGCTTAGACTGTTGAATCGGCCCCTTGAGTAATGTCGTGAGGCCTTCCTCCAATCCGTTCCAGTCTTCATCATAGCAACAAATTCATCATAGCTGATTTTTCCATCCTGTAATAAACAAACATAATCATAAATATCCAAAAAGAAAAATTAGGATAATGAAAAAATTTGACGTTTATTACCTTGTCTGTGTCCACCTCTTGGAAGATGTCATCAGCCACATTAGTAGAGTCTTCTAACCCGTCCTCCATTAATGCTTCCCGAAGCTCCACTGGTTCAATAAAACCATTGTCATCCTTGTCAAAATAGGAGAATGCCTTCCGTAGATGCTCATCATTAGCCATCCTTTGCATATGGAGGGAAACGGCAATAAATTCTCCATAGTCCAAGGTTCCTTTCCCTCGAGTATCCACCTGCAGCCAGCATGTATTCCGTTAAAGATACATAAGAGACCAATTCAAAATGCAAATTCAGATTCTTCCGATGGAAAATCAGACCATGATATATTTAATCTAATAAAGCACACATTGTGACCACAATCTTAGACTGGTTCACATTGGATTGGGAAATACCAGAAGCCAGAGCCAACTCAAAAACAAAATTTTAAAGAACTAATAGTGACAACTCTGTCCCCTATCTTTTATTTGTATGACCAACATTAAGGGTGAATGGAGAAAATTAAACGGGTAGCTTTGTCCCCTTCCTTCTATGGTAATAGAAGAAAAATGGGTAGCTTTATGAAAGTTCAGGCCTCCAAGAATCCTTTTATGAAAGACATTAGTTGGTTTGGTTATACGTTAAGAACTACTGTAATCATTTACAGTGTGCTTTATCAATGAATGGGAGTATTGTGAGTTGTCCCGTTTATAAAATGAGATCTAGTCAATAGCACGTGCATTGTACTCAAACATTCATGCAGCTTTCAGCACACGTCATATAGATCGGTTGCTCACTGCTCAGTTAGCAGCCCGATGATCCTTAGATCATGTAGATATCCAGAAATGAAAAGAGGTGCACAAAGAATGAGAGAAAAACACACACAAAAAAAACTCACAGCTTCAATCAACATCTGCACTTCAGATTCAGCAAGCTGAGAAGAGAATTTCAGAAGTCCAGCTTTCAGTTCCTCGATTGAGACAATACCATCACTATCAGTATCTATCTTCTTGAACATCTCCTTAATGTCCTCAACTTCTTCAGCTGACAAGTGTTCAGCAATCACCTGGCAGGAAATTTTTGAAACAATCAAGTTATTGACACCATTAACAATATGATTCAGTGGATCCAAAAAGATTAGCTAGAATACCCTTAAGGCTTTCCTTTTGAATCTGTTCATCATAGAAAACTGCTTCAGCCTTGATCTGACAACATCTCCAAGGGGAACATTTGGAGCCTTTTTCGCATTTTGAAGCCAAGGATGCTCTAAAGGGCAAATAATGTATATGTGAAGCAACGAATCAGAATATAAAAGACAAGGATGAAAATATACAGTAAAGGCAAAGTCGTTATATCAATGCCGGTTAATACAAACATGCCCCAACAAGTAGAAATACATGGCAAAAAAGTAAGCATCAATAAGTTGATGGGGAGGTAAATGTAGACAGAGGGAAGTTCTTGTTTTAGACACTACAGAGGTAGAAATTTCAATACTGATCAACTTCAAGTATAGATAGATGAGATAGAAACACATGCTTCTTGAGCATCAAGGATACATCAGTCCATTGTACACTATCTACTTCTAATGACAGGTATAAAAACCAAGACCACTGTGAAATCAGCAAAAAGAATGCAAGTGATCATTGACACATAACAGCACAGTCATCACTGTGAAAGAGGGTAAGGTTGGGTAGAAAGTTATTCACATGTCCAATAAAAAGTCTTGGTTGACATTAGCATATTTGCAGCACATGAAGCAATGGCTTAACCTCACAGTGTTTCAACATCATGAACAGCACAACTAAATTACATGCAATGAGTATCCAAATGCACATTTCAGTTCAGCTGCACATCACATTATCTCATGACTCATCAGACTAGAACAAAGTTACTTATGTCAATAATTGGTGAATAGCATTTCTAAGAGTTTTTAGTGTTTTGGATATAGATTAGAGGTTTGACCACATCAAACCCCTAATCTAAGTGTGGTGCATTTAGAATTAGCTTATTTAGAATAAGTTTTTTTTTTATCCATTTTATGCCTTGATCCATTGTAAGTTATCACTATCAATTAATATTATCAAGCACCTCGATAAAAACAACTTAAATGAACTCATGCAATCTGTTATCTGTTAATTATCAAACAAGATGGAAAAAGGAACTCAAATTGCATCAGAAATTGTTTTAGGCTATAGACAGAATTGGGTTTTCATTATCTAGGGTTGGACTTTGGTAAAGGGTAGCGTGGATAACTAAAATGTGATTAATCATTAAAATGCCCATGGGCTGGATTGCCCTTCTCCTTAAATGAAAAATTATACCAAAAACTAAGGGTGGTCATGCTTTAAACTAACCCATAATACCTAACTCATGCAACCTATGGGCCAACCCACAGCGGATTGGAGTAAATGATTAATAATTTTCAACTTAAGTAACCCACGAATTTACCACAGTTACCATGGGTTAATATATACACAAACCAACCTACCACCACCCCTTCTGCTACCACTACCACCACCATCACCTTTTTTTTTCTTTTATCATTTACTAATTCACTACTACCTCAACCTCCACTTTTAATATACACACACCATCTCAACATCACCATACCATCACAACACTACTTGAGTTAACCGATCTAGGAGTTGGACCAGGCCCAAGTGGTTAGGTCAAAATAGGGTAGACTTGAGTGGAGTTAGGTCAAGATAAACCTAGGCAGAATCATATAGGGTCAAGGTGGGCCCAAGTGGTGCTGAGTTCGGAAAAGGCAAGCTTGGAAAAGTTGGTTTGAGATGACAACCAAGAAATAAGGCTCACGTCGGGGCGAGGCAAGCTCAAACAAGGTGGGTCGGGCCCAAGTAGAATGGGGTTGGGATGGGGAGAAGTTAGTTAAGGCAAGGCAGGCAAAGCTGGGAGGGGTTTGGGCCGGATGGTGCGGGCCCATTTAGAGTTGAGTCGGACAGAGATAGGACTGGACGAAGTTGATAGGGTTTAGGCAGGCCTGAATGGAGTCAGTTAGCTCAAGATGAGAAGGGTTTATTTGGGGTCCAATTGGGATAGGGTTTTAGTGGTGGTGATTTTGGTATGATAGCGATAGTAGTCACCAACCCATGATAACCCATGGCAATCCGTAGGCTAAACCATACCAATCCATGGTTAGTTTGTAACCAGTCATTGATTGACCCACATATAACATTGCAAAATACTAACCCAACCCATCTAATCCATAAGTCTATTTTCATGAGTTGGGTTATATACGTTATGACTAACTCAATCCATTGAGCACCCCTATCAAAAACCTTCTTTTCTCCATCTCTAGTATCTTCATGGCTCTAAAAGAGTTGTACATAAACCAAACTTAGACATTTGAGCTCTATACAAAAATATATAACCATCCATTTATAACTTTAAACTAGAAATGATTAGGGTTGTTGACGAGCCAAGCCGGCTCGCGAGCCTATTGGGTTCGGCTCAGCTCGGCTAGCTTATTTAGCTAAACGAGCCGAGCTTGAACATAAAAAATTTGTACTCGAGCTCGTTGACAGTGCAAAAGCTCGTGAGTTTGGCTTGTTTACCAAAAAAGCTCGCGAGCCGGCTTGGCTCGGCTCATTTACCTTCATTTTTAGGCTCTCGGCTCATTAACAACCCTACAAATGATTGAACCTACTAATCTTAGAAATTCCTACAGATAAAAACACAACAAAGAAGTCATAGTGAATATTCAGTTGCACTTCTACACATAATATCAAACAAGTTCAATGGCTCAACCTAACCCATGAACCCATCCAAGCCAACTCAAGGTAGGTTGGGTTGGTGACTAATAGTTTTTAATCCAACCCATGGTATCCCTTGGGTTGTATGAGTTGATCATGAGTTAATATATACATAGACCACGAACTCCACCACCAATTGCTACATCCTATTACTTACCATGCTTATGTTTAATAAAATGTGTATTCACCACTGTCGATATAAAATATACATTTACAACTATAAGATATATGCCTGACGTATATTCTTTTCAATAAAATATGTATTTATAAAATGTATATTTGTCCCTTTATAAATGAAGGATATTATAAGATATGTATATGTCGATATAACATGTGTATTTACAACTATACAATATGTATTTCATCACTATAAGATATAATTGTTGATATAAGATATGCACTTGCCAATAAAAATGTGTATTCTTTCCAATAAAATGTATATTTCCAACACATATATTCGTCTCTTATTGTTTTATAAATATATGTGTATTTATATCTAGAAGATGTGTCTTTTGTTGGATAAGATGTATATTTATATTATAGAAACTATGCATTTTTATTTTTTCATCTAAGGTATATCAATATGGGTATTTATTTCATCTAAGATAGTTTTTTGATATAATTCTTTTATTTTATTTTTTTATGACCTAAGTTAAAGATAATTTGATTTAAAGTTTAAAAAAAATTATAAGCTACAATAGCACCAAACATGATACTACTAGTAGAATGGTGTAAATTATTGGTCCACCACCACCCACCTCTACCTGGCACTACCACAGTATTGTTGTCCTCCTATAATATTACTAGACAAAGCATATATACCAACAAATATCACATAGCCTAAGATATAGCAACCACACTAAATAAATCAATGAAATTTTACCATTTGACGTGATTCCTTCACATAAGTAATTCACAACAATGACCATTATCAAGTATCAGAGTCACAAGTGAAAAGAATCTTAAACCTCTTCAAATCACTTTAGTTTCGTTTACAAGTCTCTTTGCAGCTCAAGCAACTAATAACATTTAAGTTGGTTGCTCCTGTATTTCGGTAAATCCTTGAATAACTACTATGAAAAATAGCAATTAACAAATTTAGAATTCTAAAAGGCAATTATCCAAGCATAAACAAAAAACATTCAGAAGGAATTTAACCTGCTCAAGAATCTGAACATTTTCAAAAAGGTGGAAGGACATGATAAAAATTCAGACATGTATTGGATAATTTGAATTGTGTGGTGGTAGTGATTATTGGTAGTGGCAGAGGTGGAGGAGATGGTGGTCGCGGAGATGGAAGCAATGTGATGGCAGTGGCAGATCAGTGGGGGTAATGGTTTATGGAGGTGGTGGTGCATTTCCTGTTTGAACTGGGGTGAATCAGAATAAATATTTTAAAATGTTATTTGTATAATATTAACTTAACATGAGTGCGAGTGAGAGTTGTCGATGGAGATGGTTGTGACCATGGCAACCTGCGTTAACCAATGGTTTGACCCATGTTAACCACCTTAACTCGTAACAATTATCTGTTAACCTATACAAGATACTAACACAACCCATATATTATAACCTCCTAGGAAGAGGTAAGAGTATTTAATGGGTTGGGTTATCCATGATGCAACCCACAAACCTACAAGATCTAGATAGGAGGATCTCGTGCCACGACACATCCCATCCTTCAACCTCCACCTATAGGCCTAGGGGCCCAAAAAATTAGAGCCATTATATTTATTATGCAATATTATATATATATATATATATATATATATATATAAAGTAAAAAACTAGCATTGGCTAGCTAAGAGGTAGTGACACAAGAACAAACATTACCAAGAGTCCTTACACCAATCACTCCACAAAGGCTCTCTTCTCCCAAGCCTAAAAGCTCACAGAATTATTAAACTTCAGTTCTAAATATTATGTATCTACAAGACAGGAAGCATGTAAATTTGAATAAACGTACGGTATCAAAATTTTAGAAACATTGATCGGATAGATGTTTTTGCAACTTTCGATTTTGCATTTCGATAGCATATTCTACTAATGATCAATTGTCATCATGTACATTTCGGCACAAACACCTCTTTGGGGTTGTCAAGGCATCATTCCGGTGAATTTTGATAGCATATTCTACTAATGATCAATTGTCATATTTTACTAATGATCAAATGATTTAGCATTTTGATAACATATTTGAATAACCGCACCACTGTGACCTCCCTGGCCAGAACAACACCACAACCAGCCAAACCAATTGACACTACCTACCAAGTCTAAATAAATTATCAACACTACCTACCAAGTCTCAATAAATTATCAACACTACGCAGCCTCTCAGCAACATTCTTCTCTTAATGAACATCTTTTTCCACCATATTTTATTTGTATTACAGAGAAAGAAAGTAAAGTTGCACACCATCACAGAGTTAACCATAGCTCAGATTGTTCGTTGAGGCGGGCACATAAAATAATTAAGTGGTAAATATCTAAGGATAGAATCTACAGAGAAATAGCAAGATATACATACCAAGGACTTGTTTGGCTGTTAACCTACACTTTGGATCAGGCTCTAGCATTTGCTTGACCAAACTCTTTGCACTCTCAGAAATATTTGGCCATGGATCACGTTTGAAGTCTATCATTCCTCGAAGAATGGCTTGTGCAACCCCTTGTTCAGACTCTGCATAATATTTGTATTAGTGAAAACAAATGGATAATAATAAGAGAAGCGCGAGTAGTAAAAAGTTAGGGCAGACCTTATAGCATAAATTGTGATGCACATCAGTACATCACAAGACAATAGCTAGCATCACGAATAAAAGGCACAAAAAAGCCCTTTATGAAAAATAGAACAATAAGAAACATGCTACCACTTACCCGCCCAGAATGGCGGAACTCCACACAACAATATATATAGAATCACGCCTGCACTCCATATATCTATTTCTGGTCCATAGTTACGCTTGAGCACCTCTGGAGCCATATAGTAGGGACTTCCAACAATTTCAGAAAACCGTTCACCTAAAAATTCAAAAGCATTAAAGCACACACCGAGGAAAAACAAACATACAAAGTTGCAGAGTCCAGGCTCAAAGCTGCAACAAGCTTACAGCAATCTAGCTTCCCGGCCTTATAACTGAAATGGCCACCTGGCACAACAAATTGACAAACAAGGAAGCCAGCCAGCCATCCAGCCATGAAGAGTTAAATAATCAAGCTTATCTATAGAAATGTCTAGCAGCATTCTCATGCATGTGTTCTACAAAACAACAAATGACATTATAATGAACCGGACAGAGGATAAAAGACAACAGTGAAGAGATAAGTATTAAAATGCCCAGACATTTATCAGTAACTTCACAAACCAGTATCAACCAAATATAACTTGCACAGTTGCACCAGCAACATGCCAACTAAACCAGCAAGGAGAACAAACGCAAAGCTATGCCCCCATTGGAGCCAGCATTTATTTAAGCAGTAAACAACATATATAAGCTCTACAATATTAGTGGGGAGAAAATAAAAAATATAAATCAAAATGAAATCTCTTTACCTGGCTTGAAGAATATAGACAAACCAAAATCAATAGCTTTCAAAGGCGAATTCTCCTTCTTATTAGCAAACAAAAAGTTTTCCGGCTTCAGGTCCCTATGAATCACCCCGTGCTTATGACAAAGCTGCACGACCTCCACAATCGTCCTGGTAACAGCAGCAGCGGCCCGCTCCGTATAATGACCCCTAGCAACGATCCGATCAAAAAGCTCTCCACCCTCACACAACTCCATCACCAAATGCACAGCATTCTCGTCCTCACAAGCCTCTCTAAACCTCACAACATTAGAATTCTTAGGCAAATGTTTCATGATCGCAACCTCTCTCCTAACATCCTCAATATCCACAGCCGTCCGAAGCTTCCTCTTAGAAATCGACTTACAAGCGAGCAATTCCCGCGTATTCCTGTCAATGCAAAGATAGGTAACCCCGAATTCACCACGACCTAGCTCTCTGTCAACTAAATATTTGTCATCAATCGATTCCCTCGGGACATCTGGTAATACAGTGATGGACTTCTTACCGGTACCAGTGGAACCTCCAGCTCCTCCATTTCGGTCCTTGTCTTTACGAGGTTCGGAATGCTTTGACTTCACATCTTCACGAGCAACGGCAGCCGGAGATCTGCAGCAATTTCCCATGGTTTGACGACCTGAAAGGAGTCAATCGATGAAACAAAAACCCAAACCCTAACCCTAAATGCGTAGAACGCTCCACTAACCTCCGCACATTATAATGCCGTGAATGGCGAAGCCGGGGAATGAGGGGAGGGAGAGGAAGAAAGAGAGTAGGGAAGTGAAGATGAAGACGGAGGAGTGAAAGCAGCGGAGTGATACTGGCAGCTGTCTGTGAAGTGAGCGAGGTGTACCGTGTACGGTAACGGCTCAGACTCCCGCAGAGAGAGAGGTGAGGGGAGAGAGAAAGAAGCGCCCTCGTGAAATTTTGTTTATTTAATATCCGTGATATAAAGCAATAATATATTTATTAGATATACATAATTTGTAAATGTTTAAAGTAATAATAATAATATTTAATAAATGTATTGATTATATATGAAAATTAATGAAATATTAATGGTATCTGACAATCCGTCTTATCATAAGTAAGTTGATGTATATTGATAATTTTAAATATTTATTATTTTAATAATGTATATTGTTATAATATATTTTTTTATAGATTTAATTTTAATAAATTATATTAAGGGTGTTAGTTATATAGAAATTGGCTCTTTACTAAAAGAAAAATAATTAGTAATAATTTGATTATATTACTCCTCATCCTTTTTAAAATATATCATATCTCCTCCCATTTTATTTCATCCCATCTTTTTTTTATCGCCCTTAATCCCTTTCCGATGCACTCTTTCTCTCTCTCTCATCTCTAACCCTAACTTACGTAAAATTAAATTCATAACTACGAAGGAGAAGAATATAAAGAGGAGCTAGGAGACATGGATAGATGTTATCAACACCAAGACAATAAGTAGAGTTATAGTTGTAAGGTATATTCATTATTTTATTTGCGTAGATTTAAGGTTGTTGAGCACTGTATAGCTAGAAACATGACTTTCTTATGTTGTGACTGCATACGTTCATCCAAACCTCATGTAGCGCCCCCACCCTAGTTTGCGACTATCACACTGTAGCCCACCTCTAGTGTGACAAGCTAACGCTACATCCCCCCAACATGACATGCTAATGTTTCAACCCACCCCAGCGCGACATGTTCATGTTGCACTCCTATGTGACTATGCCTGGCATGAGATTTTCCATACATTTTTTCATACGTATGATGGTTATAATTACCATTAATTTATTACCTATTTTTATATTTGCATAATTAATTTAAGGGTTTTAATTATCAAAAATATTTCATGATGGATCAAGTATTTTCTAATCGTGATGATCTTGTAACATGGGGGTGTGAACAATATATGGCATTTCTATCTAGTGTATCTATGGAACATACTCTTCCCAATAAGAAATATTATGAATGAGTTGATCCACAATCATATATCGAAACACGCTCTCATAGAGCTAACAATGTGCCTGAACCTCATAATACAACTCCATATGCACTCGAACCCATTCATTTTCATCTCCGAGAATACAATATGGTAATGATCTAACACCACAATTCCCATCTCTTTCCACATTATGCAGGCTATGAATATATGGTATTACTTGTTTATTTAATTGGCTTATATATGAGAACTCTATTTGGCCCAAACTTGACCATGGCCTCACCCCGAAGATGAACTAACTCCACCTTTGTTCTATTAAGAATGACTTAAATACCTTTGGTTCGTATAACCCAAGTAGAGGGATCCCATGTAGTGGAATTATGCCTTGGACGATGATGCAGAAGCATTCCCCTCAAGCATTTCTAATATACTTATTAATTTTTCTAAGTTTAAAGAATTCAAAACCCTTATAACTTTGACTAAATTAATGAGTTAAAATTTTAAAGTAATGCAATTCATGTGGGAAGCCATGCAAGCCAACAACCTTGTCCTTAGATAGCTTCAATATGGCTTAAAAATATTGCCGCCCCAAGCCACATGTGGAGCAAAAATTTAGAGCAAAGTTGATGGTTTATTATTAGCTTTTTTTCAAGTAAATAATATAACACCCCGAATCAATACGACCACACAGGGGTTACCCTAGAGCTCTTTTAGATTAATTGGTCGGTCCCATATACTAACATGAGTCCTTTTAATGAGTTTTTTCCTCACTCATGCGCATCCCAATAAAGTTTTAGGAATTATTTAAAACTTTCTAAGAGGGTCACTCTATCTTAAAAATTGCTCAATGACAAGCACGTTTAACTATGGATTTCTTAGGACAGAATCAGTAAAAGGATTGTATACCATGTTGATATAAATAGTCATATCAATCCTTATATCACTCCACTCAATTTAGAAGTATGACATTAACCCCTACTTAAAGAACACAACTATAACACACCCAAATTTATGAACAAAAAAAATCATTTGAAAAGTTAATTGTGGAAGCTAAAAGAGTAAATCACCGAGTGTTATCGACACACTCGGTAAAAGTCTAATTTCCGCTACCGCTATATTACCAAGTGTTAAGGCTAAAAGCGTTACTCCTTTGAAATTAATAACACAATTATAAAATTAGAGTAAAGAGAGAATTAAAGCAATTTAGCATCATTCCAAAAGAAACCAACTATCAATTATTATAAAATTTTCAGTGAAAGGAAATACATAAAAACATTAAGAGTACGGAATCTTCTGGATTGAAGGATACCGAGCAAAATGTCAAATAGCCCTAAACTCTTAACCTAAATAATAGTAGTCAACTAATCTTGTAAGCTAACCTGCAATGGGCACTGCCTGTTGAATAAGCAGGGGGCTATGAAAAGGAACATTTCCATACAACGGTACTGAGTAACCCATTACACAAAACTAATATGAAATGCCTGCATAGAACACGTGAAAGGAATCATAACAATACATGATATAACACATTTAACTATACATACGTTAATTGAAATGTGATAATTATTCATATAACCACATACCACCAAGGCTATATGCTACTCATGCTTGTTCATCTAGAATTAATTGAAACTTACCAATGGAACATCCAAGAGATGCTCTTTATAGTATAATTAGGAACAACATCATCCTTGATCATAACCATAGTTATGAAGCTCATTATCAATATCAAAAAATCTCATGGCACAGATGCATAAAAACTC
Source organism: Tamarix austromongolica (assembly GCA_039764185.1). Classification (NCBI taxonomy): domain Eukaryota; kingdom Viridiplantae; phylum Streptophyta; class Magnoliopsida; order Caryophyllales; family Tamaricaceae; genus Tamarix; species Tamarix austromongolica. The sequence continues at coordinate 103,766,354 of CM077816.1, read as the reverse complement.
ATAGCATCACAAGTAGGCACGAATGCTGCTACTGAAACACAGGTAGGTACAAAGGCTAGTACTGAACCATAGGTAGGTATAAAGGCTACTACGGAACCAAAAGTAGGCACAAAGGTTGTTGTTGAACCACAGGTTGTAATACCCTAAGTTGAGCAGAGTGTTATAAGGATTAATTAAGTTGCTTATATCAACATAATATACCATATTTTTAGTGATTCCATCCTAAGAACTCCACAATTAATCGTGCTAGCCGTGGAGAAATTTTTAGGATGGGTGAGCCTTCTGGAAAGTTTTGAAAATTTTCTAAAAATTCATCAAGAAGCGGTGAGTGAGGAAAAGGCACATTGAAAGAACTTGTGTTGATATGTAGGGCCAGTCAATCAATCCAAAAGTACTCTAAAATAACCCCCACGTGGTCGTATCTACTCGGGGTGTTACAAATGATATCAGAGCAAAACTACGACCACAAGCTAAATTTAAATGAGTCATTTAGTTGCCTAGTGATCTAATTCTTGGGATAAAATTGTATTGAAATATTTAGTGGTTGAGGCACAATGAGAAAATTGCGTTCTTTGAGTGGAGGTGAATGTAATACCCCAAGTTGAGCAAAGTGTTATAAGGATTGATTTAGCTACTTATATCAACATGCTATACCATTTTTTTGGTGAATCTATCCTAAGAAATCTACAGTTAAGTATGTTGGCCGTGGAGAAATTTTTTAGATGGGCGTCCCTCTTGGAAAGTTTCAAAAATGTTCTAAAAATTTATCGAAAAGTGCGTGAGTGAGGATAAAGCACGCTAAAAGGACTTGTGTTAATTTGCGGGGCTAGCCAATCAATCTGAAGGCACTCCAAGGTAGCCCCCACATGGTTGTATCGACTTGGGATGTTACATAGGTAGGTATGAAGGCTACTATCAACCACAAGTAGGCACAAAGGCTGCTACTGAACCACATGTATGCACGAAGGCTATTATCAACCAATCCAATAATCATTTCGATTAAATAATAATCATTTTTATTTTTATTTACTCAAGGTAAGATCATATCAACCCAGAGACACGAAGGTACTCCGGTCATACCAGCGCACAAAGGCAACACGATATCCTACCGACTTTCAACCCAAGGACACAAAGGTAGGGTTGTTGACAAATCAAACCGGCTTGCCAGCCGTCTCGACTCAACTCGTTAATGGTTCGGCTCAGCTCACTTGATTAAGTTAACAAATCAAATACAAGCATTGATCTTAGGTTCGTTTATTAAACCTACCAAACTCAAGGCTAGGTTGGCTCGGCTCGTTAGCTCACGAACCGACTTGATTCGAACTCGACTCGAGTTCAACTCGTTTTCTCATTTATCAAATAAGTTTTGAGAATACATAAAACATTTTATTTTAGTAATAACTTCTTATCATAAAAATATAAATTAAAGTTAAAAAGTTATAATTCAGAAGTCATAACTTGACTCTATATTTCGATTGGTTAATTTTACAAAAATGATTCTCATAAGTTATGTTTTTTATTTTTTATTTTTACTAAAACACAGTGTTTCAAATTTTTTATGATATTATATTTAAAATACGGTAACACACACAATAAAATTAGAAATTAAAACTTTGAATCACATGACTAGTATTTCATTTTTTAATCTTTTCCGTATTATTCTAGTTCTCAACTTCTCATCCCATTAATAGAAGTTTAAAGGATAACAAAAATTAATAAAATTTAGTAAATACTAAATATAATACTAGTGTGTGGTGTACTCTGTCGTCCATTTTTCCTCCAATTCTCAAATCTTCACTCTCCCTCTCAAAATTTGAATCTTGATTTTACTTTTATTTTATTTTGATTAAAAAATAAATAATTTAAACTAAAAAATTAAATATTTTGATTAAAAAATTCAGGTGGCATTCCAAAATATTAAACGAGCAAAAAATTTGGGCGTCATTCCAATCGTTGGACTTGGACCCTCGCGAGTCGCGACCTGGCCTAGACCCAGTCACCCACTTGCCCAGTCTCATTCTCTCCATCTCCACTTATCCAATCTCCACTCTCCATTTATTGCGAGTTGCAACTTGCACCCGACCTGTCTTTCTATCTGTCTTTCTATCTGTCTCTCCACTTTTCCAATTGTCCCTTCCTCCAGCTCCATCCTCCATTCTCAGTTTCTCACCGCCCATGGGTGGTGGCTAGTGCATCCTACCACCTTGTCCACTCGCCCTCGCCCCTCACCACAGTCGCCCCTTGCGCCCTTGCCCCTTGCCATTCTCCAGTCAGCCGCTTTCCCTTCTTCATCAGCAGCCACTGTTTCCACTAGTCGGCCTACTCGCCCACCCCTTCCCCTCTCCAAGTCTCCACCAGTTCCATCACCCCTCGCTAAGTCTCTCATTGATCTAACTCACTGGTCTCACAGCCAAGAGGCCCAAGACTCTCGACTCTCCACTCGGCGGTCTGCATTGGCACCAGTCTGGTAGTCTCCCCTTGGCCTCACCCCTCAATCTGCACACCCGGCCATAGGTAGCCCACAAGCCACCCACATCTCCCACTCTCTGTGATTGTCCCTAACTCTCTTATGTCTGTGTACTGTGTGGTATATTGCATAGGTATATTTCATTATTGATTTTCATTTTCAAATTTGTCATATAAATCTACGTTCTACTCATTTATTGATCTATAATGATGAATGATGATTGACATTATACTATGGCATGGCATGTAGCTTATGGTGTTGAATTAAAAACAAATTGAGGTTATACATCTGTAATATTGACACTTGACAATTTATTTTGCACTTGTTGTGTCTCTTATGTTGTCGGTAGGGCTGTAAACGAGCCGAGCCGAATCGAATACTCCTAGGTTTGGGTTCGGCTCGTTTAACTAAACGAGCCTAAAATGTTGTTTGGGCTCGGCTCGTTTAACTAAACGAACGAGCCGAACCGAGCTTTTAACGAGCCGAACCGAGCCGAGCTCACGAGCCAAAGCCAAAAAATGAACCGAGCCGGGCTTTTTCGAGTTTGAGCTCGGCTCGTTTAATAAACGAGCCGAGCCCAAGCCTCACTTTAAGGCTCGTTTAATTAAACGAACGAGCCGAACCGAGCTTTTAACGAGCCGAGCCGAGCCGAATACCGAACTGGCTCAGCTCATTTACAGCCCTAGTTGTCGGTATTGTAGAATTGTAGAAATTGATGATCTTTGCAATGTAACTTTGATCGTATTTGTGCATGATAATGGTTGTTGGCCCCTGAAAAATGGAGGTTTAGGCTTTGTGAAATTTTTTTCTTTATCATATTACTCTGTTGTACAACATGGATTTTAGTATTTGTGTTTATATGGTTTGAGCTCGTAGTTTCTTGATAGCTCCGACTGTTGGGAAAAAAATATTTTCAAAAAGAAGCTTATAAGATTGTGAAATGACAAGAGTAGATAGTGGATGAATAGAGGGTTAAAATAGGAGGAAATTATTCATAGGGAGATTATAGGCAACATTTTATTATTAACCTAAAGTCGTGTGGGGTGGGGCTAGTTAAGATGTTAGACATTCAAATAGAACAATAGGAGATAAAATTAATAGAAGAAAGGTTAATACATAACTTCTAAATTTGAGTAAATTGAAATTGTAGTTTCTTTTTGTCATTATATTATACTTCTATAAGTTTTATCAATTTTGAGGAAAATTGTAGGTCATTTGAAATAACTTAAGTTATGGTTTGTTTGGATTAAGGTAAATTGGGGTGAGGGTAGATATTATGACGCTTCTTTATATTTGTTATGAGTTTGATCATTTATGATGTATTATATGACAGGTTGGAGATGTTTTTAATCTCTTGTAATTGAAAATATCAATAAAACACTTGGTCAATAGCTAGCAACATCTTTCCTACTACATTATTTATAATTTTTTTTTTCAATTTTATGTTTTTCAATTGAGCCATAGCATTATTATTTTATTGTACTTGTTAATTTTGTTATCTAATGCCTTCAAATATTTTCTAACTTAATACCTAATTATCAAGTTGTCTTCGAACATGATACCTATGTTTACTTTTGTATCTAATAGCTTTGAATATTTCCTTTTTCTTTCTTAGTTCGTGTTATCATGAATAATTTTTTTATCATGTTATACTTGAAAGTCACATATATGATCTTTGTTTAATTTTAATAAAAATGATTCTATATTATGACTTTGGAGGTTTTCATTTTAAATTTTTTCCACTATTTTATTTGTTGTCAAGTTATTTTTATTTGTACACATTAATACATCACATATGTAACCTTTTGTTTTTCCTTTTTACAAATAATTGGAATTCTGAACTTTAATTTTTTTCATGTATTCCTTTTTTTTAATAATGATGCTTTATTTTTATTGAAAAAAATTTGGTGGTGTTTATTAATTATTCATAGTTTTATGTGTTGTTTTTGTTGCTACCTACTACTACCTTGTGTTTCTTGTTTGTTGTTTTTAGTTCAAACTTATAATTATGTCAAATTTGGTGACTTCTGATTTTTCTTCTAAACAAGGATCTTCATCCCTTGTGTCATTTCCTTTTACATCAACAAGAAGTCCAAAAATGGCAGATGACCCTAATATATTTGAAGTTCCTAGATATACTTACATTGGTGATCATGATGAGGAGAATGATTTTGAAACTACCAATGAACTTGATGAAGAGGTTGATGAGAAAATTAATGAGGAGTAGGAGGTGAATAATGAAAATAAAAATGATGATGACGAGTGTGCAATACTGAAGAAGGCTCGCAAGAAAACTTCACATGTTTGGGAAGAGTTTGAAGTGGTTATTTTAAAAGATGGGACCAAAAAGGGCTAATGCAAGTATTGTTGTAAATATCTATCAATTCTTCCTAGGGGTATAACCCATCATTTTATCAGGCATTTGGAGCGATATACTAACCGACCATAAAAAAAAATAAAGAGTATTGTCTCTTTCTAAGTCCACTAGTGTTAGTGTTGCTCCTGTATTTAGATATGATCATGAAAGGGTGATGGAAAAGTGTGCTCATATGATACTCATGCGTGAATATCCATTTAATATGATGGAATATTTTAGGGTTTAATGAATTTCTTTAAGCCATCTCTGATAAGTATCAGTGGATTACTCGTCATACTGCTAAGGTGTTTTACGGTTTATGAATTTGAAAAGAAGAAGGTGAAAAATATTCCAAATGATGCTAATAAGATTAGCATAACAACAGACCTTTGGAAATCTGATGTCCAAAATATTCATTACATGGTTGTAACAGCTCACTTGATTGATAGTAATTGGAATCTCCAAAAGTATGTTTTGAATTTTTTTCACTTATCTCCTCATGGTAGTGGATTAAATATATACAATGCTTTATGAGGCTTTTGGCGGATTGAGAAATTGAAGATAAAGTGAGCACTATTACAGTGGATAATTGTAGTGCTAATGATGTTTGTGTAAGGCATTTGAAAGATAACTTTAGTTTGATGAAGAAGCTTTCTTTTGCTGGTAAAATCTTTCATGTTCGATGTTGCGCTCATATTGTGAATTTGTTGGTGTAAGATGGTTATAAGGAGATAAATAATGTTATCACTAATATTTGCACAAGTGTGAAGTATTTGTCTGCAACTGATGCCTATTTGATGTAATTTAGTGAGATTGCTAGATATCTAAAATTGCCTGTAAAGAAGTTGATTCTTGATGTTTGCACACGTTGGAATTCTGTGCATGCTATTTTCTCTACAACATTAGAGTTTAAGGATGTGTTTCCAATATATGTAGAGCAGGATCCATCATATAAATGGGCCCTTTATACTAAAGAATGGAGACAAACTGAAATAGTATATGAAATTTTGGAGGTTTTTAGTGAGGTAATAAATACAGTTTCTGGAAGCAAGTATCTAACAGCAAATATGTATCTCTCTGAGGTATGGAGGATTAAAGTGGTATTAGATGAGAAGGTAGGTTCTTTAGAACCATTTATCAAAGGGATGGCTTTAGTTATGAAAGAAAATTTTGATAAATATTGGGGTAAGTGTATTTTATTAATGGCTATTGCAGCCATTTTAGACCCTAGATGCAAGATGTCTTTAGTCGAATATACATTCCCCAATCTGTTTAGTCATGATGAAGCTGGCAAGCATATTGAGCTAGTTTGCGATACCATACGAGTCATATTTGATGATTATGCTCGAAAGTATACACGTAATTTGGAGAAGTCTTTGGTGGGATTTGAAATAGGCAAGGGTCATCATCTGTTGTTAATATTGGGGCAAAGAAAGGTACAGGTTTAGGGAGGGTGGGATTTAAGAAATTTATTAGGCAATTGGGCACACAACTTCCTTCAAAATTAGAGTTAGATACATAATTAGAGGAGAGTTTATTTATTTGTGATGACGATTCTGAATCTTCTTTTAGTGCCTTAGAGTGGTGAAAGGCAAATACTTTGAAGTTTCGTATCTTCTCACAAATGACACATGATATTTTGTCGATGCCTATCACCATGGTTGTTTCAGAAGCTGCTATTAGTGCAGGGTCAAGGGTCATTGATCCCTATAGAGCAGCACTAGCTACTAATACAATTGAAGTACTCCTTTATGCAGATGATTAGGTTCATACAAAAAAAAGGCTAAAGGAGAAGGTAATCATCTTTTTATGTTGTCTTTGTATTCTTTCATTATTAATTTTTGATCTCTTGAAATTTTAGGAATTAAATTCTAATCATTTATATATATATTATTGTTGCTTTCTTAATATAAACAATATGTAGATACTCCTAGCATGAAGATCATAGATCTTCCATAACATGGTATATTATTTTTTTTATTATCAAATTTAAGGTAAAGATCTAATTAGAATTTATGGAATTGAAGTCTTTGTCAAATAAGCATTTCTATTCTAATTCTCTCTCATTTATTCATAAAATTATTGAAAGGATATGAAGCCTAATAGATTTTGGTGCGTTATTTTGGGGTTTGAACTAGAAATGCTTGTGATAGATTGGATGAGAAGAAGGCTGCAATAATTGTATCATGATTTTATTTTGTATAATGAAGCCTAATTCTAGATATTACAATTTGGAATTGAAGATTGAAGATTGAAGATTGAAGAACATGTTTTTGGATAGGGATGTAAATTATTTTGTTTTGTGAAAGCATGCAGGGTTGAATGCTCAATCTTTGAATATTTTGTATGAAGGATTTGTTATAGTATGGTATTATTTTAGTGTTTATGATGATATTTTATAAATAAGCCAAATAGGTCTTTATTTTAGATTTAATTTTTGTTAAAAGTTACAAGTTTAATCAATATAATTTTTAATAAATGAACCAAATAAATCAAGCCAATTTGGCTTGTTTAAAAGCAAAAAAAAAATCGAGCCAAACCGAGCCACAAATCGAGCCATGAGTCGAGCCTAACAAATCGAGCTAATTTGGTTCATTTTCATTAAACAAAACTGAGTTGAATAGCTTGCAAGCGTTTTTCAAATGAGCTCAAGCCTCAAATACTTGACTCAATTCGAGCTCGAGCCGAACTTGAGCCATACAAAAAAATTAACGAACCGAATCAAGCTAGAGATGATTTTGCTTGATTCAATTCATCAACAACTCTACTGAAATACCTCCAAAACCTAATTTATAAATTATATTGAAATAGAAGTTTAGTAGGAAAAATAATTAAATAAATTATTTTATTAAAATAAGGAGAAATATTTAAAGCAAAATCAAGAGGAAAATAATAACTAATTTAATTAGGAAAAATTAGGGTGTTTTGATAATTAAAATGGAATTTAGAATAAATTATTCAGAATACCCTAGATTAATCTAAAAAGGGAATTTAATTATTATTTTACTAAATATTATTATTTTAAATATTCAAAAATACCAAAATATTCTAAATACCCCAGCCAACCTATTTTTTCTTTTTCCCTTCTTTTTCCTTTTTCATTTTTCCTTCCTTTTTCCTTTTTCTTTTTCCCCCTTCTCCCCCAAAATGGGCCAGCCTCCCCCGTGGCCCAAACTCTCCTCCCTCTTCTTTCTTTTGCATGACCCCACCCGCAGGTTTTTTTTTCCTCTACCCTGCTCGCCCGCCGGTTCCCCTCTTTATTTTTCTTCTTTTTTCCCCTGGACCCATTGGCCCAACCCTATCACCTTCTTCTTCCTCTCGCTCCTCCCACGCCCTGCAGATCGAGGCCTGTAACCTCCCCGTACGCCGACTAGCCAGCCACCATATGCTAGCCTGCCACCTCACTTCTCTTCCCCATCCTTTTCCTTTCCTTTTCCGACCCCAACCACCTCTATACCTCCTCACGCGTGCCCTTTCCTTTTCTTCTCCCCCAACCAAACAGCACCTCCAAAATTGTAGGCCGGTACCGCGGGCCGACAACACTATCACACCTACCCCCTCTGTCGTATCCACCCCTCATTAGCTTATAAATACCCCTAATCGACCCCTCGATTGGGCTTCCTTTTCCTGCCTAGAAATTTACCTCCCTTGCACCACCGCCTCTTCAGATGCCTCCTCTGCCACCGTCTCCTAGCACCGCCACCTGAACCACCTACTAAACTCCTCCCTGCATCACTGTAATCCCCCAAAAATTTCGAAAATCTATATTTTAATAAATAATTTATTTGAAATAAAATTAGCCTGTAAAATTAGTTATTTTAATTATTTTATAGATTTTAGAGTATGTAAATTTGGATAAGAGTATTTAATAAATTAAAAATAAATATTTTACTATTTATCATATTATTCTATTTAAATAATTTTCCAAACTAATATTTTACCACCTTTATCCTTTTTAAACTAAAATATTAGATTATAATAAATTAAATTATTAAATTAAATAATTTACCAAGAATATTATATTTTATGATTTTATAAATTTAATTAAATTACTTTTCCTATTTTTCCATTCCCCTTTTTACCCTTTTCCCCTTTTTTCCTTTTCTTCTCTTCTTTTTTTTTTCTTTTTCTCCTCCTTGGGCCGCCCGCACCGGCCTGCTTCCTTCCTCCCCACGCGACTGGGCCTTCGGCCCGCCTCTGCCTTTTCCTCGCCCGTGCCTGACACACGTCCAGCCCGTCCCTCCAGCCCGCTTCTTCCCCCAGCCACTCCTCCTCGCACGCCGTCCAGCAGCCCAACGTCCCTCTTTATTTTTCCTTTGGACCGGTCGGGCTACTCTTCTTTCCTGCGTCGGTCCGACCACCCGCCATCCCTTTCTTCTTCGCCTCTCTTCTTCTCCCACGCCCGACCATTTCTTCTGCCATGGTCGAGCATGTCGCCACCTGCAACCCGTCCGCCACCTACCTCCCTCTCCCTCTCTCTCCTCCCCCGTCATTTTCTTTCTTTTTTTAAAGCCAAACCGACCCCTGGACCACAACTCCCGTGCCTCTCTCCCTTTCCATCTTCGTCCCAATTTTCCCCTGCCACCCGACCACCACCTGCCACCTGTAGCGCCGATCGCCGGCCATCCCTGCCCCTCTCTTCTCCCTCTTCTTTTTCTTCAGCTCCCAAGCCCTTCATTCCCCATTTTTTTTCGAGCCTCACCTCTTCATCCTGAGCATCCTCTCTCTTTTCTCCTCCTCCCATTCGTCCCCCATTTTTTTTGATCACCGCCGCCCGCCGCCACTCGAACCACCAAGCCCAACCTCTGCGTCGCCTCCTGCCACCACCCTGCACCACCACGCCGCCCCTTCGAGCCCTGCACTTCCTCCCTTCTCCTCCTCTTCCTTTTTCTCCCCAGTTTTTCTCCTTACCGCCGAGCCACCTGCAACCGCCGCTTCCGCCGCCACCCAACCCACCGTTCAACACCCTGCAACCCCCTCTACAACCGCCATGCATTAGTTAGCCAAAAACAGCCCTTTAACCCCTCCATTTTTCCCTCTCCTTTTCCTTCCTTCTCAGCCCCTCCCCCTCGACCCTTCTCGGCAGCCAACTTCGCCGCCTTGCCGCCGCCGTGAAACCACCCTTAGCCTCCACCTACACCCCCTCTACACTTCTGCACCATTCCCCTACCTTAGAACCTCCCCTAACCACCTTCTTTTCTAGCCTAAAGACCCTAACCCGAAAATGATAAATCTTGCTTCCTTCACCCCTCTTTGAGCCTTTTCCCTTCTCTTTTCTGCATGAAACTCACGCTGCTCATGCAGCGTGAGCTCCCCTTCATTTTAAAAAAATTATTTGGCTAATTTTTAAGGTATAATAGTATTTTATGTTAAGTGTTTTACTAATTAAATTTTATAAATTTTTATCCTTTTTAACTTCTTATTTCTAACAATAATGATGGATATTATTTTTAGGTGTTGAGTTGCTAATTATGCTTGGTAAGATTTGATATTTTGCGGGATTAAGGTAACCGTTAATCCTCCCTTAAATATATGAAAAAACGCATGCTAGCACATTTAGGGTTTAGTATGATTTTATGCATGTTTTGTATGCTTAGCATGATATGTATATGGTTTCTTATATTGTTTGTTAAAAAGAAAAAGCATGATAACCTTTGTGCCATATGTAGGTATGTTAAATAAAGAAGGAGTTGGAATATGGATAGAAATGTTAAATACTTGTTTATGATGTACCATGTTGTTAATGCATGAATGATGTTATTGTTTAAGGGTATTTTAGTAATTATGCTTATGAGGTATATAAATCAATGTGTGTAGTTGCTAATGAGTATTATGTTGAAAAATGACAAGTTAGTGGACTTAGATGATAAAAGTGAAGTATTAATATCATTATTTTATGTAGTTTTAGTAAATTCATAAAAATGGTGAATAAAGGGGTTGAGTGAAAATTTTATAAGCGAAAAGGGTATTTCGGTAATTTTATAAGTAAAAGGGTATTTGTAACACCCCGAGTCGACACGACCACACGGGAGCTACCTTGGAGCGCTTTCGGATTGATTGGCTGGCCCCACAGATCAACACGAGTCCTTTTAGCACGCTTTGTCCTCACTCACACACTTCCCGAGAAATTTTCAGAAAATTTCCGAAACTTCCCAGGAGGTCACCCATCCTAAAATTACTCCACGGCCAGCACGCTTAACTGTGGAGTTCTTAGGACGGAATCACCAAAAGGATGGTATACCATGTTGATATAAGTAGCCAAATCAATCCTTATAACACTCCGCTCAAATTTAGGGTATTACATTCACCCCCACTCAAAGAACGCAACGTCCTCGTTGCGCCTCAACCAATGACTGTCTCAATACAGCTCATCCCAAGAATCGTCCCGCTAGGTGGCTAATTTAAAAATAAAGGGGTTAAATGATAATTTATAAGTAAGGGATAAAATTGTAAGTTGTGAGAAAGAAGGGTAAAATGGTAATTTTGGAAGTAGGGGTAAAATAGTAATTTTGGATGAAGGAGGGCATTATGGTAAATTTCAAGTAAAAGGGCATTATGGTAATTTTGGAGGTAGAGGGACAAAATCGTAATTTCATAAGTAAAGGGTAATATGGTAAATTTTATAAGGGAATGGTGAAGTGGTAATTTATAAGTAAAGGGCAAAATGGTAATTTGGAAAAGAAGGGCAAAATGGTAATTATGTAAGGAAAGATAAAGATGGTAATCTTGGATGTGAAAGGGTAAAATAGTAATTTGTAAAGTAAAAGATGTATAGTGGTAGTTTTCATAAATAAAAGGATATTATGGTAAAATTGGACGTAAGGGGGTAAAATGGTAATTTTGTAAATAAAAGGATATTATGGTAAACTTGGGAGTAAGGGGTAACGTGGTAATTATGATAACGACAAAAGATAATTTAGAAATTAAATTATGATTGTAGAAGAGCAATTGGATAAGTACGATGCTATAAAAGGGTAATTTGGTGAATTAACCAATTAAAGGGCATTATGGTAATTTTAAATATGGAGAAGGATAAATTTGGTAATTGTAATTATGAAGAGGGGTAAATTAATTATGAGGAAGGTTAATTTGGAATTTATGATAATTGAAAAGGGTAAATGGCAATTAAAATAATTAAGAGAGGTAAAATGGTAATTATGATAAGGAGAAGGGCAATTTGGTAATTTATCCAACTCAAGGACAATTTAGTAATTATAACAAAGGAGAAGGGCGATTTGGTAATATAACCAACCAAAAGGGAAATATGATAAGTGTAGTAATTATGAGGAGTGAATGGTGGTCTAAAAAGTGTAGGAGACAATTTGGTAATCTAAAGTGGACAAGGGGTAATTTGGTAATTATGTAACCTAAAGGGTAATATGGTAATTTGGTGAGTAAGGAATGGATACTTAACAATTATATAAGAAAAGGGAAAACGAGTAGTTTGTACCTAACATGCCTTTGAGATTGTGGAATATTAATATGATTAAATAATGCTGATTAGCCAAGTAAGAGTATCTAATGATTAGTATGGCCTTGATAGTTTCTCTGTGACATCCTGGATAATCTTCTGAATAAAAAACGATTAATGATATTGAAACGATTGAAAGTGAATAAGTATCGAATTATCGTGTTTTCTATGATCACCTTAATTAAGACACTATTACTTAAAGTGAAAGACCTCGAGATCGGGAATGGTGACTCCTTAGGGGTCGCTACCCTAAGGACGTGGTTTAGTCCACGATTATTCTGGTATTTGCTGGTGTGCCTTTGTGCCCCAGTTAGGCCCTATATCTTACTCTTCCTAGCTCTACGGACCTAGTTAGGGGGTATGCATACTTATGGTTTAGGTGTCCTTGTCGGTAGGGTACTGAGTTAGCTGTATGCACCAGTACGACCAGGGTACCTTTGCGTCCTTGGGTTCATGGTTGAAGGGTACTGAGTAGCTGATATGCACAGGTACGACCGGTGTACCTTTGTGTTCCGGGTTATCGATCTCCCATTCGAGGCAAATAAATATGATTGATGTGCTGATTAAAGAAAGGAAAGATATTATTATTGGAAGTGAAATATTAATGAGCCGGGCCCAGATGATTATGATATTGAGTACCGGTCCACCGGTTATAATAGTGGCCAGGAGCGTTGTGCCCTGGACGATGAGTTATATGTATCCCGGTCCACCGGTTATAATAGTGGCCAGGAGCGTTGTGCCCTGGATGATGAGTTATCTGTATTCCGGTCCACCGGCAATAATAGTGGGGGTCCCGAGCTCAATAAAATCGGTTATGTATGTGAATAAGATTATGGAAAAATACTAATCACTTATAGTGGAACACCATGTGAGTCGGGGCCAGACCGGTCCACCGGCAAATAATAGTGGTCAGGTGCGTTCTGCCTTGTGTGTTTATCTTCCGGTCTACCGGCAATAATAGTGGTCAGAGGCGTTCTGCCCTGAGTGTATACCTTCCGGTCCACCGGCTATAATAGTGGGGTTCTCGCACTCACATGGATATAAAATATGATATTGATGGAATGATGATGGAATAATGGCTTAAGGCCCAAAGTATCGATCGTGACTTATAAAGTATTATGTATGTTATTGTTATGCATGCACCTCATATTATTTATGTGTGTAGTTTGCATTATGTGTCGTATGCGGGCCTATCTTTAAGTGTGGTATTAAAGGGTTACTCAGTACCGTAGTACTGAAGGGATTCCCTTTATGGGGCTCCTGCCTATTCAATGGGCAGTGCCCTTGCAGGTTTTTTAGGTGCTACTCAAGTGGGCTACGGGAAAGAGAGTAAGGAGTTATCCGGTATCGTTAGGGTTTTCCCTCCTTCTTCGTTTAATTTCCTGGTTTTGATGTTATGTTGGTACTTTAACCACCATCGGTGGATTTTATTCCTGAAAACGATTTGATGCGCTACTCTGATTTAAATATGTTGAAGTCCTTGCAATTTACTCTAATTTATGCATGTTGAATGTCTTTCGAATTGTATTTCATTTTCTTAGCCTTAGCACTTGGTACTGGAACGGTATGAGTGAACCGGTCTGGTACTAAGTGTGGCGGTAATACTCCCAAAGTTCACGTTTTATTTATTTGCTTCCGCTAATCTTCCTTTTAATTAACGAAATTTTTCAGTAGTGAATTTTGGGGGTGTTACAATCACCCTCCACTAAACCACACCACCTACCACCTCTAATTCCTTCTGCACGATCCGCCACCGCCGTGCAAAGTTGGTTGCCCAACTCCCCAATTCTCCTCCATCGCCGCCCTTCGTGTCTCCATCCCCACCACAACCACCACTCCTCCTACCTCCCAAAACACCCAGCAAAGCCCCATCTACCTTCCCTTACCTTCGTTTCCCCATGCCTCCCTCTCCTTCACCCTCCCTCATTCTTCACCACCTTCGGCCACCACAACAACCGCCGCCTACATCACCACTTTTACTACGCCACCACCACCATTCCAACCCCCTCAACCCAGAGCATCCACCACCATCTCACTCCTCCTCTTCTAGCCTAGAGATCCGCGTCTCCTACTTCCCTTCCTCCTCCACCGCTGCCGCCTAGTCACCACCACCCCTAGGTTGTGCCTTAACCTTTAAAATTAATTTATTTAGTTTTTAAGTATTTTATTTGTGTTAATATCATTATTATTATTACTAATACTACTATGGCTATTATTATTATTATTAACTTCGACATATTACTACTACTACTACTACTACTACTACTACTATTATTATTATTATTATCATTGTTATTATTATTATTATTAACTTTGGCCCTATTACTACTAATGTTACTATTATTATGATTATTAGAACCCTTATTACTATTATTATTAAGATTTGAACCATTGACAATATTATTATTATTATTATTATCATTATCATTACTATCATTATTGTTATTATCACCTATATTACTAATGTTACTACTACTACTACTACTACTACTATTATCATCCACATTATCATTATGGTCACTATTTTAGTATTACTAATACTACTATTATTATGACTAAGATTTGGGTTATTATTAGTATTATCAATATTATTATTATTATTATATTAAAGCTATTATCTTTAGTAATATAAATATTGCTAATAATACTTTAACATGAACAAATATAACTATCAAGACCTATTTTGACTAGTAGTAGCATGATCAGCTACTTTAAGAATAACACCCCTTCCTTTACTTATAAAATTACTACTATTATTATTAGCCCTTATATTAGGTTATGATAAGGGTAAGGTAGGAAATAATAGTAATTTTGGTAAGAGGGAAGTTAACCATTAGTATTTCCCTCTTATAGATGAATCAAGTCAAAACTCTAAGGAGGCGTAGGAGCATGCTCCAAGCCCGACGTCATTTTAGGTAAAGATGTAGTTAAAGCCGCTTATATTTATTAGGTTCCTTGTATGCCATGCATTATGTTATGTTGTGTACTTATATTATTATGATTGCTTACTTGTAACACAGTGCAGAGTTAAGTTACGCTTATGTGACTTCCTTATGGCATGTGTAAAATGATGTGTATGCTATGCTTGTGGTATTACGTGATATGGCCCTCTAGGACATGCATGCTAGGATGGGTTAATGAGATAGTGTGGGGGTGAAATGATGAAAAGAGGAAGTAAGTTAACTAAAGGGATAAAAGAATGACATAATTATCTTATGATCCATGAGGGGACAAATAAAAGGAAAATGTGGATAAAATAAAAGAGTGGAGTGAATCTTCTATAGGGAAATATAGGGTTTTCATGGGATGGATGGTGTTTGCATGGGGATAATCCTTACATGTGAAAAGTTGCCTTAGGATGTAAGTAAGGTAAGGGGAGAGTATTTGGGGTGATTTGATTCCTTGGGCGGAAAATAGTATATAGGTTGGTATAAGGGCGTATAGAGAACTTGGCTAGGGTTTGGGGTGACCGACTAAGGTTTTGTGGTAACATGTGTAAAATGGAAATTAAGGTGAAATTTTTGGTGTTAAGCCTAAGTGAGAGGATGAGTTAGGGATAAAGGAGCATGAGTTGTGAGGGTTAGAGAAAGGATGGGCCATATAGACCAAATTAGGGTTTTCGGGGGAAACCCTAGAGGGCGATAGTGAGTTGTCCTTAGATAGTATAAGGAAGTGGGACTCTACCCATACCCTTAGGAGTTGGGTATTTATGGTAAGTAAGGAAAAGAGGGAAAGGATTTCTGGATGTGTTGGGAGGCGTAGAAGTCCCAAGACATGGGATGGGCCCCTCTCAGGGGAATAGGAGTAAATGGATTGTGTGAACGGCTAGTCCAAAGGACATGCATGTCAAGGGTGGAAATATTTATCGAATAATATACTAACCATTTAAAGAGGAATATTGTTGAGCTTGGCCCAAACCGATCTACCGATGAATAATAGTAGCCAGAATCGTTCTACCCTAAATGTTTTCAGTCCACCAGCTATAATAGTGGGGGATTCTGTTCTCAACAAACCAACCCTAATGATGTTAAGCCATGGAAAGATACTATCTACTTATAGTGGAACACCATGATAGTCAGGGCCAGACCGGTCCACCAGCGAATAATAGTGGCCAGGTACCTTGTGCCCTAGAGATCGTTCCACCGGTGAATAATAGTGGCCAGGTGCATTATACCCTGGGTGTTTTTTCAGTCCACCGACTGTAATAGTGGGGTTCCTGTACTCACATAGATTGATAATAAGTATGGTGTAAAATGAGTATACTAATCAGATATCTAAAGAATAAGCTTAACCGGACTATAACACGGCCTCTACAATCTGCATTGCTTGTATGTTTATCTGTATGATCATACTTGTATTATATGCTTTATATGTTTGGCCTTAGATGCATAGTTACCTTACTCGGTACATAGCGTACTGACCCCCCGTTTTATAGGTGTTTCTCATTCCCACAAGCAGAGGGCTCAACTGAGTTTGTGCAGGTAGGAGACGCCATCTTTGATGCCTATAATACTTATGAGGCATCAGGCGGGGCTGGGAGTTAAGCTTTGGACTGGCCATTGGGACCTGGGAGTGACGTTGGCCGGACTCTCTCTTTTAATCCAAATTACTTATGTATCCTTTTTTTTGTTTTATCATACTGTACCTTTTACCTTTCGTGGGAACTTTGATTAAGTGCTTTATTGGGCTGTATGACTTTTAACACATACTCTGATTTCTATGTTATGAGTAGTTCTGTTGTATCTCTATTTTAAGTTGCTTAATATTCTTATGAAATTATCCTTAGCCTTATGGTTGGTACGAGATCGGTCGGGCCGGGCTTGTACTGATCACGGCGGTAGCACCCCCGAGCTTGTGTTTGTTTTAATTAAATGAAAATTTTCAATTGTGATTTTTGGGGGTGTTATACCTACACAAAAGTACTTTGGTCCCATTGGTACATGAATGTAACATAGTACCCTACTCACAAGGATGCCTAATCCATAAGTATGCATACCCTTTATAAGTCTGTGGAATTAAACATAGTAAGATATAGAGTCTAGCCGGGGCACTAAGGCACACCAACAAAATTCATACAAAATTGTAAGCTAAACCACATCTTTAGGGTATCAACCCCTAAAGAACCATAATTCCCAATCTCAAGGTCTTTCACTTTAAGTATTAGTATTTTATAATGGTGACCACGAGATCACATATTAATCACATATATCTAAATTTTCATACTTAACCATTTTTACTCATTTTCAAACTTATGAGAAAACCATAATCAAGGTTAATACAAAGGTCAACATTAGAAATATACTAAGGCCATCCTAAGCTTAATTATTCACACTTAGACACTTTAGGCCAACAATGACCAATATACCTCTAAGGCTAAAGTTACCACATTATCATCCATTTCCATTACAGATTCTATTTTTTTTCAACTTGTCATAAAAAGGATAACATACCATAATTAAATTATTTACCATATAATTAAATCATTAGACACGTTAAATGACCATTTTGCCTGTACACAAAGTTTTACACGTAAAACCTTAAAATGTGTTTCTAAAATATCAAAACATATATTATCATGTTTAACAATAAACAATACATATAAGGCATATTTATTGGAATAATTATCATGATACACTCAAAATACCTCTAAGCCATATAATAATAATAATAATAATAATAATAATAATAATAATAATAATGTTGAAATATGTGTTTCTAAAACATCAAATTACATACCACCATACTTAATAATAATTAAAACATATTAGGCATTCTAATTCAAATTAAATATCATGATATGCTTAAATGACCAAATTGCCCCTACAACACATGATAATAATAATTATGCTATACGTATATCGAAACAAATTCAACCTATCATTTTCACATGAACATATCATACAAAGTCTTGTTCCAACATTAGAACCATTTTAATCATACTTTCGTACAAATAACATTTTGCGTAAGATAACATGCTTTCTTTCTATTGATTTTCATGATGACAATAATAAACACATAATTATAATGTAATGGATCATGCTTAATATAGTGTACATATTAAAACCCTAATGTACTATCATATGATATCTGTCATTTTAGTATAATATAAAAGTTACAATATAACAGGCATGTTTAACACGGTTAACACATTAAAACCCTAATGTGCTATCATGCGATATCTATCATTTTAGTAGAGTATAAAAGTTACAATGTAATGAAAATAATCAACATAATTTATGTATCAAACATTGATGTGCTATTGTATGATATCCAAACATTTTAGTAGTGTATAAAATTTTCTTGATTTTTAGCAAAAACACAATTTTATCAATAACCTCCTAAAAATTATTAGACTCCGCTAATAAATAATTTTGTACCTAAAAATTATATTATAATAACCATATTAATATTTGACAAGTAAAATAATATATATATTTTTATTAAAATATTTATTAAATATAAAATTACCAAAATGCCCTCGTATTAAAAATGAGTAAAATGTTAAAAGCTCCTCATGCTGCTCATGGAGTGTGAATTTTGGTGTTGCAAGGGCTTCTAGGAAGTTGGTGGTTGGTCGATGGAGGGTTGAGGGGTGCTCAGTGGTTGCTAGAGACAGCGAAGGAGGTAGTAGTGGTGGTGCTGAACGACGCTTGGAGAGAAGATGGGCAGTGATGATGGTTGTGTTGGGTAGAGAAGGGAGGAGGAAAGGAAGAAGAGGAAGGGGTTGGTTCTGCTGGAATCTAATGAGGAGGTGGAGAAGAAGAAGGAGGAAGGCAGGGCTTAGGTTTGGTTTTACAAGGAAAGAAAATGGGGAATGGATCTGGAGAAGGGGCTAGATAGCGACGATGATGAGTGGTGGAGGAGCTTAGGCAGATTGATATAGGAGGGCGGAGGTGGTTGATGATGAGGGGGGTTGTTGGTGATGGTGATGGTGAAAAAAAATAGAAGTGAGGGAGGCTGGCCGTAAGGCACGACTATAGGGAGTTGTGGGTTGTGTTCAAACGGTAGGAGGAGAGAGTGGGTGGTTGTCAAGCAAACAAAAAGGAGCCAAGAGAGGGGGAGCTAGATGGTTAAGGTGTTGGTTGGGTGGTGGCTAGGAAATATAATGGGGCAAGGAAGCAAAGGTAAGGTCAATGGGTGGTTGGTGGTATGGTGTGATGGGGTTTAAAGGGCTATAGGATGCGAAGGGGATGACAAATTCGAGGAGGATGAAGAAGAAAGACAGAGGATAAGGGTTTGAGGTTGTTGGTTTAAAAAAATTTGAGGAGATTGTGGTTGCGTGTGTATATACCAGTTGGGGCAGAAATGTTCAATCAGTGGGGGAGGTGTGGTTGGTTGGAAAATGATGGCAGAGGATTTGGTGTGTGTTGGGTGTAGAAGAGGAAAGAGAGAATCATGTGGGGGGGGGGGGAGGCATGAAGGGCTGGAAAAGGAAAGGGGGCATACAGGGTTGGACGGTTCTGGTAGGGTGTGGGGGAGTGGGTAATGGTAGGGGCGACAGATGTAGGAGGTGTAGAAGGGGAATGGAAAGGAAGGGCATGTGGGGGAGGGAGTGTGCAAGGGAGTGTTTGGTTATAAGGGAAAGGGGAGTTGGCATGCGCAGGCAAGGGCATACAAGGTTCTGCAGAAGGGCACAGGGACATAAGAGTGGGACACTTGGGTGTTTTGGGCACAGGCAGGGAGAAGGAGAAGGAAAGAAAGAAGAAAGGCGGGTTGGACTAGGGTTCACACAATTGGAAAGGAAAAGAAAGGGAGAAGAAATTGAGCCAACTAAAGAGAGAAGAAGAAAGAGAACAGGTGGGGTGAGCTGGATAGGGAAAGAAGAAAGAAAAGAAAAGGAGATTTGGTTGGGGCGTAAGGAAGAAAAAAAAAGGAAAGGAGGAGAAAAGAAAAGAAAGAATAAGGGGAAAGAAGAAAAAGGAAAAATAAGAGATAAAATTTAGGGTTAGAATTAGACTTAGGTTAACTTTAAGTTTAGGATAATATTAATTTATCCGAATTCAGGGTATCCAATTAAGAAAAATAAAATGGGTAAAATTATTGATTTAGGGTAGAGTCAAATAAAAGGAAAAGATAAAATAGCTAGGATAATTTATTAAGTAACTTATCTAAATTGCAAGTTAAGGGTTAACCAAAAATAATTAAGTTAATAATCAAAGGTTAAATTTTCTGAATAAAAAGCTAAACATTCAAAATTAAGGCTACGAATATTTTAGGTATTATAGCAATGTCCTCGTTGAGCCTTAACCACCAACTATCTCGATAAAATTTATCCCAAGAATCATCTTGCTAGGCAAATGCCTAAATAATCCAAGTTTAGCTTGCATTTGTTGTTTTGCTCTAATACCATTTGTAATACCCTATGTCTATACGACTACACTGGGGTTACACTGGAGCACTTTCATTTTGATAGACTGGCCCCATAAATCAACATGAGTCCTTTTAGTATGCTTTGTCCTCACTCATGATCTTACCAAGAAATTTTTATAAAATTTTCAAAAATTCCCAAAAGGGTCACCCATGCTAAAAATTACTCCTTGTCAAGCATGATTAACTATAAAGTTCTTAGGATAGAATTAGTAAAATGATGGTATATCATGTTGATATAAGTAGCCATATAAATCCTTATAACACTCTAATCAATTTGGGGGTATAAGACCAAAAGCCAAGGCAAGAAGACAAGAGATTTTGCAACCCTTTTGGGTGATATTTTTAGCATATGGGAGCTTGAAGATCAAGGGAAAATAGTTTACTTGTTAAAGTCCTTATTAGTTGGAAAGTTTTCTTATCAAGATATTTTAGGATATGGGAGCATCCTAGGGGACAGAATTCTCTAGTAAACATCTTAGACTCTTTTGGTTCGTCACTAATTGAAAAGAATATTTGTTCATTACCTCTTTTAGATAGATCTATTTGTAGGTTGTAATATAGGACATGTGACATATATTTATTGTTTTCTTAGGTGTAAGGATAACTTGAGAAAATAAAATTTTATTCCCACCCTCCTCCCAGCTTTTGGATTAGTTTTTAAGGTGTTTTATTCATTTTGTATTCTCCCCAAAGCCTTACACACTCATTATAAGAGTGGTTGTTGGTCTTGAGTGAAAACAACTTACCTTGATGCATTTTTGATAGTTCTTCAAACTCTTCTTATCATTCAATGTTCAAGTGAAGAACATTGTGTTACACTCTTTCAAATCTTGAAAAATTTATCTCAAGTTGTTCATACCTTGAGTGGTACTTGTAAGTAGCTTTAATAAATATCCTTGAATTTTGATTATCCCTTCATCTCCTTCACCCCTATTTTGGTTTTCCTTTTGGTGGTAATTCTGCCCTAACCCACCACTGATCATCAAGATTGAACCAACTTTTTTAGTTTATGCATCAAATTGCTATCAAAGCTCACGGTTGGTAAAAATTGGGTCTTTGAATTTCTCTTGTCACGTTACCTTTGTATAAGCCAAACACTCACAAAAATATTATAGCTTACCCAAAACCAAACCCCTCTTACCCTTTGTTCATTCTTTACTTTCATTTCTTCAACTTCAAATGGCTATGGATAATCCTCCATTTCCAAGTGGTTTGAACCTTGAAGAAGTAAAAATTTTAAATGCTCAAAATCTTAAAGGGGGCCGAGACACGGAAACCTTGTAACAAAATATGAAGAAGGTCCTTGGCATCTTGGAAAACCTTATCCTAAATGATAACTCATTCTTTCATTCCCATCCTATCCCTTCCAACACCCACAAACCAACCATGTTGAAAAGAAAGGTGCACATTCATCAAAGGAAAGTCATTGGTCCTAGATCAAATGATGAAGTTAGTGATTTTGACTCTTCCTCCAATGAGTCCTCTCAAGTACCCAGAAGGATAAGACACAAAAAGATAGACTATTTTCATCACATCAAGGCCGAGGTTCTGGAGTTTGAGATTCTCATAATCTAGAAGAATTTATAGAGTGGGAGTTGAAATTCTCTAAGGCTTTCAAAGAGGCGGTGCTTAAGCTCAAGGGGCACACATCACTTTGGTGGGAGAGTCATGAACATCAAAGGAGGAAAAAAGGAAATTCAAAAGTAATAAGTTGTTCTAAGATAAAGAAGCTAATGAGGGAGAGATTCATTCCTCCATCTTACACTTAAGATTTATACAGCAAGATTTCCTATTTGAAGCAAGGATCATTGAGTGTTGAAGACTATATTAAGGAGTTTAAGAGGTTGAAGATGAGATTGGAGCTTTAATGGTTGGAATATCATACCATGTCAAGATTCATTAGTGTTCTTCAACATGATATTGCTAGAAAAGTTAAGTTAAATAGGTAATACACCTTAGGTGAGCTTTTCCACTTGGCCATCAAGGTGGAAAGAAAAAAAGGAAAAGAGGCCTAAAATATTTGGCTCCAACAAACCCTCAAAAATCTTGGATAAGGAGGCCTTACCACCATTAAAACTACCTCTACACCCAAGACATGTGATGTCAAAGGTAAAGAGGGTAGTTCATGTCCTAATAAGGGAAGAAGAGTCAAATGTTTGAAGTGCCAAGGCATAGGGAACTATCAAAATGAGTGTCCAAAAAAAAGAGTAATGACCCTCATGGACTTGGAAGATGAATATAACAAATAAGAAGGAGGAGGAGAGACTTTGGTTTATGGAGAAAATGAGGAATGAGGAGGAAGTGTCCCAAAATTTTGGAGAAGCACGCATGGTTAGGAGGGTGTGCTGAAAATAATGACACCCAAAGGGAATGCATTTTTTAAGCAAGATGCACTATCCTGGACAAAGTGTGTTCCCTTATAGTATATGGAATTAGTTGTGCTAATGTTATGCCTTTCACACTCATTAAAAAGCTATCTAGCAACCACAACACATGAAAAATCATACAATTTGCAATGGTTAAACAATGGCAATGTGGTTGAGGTTACAAAAAAGGCTGTGGTACCATTTTTCATTGGGAAAACCTACCAATAACAAGCCATTTGTTATGGCATTCCCATGGATGCATGCCATCTATTATTAGGAAGAACTTGGTAATTTGATGGGCATGTTAATATTGATAGGAGGAGGAATGCATATTACCTCGAATTTAACAACAAAAGCATCATCCTTACACCTATGAACTCTCAATCATTGAGCAATAAAGAGGCAACACATTACAAGAAGAATTTGTTATTGATGGGAAGGGTTTAGATAAAGCCATTGTTAAGGGGAAACCTCTGTATTTTTGTTATTTCTTGAATGTAATGTGGGGAGTGTGATTAATGATCCTTGAATTATGGTATGATTAGATGAGTTAGAAGATGCATTCCATGATGATCTGCCCCATGTATTACCCTCAAGAGGCATAGATCACTAAATAGACTTTGTACTCGATGCAAATCTCCTGAACAAAAAGATCCCATGGAACTATAAAGGGTAGAGGGTGATTTGATAACTAAGGGATTGATTATAAAATCCCTTAGCCCTTGTTCCATACCCGCCCTTCTAGTTCCTAAGAAGGATGGATCGATGAGAATGTGTGTTGATATTAGATTTATCAACAACATTATTATCAAGTATAGGTATCATATATCTAGAATTGATGCTACGTTAGATTACTTGCATGGAGCTAGTGTATTCTTCAAAGTATACTTGATAAGTGGATACTACCAAATTGGAATAAAGGAAGGGGACATGAAAGACTGTGTTCAAGACTAAGGGTGTCCTATATGAATGGTTGGTAATTCCATTCAGGTTATCCAATGCCCTAAGCACATTCATGAGGATTATAAATGTAGTTATTAGGCCTTTCATCTCTATTTTTGTATTAGTATACTTTGATGACAAATTTGTATACCCCTTTAGTGGTGAAGAAAATATAAAGCATCTAAAACTTGTATTCTTAGCACTTTGGAAACGTAAGTTGTATGGCAAGCTAGAAAATTACGACTTCTTTGAACCAAATGTCACATTTTTAGGGCTTATTATATTCAAAGGTTGAATTTCCATGGATGAGTCAAAGTTTAAGGCATTAAGAATGTGGCATACACCCACATCCATCTCATCCATTCGATCCTTTTATGGAATTGTATCATTTTATAGGAGGTTCATAAAGGGATTCAGTACAGTACTAGCCCTCATAACCGAGTGTTTAATGAAAGAAGAATTTAAGTGGACTAGGGAAGCATGAGAGGGTTTTGAAATGATCATTGGATATTTAAAGTATAGTGTGATGCAAGTGGAGTGGGAGTTGGAATGATTCTACTATAAGAAGGAAAACTAATTGTCTTATTTAGTGATAAGCTCAGTGGCTTAATATCTAACTACAACACCTATGACAAATAAAATTATGCTATTATTAGGGCTTTAGATCATTGGTCCCATTATCTTAAACCATCTCAATTTGTAGTGCATACAAATCATGAGTCCCTAAAATATATAAATGGCAACATAAGCTTATTCCTAGTCATGTTATAGGGATATGATTCTTGCAATCCTTTTCATTTGTAGCTAAGCATAAGTGATGCATAAGAGATCTAACTTGGGTCATGCTAGGAAGTGGTGTCTAATCAATATTAGATCAACCAAAATTTAAGAGTAGAATGGGGAGAGATTTGAGAAGATGAAATTGATTCTTGGTAATTCCTTGGATCAATACTTACAAGAAACACCTAAGGTTTAAACTATTAGGATAAATCTTGGAAGATTTTTGCTGATCTTCAAACTCTTACACTAAAGTTGAAGGTTGAAGACTCTCGGTTTTGAGAGAAGAAAAGTGTAGAAAAAAATAAGTTGATCTCCCTTTCATTATTTCCTTTACACTTATAGATGGAGTGTAGGATTAATGGTTATAATTTATGTAACTAATACAAGTGATTTGAGCTAAAACAAATAAAATAAACTACCTAATATACCACCTTATGTCACTTGGCCATGGGTTCTTTCTCCATGTTAATTTCGAAATGGTTTAGCTCTTCTTCATGTGTTCAACTCATGCAGCTACCACTTGATTCATAAAGAACAAGACGAGGGTCATTTTAATCTTATAAGGGACAAAAAGGAATAAAAAATTTCTTCTAACCTTCCTTATTCTTTCCAAAAATCTACATTGTTCTTCCCAAGTGCTGAAAAGGACTTGTCATGTGGCTTGAGAGGGACTTATGGTTTGTTTTTTGTGGCTATTGTATATGTATATTGGGATGAATATTTGGGTCATTTTTGGAGCTAAAATAATAAAATAAAATGAGCTAAAAAGGTGATAAAACGTGTCTAAAAAAGGTGGGGATTTTATTTTGTGGAGGTGATAAAAGTTGACAAGGTTTGCATGACTTTTTTTCTTAGGAGTGATTAATTTATCCAAGTGGGGAGAGTTTTATGACTCTAAAACTTGAGAAAATTAAGGGTAAGAGTGTGATTATTAGATAAGGATGCTCCCACATCAATAAGAGTGGCAAAAATAATGTTGTAGCAAATGCCCTCTCTAAAGGATATTACATGTTGTCATTATTAGAGGCAAGAGTTCTAGGGTTTATTTGTTTAAGAGAACTCTACAAAGAAGACAAAGGCTTTGCAAGATACTTCAAAGATCATGACAAATCACAAGGCTCCTTTATTCAATATGGATTTCTCTTAAAAAATTAGTTGTGCATCTCAAAGAGTTCCGTTCGAGAGTTTTGGATTAGAGGAATGCATAGTGAAGGCTTAGGTGGTCATTTTGGCATAAACAAGAATTATGATGTACTCCTAGAACATTTTTCCTAACCTAAGATGATAGTTGATGTACAAGGAGTAGTGGCAATGTGTAATACTTACTAAAAGTTCAAGAGTCACTTCTACTAAAGGCTCTAAACTCCATTACCTATCCCACATCAACCTTAGGACCATGTGATTATAGACTACATGGTGGCATTGTCTAAGACCCAACGGAAAAATAATTCCATTATGGTGGTGGTAGATTGCTTTTCTAAGATGACACATTTTATCCCATGTCATAAGAGGGGTTATTCCTCTTACATAGCTGATCTATGATTCAAGGCGATAGTTAGGCTACATGGTATCCCTAAAATAATTGTCTCAAATAGGAATACCAAGTTTCTTAGCTACTTCTGAAAGATTTTGTGGAGATTGGTTGGAACTAAACTTCTATTTAGTACCTTCTATATCCCACAAATGGATGGCCAAACAGAAGTCACCAATAGAACCATCACAATGCTCGTAATAAGTTTGGTCCATAAATCATTAAGGTATTCGGATATCAAACTTAGCCATGATGAATTTACATACAATCAATCCCCCACATATGCATCTGAACGTTCTCTGTTTGAAGTAGTTTATGGAGTGAATCCCACTACTCCTATTGATATTTTACTCGTTCTAATTGATGCTCATACCAACTTTGAAGCCAAAGCTAGAGTAATTGCCTTAAAAAGGTTACATGAGCAAGTGAGAGCAATAATTGAGAAAGTTAATGAAATAAATCAAAAGAAATCCAAGAAGCACTGAAAAGAGAATATATTTGAATCAAGAGACCTAGTTTGGCTTCACTTGAGGAAGGAGAGATTTCCTACAAGACAGAGGAATGAACTCATGTCTGGAAGTGATGAGCTTTTCAAAATGTTAAGAGGATTGGTAGTAATTCCTGCAAGCTCAAATTGCCTTTAGAGATGAGATGTATATCAAATACATTTAATGTGGTAGATATACTTCCACCATATTTGGATGAAGAAGGATCCTTCTCAAGAGGGGAGGAAGATGTAAGAGCATTCCCCTCAAGCATTTCTAACACACTTATTAATTGTCCTAAGTTTTAAAATTCAAAACTTTCTAACTTGTACTAACTTAATGAGTTAAACTTTTTAATTAAGGTAAGCTATGCAAGATGTCAACCTTGTCCTTAGATGGCTCTAATATGGCTAAACAATGTTGTTGCCATAAGCCACATGTGGATAAATAATTTAGAGTATATTTGATGGTTTATTATCAACTTTTATTTCAAGTAAATAAAGACTAAAAGCCAAGGTAAAAAGATAAGATTTTCAACAACCCTTTTTGGTGATATTTGTGGCATATGGGAGCTCAAATATCAAGGAGGAAGAACTTACTTCTTCAAGTCCTTATTAGCTAAAAAGTGTTCTTACGAAGACATTTTAGGAGTGGGAGTAGCCTAGGGGCTAAATTATTAGGTGGAAAACTTATACCTTTTTGGTTAGTCACTAAGTGTAAATAATGTTTGTTCCTTACCTCTTTTAGATAGCAGCTGGTTACAAGTTATAATATAGGTCATGTGACCTATGTTTTTCATTTTTCTAGGTATAAGGATAACTTGGGAAGAGAAGATTAGATTCTCACCCTCCTACCAGCTCATGGATCAATTTATAAGGTGTTTTATTAACTTTATATTTCCTCCAAATCCTCACACACTCATTATAAAAGTGGTTGTTGACCTTGAATGAAAACAAAATACCTTGATGTATTTTAGAGATTTCAAACTCTTCTTATCATTCAATGTACAAGTGAAGAGAATTATATTACACTCTTTCAATTATTACAAAATTTATCTCAAGTTGTTCATATCTTGAGTGTTACTCGTAAGTAGTTGAAATCAATAATCTTGAATTTCGGTAACCTTTCATCTCACCCCCATTTTTGTGGTAATTATGTCCTAATCCCACCACCAATCATCAAGATTGACCTAATTCGTTTATCTTATGAATCAGGTAACCCCTTCATTGTCATTCTAGTAGCTTTTGGATTGGTGTTCTCTAAAGAATAACAATATTAAATATCTCTCTAGCCAGTTGATTTTATACTGTAAGTGGTTGGCTTATAACAACTTTTATAGAAGAATGGAGTAAATGAGATGCAAACTCAATTGGATCTAGTGTTATTGGTGGATTAATCAAGCAATCAATATTAAGATTCTTCCAAAAATGATGGATAGATGATGGGGGAATATGAATGAAATCATGTATACAAGTAATGATTTCATGGATACATGGTATCCCATGCATTCAATGCATGCAATGTCCATATAACACCTAATCGGTTCCCACATCATTATTTCTTCTACTCTCTTTATTGATTAATTCTAATGCAAACAAAGCTATATACCCTCTCAAATTAACATAAAGTGCACTAGGAGCATAATGAGGAACATTAAACCCTTGTATCTTAAGCAATTATCTAACGTCACGATGTTGCAAGTATACTAATGAGTGAATTTGTAGTTAAATGGTGTTGAAGTAGTCTATATATGCCTTAAAAAATTGCTTCAATAATCCATGAGCACCATCTACCCTATATGCAGTGGAAAAATTAACATAATTTGAAGATTATATTATGTAAAGAGTTTCATAACTAATAAGTTCACGTAATAATAAACTATATTCAACACCTCTTAATTGTACTCTTAGAAAATGTAAGACTTGATCAAACCAAGCTAAGACAAAATTTTCCTTATATAGAAGTAACCAAACCAAACATGTTCCTATAATCAATCTCTAGTGACAAGAGCTGATCTTTATATGTTTTCTTTTATTTGACTTTTATTACATTTTTCCATTGAAACATAAAAATATGTGTAGATACTTCACCCTTGGCTTTCTTCCACTTTTCCACTACATTCTTATGTATATGAAATATATAGAGTAAATACTTTAAGGTTTGAAACACATGTTCCATCGCTTAAATAAACCTAAGTTATCGATCTGTAAGAATGGTGGTTAGAAGCATTACATAATCCATAAACATCTTCAAATTCTCAAGTACCCATGTATAAGTTTCTTCTTTTTCGGATGATATATAAGTAAACACAATGTTGAAATTTAATTGTGTTGGTGTTAACCAACAATCTCATGTAAAGGCATCCCAATCTATTTATTTGATATGTGCAATCCATTACTAGCACAAAAGAAAATTCTCGTAAAATATTAATAGATATGGGGTGCACAAATAGAAGCTCACTTAAAATATCTGAATTTAGTTTACTTTGATGTCACTGAAAATAATGATTATCTGCTAATATAATCATTGCATGTTGTAAAGTTTTTTGGCCATCCATTTCATTCAATCTAATATTTTTTTGAGTGTTATAAGTATGTCTTTTCATACTCACATTTCCCACAAACTATTTTTGAAGAAGCAATTTGATGTGTTGTGGCTTGACATGACTTTTAGTGCGATCATCGATAAACTTTACCTTTTCTTCTTTCAATCTCCCAACAAAAAGCATGCCCTTCAAGAGTATTTGTCAGATCATGATTGTGTGTTACATTATTAACAACTACTTCCTATCCTCCATATGTATTATAACACCTCCAAAATTCACAGTTAAAAATTTTTGTTTATTAAGAAAAAGCATACACCAAATAGGGGGTGCTACTATCGTGATCAGTACAACCCTCGCCCCTGACCAGTCTTCTACTAACCACAAGGCTAAAAGATATCAAGGAACAGTAACAGAAGATGATTAAAAACATAAGAAGTTCAACATTAAATATAGAAACTAGAGTGCACAAAAGTTAAGGTGAATACATGAGTGAAATGAAATACAAGATAACGTTCCACTATGAGGGAATAAAACAACAGAAACACAAAAAGGTAAGTAGTTTGGAGAACACCCTCTCTGGCCCCAACCTTGGGACATCAGAATGTCACTCTACCCCAAGCAGCTCATCACAAGCATCAAAATCTTCAAGGGCCTCATCACCTACCTGCACAGACTCATAAGGGGCCACTACTTATAGAAATAAGCAACACTCATAATAGAGCTGATTAGTACACTACGTACTAAGTAAGGTAACCATATAGCTAAGACAAGGCACACAACATAGAATACAAATGACATGCAAGTAGTAGGTTTTATTAGATTAACTACCACTATCAAAGTTTGAGCTATTAGTACCATCTTTACACATCTGTCAAATTATATCCACATGAGTACAGAGACCTCACTACTGTGGTCGGTGGAACAAAAATAACTACTCTAGGGCAGAACGTGCCTGCCCACTATTATAGTCAGTGCAACGGTAATCATGAACATTTCCAAGACAAAACACTCCCGGCCACTATTGTAATCAATGGAACAGTAAACATCTTAAGTCTGGTCCCGACCCATGTGGTGTTCCACGGTAAGTA
The DNA here is from genome assembly GCA_039764185.1 of Tamarix austromongolica. Classification (NCBI taxonomy): domain Eukaryota; kingdom Viridiplantae; phylum Streptophyta; class Magnoliopsida; order Caryophyllales; family Tamaricaceae; genus Tamarix; species Tamarix austromongolica. The sequence goes on along the minus strand of CM077816.1, from coordinate 103,735,953 downwards.
ATTAATGTATTTTCCATAAATTATTATCATCCAATGGTCCAAATTTTTTAGCGCGAAACCCCCACTATTATAACCGGTGGAATGAAAATACTACTCCAAGGCAGAATACATCTAGCAACTATTATAATCGATGGAACGGTAACATATACATATCCAGGGTAAAATTCTCTTGACCACAATTATAACTGGTGGAATGGTAACATCCTAATTCTAGGCCCGACTCAATGATCTTCCACTTTAAGTGATTAGTATTTTATTCGTGTCTTATGTAACAACCAACCCCCATATAGACTTGCACACCCTAACAAGCACTCCCGACTCATTACCACTCTACCAACCCCGACTCCCTAAAATACCCTATCCCTTAACCTAGGACCTCTACATCCTCCAAGGCTTCAATACCTCTATACACCGTCCACTATACTCACAAACGAACTTAAAACCCTCACATATATGGGTCAAGGCCCACTTCCCCATTTCTCCACCTATGCTCACCATTGCCCACTAGGGTCTCTCTTAAAACCCTAATATGGCCTATGTGTCCGTAGCCTCTCCTCTTCTTACTCACCCCACATTCTCCCTCGATTCCAACACCATCACCATATATAGCCTAACCCCAAGCCTCACAGCCCAACTCCTCAATTTCCATATGTGATAATGATATCCTAGTTGGTCACCCCTGAAAACCCTAATATTTTCCTTTTTCCTCCACACCCTCTTCTCGTACACAACTCTACCCTCCATTTGGTTTGACTCAAACCCTCCATGTGGCACACCCTTCATCACAACACCAATGTCCAACCAACCTTCTCAACCTTTCCCCATAATACCCCTATCCTTAGGGCTTCCCCCAAACCCTAGTTTATACCCCCAACACATTTCCATCAAACCACGTAATAAATCCTTTCCAAACACACCAGTCACCCAAAACACACTCTCCTCCCCATGATTAACCCTCAAACTAGATTTTCCCATGTAAATCTTTCTCCCATGCAAAGCACATACACCCTATGTAAAGCTCACACTCCTCATGTAAGATTTTACCCTAGCCCCCTTATTTTATTATTGTCTCCTTTTATTTCCTCTACCATATTTCATGAGACACATAGGACATTCTCCACATATCACCTCACTCACTCCATTTTCTTTAATCTCCCATAATCACTCATAACCCACCTAAGGCATATAGGCATACATATCATGATATCCAACCATACATAAGAACATGTTCATACATAGCAAGTCATAACCACATATGCAACGCATAATGAAAACCATGCTTACCATACCTTAGCTCCTTGCAAGCCAAGTTGCACCACACACATACTTAGTTCACATGCCCATATATTTACACATAGCATACCCATACATGCATACACATAAGATTTATAACATAACCCAAAGCCTTAACCATATCCTTACCTAGTTAGGCTTTGGGCTTGATGCATGAATCCTACAGCTTTTCACAGGGAAGGGTTCACTCAAAACCTATAAAGAGATCATCACTAGGTCACTTCACCTTCTTCCTACTTCTTTTTCCTTTTTCTTTTATTTTCTTAACCAAATAACAACAACAACAACAACAACAAATTATTAATATAAAATATACAAAGTAAGTATGAGGGACAAGGGTACAACCAGAAAGAGCAACAGGTGAGGGGGCGTCGACGGTGGCACGCATTGGTGGTGGAGGATGGTGCAAAAGAGGGGTTGGAAAAATATAGGGGGTTAGGGTTTCCTAGATGGTAGGGTTCCCTAGGTTAGGCAGCCCGTGGTGGTAACGACGGTGGCCTAGAGGGAGAGAAAAGGAAATAGAATAAATGAGAGGGGAGAAAGGAAGATGTGGAGGTGTGGTAAGGTAGGGGTTTTTCCTAGGTAGGGAGGGTGGTGGTAGTAGCAGAGGTGGTGGCACTGGTGGTGGAGGAGGTTGCAAAAAGGCAGCTTGAGCTACCCACTTTGCACAAGTGGAGAGAGAAGAGGAAGGAGAAGGAGGGGCAAGGGAGTGGTTCATTGGGTTTAGGGTGATGCAAGGAAGAGGAACGGAGGGAGTGGCAACAACGACATAGCTTAGGGGTGGCGTCTATTTAGGCGATGCGAGTAAGGGGTTGGGGAGTGGGTCGGTAGAGAGAAAGAGGGATAATGAGGGAGTGGGGAGGGGTATTTATAAGTGTAGGGGTTGGGAGAAGTGGAAAAGAAGGGGAAGAAGAAAATGGGTGGTTGGTGGCTATCAAATGGCGTGCAAGCTAGAGAAGTTGTGCGACAAGGGGACAGGGGGAAGGTTTTGCAGGCTAGGGGAAGCAGGTGAGGGGCTGAGGGCTTGTAGGAGGGAGGGGGACCATGCAGGGTCGTGCCTGCTCCACACCTTATTAGGGCCAAATAGGGAAAGGATGAGGAAGAGCGGGGAGGGGATCTGCGAAGTGCAACTATGCGCAAGCTGCGTAGGTCGGGGAAGAAGATGGTAAGGGGAGAAGTGGAAAGAATAGAGAAAGAGAGGGAGAGAAAAGGAAAAGAGGGGGTATTGCACACAGGCTAGGTCGATCAGGGGTAATAAAAAGAAAAAAAAAGAAAGCCGGGTCAGGGAAGGAGGTAGGAAAGAAAAAGGGGGAGGGGTGCACTAGGTCGCCACTGGGTGTATCCCAGCCAGCCAAATGAGGGGGGAAAGAGAAAAAAGGAAAAGAAAGAAAATAAGAAACAAAGAAAGAAAAAGAGGGAAGAAAAAAGAAAAAGAAAAAAATGGGACAGTAGGGTGTTTTGGATTTTTTTTAAGTTTTAGGAATAAAATAATAATAATAAAATAATTTTTATTAATTTAAAAGTTATTATGATTCATTTATATTTTTTCTTAGATTAGTAAATAAATTTATTCTCTACTAATTATGTCCCTACATCATTTTTCTTCATTTATTGCCATTATTATTATTATTATTATTACTATTATTATTATTATTATTATTATTATTATTATTATTATTATTATTAGAAATGGTACATATAATTAAATATTATCTAATAATTCCTTATTTTATTCTTAAATCCTAAAATAAAATTTTGGGGTATTACATGTATTCTCAACACCGATAACTTTAAAAGGGCAATCAACTTTTTTTGAAGATGTGTTTCATACATTATCACCCTCCATAGATCTGGTATGTATATATTTATCCTAACTTTCTCATCCAAATAATACCCTATCAGCTCCTCTAAAATTTCTTTTCCTCGAACCTTTTATGACTAAAACCATTATACGACTTCAACTAATATCATGCATTCACGTTACAAGATCATCAAGATCAGAAAATACCCAATTTGTTATAAAAATCTTTGATAATTATAACCCATGAATCGATCATACAAATATCAAAATAGGTAATAAATTAATGGTAATTATAATCATCATACGTATGAAACATATGCATGCAAAATGTTACACTGGGGGTAGGGGTGCATCGTGAGAGTGTCATGCTGGGGTAGGGGTGCGGCATGAGCATCTCATGATGGGATTGGGCTGCATAGTTATCATGTCACGCTTGGGGGGTGGAACATTAGCTTATCATGTTGGGGATAAGTAGTAGCGTGGGAGTCGCATGCTAGGGGTGGAGTGCAACATGAGGTCTGGATGTCAGTACACAAACACATCATGAGAAACTCACATTTCTATCCATAAAGTGTTTAACAACCTTAAATCTATGCATATAAAAAAAAATGAATATACCCCACAACTATGATTCATACAGTGTCTTGGTGTTGGTAACTTCTACTGACATCTCATAGCTTTTCTTTATAGTATTCTTCTTCATAGTTAGGCTACATTTTTTATAGGTAAGTTAGGGTTAGGGTCTGAGAGATAGATCAACAAGAATTGATGAGGGGCAGTGAATGAGAGATGAGATGAAGATAAAATCATAAAGGGCAGATGATAAGTTTTAAATAGGGTGAAGGATAATGTAGTCAAACTCTTGCCATTTGTTTTCCACTTACTAGAGAGCTAGTTTCCATATAACAACACCCTAATAATGGAGGGGGGGGGGGTAATAGCAGGAAGGGTATTATGGTAACTTGGTCAATTTATTTTCCAAATAGTAACAGAGTCCAATTCTATATAGCAACTTTGTATATTAATTAATAAAAAAATATACATTATAATAATAAAAATAATAAATATTTATAAATACTAATAATTAATAATATTAATTAGGAATAATAAGTAATCATCAACATTAATAATATCAATTCAAAAATATTAATAACTAATATTCATATTGATATTATTTATTAATAATTACATTATTAATATTTAACATTAAAAATCAAGCTATTAATATTTAATATTAATAATCATATTACTACTAATTAAAATTATTCATACTTTTAATATTAATAATGAAGAATTAATATATTATCAACATTATAAATAAGTATTTTATAGTAATTAATAAGTAAAAACAAACAAATTATTTTGAATGATTAATAACTAAAGATATCCCTAATAATTATAAATATTAATATTCATAATTAATACTAGTTAATGTTATTAGTAAGTAATATTAATAATTAATATTCATAATAATAATAATAATAACAATACTTGTTAATACTTAATTTTAATAATTAAGAGTTATCCATAATCAATATGCATAATTATCCTTTATTCATTATGAATATTATTAATTATTCATTAAATAATAATAATAATAACATTATTATTATTATTATTGTTGTTGTTGTTGTTATCTGCAACACCCAAAATTTTGTAACATTTATTTTGGTCGTTTAGTCATTTATTGGAAACTAATTCTAAACATTAGCTTAATTATTTTTTTAACTCTTAAATTGTAACATAACCCATTCCTTAAATATTTTTATCCTTATTTTTCCCTTTTTTCAACCCTCACCTTTAACTACTTATTGTTTTTCTTCCAGTTTGTTTTCTTAAATTGAAAAACCTAACATAACTAAACCTAAACAAACTAATCTTAAACTAACATTCCACCCTTACCATTCTCCTTCTCATGCAACCCTCCTCTAACTTCACCAACTCTCTCCACCTTCTCCATTTTTTTCATGAAACCCAACCCCTCCACACTTCTTCTTATACATTCAAGCTTCCCTTTCAATCTGTCCCTCCTCATCATTTTTTTCTTCAACCTTTGACTCCTAAATCCACCGAATCCCTCCTATCCCCATCCATTTTCCACTCGCCCAAATCTCCTATCTAATACCCCCTTGTTACTGGATTTTTCTTTCACAACACCACCATCCTCCTTTAACGTCACCAATATACTAACCATAGCCACCCCAAGCTCTTCTTCTTCTTTTCATTCTTCTTATTCCCTGGTTCATTTTCTTTATTTGTTTTCCTAGCCACCCAACACTTAGCACCCCTCCCTCATGCACTCTCCATCATCGCTAACCACTACCACCACCACCATTCCTTTGCAAATTCCCCAACCTTTATGCATTTTCTTCTAGTCTTTCACCACCCATTTCGTAGCCAAACACCACCCATAACCTTCCACTTTTGTGCAACATGATCACAAATTCCCTAAAACCTCACATAATCTCCTTGTAACCGCATTAATCCCTCATGTTTCCCACCCCTCTTCAGCGTGAGAACCCCATACAAACACCCCTAGGTATGACCACCCTTCGTGTTCGTCCCAATAGCCAACATGACCATCTCATGCTACCTACCCCCTTACTCTGCCAACAGCTGGCACTTTCCTAACCCTACTATGTGCAAGCCTTGCACATTTTCCCTCTCTGTGGCATGTAACCTTCACACTCCCTAGCCCATGAAACACAGGTCTTTCTCATTTTGTTTCCAGCCAACAACTGGGTAGAGAAGGAGGGTTAGAGGAGGCTAGGTTTTGGTGATTTTTGCTTGGTTCTAGCTATATTTTGCTTGAAATTAAGGTAACCCATATGCCTTATTAAAATGTTATTTTTTTAATGATAGCATATTAGGGTTTAGATATGCTAAGTTTTAATAATTATATTAATCATATCTTGTTATGATGCATTTATTTTTCTAAGTATGCTAGTATGAAATTATGTAAAATGGAGCATGTTAAATTGTTTATAATATTATGAATATGAAAACATGCTAGAATAGGTTTAATATCGTGGATAAATTATGCATGATATATATGTATAATATTATAGGTTGGAAATGTTTATGCATATTTTCACATGATTATTATCATCATATACCATAAGGGTAATTTGGTCTTTTGAGTGTACCATATTTGTTTTATCCCAACATGGATTTCTAACTTGTATTATATGATGTTAAGTATGGAATTATGTGACTTATGATGAATTAGATCTACATGCTAGGATTTTATATGCTTTCTCATGTGTAAGGGTAAAATAATCATTTACTAGGCCTTATAATTTACTTACTTGACAAAATGTTTTAATTATCATATTTTAGCCTTCTCATGATAACTTATTAAATAAAATGGAGTTAGCATTTAAAATTGATAATAACATGATAAATATGGTCTCAAGGGCATTTGGGTTATGTATAACTTAATGCACCTAAGAGTGAATAATTAAATATAGGTTAACCTTAGTCTTGATCTTAACTTTGGTTTGATCGTTGATCTTAGAGTTGATTTGAGTAATTAAAAATGAGAAAATTTTGTTAAGTAAGGAAATTGAAATTATTTGTGTTTTATGTGATATTTATTATCACTAAATAAACTATTAATATTTAAAGTGAAAGATTTCAAAATTTGGGAATAGTTTACTCTCTAGGGTTAGATATCATAGATACGAAGTAGGAGTCCTCATTTTGGATTGGTTTCAATGGTGTGGCTTAGTGCCTAGTAATTTCATAATATACTCTATAGATGACCTAAATGTCTTATAGGAGGTATCAATGCTTCATAATTCCGTGACCAAGGTTGGAGGGTATTGTATTGCCTCTAGTGCGCTAGTATGACCGATTCACTTTATATGTCTTCATGTTATATTGTCAAAGGATGTTTTACTACCTTGGCGCGCTAACATGACTGATGTACTTTATAAGTCTTTGGGTTGTATGGTTGGGAATGTATTATGCTGCCTTTGTATGCTCGTATGATCGATGTACTTTATATGTCTATGGGTTACCTCTTGTATCCCCTTGAGTAATACAAATGGAATAAAGTAATATGTATGGTTACTAATATTGCATTTGATTAATGATTGCGTTGTTGATTTATTATCTGCATATGGTTTATATGGATTGATTTGATAGAATGGTTGGGAGGGTATTGTGTCACCCTGGTGCACTAGTATGATTGATGTACTTTATACGTCTCTAAGTTATCGTTGTTGTGCTGACCTTAACAAGAGTGCTCAGGTTGGAGGGTATTGTATTTCCCTAGTATGCCGGTATAACTTGAGTATTTTATATGGCTTTAGGTTGTATTTATCTACCTATGTTGTTATAGAATTTATTGGTATGGTTGTTTGATATTTATAAAATATGAGGTGAATGTTATGGAAGATGATTAAGTATAATGGTATGATGAGAAGGTGCATTGGTAATGTATGTGTTATATCATGTTATCTTATTTTGTCATCGTATGTATGATTTGGTATATTCATGCCATGTTCTTGAAAGTATGATTTGATTTATTTTATGTCATGTTTCACCAGTGATACCTTCCCTGTGCTCCATGTGACCTTTGCATGTGATTTGATTTATTTAGTTTTACATGCTTAGTTTTATGTCATGTGACCTTTGTATAGTGGTTTACTCATAACTATTATATTAATGAGTTCCATTTCATGGTATTTGCCTATTTAATAGACAATTGTAACTTTGTAGGTACGCTTATGTGTGTAGCTTGTTCGCTAATATGTTTGGGGTTGAAATTTGAGATTATTCGGTGTGTGATCCGATATCTTTTCATTTGACTTTTGCATCCCTAGATTCTTGTGTCCATTATGTATTTATTTTCATTTGACTTTTGAAAATATTGTCTAATCTTATATTATACAAACTATGTTAGTCTTTACTATAATCCTTATAATGTTTCTTATGATTGTTGTTATTAATTTAAACAAAGTAGTATTTTAACCTTAACACTAGATATAAAAATGGTAGAGGAAATTATACTTATACTAAGTGTAGCTATAACTCCCTAGGTTTTTAATGTTTTAACGTCCACAATCAACTCTTTAAATAAAATTTTTTAAGTGCTAAAAATGGGGATGTTATATTATTAATCATCATACTAACTCATGATAATTAATAACTATAATTAATAATATAAATAAATTATAATTTATTATGAATATTATTAATATTAATTGATTAATAATATTAGTTAATAATGAATATTATTAGTTAGTAATTACTAATAATTGATAATAAAAATATTAATAATTATGAATAATTAATAATAATAATGAATATGAATAGTTAATGATTTTTCTTGGTGAATATTAAAAATTGATAATAACTAATCATAATTAATATTGATATTATTAATAATTGACATTATACATGATTATTAATACATTTAATATTAATAGTTGTAGATACATGGTGAGTGGGTATACTCAATAAAGGTATAAGGAAAAAAAGTATAGGATAATTTTTTTTTAAATATAGTAGGGCCTAATCATTAAGTAATAATATAAAATAGATAATATAGATAATGAGATTATGAAAATAATATACAAACTAAACGACATGGAATAATAATAGGTAAGTAATATTAAATATTAGGGGGCTACTGAACAATACTTAATAGTGTTAATACTTGTTTCTTAGGAGGGAAATAAACGTGAAAAATATACCTTCAAAGTTTGTGTTCCTTAATTAGTTTTGTTAAAAAATAATAAAAATATTTTAAAGAAATATTTGCTTCAGTCTAGTTTTTAGAGAGAGAAAATTTTAGTCCAATTTAAATGCTATATTATATTAAATATGAGTTAAACCCTAATACCATACCAACCCTTAATAAATAATAGTACTAATATTTTATTAATTAAATAAGTATATGTAGATAACTATATAAATGTGAAAATATATATTGGCCAATAGGAATGAAACATGAAGAAGTAAGGAACAGGAAGGAAAGTTGGAGTAAGTTAGGTGATGATTTGTTAGACGGATATGGTGCTAGGTGTCGTGTTGTTTTTTGTAGTCTTTTGAGGTACATTGTGGGAAGGGTAGCCCTAAAAACTAACGGGTTGTTTGGTTAGAAATATGTAGGTTGTTTGGTTAGTAAGAAGTAGAAGTCAAAGGTAAGTAGTACTCTTTTTTACCTTATTTTCTATGTACTTCCTTTGGAAGTGATTTACTTTGGTGTAACCAAGTAAATTCTATTTCCTAAATATTAATTTACTTTTCTACCTTCATTTTTTGAGTTGTTTGGTACAAAAGATAAAACATTCTTTGTAAGTTGTACTTCATTAATAATATTTTTTTTGGTATGGCATGTATATCTGTTTTCCTAAAAGTAATAGTATTTTATATTTAGTTTGCTATTATACCGCCTAGAAACTACTACACAAATTACAATAACATGTAGTAATAATAAATACAATTACTTTTTACTTATAAAAGTGTGGGTAAAAAAAGTAAATGAATACTTAGGAAGAAGAAGGTAGGAAGTACATAGAAAATAAGGTTAAAAGGAAGTAGGATTTCCCATTAGATTTTTTTCTCTTTTAACCAAACTAACTAACTTTTATCACTTTTCGGAAAGTAATACTTCTTTCCTCTTCTTAATTCCAATCAAATGACTCATTTATAAGTAAAAAATAATTATATTTATTATTAAGAGGTGTTATTGTAATTTATGTATTACTTTTTGGGAAGTGTAAAGGTATATCAAAAATAAAATACGATTATTTTAAATATATATATACACACACACACACACGTACATATCAAATACAAATTTGTATTACTTTTGAGAAAGTATTTTCTAGCAATTTAATTCCATAAAATTACAATTTACCAGGGGAGTTTCTTTATTTGTAACAAATGACTCCTGAAAGAAAGAAAAAATAGGTGTACAGATGTACAGAATGGGAGTTAAATCTGTAACAGGGGATCTATTATAATAAGTGTTTGAGTTTGACAAATGGATCATTATCTACTATCGAATATTTGAATGAGGGACGAGGATATTTAAATTGGCTCTTTCAAATATATACATTATGATATAGCATGCACACACTAATAGTAGTACATTTTTTAATGGGATATTGATTTATACTTTATCTTTGGTGAATCAACATACAGTCACATAGACATAAAAGGTGAAAACGCCTAATTTTGTTATTCCCTTTAGCATGTGCATGTATTCCCTTGCTAGCCATGGACTTATCATGTCCCCACCCACCCTCTAATATTAGGCTAAAGCTCCTTTTTTTTTGTCTATTTGTGTTTTAGAGTTAAATATGAGCATATTTTGTGTGGGATATAATGTAAGGGCATATGCATCAGTATACAATGCTCTAGCCATAATTTTTAGCCTTTTTATTACTTTTCCCCCCTACAAATTTAATAAAACAACATTATTATTTGGGAAAAATACTTTGGAATGGATTCCTCTTATGTAACCCAAGTGTGTGGATTTCTATTTTTTTTTTTTAGTAAATTGGAACCTTGATGTGTATAACCTTTAATGATTCCATGGGTTCTTAATTTTTTTTAAGAGCCATTGATGCACATGGTCTAAGGGAGACATGTATTAGAAAATCTGCAATAAAGTCTACATCAAGCGCATGTTGAATTAAACCAAACTCATAACTTTATTCAATAACGATAGATAATCAAAATAAACTCATTTGAGAAAATATTCAATTATATATATATATATATATATATATATATATATAT